>CM067072.1:9154079-10354079 GCA_033980235.1 Diadema setosum | reverse complement strand
TTGGCCACTTTACCTGGGTAAAAATGGCCACTGAGGGCAGCAGACAATTTGTGGCACTGGGCGCAGCCATAAGCTCACTTTGCGGTGTCCCAGCCGACCCCCCCTCCTCTCCCCCACCCCACGGGCAACATGTTCATCGCGCACTTGTAACAAAGGTTCGCGCACTCAGTACGAGATGCCCATTGGCTAAAACAACCATGCATCAGTTTTTCATTCCGTGCGCGTGAGAGGGGGGTCGGCTGAGACACCGCAGTAATGGCGCTGCCCATGCCAAAAATACACATAGCGCATCACAGAATCGGTCTATAGGGGTAAAACATTATTTCCTCTATTACTTTTCTTCTAATATATTATTCACTTCTTACACTGTATGTCTTTTCATCTCTCTTGTTTCTCCCGTGAAGGTCACATGCCATCGCCTGCGTGAATCAGTTCATCATCAGCAAGACACAAGCCCTCATGATCCACATAGACCCTTTCATGGACGTAAGTCATTCGGATGTCATCACAACATCTCAAATCTTAACGAAACTGGTGTATCTCAAACCTCCCCTTTCTTCCAGACAGCTGTGTATGGCGGGCTTTTATGATGAAGCATCTCCATCACCCCACTACTCAGGGATGCATTTGTTTTGTTGTAGTTCAGTTATTGTCTGGTTCAGTTTGTTTATCAACTAAAGTAAGATTTGTCCTACCATTGACATTGCTCAGCACAGCTAAATGTTGTATAGACAGTCTTAGTATAAGTAATTATAGTACAAATAAGTATAGACAGTCTTAGAAATTGATGCAGTGTGTATCTATGGTTACTTTAAAAATTTTGCATGAGTCATTGACTGGTTTTGTAAATTGGGAAGAGGTTTGAGGGATTACCTGATGGCAGCAAATATGGCACATGATAACATGTGTCCCTGTGCCTCAGGTAAAAGGTCATTATGATGACAGTTCAATGATGGCTCTTACGCACCTTTCCTTGTTCAGACTTTCAGTAGAATACAAACAGAAAGTTGAAGTGATGTTCAGGTTTTCTTATTTGATTCCCATGTATTGAAACAAGCAGGACCAATATTTGCTCAGTTTTACCTCAAGTGTGCTGGAGTTGCTGCCGGTGCCATATCTTTCCCCCACCCCCCTTCCTCCTCTCACATGTGTCTTTTGGTTGTCATGCTACCCCATTCAGAACCTGTTTGCTCTGGCATCCGACGAAGACACGGAAGTGCGGAAAAACGTGTGCAGAGCGCTGGTGATGCTCCTGGAAGTGAGGCTAGACAGGCTGATACCGCACATGCAAAACATCATCGAGGTATTCAAAGGAAGAGTTTGCCCCTACTGGGACAGCCAGCATGTATGAATCACAATTAGTTGGTATGGCTATCACCACCGGGGGCACTGTATTGATTTTGTTGCGACTGTTACTTTCATGATTTCTCCTATCACATGCGAGGTTTGTTTGCTCTGGTGCAAGCAGTATGAGGCTGGGGACATAAGTCATACTGTAATGAGCATTCAAAGAACCAACAATAATTACAATTGAAATGAGCAAGTAGATTTCGGGGGGAAGGGGTAATGTTTAAAGGGATCGTATAGTTGTGGTTGAGACCTAACTTCAGGTTTCTAACATTTTTTGGTGAGATAATGAGAAACCTCGTATAAATATGAAAGAGCATGCAATTCCAAGAGGATTCAACGTTTATTTGATGAAAATTGGTTTTGGAATGGCTGAGATATCAAAAACAGAGCAATCCTAATAAAAAGTGGGACCCATCTTTTATTAGGATCGCTTTGTCTTACTTTGTTTTTGGATGTCTCAGCCATTCCAAAACCAATTTTCATGTTATAAACTTTGAATTCCTATTAGAATGGTATGCTCTGTATTATTTCATAAGTGGTTTCTTGGTATCTCGCAAAAAGTTAAAAGCCCAATCCGCATCTCTACCAATACTATACCATCCCTTTAAGTAAGCTTGCCATAATGCATCTGATATTCACGTTACAGTCAGTAGTATTAGCATTTCAAGATGCAGAAGTTCTATGAGAAAAGAAATAAACTTGTATGACCTCAATGTGCCTCTATACCACTAGTACATCAAACTTTTCTTTTTGTTTGTTTGTTTTTTCTCCTTGATTGGGCTTTTTGTGTATTTGTGTGAGTTTTAATGACTGCCTGAAGGGTACCCATTTGCTCTCTTCTTTTGTGAAACGAGAATGCAAGAATCGTAAACACGAATCTACGCTCCCATTGAATAAAGTTTACCTTGGCAATAAACATCCCAAGAGCCTGACTGCTTGTCATGTCAAAGGATTATTCATGTATACCCCATCCCCCCTCCCCCTCCCCCCTACCCCCTTTAGATCTCACTGTGAATGTAATTACATTGTAAAGAGTAGCTGTGTGCTACCACAAACAAAACTGTGAGGAGATACAGACCATGCCCTTTGAAGAGTTAATAGGATCCAAGGAGAGATTGAATGTGGATTAAAAAGCAGCTTGATTCAAGGACTATTACCAAGTCTTGAGCAGGTTTGGGAGGAGGGTGAAAATCAGAGAACCATAGTTTCCTGTCCCTACTGAACTCCTTGATTGCTTTGCCCCGCCTTTTCTTATAACCTTTTTTTTTTTTATAAGAAACTCAGTGTTTTAAGCTGTAACTTTTGTTTTCACCTAAGAAGATTAATTTAACTCTAATAGGAGTGTAGGATTAGCTGGCCTATAATCTAGGCAGACAATGCAGCTATGGTCTTTGCTAGATGTCTGATGCGGCGAGACTACAAACGGTGGATGCACGTGAGGCATCCACAGCCTGTATCCACTTGTCTTGTTTTAGTCGTTGTTTTCTTTCTCAAAATGTTGATTTCCTAAACTACTTGACATGCTCTCATAAAATCATCAATATCTCCGCAACCGAGTACTTTTATGAGTCGTGTTATAAATGAAATTAAAGCAGAAGAGTAAGAGAATAATGTCATGTCATTTTCTCCCTTATTGACTTTTTGATCCTTTTGTTGTAGCAGATCACATGTGGTGTATTTATCACACAGATCATTTCATTCTAGTCCCATCTGCAGCAAGTAAAATTCTGGAATTACATTGCCTGATGTGGTGCCACTGCTGCTTGCAATACGATTTTGACCCTTGCAACATTGGTCAAGTGATTACATTCTGACCAATAACGGACAGATATTCATGTAGACCATGTAATATACACATCTTTTCCCCCCTTACAGTACATTCTCTTGAGGACACAGGACAGCGATGAGGCAGTGGCGCTAGAGGCGTGTGAGTTTTGGCTCACGTTGGCCGAGCAGAGCATCTGTAAAGAGATTCTGCTTCCCCACCTACCAAGGTATGTTTGCTGTGTTGACTGTCGCCATAGCAACAAGTAGTCAATCATGCTACTGAGACATGGGATTTTTACGTGACAGTTGTGAAAATGAGGGGAACATAGCATGTGAAATATGAGTGACAAGATGACTTGCATGATTATTTGAATGATGATGAATTCATCAAATTGACACTTTTCGTCTATGAAATTATACGAAATCCTAACAACAGAGTTGACACTGAATGCACTGCAATTTATTGCCATCAATTTGATCACCCATCTGTTTTTGGTCTTTTCCCTCTCCACAGGCTAATCCCCATCCTCATCAACGGGATGAAGTACTCTGAGATTGACATCATCCTCCTCAAGGGCGACGTGGAAGAGGATGAGATGATCCCCGACAACGAGCAGGACATCAAGCCCCGCTTCCACAAGTCCAAGACGCATTCCCAGCAGCACTCCTTTGAAGAGGAAGAGGTAACCACCACCCACCCCCCCCACCCCTCCCCCCGAACTCTTCTCCCCCTTCTCCACCTTCGTAGATTGGCTGCATAACCAAGTTTCCTCCTTAAAGGGATGGTATAGTATTGAGGATTGAGCTTTCAACTTTTTGCGAGATACTATAGAAACCACTTATGAAATGTTACAGAGCATACCATTCTAAGATGAATTCAAAGTTTATTCGATGAAAATCGGGTTTGAAATGGCTGAGACATCTAAAAACAATGTAAAACAAAGCAATCCTCATAAAAGATGGGTCCCACCTTTCATAGGAATTACTTTTCTTTGAATACCTATGCCATTTCAAAATCTATTTTCATCAAATAAACATTGCATTTGTCATGGAATTACCTGCTTTTTCATATTTCATAAGAAGATTTTCATTATCTCATCAAAAAGGTAAAAAACCTGAAGCCAGATCTCAACCAAAACTTTACTGTCTTTCAAGTTCCCTATGTTGTCAGGCCACCCACCTCATCTGCCAGATCAAATTATTGTGGTATCTTCAGAAAATTATTCCCCCCCCCCCCCCCCCCCATCTCTGATTTCCCCCCAAATTGCAGACTTTGGGAGAAAATGCTCAAACAAAGTGGAGGAAGTGTTTGTATTTTGTTCGCTGTTTGTTGTAAATTTTTTGGTAGGAAGGTGGAGTCTAGACAATATAAGTGTCACAATGCCAGCTAGGATTCCTTCCCCTATTCTAGTGGCTTGGAATAATGGCATGACAGGTAAAAATGGCACATTTCTTGTCATTGACACTGCAGAAACACTAATTCTACTTATTCTAAGGTTTTCTAAATTTGTGAAAAAGTCAAGATTGTATGTGATTGCTCCCCCCCCCCCCCCCATTGCTGATAATGGATCAACATCAAACCCTCTGCAATTATGTAACTGGTTTAGTTTACCCACAGTCATCTGTCTTTACCAAAGCAACTGTCTTTGTGACCAGTGATTAAGCGATATTTTAGTATATTGTGGCTGGGGCGACAAGACCTTGTATCTACAAAATGTCAAATGTTCAGTAGGGCAAAAAAACATGGCAGCCAAAGCACTATATCCAATGGGCTAGACATTCCTTTGACATGCTGTGGTGGCTTCATTTTTGGGGTAAGACATCTAGGATTTGGACAGGACGTCACTTCACTGATTAACTGACTATTCCAAAAAAAGTCATTTTCACCAAAATTGCAGATACAAGGTCTTGTCACCCCAGCGATGTGATGTTTGTGACACATTGATCAAGTAATTTGATTGTGGATGAAACGAGGTTGCAATCAGGCATCATGGAACTTTGTGTGAATGTTTAGTTGCTTCACTTCTCAAGTTGGTAGGTATGTTGCGAGGAATGTTCACCACCCACAGCAGAGCAGTTATGTATAGGCTCTGTACACACTGCCCTTGGTAAAGACATTGATTTTGGCCATGCTGCTCCTCTTGAATGCCTCCTATCAGATATTGTATATTCTTTCTGGTTTTTCTTCAATAGGGTGACTCTGCTTCAGATTACGGCATCGACGATGACGACGCCCTCTCAGACTGGAATCTACGTAAGTTTTGTGCACAAGAATGAAGTAACAAATGGAACATGCCTCAAAAGTTCTTGTAATTCACTATATTACACGTTGACACCCCCACAAACATGTGTCCATTCTTAATGAAGAAAAATCACTCTTACATCATGGTGTGGGCAAAATATTAAGACCGTCGATGGAATAGTTGTCGGAATTAAGATCAGTGGTGGCTGGAACCTGTTGATGTATCCGGTAGGGAAGGCAGAGATCCATCAAGCCGAGTGAGGGATCAGTCGTTGTAATTTGGTGACAGGTCTCTATCGTGACAGACTTGCACCTGATGACTTGGCAGCAACTCGCTGACGGAAAGTATCTATTTCCTGCTCACGGAGGTGTGCGTATTGTGTCATTCAGATAATGAGTGCTATAAATAGGCACCCGCCGTTGACCTTGGTACGAGCATGAGAAATCATGTCAGCATTGAGGTGAGGTGACAGACTGGATTCTGGCGCATAGGGTTCTGTTGTGCAACCATATTTGCTGGCATCATAACACCACACAGTGCTAGCTCTATCTCATGCAATGCTGGGCTCTTGTATAGGAAACAGTTTGGCATGTGTGAATGAGAACACGAACCTGCACCCTCTTTTTCATGCCAGTTTTATTCTCAGATTTAATACGTCAAGATTTCGCACCTGACACACTCAATTATTCTTCTCATTGTATGATCAGTTATTCTTACCTGACATGGAGTGTTCATCATTGAAACCTGTAAACCTCAAATTGAGTTATCAAAATTCAGAAAAGTAATGGAAGTTTTGATCAGATTAAAACCCTTTTGCATTCCCCCCCCCCCCCTTATGGCCAGCAAATACAGTATTCTGTAGTAATCCACTGATGACATATTAATGGTCTACAAGAAGCCAAGGAATACTGTCCCACTGTAGATGGGATATCAATCCTTTTTAACCTTCTTTTTATTTTTAACATTTCATTAATCCCCTCCAAAACTTGCTCTTGGTGTGAATTTGACAACCCACTTAAGCATGGTAACGCACAATCCCTTGTGAGGGACTTTAAGAGACAGAAGTGATTTTGGGAAAGGGGGAATCTCCATTTATTAACAGTTAATTTCTGTTCATCCCTGCTCATCGGCGAAATAAGTAGAGGGCCAATAGGTGGTAGGCATTACTCAAATTGGGAACCTGTTGGTATGGGGCCATTTTGACACCCTTTGCTGACTATTGAATGTTCTTATGGTTGAACCACAAGGGCTTGTATCATTTACATGACTTCCGGAATGATGAAATTCACACCACTTCCCAAGGTTTGCACAGGAAATGAGTGATGGATACGTTTTACCTTGGTGGTCTATGCTGGGCCATGAGAAATAGTTTGTAAAATAGTTACCTTGCCATGGGAGGAGAATTGCTGTGAATTCTTTGTAGGGAATAAAAATTGATGGAATTTAAATGTGAGTATTTTTGGAGGAATATATACTATAACTGCCAGCCCATCTTCATCATTATGTACAATAGGTCCCTATGTAGACCCTCCCCCCCCCCCCAAAAAAAGGGGGGGGGGGAATGGGGCATGTTTTGAGTAAATTACTCCGTATTCTTCGTGTTCTATGTGGCCATCGTCTATGGATGGCAGCAGCAGATAAAAACCTCTTATTGCTTCTTAAAAATTTGCTTGTTCTTTGCCGGCAGGGAAATGTTCGGCAGCCGCCCTTGACATGCTGGCCAACGTGTTTCGGGATGACCTGATGCCTGTGCTCCTACCCATCCTGAAGGAGACCCTCTTCTGTTCCGACTGGGAGGTCCAGGAATCTGGTATCCTGGTGCTGGGTGCCATTGCAGAGGGTGAGACGCCCTGCCCTTGTTATTTTAACATCCCCCCCCCCCCCCACCACCATCTCCATCTCGAGTTATAACTTTTTATGCCTCCGCCACGAAGTGGTGCCGGAGGCATTATGTTTTCGGGTTGTCCGTCCTTCCGTCCGTCCGTAATGAATTTTGTGGACAAGGTAACTATCGAAACCTGTTGAGGTATCCTAATGAAACTTGGCATGTATGTGTATTAGGGGGTGAAGTTGTGCCTATCAACTTTTGGGTGCACATGCTGAAGGTCAAAGGTCAAAAGGTCAAGGTCAAATACATAAAATTTCACTATTTCCACCATATCTATTGAATGCCTGAAGATATTTTCTTGAAACTTAGTGTATACATGTTTTACCTAATTAAGATTCTCTGGTGAAAGTTTGGGTCATGAGGTCAAAGGTCAAAAGGTCAGGGTCAAATACATAAAATTTCACTATTTCCACCATATCTATTGAATGCCTGAAGAGATTTTCTTGAAACTTAGTGTATACATGTATTACCCAATTAAGATTCTCTGGTGACAGTTTGGGTCATGGGGTCAAAGGTCAAAGGTCAAAAGGTCAAGTAAAAATATTAAAACTTCTTTTTTTTTCTCCGTACCTTGGAAAATTGTTCAAGGTATCTTCATGGAACATAGTATATACATGTACTGACTGGAAGTGATTATCTAGAGAATGTAGGGTTCATGGGGTCAAAGGTCAGGGGTCAAAGGTCAAGTGCAAGACTTCAAAATGTTACTATTACCCTCATATTTATGCAATGCCAGCAGGGTTATTTTTTTACACTTGGTGTATGCGTGTGTAACCTAATAGAAATTCTCTGGAAAGTTTTTTTTTTTTTCTCTTTTTGCCTCAAAGGTCAAAAGGTCAAAGATAAGTGAAAGTGCTGAACTAACTTTTTCCTCCATATCTCGGAAGTGGCTCAAGTTACCTTGAAACTTAGTACATATTATGCATGTTCTACCTGAAAGTAATTATCTTATGAATTTTAGGGTCAAGGGCCAGATGAAAATGGTAACAATTTACTATTCAATTCAGAAATTGAACTTTTTCTCCACACCTGTACCTTGAAAATTTCTCAATGCCTAAATGTATGAATGGGTCAAAGTCAAGTTAAAGTCCTTAAATCCCTAGATACATGCTCTCCTATTCATCCAATTAAACCTACGTCAAGGAAGGTGAACATTCAACACATTTGTGACAAACTTGTCATTCCAATATTTTGCCAATTTGTGAAAATGTAATCACACAGTGTCCACATGTACTATCTAGACCTATTGGGAAAATCATGCATTATGGCGGAGGCATACCAGTCGCCAAAGCGACATTTCTAGTTCTATTTCTCACATTCTGTCACTCCATCTTCGTTTCGTATTTTCTTCTATTTCTTACATGTCTTCTTTTTAGACCTACCTGCGGTAAACTCTGTTTTGTCTTATCTATCAATTTTTTCACACACACTAGCTTTCCACCCCCAATCTGAAATACTGGCCACATTTTGACGCAGACATCTCTTCACACTCTTTTTGTTTATATGCCACCACCTTGTAATTTCCGAACATTTCCACACACACTTATTTTCTCCCCCACCTGTATCTTATTTCAAAACTTTTGGTATCGTCACTCATCACCACAACGGCATGTAATTTATGCCTGTTCCCTCATGCGTTTGTTCTTTTGGCACCGGTCATCCTGCCAGGTTGTGTGAACGCGATGAGCATGCACCTGCCGGAGCTGGTGCCCTTCCTGATCGACAGCCTCTCGGCCAAGAAAGCCCTGGTGCGGTCAATCACCTGCTGGACGCTGAGCCGCTACTCACACTGGGTCATCAACCAGCCCCACCATCTCTACTTCCAGAGGCTGATGTCAGAGGTCAGTTCTCCGTCTGTTTGTCTGTTTTGTTTGTCTATATGTTTGTTTATTATGTTTGTTGGTCATGTGGTAAGTTGGTTGTGAAAAGTGCCAGGAACACATTATTACAGAAGGGTCTCGTGTTAGTGAGTTCTCAACGTAAATTATCTTGCAAACCAAGATAAACATTTGGTCCTTTTTGAAAGTAAGTTTGTTAGATTTATGTTTGAAGGTTATTGTTACATTTATGCATTTTAACCATAATGTTGATTGTAAGGGATGAAAGAGCTGTGATATTTGTTATTCATGGCAAAGTTTGTGTCTGTGTGATGTGATGTACATGCAAAACATTCCCATCTCATAAGTGACTTTAATATCAGTGTTGTACTTTTGGTTTGAATTCCAGCTACTGAAGAGAATTCTAGACAGCAACAAGAGGGTACAAGAAGCAGCATGCAGGTAAGAAAACTCAAATTCTTTGTCACAGATTTCCCATTTCTTTGATAAAAGTGCAATCAATGTTGTTCCATTTTCACACAGTTGGTCTACAGTATATTTTTATGAATCTTAGTGCATGACAATTACGCATAGTTTGCAGTCAAATTATCAACATGCAGATCCTGCCCAGGCTTTTGATAGTTCCACTCTCTGAAAACATTTCATTTTAGTTACAATTTCTCAGGTTTGTTAGTGTGGAAATTCCATCCATGTCAGGATTATTTACTGACAGCCATGCCTAGTCATCTCACATTGTCAAGATGCACTGAAGACGAGAATGAGAATGTGGAATAGTGGAGGCATACCAGTTGCCATAGCAACATTTCCAGTTTCTAATAATTACCAATGGAATTCATCAGGCATGTGCATTTTCTGTGTGGTTTGGTGTATAGAGCCCCAAAGAAAATCAAAAGGTATGATCATACTATGTTGATACAAGAGGCAGGAGAGATGGAAGTGAAAGTGGAATCGTTCGCTCTTCCCTGATTTGTCGTCGTAACTCCTCCTAACCCCGCAGTGCGTTTGCTACCCTGGAGGAGGAGGCGTGCACAGAGCTGGTGCCCTATCTGCCCGTCATTCTGGAGACCCTGGTCTTTGCCTTCAGCAAGTACCAGCACAAGAACCTGCTCATCCTCTACGACGCCATCGGCACGCTGGCGGACTCAGTGGGCCACCACCTCAACAAGGAGGTGAGAGAACGAGACGTAAACTTTTTCAAGTGTATGATTTCTAAGGAAAATGAAGCACTTCCACTTGAGTTTGTGCATTTCGTTTTCTGAAATTTTTGTCCATGTATTCAGTGTTTCAAAGATATCATGTAGTTTCCAATCCATTTTGTACGCATAATTCTACGTATGAAAGAGTTAGATATATACCTTTTTTTTTCTTTGTGTCAGTAAATTTGAATTTTCAGACTGTATGTCATTGTGGAGACAATTACGGGAGCCAAGAAAATCATGCTGATTTGACCACCAAAAATATGAACATTGTCTTTGGTCTCATTCAGAGAAGTTAATGCTTGATTTAAATTGATAAAATGCTCAATTCATTTATTAACAGATAAGGACAAAAGTCTAATAAATCTTGTATATTGGAAGTAATTTGAATTTGTGATACAGGCTTCATGTTGCCTCAGTTATGATGAAGTTCATATTGACCCCCCCTCCTTTGTCTCCTCCCTTCCTCCTCTTCCTCCTTCTCCTCCTCCCCAGGAGCACATAGCCATCCTGATGCCTCCGCTCATCGCCAAGTGGAACTCGCTGAAGGACGAGGACAAGGACCTCTTCCCGCTCCTGGAGTGCCTGTCGTCTGTGGCGACGGCGCTCCAGTCGGGCTTCCTGCCGTACAGCGAGCCGGTCTTCCAGAGGTGTGTCTCCCTCACCCAGAAGACGCTGGAGCAGATCATGGTGAGAGGCGGTTCCTAATTTGCATAGATGCGGTCCAGGTGGGGTGGTTGCCAAGGACGTTCAAACACTCTTATTTCCGTGAGAGAAAGTGATTGTTGGATCTATCAATGGAGGCTGTTACCAGCATCTTCACATTGGTACTTTGAGAGGGTCTAAAAAACTTTGTTTGTTCTTAGAAGATGACACCTCATATGGTGAATGTATCATTGTCATAATGCTACATTACGTGCAGAAAATTTGCTGTTTTTGTCCACGACTAGAAGATGGTCTATAGACTTCAGGAGATGTATTGGAGAATGCAAGGAATATGGTGACGTGGTTGGTCGAAATTTTAGTGAGGCAAATTCATTCCAATTTATGGACGAGATCCCTTGCATGCAGTTAGATCATGTAAGGATTTATTTAAGGCAGGGATTCTAGAAGAAAAATGCCTCCATGTAAGAGTTCTGTAGAGGAAACTCTTAACACTACTGCGATTCTTTGTGTGTGTTTTGTGTGACAGGCTTCAAACTCGAACCCAGAGATCGAGCCGCCCGACAAGGACTTCATGATTGTCGCCCTGGACTTGCTGAGTGGACTAGCTGAGGGTCTGGAGGGCCACATAGCACAGCATGTCGCAAATAGCAACATCATGGTACTTCTCTACCAGTGCATGCAGGTAAGACTAGACTCTTTTTTTTTTTTAGCTCACCTGAGCCAAAGGCTCAAGTGAGCTCTTGCGATCGCCCTTCGTCCGGCGTGCGTCGTGCGTAAACTTTTTACATTTTCATCTTCTTCTTGAGAACCCCTTGACCGATTTTCACCAAACTTGGCAGGTGGCATCCCTCGGGGGATAGGATCTCAATTTGTTCAAATGGGCACCATACCCCACCTTGGGGGCCCCCAGAGGGGCCCAAACCTCCCAAAATTAAGGAATGTTAAAAATCTTCTTCTCAAGAACCAGAAGGGATAGAGCTAAGTTAATACTATGAATTAGTAAATTGATGATTGTAGTTTCAAGTTTGTTCATGGCGGAATCAGGGGTGCCCCCCTCGGGACTCAGGGGAGGGGGTAGGGAGGGGTCCTAATGGGGCCCAAATTGTACATTTTCATCTTTTTCTTCAAAAATGCCATTATGAATTTTCACCAAAGTTGGCAGGTAGCATCCCTAGGGGGAAAGAATCTCATTCCCATCAAACGGGTACCATGCCCCATCTGGGGGGCCCCAGGGGACCTAAATTTGGACCGAAATTGTAAATTTTCATCTTTTTCTTGAAAACTCTATCACAAATTTTCACCAAACTTGGCAGGTAGCATCCCTAGGGGGATAGAATCTCAATTCCATCAAATGGGCACCATGCCCCACCTGGGGGCCCCAGGCGGCCTACATTTGGACCGAAATTGTAAATTTTCATCTTTTTCTTGAAAACCCTATCACAAATTTTCACCAAACTTGGCAGGTAGCATCCCTAGGGGGATAGAATCTCAATTCCATCAAATGGGCACCATGACCCACCTGGGGGGCCCCAGGGGGCCTAAATTTGGACCGAAATTGTAAATTTTCATCTTTTTCTTGAAAACCCTATCACAAATTTTCACCAAACTTAGCAGGTAGTCCCATGGGGATAAGATGTCAAAGTATTTGAATGGGCACCATGCTTTCCTTGGGGGCCCCAGGTGGTCCAAACCTCCTAAAACAATGAATATTCAATAATGTTTTTCTCTAGTTCTAATCAAAAGTGATAGGGCTTTTAAGTCTTTTTTTTTTTGCCCAAGCTGCATAATCCAACATTCTATAAAGTGCAGTGTACAATGTACTTGGTAGGTATTTTTACCTGTGTGATGGAATACATATATGTAAATGGACACCATGCCCTCACTCTCAAAGCTACCCCCACCATAAGTTTCCAATGTTCTCAGGTAAGAGTCTGCAAGAATGCATGGAAGGTGAAGTTGCGATACTCAGGTGAGCACGTGACCCCCGGGTCTCTTGTTTTTTTACTTATCTGAACTCTGCTCTTCCTTTATAGCTTGTTTGGTGGTGTTCTGTGGTTGTGTGTGTATGCTGGCTATCGTGCACCATTACCTGTCAACAACCTTAGGGGGAGCTTTGCATTTCAAGACATTGATATCTTCTATATATGCATAACATCTTCCATAGTCACATAACCTACCAGTGACAAGAATGGAAAAAAATGGAGTTTTAAATTGGTTCTGTTTTATGTTTTTTTTTTCTTCTTGTAAATAAACAGAGGGAGGTGTGTATGGTAAAGTTCATGTGATTTTTTTTTTTAAGGATGATTTTTATCATATCTGAAATCATGTTGAATTCTTTCTAATAGGTGATAATACATATTTGTGCAATACTTGCGAATTAGCATTGGTGAGAAGTTAAGAAAGAAGGCAACCATTTAACCATCCATATTTTTTCTTCTCCACTTCTCCATTCATCAGGACAAGATGCCAGAGGTTAGGCAGAGCTCCTTTGCCCTTCTGGGAGATCTGACGAAAGCCTGCTTCGAGCTCGTCAAACCCTGTATCAGTAAGTCTCGGTCATTTGTCTGCTTCAACATCCATCCTTAAGGACACATATATACAGGACTTAGTACACATGTACAATTATGCAGTCAGATATATGGTATACATTGTTAGGAAGATATAATGAGCAGAAAATGGTCTCTAAAATGACTTGTGCTCTAAAGTTTTCATTCCTTGTGAACGATTGCCAATTCACAATTTTGTGAATTCTTACCAGGAGACTTCCTTTAATAACCAAAGCAGAGTGGTTTACCTGAACTGCCTCTCTCACCCAGCCCCCTTTTAGCTGGATGTCGTAAGTTTTGAAATACTGAAGTTTTTGTCTTTCTGATGTTAAATGCCATAAACAACCTAGACTGCTTCCTTGCACAGAATACATTTTGACTGCTTATTTATTATTAACTTTAAAATGTTATCAAGGCCTTGCCTTTCTACAATGTGACGTGCAAGTGCATAGGTGGGACTAAACCAGAAAAGTTTAATAGAATCAGCATGACTTGACACAGTGAATACAATAGCACCTCGTAGGTAGTAGAGCGAAGACCGATTTTATTTTCTGTGTCAGTATAGTCCTGGTTGCATCATTGTCACTTCGTTGTCGCTCAGCCATAGTCTATGTGTAAACTGATAAAATGTCTCGTGGTTACTCCTTCCAGGCAATGAATTGAAGGCAACAAAGATAATATTGTTAAGAAGGAAATAACACCAATCCCCCAGAGGAATGAAAGTAAAGATAGTTTCAGGGACTGCAAAGTCAATTTGTGATGTGATGAATTATAGTAGTAACAGTTTTTCTGTTTCGTTGCAAAAGATATTGAAGAAGGGATAAATATTAGAGATGATTTTGAAAGATTGATCAGCCACAACATAAACTTCATTTGAAATAATGGCAAACATTACTGATGTTGGAATCATGTTGTGGCCTAGATGTGGTGTCAGGGTTGACGCATTTTTATTCTAATCCAAAGTTGTTGTTTGCACAGCAGAAGAAGTAGTGTTTGCTATGTAGCCGAAACTTGCAGTCAGTCCTAGTGATAAATATAGAGAAAAGTTTGAGTTAAGAGACTACTGTATAGGCTGAATATTTTGCAAGATTTATATTTTCATGAATTTCGCGAGTCGGGTGCTATTCGCAAATCTAAAAACATGCAAAAATGTTAACTCTGGTTCCGACATGATTGTGAAGTGCATACATACATTCCTCCATTCCAGTACTGTACTTCACAATCTCAAATTTAACCACTAGCGAAATCATTGGGAAGTCCAGATTCGCGAAAGATTGGATTCGCTGAATATATGGCGTATACAATATTAAGAGGTCTAGATTTCAGGAGGACAGTTTGAAAGATTCTGATGCAGATCCTGTCACATGATTTCTGACTGCATCCAAAATGTGCTTGGATTTGTTTTATTTCTTTTCTGCGAGCAGATGATTTCCTGCCAATTCTGAGCCAGAACCTGAACCCAGAGTTCATCTCGGTGTGTAACAATGCCACGTGGGCCATCGGAGAGATCTCCATCCAAATGGGTGAGGGTTCATTCGAAACTTACATCAATTTGATTTGATTTGAATTGATTTGAATTGATTTGTGTTTTACATGACCGCTAAAGAAGCATTGAAAAATTTATGATCCAGCAACCACGGGAGCCAAGATTTGAAGTCCCTTCCAGCTTTGTATCTACCGATTATGACTTATGTCACATAAGACCTCTAGAGAGTGGAGAGGTTAACCCGCATTTGAATTTCAACTTGAAATCTGATAAAGTCTAGATTATCTGGAAACACACGAGTTTAGGCCTTTTCATTTCAGAGTTTTGCTGACATCAAATAAATAGGTCACCTTTTTTTTTTCTTTTACTCCAATTTTGTCAAAATGATAACAGATTTCATGGAAATGTATGTGTTGGATGTTTTAATTATGTCATTCTCTGTCTTCCCTTGTAAAGTACAGTTACTCACTCATCGTGAAATGATGGTTTGTGTTTGCAACTTCTGTGACTCAGCAGTACTGTTAAACAAAAGCAAGATTTCTTCCATCAAACACAGTATGCTGTAGCGGAGAATGAGTTTGAGTCACTTTATTATGTTGCAGTAAGTTCTGAATGTATAAACTTGAAAATATGACCCCGAATTAGATATGCAACTGTTGTGGAGGTCAAATGACTAGAAAGCTCATCGGAGCAATCTTGGTCTTCCATTAAATTTGCCAATCTGACCACTGACCCCTATGAAACTGCATTTCAGGTGCAGCCATGGAGTCTTTCATCCCCGAGGTCCTCACCCAGTTGACTGAGATCATTAACCGACCAAACACACCCAAGACACTCCTAGAAAACACCGGTAAGCAGAGCCTGGTCTCTAGCTAGAGATTTAGCATTCAGTTTGTATGTTACGTGATTTAATTTCCAGACCCTAGATTTAGAAATATTACAGACTGGGAAGACCCTTTCATAGTCATTATTACCAGTATTCAGTATTAACCCCTGATATGTTACCAGTATTACTTTCTACCAACAAATAATTGCCAAAAAATCCCTCATGTTTTTTCTCTCCCCCGTATAAGTATGTGTATTTCATGCAAAGATTGGGTGTTTACGCAGTGAAGAAGTCTTGACAAAGTCCCATCCACATTGTCTCACATTTGGTGTTCACTCTGTGTAAGGAATCAAAAATCTGTGTGACGTCATGGGACCGATCCATTAATATGCAGGGGTGTCCATGATATGATGCTTTGATGAGGGAGACAGTATGTGGAGTCATGTGGTGCAGTCATATACTTTGTTGGGTGTGGATGTAACTCTTCAAGCTTTTATCGTCAAAGTCATCTTACTGAAAATGAAAACGGATCCACAACCATCAAAATCAGACTTTCCCTTAATATTGAGATGAGCGTGCTGACGAGATTACCTCAAATTTTGAACACATCCGCATCAGTGTTGGTAGAAAATGTGTTACTCCTCTTGGTAGGTGTCAAGAAGATGTGGTATATTGCATACATTGTAGCCTTGATTATGTGTAGAAATAATGGTATTGTGCATTTCATATTTTGTGCAAATTTTCATGTTTTCACTGCATGATCATGATGGCTGTTTCAATTTGCATTTCAATCGTTTTTTGAGATATAGAATGTAGCTGATCTTGATCGTTCTGTTTTTTTACCTCTTTTTTTTTCTGAGATTCGTTTTGCAATTTTTTTTGCACTGTCGGAATGGGTCTTGTGGAACTCAGTGTGTACATGTCTGATCTAAGTTTCATCCACTGACACGACTTAGTATCGA
This sequence comes from Diadema setosum, assembly GCA_033980235.1. Taxonomy (NCBI): domain Eukaryota; kingdom Metazoa; phylum Echinodermata; class Echinoidea; order Diadematoida; family Diadematidae; genus Diadema; species Diadema setosum. Next base: position 10,337,311 of record CM067072.1, on the reverse strand, counting down.
ATGTCTCCCTGTATTTGAAATTTGCTTCTCTTTTTTTGGTATTATTTCTAGTGGAAGTATATGGTCATATTTTGTCTGTAAATGAGAGCTGTGATAGATATCTATGTGTCTGGTATCTTGTGGCAGCATGTTTTTGAAGTCCAGAAGATTGTACTAAAAGAAAAAAAAAAAGATGATGACTGACATTTAAATCATTTTTGTTTTCCTTCAACCCATTAGCCGACTGAGTTTCCCTTTCCATATTTTCAATTCTCTCTCTTTAAATTGATTTTAATTCAGGGAAAAATATCCATGACAGCCACTGAAAAAAAAAAAATCCTAACCATAAATATGGCATATTTTATATTCCTTCTACATCAGATCAGCATCACTGAATCATGATCCTAATATCTTTTTTTTTTCTCATTTGGACATTCGTTTGTAATATACTTTTATTTTCATTTTTTGTAACCTTTTTTTGTCCCCTTCCCTTCCATCATTCTTCTCTTTTTCTCTCCCTCGTGCTGGTTGGTCGTCTGTGCGTTTCCTGTGATGTCTTCGTCCAATCACAATGTCCGATAGCTATCACGATAGGCCGGCTTGGCTTGGTATGCCCCGCTGCTGTGGCCCCCATGCTTCCGCAGTTTATTCGACAGTGGTGTGTACTCATCTTTTGGTTCTTGTTCCTTGTTTGATATCTAACACAGAGTAGATGAAAGAAACGAAAAAAAATAAAAAAAAATAAATAAAAAAAAAAGATCAAAGGGAAATTAAATTTAACTCCTCAAGTCCCGGGATTCACATTTGTCCAGCTTGGTGCTGTATTTTGTCTTCATAATTGTCACTACTTATCATCAGTGTTTTATGAGGTGGAGTAAAAAATTTGCCTTTTCATTTGTCTCCCTTATTGTTCATATACAATTCTTTGGGAATCAGCATTTTCAAAATGAAAAATTGTAAGTTTATAATTGATTCATAAATTGGCAATGCTTTTCAACTAATCAGTGATCCTGTTTGTCATATTTAGCAAAGTTTCGGAAATTGCTTTTCTGACTTGTGTGGATCCTATGAATTGATGTTGGCAATTTGATGATGATTATGACAAGATGACAATTTCTGCAGCAAAATTCCCCTGGGACCTGATGGGTTTAGTGAGGGTTTTAAAAAGCAGTTTCCATGACAACAGTCAATAAGGCTTATTTTTTGCTCAAATTTCACTAATGAAATGAAAGTTATAATGGCTGTTCAAGATTGAGGGGTAAAGAGTTGTCCAGTATAGCAAACCTTTTGAGAATCGATATGGCATGATGAAGATTATGTGATTGTAATGTCAGTTGAAAAACTTTCTTTGTTTGTATGGAAATTGCCATTTTATTGTCAAGTTTTAACCCTTATGTTATTTCAGTTGTGTGTGAGGCATCTTTTTATTATGTTTTTAAAGACATGTCACCTCTTCCACCAGATGAAGCGAGGAAAATCATATTTTTGGTCTGTTGCCAGAGGCTTGTAGATGCTTCCATGAGTTTTGACATGGCCTTATTACAACAGCTATACTGTAATGTTCCATTCTTTGTGCAAAATAGCCAACTGTTCTGGTTAACTTCAATTACCGCAAGGTGATGATTATATGATTTGGATTTTGTGAGCAATTCTAGTTAAACTTTCATCCTCCCATTTGTAAATACATTCTTAAGAAATGAAAGAGAATGCTTATGCAGTTTTCTGGAAATTGATACGATGTCAAACCATCGTTTTCCATAATAATCCTTTGAAAAGCTCAAACACTCTTTGACATGATAAAATTTGGTATGTTATTGATATGGAGATTTAAAATTTCAGTAAATTGATTTAGCAGTCACAGGTATAAGTGATTGCAGATTGGTTGCTCTGAAAGCATCTTGCACATTTGAGATTACTGTGATAGCAGAGAAATAACTTGTGATCAGTTTTAATGTGTTTATAGTGGACACATTGTTTTATTGGGAATGCCTGTCGTTGACTTTTCATTTGCAACCTAAAGTGGGACTGGTCAGTTAGAAATAAGTTGAATGGCATGCTCGATGAAACTTCAGTGCTTGTTTGTTGAGTGTTTGTGGATTTAAGGGTGTGTGTGTGTGTTTATGTTATTTAAATCAAGAGCTTGTTTGGAGGAAAAGAATAACTGGAAATGTTATAGTCACATGACTTTAGTACAAATTGTAAATTACATTGTACATGTCTTTCCAAAGATAAGATGCAGGAATAGTGTGTGTTTACATTCCTTTCATTATTGAGTTTCATCAATATTATGATCTTGGATTTCCTCCCTCCATGGATGATACTTTATTCGGGACCTCATCATTGCTTCATGGTGAATGTATTTGTGTGTCTGCAAGAGAAGCATGCATGTGTTGTGTGAAGCACTTGTTATGTCGTCGTTTTAATGATGTGATCATGTTTGTGGAATGCCCTTTGGATTTAAAACACACACACACACACACACACAAACACACACTGAAAATTTGCTTCAATTTTGTTGGTAATGTCAATGAATTTTTATGGAAAGTTGTTTGACAAGCCGGTCTCTTGTCTGCCTCCCATCAACCACAGCAACTTGTTTATCCCCTGTAGACAATTACAAATCGACTTTATGAATTTACAACTACTCTTAATACTTTAACAGGCTCCCTTGGTCTTAGTTTTGCGGTTAACATGATTGACAAATCCAAAGGTTTTTACCCATCTTATTTTCAGCAAAATGAAGCAAGCTGGCCTATCTGCAAATACAAAATGTATTAATAATCACAGCTTGAATGGAGCTTCAGTGTTCTTAAGGTTTAAGTTTAAGTGCCTCCAGGAAAAACAAATGCTACATGATTTGAGTACCATTCAGATATTGACTCTTCTATTCCTAAAGTATATATTTTTTTGTTGGAAGAATGAACATCCAGAAGTCAAAACATGTTGCAAAACAATCCTTGTCTGCCCACAGACTTGCAAAAGATGCATTCAATATTTTTACCCATGCTTCAGACTTGGGGGATGGTGACATTTTGACCTCAAATTGATGGCATGTTGTGAGAAAGTGCTATTCATTTTTCTCTTTCCTTCCATTGCTGATGATTCATCAGATGTGTGTTTTCGGTGAAATTTGCTTAATATTATGGTAAGTAAAGGGTGGAGAGAGTAGAATACTGTCAGCTAGTGATTTTGTTATCTATACAAGCTCTTAACATCAGACTTCTTCGTGTTTGCTTTGAGACAGTTAAATGCATATGCTCTTCCTTCATCCAGGGAAATACAATGCTGTAAACTATCATGTAGTGCTATGTAAGAAGACCCTAGATACTTATGTTTATACGATTCATGCTCTTTGCTAGTCGCCACACAAGGGAAGATGAAGCTGTTACTTTTCCGTGTGTGCTTTCACCTAAAGTAGTTTCTCTTTTTGCGTCTTTTTGCGATAGGTGTACGTCGCTACGGAATATCCGTGACAACGAAGAGAAGGACTCTGCATTCCGAGGTATCTGTGCCATGATTGCCATCAACCCGTCAGGCGTCGTACAGGTGAGAACAGACATCTAGATTTCTATCATAACTAGGATCAAGGTTTTGGTATAGTCAGTTGTCCTTTGACGGTGGTACATTGACCTTTTTCTTTTTTGGATCAGCACACAGTCAAGAACTGGCGTCGCAAGTTGCCTGTTGGATAGATATATGCTGTTGAAGATACCTGCAGAATATAAGAGCCGTGGCGAGAAGAAGAGCCTCAGAAAACTGGATTATTGCAGGTTCATGTCAGTCTCTGGAGCTCTTCTCCATGAGTGTAAAATTGTTGATATCAGACCTATGTCCTGTTTCAAAAAGCTGTTCATAAAGTTATGCATGACTTTATGAAGGACTGGAATATGAAGTGCCAATATGTGTGCCTTTTTTTGTTGTTCTTACGTTTTAACAAAGCGTGACTGTATGTCAATATTTCATCTACATTGGGGCAAAAACACACTTTCCACAAAAACATGTCTTAACATGTAAGCATAATCATTATCATCTGCAAATTTCAACTTTAGCCATTGAAATTAACAATGATTAGGAAACCCACTGGGCTTGCCATATTGATGTTCGTAAAGTTGTGCATAACTTTACAAACAGCTTTATGAAACAGGGCCCTGGAACGCTATCTGGCTAAATGAGAAAGTTTTGTTGCCCTGTTCAGGAAAGCTGTAAATTGCAGATTAGACTCCATGAAATTAACTGTATTTTAACATAGCTTTGTGTCTTTCCATTCATGTCATTCTTGTCCGCAGGATTTCATCTTTTTCTGTGATGCAGTGGCGTCGTGGCAGAACCCCAAACCGAATCTAAAAGAGATGTTTGCGAAGGTAAAGAGCATTTTGTATTTTGCAGGACTAAAATTTCTCAGGATGGCCAGTGTGAACATTAAGGTTAAAGTCGGCAATTCCGTCTGAAGACTTATAAAGATGAAGAGCTGATGACACAAAATTGTAGATAAAGTAGGCCAGATGTGGCAGATTCGTATCCTTGTTAGTGATAAAACATTGAAGTATGATTTGGCTGTCTTTAAGTAGCCTTTTCTGTTCTTAACAGCACACTGGTGTAACATCTGCTCTTTTCAACTTGTCTTTCACGTTCCTCTGAAATAAAAGTCAAAGCTTCAGTAAATATATTATCGTGAGTAGCAGTTCATATTGGTGGGTATTCCAAAATTGGTGGGTTCTTTAATGTAATATATATATATCATATATATATTATCGTAATTGTCCCCGCCGAACGAGTTCGAGCAGGGGACTATGAAACGGGCTCCGTACGTGTGTGTGTCCGTGTGTCCGTCCGTCCGTCCGTGTGTCCGTCCGTGTGTCCGTGTGTGCGTCCGTGTGTGATCAAAATCTTCAATTTGCTACTTCTCTGTCATTTATGAGCCAATTTTGATTCTGTTTGCTTTATATGATAGCACTACATGGGAGCTTTGAAACTTCTACACAGAATTTCAGTCGTGACCTTTGACCTTGACCTTTGACCTATATTGTACATTTTGCTACAAAATGCTACTCCTTCGCCATTTCTAACCCGATTTCGATTCCGTTTGCTTTATGTGATGGCACTAGGTGAGGGCTTCAAAACTTCTACACAGAATTTTGACCTTTGACTTCTTTGACCTTTGACCTTGATTTTTTGACCTATATTGTACATTTTGCTACAAAATGCTACTCCTTCGCCATTTCTAACCCGATTTCGATTCCGTTTGCTTTATGTGATGGCACTAGGTGAGGGCTTCAAAACTTCTACACAGAATTTTGACCTTTGACTTCTTTGACCTTTGACCTTGATTTTTGACCTATATTGTACATTTTGCTACGAAATGCTACTCCTTCGCCATTTTTAACCCGATTTCAATTCCGTTTGCTTTATATGATGGCACTAGTTGAGGGCTTCAAAACTTCTACACAGAATTTTGACCTTTGACTTCTATGACCTTTGACCTTGATTTTTGACCTATATTGGGCATTTTGCTACAGAATGCTACTCCTTCGCCATTTCTAACCCGATTTCGATTCCGTTTGCTTTATGTGATAGCACTAGGTGAGGGCTTCAAAAGTTCTACACAGAATTTTGACCTTTGTCTTCTTTGACCTTTGACCTTGATTTTTGACCTATATTGTACATTGGCTACAAAATGCTACTCCTTCGCCATTTCTAACCCAATTTTGATTCCATTTGCTTTATGTGATGGCACTAGGTGAGGGCTTCAAAACTTCTACACAGAATTTTGACCTTTGACTTCTTTGACCTTTGACCTTGATTTTTTACCTATATTGCACATTTTGTTACAAAATGCTACTTCCGGCGGGGACATATGTTACGCACCGCGTAATTTCTACTTTTCCTTGTTTAATAATGATTTAATTTAATAATTATCGTTAAGTACATAGGGAACATTGATTTACTATAGAAGCTCAGTGGTGATTATTATTATTACTATATACCATTTTCCGTAGCGTTAAAGCTGTGTTTCAAATTTGTGACATTTAGCTTGTTTTCTGCTGCTCTCCCCAAGATCCTCCATGGGTTTAAGAACCAGGTTGGTGAGGAGCAGTGGCAGCCGTTCTCCGCCCAGTTTCCCCCACCACTCCGGCAGCGGCTGGCGATGCAGTACAATCTCTAGCCGGCACTCTGGGGCTTTGTGTCGGTAGATAGGTAAGGCAACATGTCTACAAGCAGACAACCACTTCACGCATGCTCTCTTGGGTGATGAGAGCTTTTTTTTTTTTTTTTAGATCGGGCAGGTCAACCGCAAACAAACAATTGACGCTACAAAAGGCATTGGTTCAAGAAGCAGAGCATTCAGCGTATATGTAGCTTGTTTATTCTGTCGCGAATCGGGACTTCCAAAAAATTTCAGGAGTGGTCAAATTTGCGACAGTTGTGAACAGGGAAATGCATGCCTGCACGTCACATGCATGTCAAGATCAGAGTTAATAATTTGGCGTGCTGTTAAATTTGCAAATAGCACCTGACTCCCAGACTTGGTGAAAATATGAGCCTCGCAAATATATTGCCTATGTAGTAGCAAAGACTGCATGCTTCATGCATCTGTTGCAAATTCTACTCTTAGCAAAATCATTTCCTAAAATAATGGAGATACCTCTGCCTTGGCCCAGATTTAAGATCACTAGGAAGTGTCTATTGTATTTATGTTTACTTTTATGCATTGGTCATTTTATCTTTTGTGTCTTTCTCTTGGTTTGATTTGCTTCAGATGTGAATGTCAGTGAAAATCATTTGCACACAACTGTTCTGTTTTTTTTTTTGAAGTGTGAGAGGGTTTTCTGTTTTTGTGTAGTGATAATGGTTTACTTAGGCACCAGACATTTTAGATGCAAGCATTGGTGTATTGAAGTTTTGTGGTAGGATGGTACAAGGGGTTGAATTCTAGGATGAGTCAAAGTGAGTGGACCTTTTTACTATAGTAAATTTACCATTGCAGATAAATATGACAAGTTTTGCTCAAGAGATGTTTATCTCCAAGAGTATTCCTTGAGATATCTATTCAGTATTAACCAGGCATTAAGTCCCTCATAGAGTTATTGTGTCTTTCTTGTAAATCAAAGATGGTTGTGCAAATGTTTTATGTTTGTTTGCTGTGGCCCCCCCATTATACAGGGAATCAACTGGCCTCGGCAAGTCTCCATTCCAACGGCCGAGGGGCATCGGGAGGGGTGCAGCGATGGGGGCTGGCAGGTAAACGCACAGGTGGGCCAGGGAAGGGGCACAACAAGCAGCTACCACACCCAGAGCAGCAAGGGGACCTGCAGGTTGTACGGCACTAAGAGGGAGGGATCAAGGGTCGCGGGACTGGGGAATTCCCCCCTGGCAGGTCAGATGGAAAAGATGGCGGCAGAAAGACGTGACAAGTCTGGGCTCTTTTTTTTTTTCTTCTTCATCATGTGCTTTTGTTTTTTTCATGTCGCCATAAAGATTACAGTTCCTCCACTGAACATTCAGAGGGGAGATGTGAGTAAGGAAGAGTCGACCCTAGGAAGAGCGTGAAAGGTGTTGTTGCGGAATAGAGAGGGTTTCGAAATTCTGAAATCGCAGTGATGATTTCTCGTTTGCCTGTGACATCCATCCGTATCGAGTAGTATTCATGCAGTTTGTAGATTCTTAGCACAATACCAGTATCTGTGTATGTTAGCCTGCTAGGGTTACCGAGTATACAAGTGACGTGCACAAACTTAGACAACTGTGTTGTTCATAAACAAGAGTGCTTGAATGTAACCAACACGTGGATTTAATTTTGTGTAAGGAGCAAAGAATGCAAGACCGAACGTAGCGCTAAGATTAGCACGTGGCCATGAAATTTAACATGCTCCGAAAATACTTGTGTAAGTACAAAAATCGTTGTTTCGGTTACCAGTAGACTTAGTTCTGTCTGTGGCAAATGGAGTTACTGATCTCAGTATGATGAAACAAATTAGTTCCAATGTTGATGAATCAGTTTGCAGTAGCTGCTATACTGGTTCACTTTCACTCATGATGAAAACCGTTTACTTGCGAATAATGCGCACACAATGTTACGTGTAGAAGAAAATTCATATCCTTGTGAAAGAAAGATAATTTGATTTATAGGATTTTACGAAGTTACAGGATTTATGAGTGTTGCAGTGACAATTATATCTTGTCTTTTTTTTTTAAGACGTGGAAGAAAAGAAGTGATATATAGTTTCATCTCATGCATACTCTCATGTATCATATCTGCTTTTCATGAACTTATTACATTTAAAGTGGGTTACTGGAGTACAGCCATTCATATTCCATATTTCATATAGTAGCTTGCAAGTTCGTGTTTATACTGAATATTGTGGCTTTACCATCTATGTGTATGAAGGAAATTGGAGTAAAGGAAAAAGAGTAGCATTAGTGCAGTGAAGTCACCGAGAACAAGGCTTCCTGCGAATTGCATTTATTTAAAGAGAAAAAGTATGTACCAATAATTCATTATCAAAACTACATGGCATAAGGCTTTTGTTATTTTGGTGGATTTCGCTATCATTCATGCATCTTTAACTATCGGTGTTTTGTCACAGTCAGCTCTGAAGTGGAGGTGTTGGTAGAAATATGCACGACGCTAAATCTGTGGGTGAATAGGTTTTCCTGGGTTGTGATACAAAACGCGTAGTAGGGCAAGTTCGGTTGAGTTTGCTTGAAGTGCTTGCACATGCATTAATTCTCTTTCCATTAGGGCATTTGAAATACGCTCATAGCGTATCTGGACAGTTACAACTGCCTGCTGAAGTAGTATCATTAAGAAAAAAAAAAAATGCTATCATGCGAATATAATCAAACTTGCGTCATCAGTTTGTGCAACTAAGCATCTGTGTTGGTGTACCTGTAAGTATTTCATTACCTTTGTTGTGTGAGAATTTCTTTTCAGATGCACTTACTTTCTTTTATTCTTTTTTTTTTTTTTTTTTGCTTGCATGCATAGACTTGACTATTCTGCTGTGGTAGCCATACATGCAATAACAGCAACAACAACAACAAAAAAAAAAAGAAAAAAAGAATATGAATATGCAAAAAAAAGAATGCTTAATAGTACTTTAGAGCTATTTTAGCACGTTCCTTATTTCAGTGCACAAGACATGTTTCATTTTAGGGACAGCTTCTTACGGATGCATAAAACTTTGGTGGCTCTACTCTGAAATGAGAAACTCTGTAGCAATTCAAGTGCACCCAGTGAGTGAAAACAATCCTTGAGATCACAGATGTTCCAGATGACTATCTGTTTATGCCATGTTTACCACTGGCTACGTCTGTACATACGACTCCACTACAAAGGCACAGTGGGCTTTAATCAAGGAATAAGTCGAATTCCCGTCAATACGTATGTACCCAAAGGTACTGGGCCTGTTAAATGTACCAATAGCAACTGGCCAAGATATTCTCAAACATCGTGGCTGTGTACCACTCGGGTTCAGCCATGCATTGTGCAGAAATATGGAAATATTCATATGTTTATTCTCATCATAATGTGCTCTGTAGAGTGATACAATATGACAAGAATATAATCTATGTTAATTGCCCACACAGTGAGCTATTTAACCACCAGTAGATGATATATTATGTATTGTAATGTCTCATATTCTTTGCTAGTGCATGCCAGTATCTATCGCAGTAGCTTGCGTATCAATGCTGTAATTACATTTTACCCTTCAGACACCAGGTAATGCTGTCACATTACTGTTTGTTATACATTGGAAATCAAGATTATACATGGCCAGCATGCTGTCTTTTGTGAGAAACTTGCCAATATCTGCGCCACAAGTGATGGCTGCAGTGAACAAGGAAGGGAGCATTTCATTCCACTGGAATGCGTAGTTCTTTTGTTTTTGAGTTGAGATGGAAAAAAAAGGCGGTATAGCATGACGCCGGGAGTCTCGTATAGCATGTTCTGTAGTAAACACGCCTGAATGGATATACAAGTTTTAATGCACTTTCAAATGCATTTTTTTTTTTCACTTTTCTTTTTCATTTCTTGTTTGCTAGTCAGCTGTCGTACGATGGATGGCCTATACTTGGATCTGCTATGACCATTTGGCCAGAATTGCTTGCATGTTCTTGATTCGTAGATAGTTTGTACGGTTGACCTCTCAAATATGCAAATGCCAGCCATAAGTAACATCTGGATTATGTATTTATCGTAAGATGTACTTATCAAGTTAGTTTGCCTGTCATAGGACTTTTTCATTTTTGTCATCAATGTTATGCTGTGATATATAGTGCATGCTGGATCGCGTCCCATCGTACAGAGCATGGTCCTAGTCGAGTCCTTTTTCGCTCAGCAACCAAACTTTAAAAATCGTTTTACATGTGGAAAGAGCAGGGCGGCGACGGTAAAGCTGCACCTGTATGTTAGTACGTACTGCTATCGTAAGCTATATCGTGTAGTGTAAGTAATTCGGTCTTAGGGCATACAGAATATGTTGTCTGTGTAAGCTTATTACGATCTTTTACTCGTAGCACGTTAGGTGACCAAAGAGGGCGACGCGTATCGTAGGAATAAGGGCGGCAGAAGTACCTCGTCATTCCGGTGGAGATAGGGCAGCTGGCGTTGCCGATTCCTTACGTCGCAAGGAAAGAGGCAAACATTTCATTTCCAGCTATATTGTATGGCGTACCCTTCATGTAATGTGTGGGGACTGTATTTTCAATTCATATGTGCTGAGCACATGTCTTTAAGAAAAAAAAATGAAAATTGCATTCTTGCTTGACAAAAAAAGAGAGAGAGAGAGCGTGAGAAAAAAAAAATAGGTGTGACAAAATTATCGGGATGATTTATCCTTTTATTGTAGTGTAAATTGAGCATGCCTCAAAGAGAGAATGAAGTGTATTTTGAAATGCGTAAGTACTTCAAGTATTCCAGGTGTAGAGTGTAAGTAAGACATAGCAATCAAGGAGTAAGGGGAGTGTGATGTATCTTTTTTTATTAGTATTATGATAATGCTAGGGCAACTCGTTAGCACAAAGGATTTATCGATGAGTGTCTATTTGCTAAGGATATACCTCTCATACTACGAAAATAGCTGCATTTTTAACCTTCAGAAGGAACTCTACGTTAGGTATTCATTTGCCTCGAGGAAAAAAAAAAGTATGTGATGTATGCGGTGTTTGAGGGCATGAGTTTTTTGCATGTGATTGTTGGCAAAACGTATCATACAGAGTGCATGTATGCATGTGTTGTGCAGATGTCTGGAACGATAAGTAGAACATGCTACCAAACAAACAACAAAAAAAAAAGAGAAAAACTGCGAAAAAAAAATATATATACGATGTAATTGTACGAGTAACATAGGAAATGTCTTTGTAAGCATTAAGGAAGTAAAGAATGGGTGCTTGGTTGTCACTGTCGCACCGGTTGTGTGAAGTGACCAATTTTTCTTCTTTTTTTTTTTTCTTATGTTAAGATTGTGAGAGGGCAATATATTAAGGCAATATACATACTTAAATGTGTGACACTGTGCAGTACCTTATGTAGAAACTTTTTGAAGAGTGTAATGGGTAGATGCACTCGCATTTTGCGCCGTGTCTCGGAGGGAACGTTTCGCTGATGTCGCTTCTCAGTCTGCCAGGTAAAACTTGCGCGAGCTCTTCAAGTGTAGGGGAAAGACCTACCGAGATGTTGTGCGAGATATTACGTATGAGAAAAATATTTTAGTACTGTAATCATCTTGATATCGCAAACTGTCATTGCTTCCTTGATTTTGCACCTAGGAAATCTTTGCTGAGGTGAACCCACGATCTGAGTGGACTGAAAAAAGAAAAAACAATGTCACAGGGCATATTGTGATCCATATTAACAGTTTTGTTCCCCTTTATAACTTTGTCAGAAGCTCATATAGATTTTGTTGTCAGCGTAACGTACAGCATCATTTCCGCTCGTTTTCCACTCCGCTATTTCATTGTCTACTACACTAATCTATGCACAAGGCTTTTTGGAGGACTCGAGGGAGGTAACAACGGATATGTAATGACCATCTGTAATCATATTGGGGGGGGGGATACATGAGTGTGTAGATGTTTATTAGCTTCTGATTGTGTCTCTGTGATTGGTGGGACCATAGCCTTGTGAACTTGTAGGCGTGCGTGAAGTTCGGGTGCGTGTGTGTGTGTAAAACATCTCTTCGTGAACACAGAGGCATAGCTTTCTGTAAATGCAATGAATCACAAGTATCAGCTCAATTAAATGCAATTCGATTTAGTCATTCCATGTAAACTCTTCTTGTTTTTCTCTTCTTCATTAGATTTTGAGTTCATTGCACGTGAGAAGGTCTCTTTAAAAAAGTTCGACCTCTGGCTTCGATTGGATGAAGAGTATCCACATTTTCCAAACTGAAGCAATATGTTAGAAGTGAAGTTATGGGTAGCTCTTTGATAGTGTTTCCATATTGCTTTGTATTGCTGGTCAGTAAGCATCAAGACGCAATCTTTGTAGGGGAAAAATGTGGGGAAAAGAAGAAAAAAACAATTATCAAATTGTATCTGTTTGGTACATCTTGCAGGTTGCGCAATTTTTACCTCCTGTGTAATAAGGGGAGCAAAGAAAAATATATTGTGTACATGTATTGGTAATTTCTTTGGCAGGCTGTCACTACTATTTTCCTGAATCTGTTGATGTAGCATCTTGTGTGAATGGGCTAACACAGGGTATTTTTAGGGAATAAAAATGAAACAACAAATCAGGTGATTTGATAGAGTTACGGTGAAAACTGTTCGTTGTTGCAAGGTGGTGAGATTTTTTCTGTGTGATAGGAAATATTGCGAGCATTATATCATGTTTCTGTATCAGGGCTTTCTATATTGGAATATTAAATGACGAGTTCTGCATTTGCTATATTATAATGCACCTATATGAATATCATGCAGTCTTCTGTTAGAATAATATTTTTGTGAATGCTTTATGATTTTTTTTTTTAATTAGTACTGGTAGGATGTTGCTAATGAATACTTCTTCCCATTTATAAATGATATGATTTGAGTTTACAACGAGGAACCAAACTTCGGAGTCTCAGTTGTGATCCTGAATATGGTCTTATCTCAGTGTTCTGCAGAAGAAAACCTGCAGTGTCACGTAGGGCTAGACCCTCAGAACGATTCACTTCAAAGATGTAAGTGTAGCACGGTAATTGGGCTTATCATTATTGTACTCTAAACAATCTTGTGTGTGTACTACCAGTGTTGGTATATAACAAATAGTTTTGAGGTTGTATGTTTTATTTTTTTTTTTCATTTTTTCTTTGTGTGTTTTATTTTTTTTTTCTTGCAGCCTGCAGTATATGGCCATCTGTATGCATTGTATGGCTTGATGCATCCTTCTGGCATCATTATACATGCTGGTGGTCTAAAGCCACAGTACAGATCTCAAAATTGTCCCCTAATGACTGTTCATAGTAATAGATGAAGATGATGATCATCACGTTGAAAAAAAAAGCTAGACAAAGGCCATATTCTCCAGAAAACTGCAAATTAATTTGTGTGTGTGTGTCCATGTATGGACCCCCCCCCCCCAACATATTTGGCTTGAAGAGCTGACCAGCGCTGTATTTTGCATAAAGCTGCGGACGGCAGCTGTTTTAGTGCATGCCAACTTCAGCGGAGGCACATACACGTTTACTGTGATTATGTCGTCGGCAGAAAGATTTGAAGTAGTGCGCTACTCACACCCTTGTAGTAAACTAGATGGCATTGTTGAATTCATGGTGATATGGCTGCCGGGATCCACCGATTTCAGGCTATAGATGGCATCCTGTTGTTTTTTTTTTTTTTTTTTTTGGGGGGGGGGATAAATTTTTGGCCTCCTCGTCAACTTCAGTTCATTTTGGATTCAAAGTGTGGGAAAATGGCGCAGCTCCTATATACATGGTAACACAAAATGTGTCCTGTTAGGCTACCAATTGACGGCAAAAGGAGAGGATTATCTAGGAGAAGAGTGATAATAATAATACCCGTGCTGAAGAAGTTTTGATATGGTGCTAATTGATGTTTGACATTTATTTTGAGAGGTGTAGGGGGAAGATGATTTACAGTGTTTAATGAAACATGGTTTTCCTGATTCTCCATTTACTATGTGGTTATAGAGAAGTAATGACCGTGATATTTGCTAGGCGGGCAGTCCCACGTGTACACAGCAACCACTGCATTTAAGCCACCTTGTCAGGACAAACTTCCATGAAGTCGACCTCAAACTGTGGACAGTGATAACTTGGTCGTCACACTACAAGTTTTACATCCCCAAACACAAGCCCAAACTGTTTATGTTTATCCTCTTTATGTTTTTTTTTCTCCTAGTCATGTAACTTTATGTATTTTTGTTGTTATTGACACATTCTTGTGTTTCTGTGACAATTCAAAAATTCAGGCCTGTTTTGATAGATGAGTAAAGCCTTGTGGGTGGTTTCTAGGTTCTTCCAATACATGTTATGAATTGTCACTACCACTGTCCTTGCCTGCCTTGGTCATTTCAGTGGTGGGCCGTGCTTGGACAACCCCTCATCTATCCAGTAAGTTCAGGTTTGATCGCGGGTGGCATAGGATTTGCCCGCATTTTGTTTATTTGCTGATGTCTGCTGTTGCTTCTACTCATCAAAACTATTGAGGATATTATGTGGGACTGTTGATTACTGCTACTTCAGAAATGAATTATTCCTGTAACATGTCTGCATTTAGAAGGTGTCTTATACAGTTATATTTAGTGATTATTTTTCATTTTTGTAAGCGATATATGGGGCTAGGCTCTAAAATTTGATGATTGAGTAAGTTTTATTACTGTAAAAGAAGCTATCAGTATTTTTAAGTGCATTGATAATGCCATTAACTGTACAGTATTTTTTAAGTTAAGGTTTGTACATTTGAAATGTTATTTATTATGGGAAGGGGGTTATGAAGGCTGCAGGTTTTCAAAGTTTTGTCTCCCTTTAAGTGCAAGGTGTGGGTGGCTAGTCTTATGAAAGGTGCATTAGGAAATGAGTTTTGCGTTCCTGAAGGTGTTTGTGAGATGGAAGGGATCATGAAATTTATTTGGGGGAATATGTGAAATTCTTGTGAATTTGCAGGCTTGCCCAATCAGAGGTGCATTATGCGTTTGATACTTGAGGTCATGTGGCATCCATTTTGTTGCGTGTCATCGTTCTTCCTGCAAAGTTCAGCTACTCATTACGTTTTTGTTTCAATGCTGCTTGTCTATTTCAATGCAATTCCCGGCCATGTGCTGAATCGTTGGCCGAGATTATTTTTAGAATTTCCCCGTCAGACTCAAACTTCAGACATATCAGATGTGAGAGTGAATATTGGACATGATGGTCACTGTAGAAGATGAATCCAGGTTTGGGAGACATAGTACAATTTCTTGTACCTTGTTTATAGAAAGAAACAAGTAAATGTTGAGCACACAAGGAAAATGTACCTGGTAACTGAGCTTGTGTGTATGTATGTTAGAGACTTTGTTAGGATGAGTGCTTTCAAAACCTGAGGGAATGCATAGACAGTTTATGGGGGCATGGCTCCCTTTTTGCCTTTCAGATATATTTTTTCACTAGTCTTTCTGATGTGGACATTAGTATCACTAATGAAATGGGATATGTACACCCTGCTTTGCGGGTGTCAACATTGAGGTATGTGGGTTTTTTTTTTCCCTTCATGTCCCACTGAAGTTAGCAAACTTTCTCTGCAGTTGTAAAATTTGTAACTCCTGGGCTGCAAGCACTGTGATAGGACAAGGGAGAGAAAAAAAGTTTGAGTGTCGTCTATGAATTATTATCTTGCACAAACACTGTTAGGAAAAGTTGGGATTTTTTTTTTCAATCAAAATGAGCCATGGGGAGTAAAAGACATGATCTGGAGGGGTTTGCTTAACTCTGCAGATGATTGAAGTATTTCAGTGTGTCGTGTAAGGTTAAGAATTAGCGGATTGCTGAAGTTTTCATCTTGCCAGATGGGAACACGAATGCATCTTGTGATGTGGTCAGTGACAGTTCACTGTTTCGAGTGACTCATTCATATATTCTGAGCAATGCGACTGGGAAAAGACATGGATGTATTTACACTGAAATTTTGAATATTGTGTGGATATTGCAGCACCATTTGTCACACTAAGGTGTGCAGTTTCAGCGATATTGGTTCCATAAGATACAACTCGTACCATTCATTTAGGAAATGTTCCTTCTTAACTGGATTAATTAGAGGTCCATATGATAGTTCTAGCATTGGGGAATCTTTTCAGCTCTAACTGTTCAATCTGTTGTATGATTATTGGCTGAATTATACTGAAATTGCTAGTGCCCCAAATAATGCTCTATTCTTCTTTTTTTTTTCTGGGTGAGAATCTGATCACTGAATAGGTTGATATATTTTTGAAGACATTATTTGTTTACAATTAAAACAGTTTGTGCTGGAGAAAAAAAAAAATTGCCAATACTGTGCAACTGACTGCAACAATTTCTGTATTTGATAAATATCATGATGAAACAGTATATCAATTTTTCGGACATTGCGTATGAGGCAGTTTTATCTGTGAGAGAGAAAAAAACCTTAATTCGGTGTGTGAACTTGTTTCACAGAGTTTGTGTGACAGATTTTGTATGTGACAGAGTTTGTATGTGTACAATAGAAGCATCAAAAGACACTGAACATACAGTGATTAGTATACTCCACTTTTCCATGTCTATTAGAATTATTCCCTCAGCCTGACTTTAAAATTCGGAAAACCACTTTTGTGATAGTAGCAAAGCTATGAAGATCCAACTTTTATGGTATATGTGTCACCTCCCTGCATTTTGTTCCCTAGGTAAGAATGATAATGTGTCTCAGATGGCGCCTTTCTTTTGCAGCATGGTATATGTACCCAAAGTGCATAGCACTGTATTGAATTACCGCGTCTCTGATATATCCACAAATGCTCAGTCTGGACAAATTTCGCAGAATACCTTGTTTTTTCTCTTAGCCCTTTAGCTGCCAAGAATCAAAAGGAGTGACCCTGCAACTTAATTTTTCTTGTTCTTCCATGCAATGTATGCTTTGGCGCACTGCTGGGATGTATGTAGCGTGTTTGGAGTATTTAGCAAGACAAAATCAAAATTGTGATTTTGTTGACGAGACAAAGGTGTATCTTACTCTGTGACAAATACTGCTCGTACTTTTGCACCACTCTCTATTGTATTGTGAATTGGAAAGGAGTGAACCATTTCAATGCTATTTCCAGATATGTTTGTGTATTTTGGGCATTGCCCCTGTAGCTATGTGAAATTAATGCAGATCTACCTGCTTTGCACGCCACAACTGATAAATTATGGAGGAGCTCGGCTTGATTGATTGGCTGTAGTGAGATTAACATGCTCATGTTGTGACCAAGTATGAATGATAGTTTGGTTTGGGGGGGGGGGGGGGAGTCCATTTTGCTCAATCATGGTAATTGTTTAGTGGCTCTTGAGAATAATGGTTTGTAAAGCCAGCTTGCTGTTTGTCATATCAATTCCATTAGTGGTATTGGGATGATGTAGGTGTCATGGTATCTGTGGAGATTTAATCATTATACCTGTATGTGCAAACAATGCAAGTTTTTAAAGGCATGTGAGACTCACAAAAAAAAAAAAAAAAAAAAAAAAAAATATATATATATATATATATATATATATATATATATATATATATATAATGATAATGTCGGCAGGTCCATTTGGAATTGACCGTGCTGTCATTCTTAAGGTAACACCCTGACCACTTTGAGGTACTGCTGTCATTCTTGAGGTGACACTGCCCTCATTGAGGTGCATCTGTCATTCTTGAGGTAACATGGACCCCATTAAGGTGCAGGTGCCACCTTGGGGTAAACCTGACCCCTGTTGAAGTGAAACACCGCTACCTTGAAGTACAAACATCTCCCAGGAGGTCTATGCGGTCTGGTAGTAAAGTAAAAAGTTATTCCCCGTTCCAGGTGTATGACAAGGTAGATCTACAGAATCTTTAAGGTATCTTACCCCACTTCTCCTCCTAAGAAGCATTATTTGTCTGAAGGACGTCTCGTATGTCATTATTTCCGTTTGTCTTTGATTTTATATTTGTTTGTGTGTGTGTGTCTCTCTTTCTAACGTTGGGTTAGTAATCTGTGTTACGTGCTGGATTATTTTTTCTCTCTTTTTTTGTCTTTCATTAAAACACCTCTGAATAAACTTCTGTGGTATTGCCAGACAAAATGACCAAGTTTTCTCCCATTTTTTTTTTTTCTCCCAGTACAATGTAATCAATGGTCAACATCTAGTTATGTCAAATTGTCACATGTAATGTATTAAGGCTTGGGACAATATTGTGGATACAGCAATGCCTTGTTTTTGTTTCGCTGCCGAAGAGGTTATAAACCAGCGCAATGCGGTATCTCATTACTACATGTAGTACATGTACCGATGTACTGAGTGAAAAGGCCCGACACTGACAACTTCATCTCAGATGTAACTGGCATTGTGTGTAAATCTAGCACCTGTTGAAACCTGTAGGGACACGATCAACTCTGCCACACATATACATGTCTAAGCATCGTCTTGCTTTGGCTGTATGTGTGTATGTATGTTTGTGTTTGTGTGTGTGTGTGTGTGTGTGTATGTGAATGTGTGTTATTTTTTTTTTCAAATTTTGTTGTTGTTATTTGCACTGGCCAATGAAGCTTTGTCTTGCCTGCTACAATTGGCAAAAGTGGCGAAATATGTGTAAATGATAATTTCTTTCCCCTCTTTTTTTTTTTTTTTATCAAGCCTGTGATGTAACAGTGGATGAGCAATGTTTCATCGCCATTGTCGTGTTATACTATGAATATGCATTTTTTGTGGAAATACCTGTGACAGCGGCCACCTTAGTTATTGTTATTCTCTTCTTTTGTATGGATAAGCGATGTTTCAGATGTAAGTAATTTGTAAACTAAGATATTTATGTACAAAATTATGACAGGACAATAAGTATGTTATGATAGGTGTATGAAGACTCAAGGTTATAGGTATAAGTCTGTAGGACAATCAAGGATTGTTACGCTACGAGGTAAGGCTAGGCATCTGACATTCAGGAAAAGGACAGTGAGCGTAAGGATTAAGAGGACTGTAAGAGGTACGTCTTAAACATAAATAAGTAAGTACTGTTAAAAAAGGGGCAGCTCTAGGACGGTAATAAACTATGAAGTAAGGCAAAATTTGCTTCCTCGGTTTTCTGATTTTCCTTTTTTGCCTCCTTGTCTGTACTCTGTGTATGTGTTTTGTGTCCCGGAGGTTGAAATGGTGGTATGACAGTATACACATATTTCGTACATATACTTAGATACACATTCTCACACACATACACACACACACACACACACACACACACACACACACACACATATATATATATATATAGTATATATATATACACACAAATACTGTACATGTATATAAATGACAACTTCAATTTTGTAAATTTGAGATTTTGTGGTTAAAACTGTTACAAGAGATTAGAAAATAATGAGATATTTTTAATAACTTCATTTATATTCCTTGTTTATTTAACCAGTGAGGCATCACTGGAAATTTTTAATTCTGCTCTATCTGATGCTGGATTTACTTTGAAATGTTTAGAAATTGCACTTAAAGGGGATGGCTAGTACCTGGTCAGGGGGAATGCTGGGGGATGATTGTTCAAATCCTTGTGGGATTCATTTAAGAGTCCATTATATATCTTTTGTTGTATGAAAATTATTTGCTTCAGAATGGTCTCATATTCAAGTAATGTGCAGTTTAATGTGTGCGATCACCCCGTCACTGTACAGGCATGCCAACCTGGAAACATTAAACTGCACATTACTTGAATAATTATGAGACCATTCTCTTGCAATCCAACTTCATGTACACTCAGATACTCAGAATATATTGCAGAGATGAAGAGAGCTTGGACAAGTGAACATATTGACATTGAGTTCTAACCTTTAAAAGTGATGATAGTAGGTGTAT
This sequence comes from Diadema setosum, assembly GCA_033980235.1. NCBI lineage: Eukaryota > Metazoa > Echinodermata > Echinoidea > Diadematoida > Diadematidae > Diadema > Diadema setosum. Next base: position 10,317,317 of record CM067072.1, on the reverse strand, counting down.
TAATATCATGGAATGATGAATAGTAACATTGATGTTGAGGATGGTGAGAAGGATGATGCTATTTTTTGTATATTATATATGATTGTATTATTATTATTATTATGATTGTTTTTTTTTTTTGGGGGGGGGGGGAATGGTGTTATGACATTCACCACAATCAATCAATGAAACAATCGATTCTCCATGTCTTGCTTTTGGAAAACAAATACCAGTATAATAGATAGTATGCACATAAATATCAAGGCAAATTACTAGTAGAAGAAATGAATGAATGAATCCTTGTAGGTCCCAGATCGACCCGAACCAGCAATGACAGTTTGTCCAGTAAAATAAACAGAGACATAACAAAATTGTGTGTGACAAATTTCAGTATGAAACGTCACACGAATACATCAAATTCAAAAATCTTTCATATTTCATAAGCGGTTTCTTGTTATCTCACCAAAAATGTTAGAAACCTGAAATAGGTTTCAACCAAAACTATACGATCCCTTTAATAACCGTTTGAGGTATCCAATTGAAACTTTGCATCTGTATATGAATGAGCGAAACTGTGCCTTTCAACTTTTGTTTGCACACGCTTAAGGTCAAAGGTCAAGGTTAAATTACTATTTCCCCACATCTCTGCAGTGCCTAAAGGTGCTTTCATGAAAATTAGTGGATACTTGTATTACTGGATAAAGATTCTCTGGGGATAGTTTCGCACTATGGGGTCAAAGGTCAATGATCAAGTGAAAATGCTAAAATTTCACTTTTTCCATATCTCGGGAAGGATTCACAGTATCTTCATGACACTTAGTACATAATTATGCATACTTGGTACATAATCATGCATACACTTCCTGACAATGATTCATTTGGAGGTTTTTGTGTCATGGGGTCAAAGGTCAATGATCAAGTGAAAATGCTAAAATTTCACTTTTTCCATATCTCGGGAAGGATTGACAGTATCTTCATGACACTTGGTACATAATTATGCATGTACTGCATGACTATGCTTCACTATAGGGAGTGTTTGTGTCATGGGATCAAAGGTCAAGGGTTAAAGGCTAGTTTAAAATGCTAAAATTCTACTATTTAATGTTGAAATTTTACTAATTGCTCCCAGTCTTGGAAATTACTCAATGCATACACTTAATCAAACTAGCTACATTGCTGCACAATGATTCTGCAAGGAAAGATTTGGGCCGTGGGGTCAAAGGTCGAGTGAAAATGTTTAAATGTCACTATTTTCCCCATGCCTTGAAAATAGCTCAAAGTATTTTGAAAATTGGATTATTTCCAGTTCGTGATTATTTGAAGATACTTGTGGCCATGATACATGCAGGGCCATGGGGTCAATGGGCAAGGGTTTAATGTCAAGTGCATAATATCTACGCTCAAATTCCCAAATACTTGCTCTTTGAAACAATATAGCCATCTAAATGAAACCTGGTTCAGGTAAATGTATAAACTCGCAACACGTTTTGGGTTGTGCCACCAAACTTTCAAACATTCTATTTCAGTTTTTTGCCAATCATGTGACACTGTCGTATCACATTGTCAAGATGTATTCTTGACTTATTGGGAGAATAATGTGATACGGCTGAGGCATACTAGTCGCTTTCTAGTTTAATTCTGATACAAAAACAGCTCTCTCTCTCTCTCTCTCTCTCTCTCTCTCTCTCTCTGTCTATCTATTCATATATGTCCATCTCTCTATATCTATATATCTTTGTATATTATATTTATATATATATATATATATATATAGAGAGAGAGAGAGAGAGAGAGAGAGAGAGGGGGGGGGGGGAAGAATTACCTATATCGATGACGCCATTGTCTAATGATTTGTCTCCCATTGACCTACAAACAACCTTCAATAAACTTCCTTCTTTGACATGAAATGAAAAGAAACATGTTCAGTAATTCGTAGTCCACGTGTTGATTAAACCATATCAATAGCAGGAGAACAGAAAAGTTTCTCCTGAAATTTATCATGCTGTATAGACCAAGAGTTTATTTTCCGGAGGAATTTTCTGATCTCTTGCTATATATATATATATATATATATATATATATATATATATATATATATATATATACTGTGAGAAATAGTTCCCTGGGTCCCGAACGTACGCGGTGCCGCATTGTTGGATGCATATAGTTGAAAGAAATTGGACTGAGGCGGGACGTTGCTCTCGATCTTAGTCTCCCTTTTATTTGTCAAGCTTTCGGCCCGTCATTGGGCCTTCGTCAGGACCTGCGTGGGACTCGTGTGGTTATCGTGCATCCCAGCACCGTGTGCTCATATTCTGTATGTTGGGCTGTATTTTGTCCTGTCTGGTCATGGCCAAATTTTCTGCTACGGGTGTTTTACTGTGAGTCTGAAGTTAGACTCACAGTAAAACACCCGTAGCAGAAAATTTGGCCATGACCAGACAGGACAAAATACAGCCCAACATACAGAATATGAGCACACGGTGCTGGGATGCACGATAACCACACGAGTCCCACGCAGGTCCTGACGAAGGCCCAATGACGGGCCGAAAGCTTGACAAATAAAAGGGAGACTAAGATCGAGAGCAACGTCCCGCCTCAGTCCAATTTCTTTCAACTATATATATATATATATATATATATATATATATATATATATATATATATATATATATATGCGTACAATGCAATGGGAATATTGTGATTTGTAACATCAACTCATTTACTCTCTTGACATGTATGGGTTCAGATGATATCACTGTTTAGTAAAAAAAAAATGAATAAAAGAAAAATAATAATAATAATAATAAACATGCAAAATTGATAGTGAAATAATTTTACTTGTATCGAGCCATTTGCAAAGTTGTGGCTAAAAATTACTTTGTCTATTTATTAGTGTCATCTGCCCATTAATATCCCCCGCTGCCCATGCTCTTATGTGCCCTCAGCATCCCGCATTATACACAAGAGCATGCTTCAACATAGTGCACATTTGATATGTTGTCATGGTGATATGAATATTAGAGACAGGGCTATGAAACCTTTCTTGGTGCCCCTCGACTCGCCCATCCATCCATCAGCGCGATTTCATTTCGCGCGCACGCTGAATTCACCAGTTGCTTCCGTACCGTCTGCTGAGAGTTGTATACAGCGCTGCGGCTGGAATAAGAGACAGCAATTCCCTTTCTAACTGCTATATGTCACGTGACACGATTGATTAATCGAGAATTCTCGCTGGAGTTAACCCCCCCCCCCCTATCCGAAACCGAACTGTTCAGAAAACAACATCACTTGATCGAGAGATTCGCGACCCCACCCATGAATTGGGACAGGTAAAATGGTGCGAAAGATAACAGAATAAGGCGAGTTGAGTATGTTTGCATTTGGATGTAAGAGATAGATAGAGGTAGACAGAATTTACTCATTTTACTTGCATAATTTGCGGTTGCGTCCAACTTATAACTTTTCATACAGAAATGTAGAAACATAACATTCCATAAATTCATTATTATCGTAATGTCCGATTTATATAAAACTACTATAGTTTTGTTCGTTTGGTGTTATTCTATGAACCAGTAATAGCTCGACATGAACATAGTTTCGAATTCCACTTCAGTTGCTCTGATTTTTATTGAAGTGTGTTTTGAATTCAGTAGATACCCATGATATATCGGCCTGTGCATGCACACACGTTGTGAGAAGAAAAGTGAGTTTATTCTCGAATTTTTGTTGGTAATGGTACACCCCTTTTTCTTCATCAAGCTATCAATGACAGTTAATTGAGGTAAGGAGGGTAAAAAGACCAAATGCCATCATCTTGTTCTTAGTGATGTGCATCGTCACACACATTAGTCACCCCACAGTTCTATGACAAGGCATCAAGGGTGGCACCACCCCCCCCCCCCAACATACACACGCATACACACAAAGACACCCTCTTTTCGGAAAAGAAACGATGAGATACATTTGTCTTTATACTAAATATTACACTGAAAATTGAAAAAAAAAAAGCTACTAAAACCAAATATTTTTCGTCCCGGGAGATGCATCCGCCTAAAGATTTCCCCAGCGTGCCCGGCGTTGCCTGGACCCCACAGGCTGTAGTAAGACAGGTCCCTGGCTCTCCCCCCCCCCCCAAGCCCTGACTAGTATGCTCATTTCTTCGCATATATAATGCTGAAATTGTGTGTGTATGTGTGTGTGTGTGTGTGTGTTTTAGTGTGCGTGTATCCTCTGGACACTGTCCTCGATAATTTATCAAGTACATTTTTCTTCATTAGCGCTTTCATGCGTTCGCACGTGGGCGCACTCGTACCCCCCCCCCCCCCCGGGGCCCAAACTATTTATCTTTCTTTCTTCTTATTTTTTTTTTATCCTCCGTCCCTGCCCTTTTTTTTTCTCTTTGTTCTTTGGTCATCCTAGAATCCTATGTTTAATTTTAGTTGTGCATTATTTTTCCCCTTTTTTGCATCTGAACAGTCGTTATAACTGTTAAATATGATATATCAAATTCATTTAGATAGATTAATTAATCGTAGAACCGTCGATAGTTTCATTTCAATGTTTTACGTATAATTAGCAGTAAAATTTACCTTGTGTGTTCAATATAAAAAAGGGAATATGTAAGTAGGGTTGAGATTAAGTAGGTCAGATAATGGAAGAGCATGAAATAAAGGCTTCTCTTCTCCCTAAAATTTTGCTTCTCTAAGACGTTGAGCTACCGGTGTCTCGAGTATACATCCCTTTTTATTAAAGTGATGTTGTTCCCAAAACGGTCTATCACAATTTGCGTAGCCGGATCAGTTACCTCAACCAGACGAAATTTTGACTTAAGCTCTACGTCCTTCAGTTCGAAGTTGACAGATAGTCTATCCGCAGGTCTGACGGTTATGATCTTTCACTGTGAATGCTCTGATCCCCAGATCTCGACAGCTGATCCACAAAGTACAATAGCTTTGCACTCTTATTCCCAGGTACAATTTCAGAGCAACAGTAAGGTTGACTTTAGAAAGCGATCGATAGCGGCCAGCATCGTGACGGTGCTATCGATTCTGCGAAGCTGACATGGCAGGCAAAAGATACTGAGCTTGATTTCTTTTTCTACCCGGGTTGATGGAAGCAAACGACCAGACTGACGAATTGATATGAACGACTGGCGATAGTCAATCGGATAATGCATAAAGAGGAAAGAGAGGTAGATTTCAAAGAAAGAAAAGTAAGCTGGAAGGGAAAGATAAAAAGCAAAGAATGGGAAGAAAAAGGGAGTGATTGACTGATGGAGAGTGAGAAAGAGACACTCTGCTAGGATTACAATCAATTGGTCAATTGCGACAAATTTTATGCCTGCATTTTTTTCACGACGGGCTTAGTCATTCATCCAGGTGGTTGTTTTCGTTTCTATTGCATCTCCTGATCTCGTTCCCACTTTGGTTTCCTAATCATCAGCCCGCAAGCGTGTCTACGCGCACGCTGGTGAAGACCCAAAGGACTACAAGCAGGTTTAGACTTGTGATTGGTCGCTCATTTACGGCCAGATTTCCTTACCCGCCAACTGCTGGAGCAGACGACCGCTACCGTAATGTTTTATTAACCTCGCGGCGATATAAGCTAGCATATTGAGAGGTTAGCTTTTCAATCGTGCACCACTCGACTCACGCGAAGCGATTCGTCATAACTAAGCAGTGCCCCCGTTCTATTTGTTGTGTCTTTGCCGCGCAAATTTTTGATTGATTTTCTGCATCCGTCTGAGAGACACCGATCGGAATTCGTGTTTGGATTAATACCGGTTATATCGAATAGGCCTCTGGATCTGAACTTGCCTAGCAGGAACACAAATCTTTGCCTTGGCTGGGATTTTTATACTCCTATAGATTGTTCTCGTCGCTCATTTGAGTGACCTAGCTGGCCGGAGGTATGTCCGTGGTACCACAGAGACGCGAGCGGCGGCATGGCACGGCTGAGAACCCGATCCAGACGGGGAAAGAAGAAGGTTTCGGGCTGGATGTCTGGCAGCCAAGGGAGAAGGTAAGCTTCCCATGCGTCCCTTACAGCCGATGCTTTTATTCACGTGTTTTTACTCTCATTAGGCAACGTATTCATGCTCCAGGTAAGAATGAGGGAGAGTCAGTGGTACGTCCTGTACAGAGGCACTGCACTAGAGATGTATAAAGTTAGTCATGTGGTTTTGTTACTACAGCTTAAATAGACTCTTATACCTACCTGGTCATGCCTTGTTGAATCCCATTCATTACAAACAAGGAAATGGAGGAGGTGACCTTAAACTTCCACAACTGATAAAAGACTGCATACGAAAAGAATGGACTCTGTTTGATGGAAGAAGTTTGGTTAAGTATTAAAGAGCTTTGATACTTCACTAAAAAAGAAAATAAAATAAAATGGATGTACATGCTTTGTAGATCTATGCTATCTCCCTTTTAAGCTCCTTCTCACTTTGTTATAGAAACACCCTTTTAAAGATTATTAATATTTCAATACACATCATGAGGCCAAGAAAAATATCCCACGAGAAGGAAGGAAAATGGAGATTGTACAAAAGAAATATGTTAAAAGGCTATAAAAACTCAGTTGGTCTATAATGGTGTCATGAAGTTGGATGTTTCGTCGCCTAAACTAACTAGGTCGTATTCCAAACGACTACGAAGTCTTAAACTTCGCTGCTGCTCTGTACTACGAAAACTTCGTAGGACTAACGTTAGACTTGATTTGTTGCCGCTATAAAGCTGGGGTACGGTATCATTTTTAAAGATGAGATTTCACTGACAGAACACTAACGAAATGCCCAATTGCATTGTTATTTGAAATCTCTAAAGACTTCCGGACCTCACCGTGCCTGCATACAGTGCTGTGTATAGACTCTTTATTTCCTAGACAGCCCACTAAGAGAAATCATTGGTACTAGTAATATCGATGATGATTGTCTTGACTGTACACGGCAGACAATGGGAAAGCAACCGCCAACGATTTCCATCAGTAACCTCAGAGTGCTTTTTTTCGGTTGTTGACCGATATATAATATGTTTTGTCGCTGACCACCAAATACTTTTGGAAGTTATCTTTTTTTTTCTTTTTTTTTCCTGAAGCATCCGTCAGCTAGATTTAGACTCGGCTAATGAATCTACCGACCTTGTTTTTAGACGACATTCTCTAGTTATTGTAGTTTTAAGAGAAATGAATGTGACCTTTCATGGATGGTTTCAGGGCTCTCAGGAAAACATAATTTTGCCAATTTAAGGTTGATGCTTCACCAAATTACTCACGGCAGCTTGTTGTCAGTAATCATTGAATGACGTCACAGAGAAATAATCGAGTTCTTAACGCTCGGATTTTACTGAAATCTCTCTCTGTCTGTCTGTCACGCATACACAGTATGAGAGAATGAAAGAACAGGAAGAAAAAGTGACAAATAAAACAAATCGCAATTTCGTATCCACGAGGAGATAGGCTATAGTTCGCTTGTGTATTGCAGTGACACAGAGGTTGTATAATAGATGACGTGAATATGAAACAATGTGAAAAGAGAGAGAAATGAGTAAAAAGAGTAATAGGTCTAGATCGTTTCTGTAATTTATTACAACTTATGAATTTTATCCCCAACAGCCTGGTAACGATGCATTGCATTCAATTGCTCCCTTCGATTCAAGTACCATAGGCTGGAATTCACCGAGTTGTAGCTGGGTCGGGCAAGCCTCCGACAAGTTTTGTGGTTGTTAAGGGCATCTTTTGTGAACAAAGCGTGCATAAAATCTGAATACATTACAGAACCGGTCTATTAAAGCGTATGCTTTCTTCATTAGATATGAAAATACTGTATCATTCTGTACGGTGACGCAAAGTGTTTCATGGAGATATGCCATTGTTTTGGAATACTGCAATGGTTCAATATGCCTTTAAATAAAATATATCAACGAGACATTATCATTATTCCTAGCAGAACAGATGGTTGTTGTACGTCTCGTATTCAAGGTTGAATTTTGTGCCTGGCTTGTCTATGGGGATATTTATTAAGGTTTGACTATAGCATCAAGTTTTACTTTTTATGCGATGCATGGCGGCCATGTCAAACTTGCACGGTGTTTTTTCCCCACCAAATAATGGCACTCGTTTAGATTGTGATTCTGAACGAGACATTTAAGGTCAGTGCAGTCCTGTCATTGAAACACTCGGGCTAAATTAGTTAATGGACATCGTTACGTGGGCAGAGGCGGCCAGCTGAACGTTGCTGACAAATTTTCCTTCAAAATGTATTTACCGCTGTGCACAAAGCCTTGTAAAGAACAAGTGTTCACTAATGAGCTCCTAATATCTGCCCACTCTTGTGCTGTTGTGTTTCTAACGCTTCCAGAATCATCGACATTCACTTTGGCTGAAATTCAGCGAATTTCTTCTCGGGGGCACTGATCTATTTCAAGCCATTTCAAGTTTTAGTTTGTTTCTCTCTCTGTCTTCCTCTCTCTGTTGGTCTGTCTGTCTGACTGTATGTCTGTATTCTTTCTGTCGTTTCACGGGCATGTATAACATGGCATTCCTTTCGTAATTACTATAAAGTAAACAGGTGTCCTGGACGATTTGACCTGATTATCGATTGTCGTTCGGTGTGGCCCCGTAACGTGCTCCTTCTGTTCGCCCCTTACCCAGCGCCCCTCTCCCACTCTCTCTCTCCCCTTCTCTCCTCGAGTGCAACATGAGCACAAGCCTGGCATCTCGCTGTCAGTTTTCATAACACGGCTGCCCGCTGAATTCACTGCGTTCCCTCCAGGCCCTTAGATGAGGCATGCATTTACGTAAGAGCGGGAAAATGAAGGGCCGTAAGTGTCATGGAGTGGCGTAAGACGGAATAGAATAATGTCTTGTCGACTCTTGTACCGAGGGAAGAAAGGGGGGCATGCGGGGCAGGTATTCACAACTCAACATGGATCGCATTTTTTGCCTCTACACACAAAATGTAGGTGAGACTGGATGACTGTTGACATGTGATTTTCACTGACTTAAAAATGCGAATTGCATGTGTGCATGCATGACACCGGAGAAATAATTGCGTTGAATCTTTTAGATAGCCATAAAGGTCACAATGATGTCTCCAGTTATCAATGATGATTATACTTCCGAATCAACAAAATGTGATAAAAAGTATGTCTCCTTTCTCATAGTAGATCCGAGTTGGTGCTTTTTCTCTTTCTTCGTTTTTTGAGCATCATTTTCTTCATCATTTCCATGGTTTCGCCATCCGAATCCTCACCAGTTTCAATATCACAAATCACACTCTTGAGGAACACCAGACAATTTCAGCTGACAACTTCTTGTTTGATATCCTGTTTCAACTCCATTTTCCACTTCAAATCATTTATTTCCATCACGGCACAGATAATCTTATAACAGTTACAGAGCAAAATAACGAGAAAGAAAGATACAGATAGATGGTAGTCTTAGACAAGTCGGTGACGCAGTTCTTTTGTTGTGCAGTTATTGCTACAGATGGTTGTCAAGCACAGCAGATATAGGCCACAAGATAACGCATGTGATGTTGGGACGAAGCAAAAAGCAATGGCAATTTGAGCGGTGCCTGTCGATGCTATAGTCCCCCGTCTGCTCATGCAAAAGTCAGTAATGAAGAAGCTATATGACATTCAACGTTTTCAGACAGTATTTATTCGTCAGCTCTTTAAAGGGTAAGTTCACCTTCATTAACATAAGGATTGAGAGAATGTAGCAATATTAGAACACATCATTGAAAGTTTGAGGAAAATTGGGCAGTCCGTTCAATAGTCATGAATTTTTGAAGTTTTTGTGCAGTCACCGCTGGATGAGAAGACTACTGCAGTGTATGATGTCACATGCGTACGATAATATAAGGAAAATATAAAGAGAATTTCACAAAATTTCATCTTTTGAAAAAAGTACTCATTCCCTTGACTAGTTACCGACATATGTTATGGGTAATATTATTCCCATTGCCTTTAGAAAGAGGCAAGTCAAGTGCTCTTTTATAATGCGAAAAAATTGAAAATATGTTGAATTTTCTTTATATTTTCTTTATACTGTTGTAATCATATGACATCACGAGCCTTAGTAGTCTCCTCATCCAGCGGTTCCAACACAAAAACTTTTGCATCGATTGTCCAATTTTCCTCAAACTTTCACTGATGTGTTCTACTAATATTGCTGCATTCTCTCAATCCTTATGTTAATGAAGGTGAACTTGTCCTTTAAAGAAACCTCCGAAAGCACATTTTCCCGGGCATAGCCGTTTGATTTCATGTGCAGGCTGTACATGTATCTTATATTCAATCTCGGCACCCCAGACTGTAATTTTCTAAGTTCCCTTCCCCCTCCTTCCCACGAAAAAAAAAAAATAAATAAAAATCGTTGCAAAAACTATCACGGATAGACAATTATTGTCTTTTCAAAACCTTTACAGAAAAAAATATAATTTTTTTACATGATTAATGCAATAATATTATGTTTATCATGTATCTTCCAAGAAGGAAAAAATGTAAATAAAGAATATTCCTTCAAAAGAACATTGTAAAAAGAGTATTTCATCTTTATATAGCAACACAAAAAAGAGGCTATTGCTTCGTTTCAGAACCATAACGACTACTTTAAGATGCCGATGGGACATCAGAGAATTTTTGGTACTAGAACAGAGCGGCTACCTTGACCTTTGGTTCTATTCAAAATTTTCTTCTTTGATGCAGTACAAGGATTAGATGGGTATATACATGTATGTATATATATATATATATATATATATATATATATGGTGTGTGTACATAAATGTCTATGTGTGGGCGTATATATATACATATACACAGAAAAGCCTTCATGCATGTGTGTGTATAATATGCTGTATGATATGGGAGAGACGAACCTAAGTATGACGTCCATTTCTTTCATGCTCACTTCATGTTAAACTTGCAGCCCTTTTCCATGTACACCCCTCCATCCCCCCCCCCCCCCCCCCTCCCCCGGCAACCCCTCTCCACATTCCACCACTCAGGCAGGCTTATCTTCTAATCCTTCGAACACATCATACCCGGAAGCAAAGTCTGCTCGCAAGTAATACGATCTGGCCCCATATTTCTCAAAGGGACGAGAAAGAAAGGTCATGCAGGAGATATTACGCTCTTCCTATTATGGATTTACGGTCCATTCTAATGCCTCGCGACATTAATGATAAAAGGCGTCGGGATGCAGAGAGGACGTTGTAATGTTTAACCCATCCTTCATTAAAGTCACACTTGGGGTTTCCCCGCCTAATAATGTCTGCAGTAGTTTGGTTTTACATATACCAGGAAGATGACAACTGCCAGGAATGCCGGTTTACTAATGACCAATGAAGACAGGAACGACTCAGCAAGAGATTTTGTGGTTTATGTGGTTCATTATATCTCCTTCTGACTTCGAAGCTCATGCACGGAATTGACAGCTCTGGAATCGATGAAATTGACTTATTTCGTGAGAAGAGGATTGCCCCACAAAGTTGCTGAAGTATTGATGAGATATGCCTAGAGTTAATGTACGACAAAATCAAAAGTACACCTGCATTTCTTAAAGTATATAATGTCAAAATAAGTAACAGTGCGCGGGCGTATCAAACATAGTAATACCAGGGAGGTGAGTTCACCTCCCTGGTAATACCTATGAATATGAATGATGAATGATTGGCCAATTGTTGGCGTTAAAATTGCATCATTTTTGCACACGAGCCATCCTCAAATTCTTACTGTGTTATACTGCGAGGGCATTTGCAACGAACTCCAAAGAAGTGGATTTGTGGGGATTGTAATTCACTGTATATTTCTGTTTTCCCGCTGTTTTGTCCTTGTGGAGGAGGGGGGGGGGGGGGGGGCTGGTGTTTCAGTTGATGAATATTTGCTGTCCCCCAACAGATAAAAGTGCACGTACCAACCAGAGCAGTTTCAGACAGGTTGACACAATAAATTCCTGTGCCATTTGCAAAGGGTCCTGGGAACCCTTTCTATAATACACAAAGCAATATTCAGCTCATTTTCCAAAACCCACTCAGCATCGAACCTTCTCCATCCGAGGAATTTTGTACGTCTGAGATATGTACTTTCAGCTATACAAGATGAAATCCACCCACGAGCAACAAGTGATTTCATCCCTCGTCGCTCACTTTGAACAAAGAGCTCAATGCTGTCATGTACTTTGCGCGAGATTTCGATCTATTTCCGTCCTAAATTACTTAGTCCAGATATATTCAACCTTCACTGGCATTGCATCAACCATACCATGATGTTGTTTACTTATCCAGCAATATTAATGTTCAAGCTAAAAATAGTTGCCATGCTAAGATTTATCAATTGAAGCATATAATAAATATATCGTTTATTGAAGTGTACGGCTGACGGAATAAAATGTCGTTGGCATTAATCTTTTTATTAAAGATGTTTAATTAATATGAGCCTTCAAAGCCAGCCGCATAGCGGCTTAGTTTGCTACTGTATCCTGATATGGTCGTAATACTATTATTAACAAAAGCAAGTATGTTCCTTCTATGCAGTGGTTCGGAGTGCCAGTAGCCCAATAAGCGTCGACCCATTTACGCCACGGTCAATGAATAAATGGAGAAACGGCACTCATACGACTTATAGGAGAGATACCTGGGTGGAAACTTGGGTTTATAGAGACGAACTAGTGATCTATCTCGGTCCTGATTTTGTTTTCCATGAGCGCCAAGAAAGCACTAAATGCAATCAGTAACTACGGGACCAACGGTTTTTAAGGGATGAGATATTTCGAGTTGAGATGGGGCTTCATGTTTCCAACTTCTTTTGTGAGATAATGAGAAACCTAAAAATATTAAAGAGCATATAATTCTAAGATTAATTCAGAGTTTATTTAATGAAAATTGGCTTTGAAAGGGTTGAGATATCCAAGAGATGAGATGTTGTTCCCCCCCCCCATCTCAACCAAAACTATATCATACCTTAAGTCTTCTCAGAAGGACTAGGCAATGAGGATATCCTTGCCAAGAGGCGCACAACCACTGCAGTCAGGGGGACTCGAACCAGCAACATCGTGACCAATAGGCCGTCGTCTTTCCATTGAGCCACTATAACTCCTCCTTGAAACGGGGTCATCCACAAGTCATACAGCCTACTAGTTCGACTTGGCATTAATGTCCATGAGTCTTATAGCCCACGAGGCATACAGCCCATGAGTTCTACACTAGGCAAACAAGGCCCAATAGTTCGACAATAGGGCCCCATTTCATAAAAAGTTGATATGATAGCAACTCTTGCTGGAACGACAATTGTCATAGTAACAACAAGAATCCAGCTACCTGATTGGCTGTTGCTATTGGAAGTTGCCATTCCAGCAAGAACTGCCATCCTAACATCTTTTATGAAATGGGGCCCAGGTAAGGACAGCCCACGAGTTCGACATCATCACACGCGCTCAATGCGTCGACCTCGTGGGCCTTGTTTTCTTTATTGTCGAACGCACGGGCTGTTATACTATGACTCGACGTGGACTGTATGATTCGTGGGTGTCGAACTCCCTCTAAAACAACTGACATCATTTCAGTATAAGGAACAATTACATAGCGTCGCACACACTTTCCACTAAGCTACTATAACTCTAGTTTTATTTATTTTTTTTTTTTGTGTGTGTGGCTGTATACAACAGGTGGCCACAAACACACTAACGGGAAGGCAAGTTGAACTGTAGTATAATCTGCTATTTCTTTCTTATGTGTGAGCGACGCTGTGTACGTGATTCCAATTTTCAATACCAGTTGTCTCGAAGGATACCAAAAATAGCTGAAATCAATGATTAAACGTCGATTAATAAGTATTTTTATAATCAGATTCAATCCCAAATTTATCAGCAGTTTTGTGTTTATTTGTTTAACGAGATGCCTCAGTACCAGCTGGTTATAATGCTTGTCCTATAGTTTGAGAGTGAATCGTATGACGTCTGTTGTACCAAGCATTGCAGGGTTCTTATCTGAAGCGAACCAGACTTGTGGAGACAAAGCCATTATCGAACTCCATGGTGCACATCCTCTGGCGAGCGAGCATGCAAGAAAAACATACAACATGACTGAGACATAAACATGCCTTGCATTCGAATTCCCTGTTGGCGCGAGAATAATAAAAAAAAAAGTCTCCGCCCAAACGCAGGTTAACATAAACTCGTGGCTAGATTATGATAACTAGCATCTATAATTCAGCACTAGACACGGAACTTTTTTTTCTCTCTCTGGTGGCCCCGCTCGGGCCACTTAAATCTGTAAATCTGAGATTTTGACGGCCCGAAAGAGACATTTAGTTGCCCGAAATGAAAACAAACGTAATGATCCATTATGAACTTCAGTTGCTCGATCGGTGCGCCGAAAGATAACCTTTTCGGAAATAATTATAATGGCCCGACATCAATTTTTTTTTTGTGTGTGTGGTACCATAATATCCCTTTTTTCCGTCACACAGATTGATTAATGTACATCTATAACTGACCAATCATCACTAAGTCTTGTAATATAAGATTTTAAGAATGTTCGGTGAAGGCGCATTAATTCCTAGCAAAAGGTGTTGGTGGGCTTAAGCCTTGAAAGTATAATCAAGAAAAGGATGATGTTGAGCGACCCATACACTAAAGTTTGTGGATTGGGATTGGCTCAACCTTTTGGATTAAAAACACCATTCCCCGTCAATAGGTAGGACCTATATCGCAAATTCGCCCATGATAACGAACCAAAATGTGTGTGTATGTGTGTGTCAAAACATATCTGCGCCAGCCCTGTCCACCTGCAGAAGACACGTTATGATCCTTGGTCAGGCCTCCGGGAATGGCCAGGGGAGCCAGGACATATCATAAAACACGGGGTCAACGGGTTGACATGATCTGCCGCAGTGGCTGAGGTGCATCGGAGGAGTGCAATGCCTTGATTTCACCACGTGACCGCTGAAGGCAACACGGATGACAATCTGCTCTTCGCACACTATAAGGCCAGGTTTTTGGCGCCTCTCTGAGTCAGTGGTAACACGAACCACGGTCAACTGGCTTAGATGCGTGTGGCTGGGAGTGATTTTTACGCGAGTGTCCTGTAGACACTTACGGAACACGTTTTGGGTCGCCCCCAACGGCACTCCTTCGAATTTAAGTGCCAGTGATTTTTTTTTTCTTTTTTGTCCTCACATCGTCGACATCGTGATATGAAATCCATCCATGATCTCACCTTATTATAGATCACTTACCAGAATGTACGACTGCTAATGAACACACACACACACACACACACACTCATCTCGTGCTGAACGTGTTTTTTTTTTAAATGGATAACAATGTCAAATCATTGAGGTGTAATTTCATACACAATCGTCACAAGTCTGTTGGAAGTCTATGAATAAATCACTGCGAGCTCAAGCTCAAGCTCAACGCAGAATCTAGCGGAAAGAAAAGAGGCAACACACACAAAAAAGTCAATGAGTCAACTCTTAATAAACAGGACGATGCAATTGGAAAGTCTGAAATAGTAGACAACGCAACGCTTCCTGGAAGATTTTACGAGGCTGAGAGGCAGTATAGTGATGTTAACTTATAACGCGCATCATAAAACACGCCCATTGATGCAGGGCATGAGAGTTCGGCAGAACTGTGTCATCTGAGTTTAAGGGCTGACAAAATTATATTGAGCGGTCTCTTCTCGAAGCAGTACTGAATTCGGTAACTATAAGTGTGAAATATTGTGAAGTGTGTTATTTTGAAGGATGCTGAATGACGTTACTGCAGACGGTTTTAGTTCAAAAGGTTACGCACACTTGTTGATTCAGGTTGGTTGTAACTACATGTCAATGACTGACGTTACCCTTATCAACAACGGAAATGATGACAGCTGATTGGATGTTGCCCAATCGCTACCATGGCTACAGCAGTTAATGCAAGTTCACATAAATGCAAAGTGCTATACGAATTTAAGGGCCAACGATGTACCAAGATATATTCAATTGATATTGAATATCAAATATTCAATGGATCCGACGAACATGACATTGGAATGATATGACATGATCTGTTCCAAGCCCACCGGTCTAACTCCAGTTCAACTTTTCGCTGTCACGCGAAATACGCTTATTTTGAGCGCAAAAGTAGCTTAAAACCATAAAAACCTTGGTTATAGGGACGCCTTTCATAGAATATCAAACGTCAGCATTATACCAGGTAGAAATTCAACAGACTTTGATGCAAATGAGAAAGCTAATCCCCATATACATTAACTATTAACCCTACTCTAATCTTAAAGGGTTACAAGAGGAAGCAATTTCTCTCTAAGTGAATGCGATGATCAGAAGTTCAGGTCCATACCCAACTGGTGCCCACTACGTACATACGCTCCCATTCATTTACGCAGCACACGAACCCTCGTATGATGAGTCATTACAGTGCCGGGGCGCTGAGCACCACGTCGGCATAATGTTATCGTTCCCAACCGAATTGCGAGGACCGAGGGGAGAATCGCAGACGGACCATGGCGGCTTTTGTCGCCTGTCATCGAGCGATTCGAGAAAGCCGTTGCAATCGATAAGCGAATGCATGGGCTAATTTGTCGTCGTGCTGATCATCTTCAAAAGTCAAAGAGCACCGTAGATCAAAAACTTTCGACAATCCACTTTCATTTAATTTCCTAAAGAATATTCATTCCCACCATTTGTTTCAGTTGGTTACGCATTCCCTTAAGATGCATCACACTCTAGAAGCATTCTATTTTTATTGAGATCGGTATGCTGGACCTGTAGTGTGCCGCTTTTGGAATAGGCTTTTCCCCCTTCCAATCCAGTGGATATCATGTGCGTTCATCTAGCAAGTCTACTGGTTCTGGATCACCGCATTTCTCAATTAAACCGTGGGAGGCGCACTTTAAAGGTACTTGTCCGGGTGCAGAATGAACAAAGGTTTAAAGTGAAGTTCATCCACGTAGCATCTACAGATACGCACATGTATAGCGTATAGTTAATACACGCTTCTTGTCTAGTTCACATCACTGAATGAGCCCTTGTGCGCTCAGATCCTCTTCAAAGAAAGAAAGAAAGAAAGAAAGAAGGAAATTATTTTAAAAACTCACTGTAAATTGTAGAAATAGATTCTAATGGTAACGAGTGATCGAGCCCGTTACAAGAACAGGTTGAAAATTAACAATAATTGGTCATGTACACATTTGACGTTCTTATAGGCAGATCATTCCAAAAGACGCTGCTGACTCAAAAGTGGCAACAGCCTTTTAGTCCTTTAGTCGTTTAGCATCGAACTTGATCGGAAATTCCTGGCGACGTGCAAACGTCACTAAATTTCCTGAAGATAGAATGGAGCAGTACATTCCAAAACAGTAACAGGAGTGACAGCAATTTAATTCATCGAAGTTTGTTAACATTAGTAATACAGTACAGATCTTGGAGAACGGGAGAAAAGAAATGCTGGAGTGAACAGCCATGACAAGAATTAAGTATTAATGCAGTAAGTAAGAGAGAAAATTTAAAAAATATGTGCGGAAGTTATAGGAAGATAAACCATTTTTTTTTATTTACAGCTTTATATACAAAAGTGAAAGAGCACAGACATGGGCATAATGTGTATGTATGTATACATTTGTATATCCATACAAGTCATATTATAATCATATACAGTATCTATATATATATATATATATATATATATATATATATATATATATATATATCAGTGCTCCACAATAAATTTTATTTTTGGTGGACCAAAGGCAAACATCCGACCTTTTTGGTGGCCCGATCAGGCCACTAAATTCTTCATTTTGGTGGCCCGACGTGCGTTTTTGGTGACCCCGGGCCACCGTTAGTGTCGAGCCCTATATACAGTGATAATTATATTGATATATTTACGTACAGTCGAATTATAAATACGTCAAATCCATAGCCTGTCAGTGCCTATTTGTGTATGTGTTAGTGTGTGCGTGTGTGTGTGTACAGTGATGATTATATCGAAATAAAATTTACGTACAGTCAATTTGTATTCATAAATAAGTCGAATCCAAAAGGAAGAGCGAAAGTCCTCTCGATTTATACAGTAGAATTACCAGTACACCGTCATCCGCGTATTTTTTTTTTCTTCATCATAGGCAATGTTAAGACTTATGTGAGTGTGACTGTATCTCATGTTGTCCCGGAAGTGACGCTTTTCTCATTGTATTTACCTCCGGGCCAAGTAAACGAAAAAAAAAATTAATGCATTTAGCAAATCCGATACTGCTAGACGTTGTCTGCCATTGTTAAACTGACAAAAGCCTGCAAAGTATACAATCTCCCCACTATTTACGAGAGATGTGAAATTCATGCAGACGAAAACATTCCACTTGTTTTTCTTAACGGCACCACGGCTAATTGACAATTCTGCTTGCAGGGAATTCAGTAATGTCAAGTTGTCATTAAACACCATGTTTACTTTTTTTTTTTTTTTTTGTTACGAAGACGTTAAAGACTTAGTAGAAAGCAGTTGCGCCTGTTGCGTGGGCCTGGAATTTCCGTCGGAAGTTAAAAGTTCATTTTTCATATTTCTGAAATGAAGAAGTATCAATGCAACAAGTACGATTCAGTGGATTATGATTGATGGCCCTTAAGCAATATTTTATTTTCTGGGGCATGGCTGCAGCAAGTGTAGCTGTGAGAAGTGTCTATCAAGCGAAGTGGTAAACACGAGAGTCATTTAAGCTAGAAGAATTACAATGTGTGTGTGTGTGTGTGTGTGTGTGCGTGCATGTGTGTGTAAAGGAGTATTCCGATGATTATTTTTATCTATTTTATCGGCAGTATTGCTGATGCTAAAGTACTTTGTTTGCTGGTAAAGTACATTTCATTTCCGGTCGAGATCAGAGGGTGTAGTTTTACTTCAAAGAAGAAGTTTAAAGGATTGTGGAATATATGAACCTGACGATCACTGGGAAAAGGGAATATGATTGAAGTATGGAAAATATTGCAACTATGGCAAAGTGCTAAATACCTCCAAGAAGCAGTACACTGTAAATAATTTGCATGTGTATAAATTTAGGTCTCGTATTTATGTCAAGGATACAATTATTGTGCTGATTATGATGCCACGTGCGTACCGCTATGAAATACACAGCAAAAATATTGAGAAAAATGAAGGCATCGTGACATGATTGTGTCAAGAGATTCCTGTTCAGCAATATCGACAGCAGCTGTTTTGTGGGCAGATATAAGATGATATTTCTGTATGCATAATAGTGGTGTGTGTGTGTGTGTGTGTGTGTGTGTGCATATGTGTTATACATATGTTTTATTCATATACAATACACCCCGAAGAAACCCCAAAACAAACAACAAGAAACTATCAATGATTTTACAGTACATTCGTGCTTAGTGTAAACAATAATTTTAGAATAATATGAGTTCATTTATTGATCAATTTTAATTAATGAATAATATGAGTTCATTTATTGATCAATTTTAATTAAATTTATTTCATTTTATTAATTTTGTGTATCATAAGTATACTACTGTAATTTCGACACAAATGAGAAGAGAAACAAAAGAGGTATAACTAAGATGGTTTTAAAGGAAACTGCATGCTTGTGACCTTCTACCAATGTGGTATTCGTTCTGCAGTGGTTACGGCTGCGCGGGTATCAACATTCATCCCAGTAACGACCACCTATGTCAGAAATTTTCATAAGGGGTCTTATCCGAATCAATAATCAATACACTGGCAATGGAAAAGGTGCCGCGGAGATTAGGAGTACCGCCAATGGCTGAATTACGATGAGCGCCATCGATATTAGACGCGCCGAAATAAGATCAAGAGCTAAATTGTGTATGTGAGGGTGTGTGTGTGTGTGTGTGTGTGTGTACATGGCGTGTGGTTGACGATGTTTGCATGTGTGTGTATATATGTATATGTACACACATACCACACATACGCATATATATATATATATATATATATATATATATATGTATATATATATGTGTGTGTGTGTGTGTGTGTGTGTGTGTGTGTGTGTGTGTGTGTGTGTGTTTTCTTACAGCGAGCATGCAGCCAGTCATATCATTCGGGTTTGTTTGTTTTGTCTTGTCTGGTTAAAACAAACAACCCGAATGACTGCTCTGGCGCCAGAAAATGCTACTGTTGATAAACGTACATTTTGAACGTATTATAGTTCATGTAAATGTGTTGAGATGTTCACTGAATCGTATTGAGGCAGGCACGTGTGATTATGTAATGAATAATGAATGCTTTCTCAGTAGATCATATTTTGTCTGTCAGCCCCACAATGTATTGAATGCTATACATCAGAACATGTACAGTGTGAAAAATGATATAAGATGTGTGGTAGCAATCGTGAGAAAGGTAGCTTTGAAGGTAAAGAGTCTGCTCGGGTACAGTGAGTCAACCTTTATTAAGTGTGGAAAGTGGGATTTAAAATTCCATGGCAACCATGCACTATGAAAGGGGATCATCAGATTCAAGCTCTTCCCATTATACATTCATCAACAAATTCATCGTTTATACAGCTGCCAACAAGGGACTGAACAAACTGCTTTTTCCTCATGTCCCCCAATGACCCCAATGGTTATCATGAGATTATATAGTGAGTGGGGTTTTAATGCACACACATTGTAAAATATACTCATTTATAGACCCATACAATTCTTCACGCGAGAAAACAACCTAATTTGAGACGGTAAAATACTGGGTAAGGCTACAAGTTTGATTGAAAGTACTATGTGACAAAATTCATGCTTCAAACGTCGAATTTGTATAGTAAAGGAATAACTCTGGTAGAATATCGAGTCTATAACTGAGCTGAGTGATGCTAAAGGAGTCACACACGGCCGGGTCACAAAACGGATTTGATCCGGGTGAAAATAAACTCGATTATATAGTCGCGGAATGGAAGGTAATTTATGCTTCAGTCACAAACGGCCGGATTTCGAACCGAGTCCATAAGGAATTAAAACCGTATCGACCCGGTTCGAGCCGTAGAGACCCGTATGTATCGAACCGTATAAAAATCCGTTTTAAATCCTTAACTGAATCCTTTTCGACCCCTATCGACCCGTGTTAAAACCCACTTCGACCCGTACCGTCCCGGATGTAAACCTTGTCATCATCCGGTGCATGAAGGCAATGCGGTATACAACAAGGGTCCATACAGTTTTACGCTGAGGGTTGCAGCGGGTCGATGCGAGTCAATGCGGTTCGAACCGGGTCAATTTGGATGTCAATACGAAATTGAAATCCGTGAGAACATTAATTTTGAGCATGACCAAAAATTTTCACCGCCGTATCGTAGCTCCCGGAATCCATCAGGAATTGACACGGGTTGCGATGCGGGTGAATGTGGGTCTCTACGACTCGAACCGGGTCGATACGGGTTTAATTCCTTATGGACCTGGTACGAAATCCGGCCGTGTGTGACTCAAGAATTAACCTTTTTTTTTTCCTTATTCTTTTTTTGGTGACTTGT
Organism: Diadema setosum; assembly: GCA_033980235.1. Lineage (NCBI taxonomy): Eukaryota > Metazoa > Echinodermata > Echinoidea > Diadematoida > Diadematidae > Diadema > Diadema setosum. Next base: position 10,295,836 of record CM067072.1, on the reverse strand, counting down.
TATGCAGGGTCGCTTTTTCATAATGTGATGGAACTGATCTATGCTATAGCAGACTGAATTTTTTTTTAAATATATAACTCTTATTGACAGTCACGATTTGCCTGCAGATTTCCTTATTTTATTTCAGTCTTTATTAATTATTATTATTGATATGCCAACATCATATCTTCTTGTCAGAGAATCTGTGGGAACATCGTCTGTTCGCATAAATTGGCATTTTATAGCTGTGCATGATTGTACATTCAAATTATTGGGTGACTGCTGTCCAGACAGAATTAGGAATGGATCCCGTTCTGTTCTGTCACCTTCCTGCTCTGAAAAAAAAAAAAAATGCTACTCCATGACTGAAATTTACGGGACTACTCATTACTGGATGAGCCTGAGAAGGGAAATGGAAACGTATCACCTTCTGTCTGATATGAACCACACTTCGACTAAATAATGTGTTGACGGGAATAATAAATAAGCAGTCCACAACGGGACAAGATGTTGACAAGACTAGCTAATGAACGTCTGAGAATTTACGACGATGGTAGACATAAAGTACCGAGTCTCCGTTTGAAACTGACAGTCATGCCTGTTCACCAACGTGTGAAAGTTCGTCACTACGCTCCAGATCCCATGGATGCAACGTTTCCAGAACACTAGATAACCTTTTTCCATGCTCGCTTGTCCGAAGGGTGTCAAAACACGATGCTAGCCGGCTTCGCAGGTGGGCGGCGTGGGTAAACGCCATTTATCTTATAGATTACGGTCGACGTGAGTTTGGATCTTTTGTCGAACAGGCTCGCGAGATTACATCATACTCCTATCATACATCAATGTGATAGCAAGCTTATAAATTCCACAGCGCAGTAACCCTCTTTGAGAGTGTCATGTTTGTGAGTAATTTACTTGTATTATAGTTCGCACTGTGTTTCATAATTGGTTAGACTTTACTAAGTCGAAATGAGTAACATGTTAACATCTACCCCTGATAAAGTCTTACATGATGTAGGCCCTATACCAAACTAGCATACAGACATACGGAAACAAGTGTTTACAGCGACACATTGCGAAGACAGTTTTTAGGATTTTAAAGGCCTACGTGAATAGTTTTGGGCATCCTTGCCAGCAAACAACACACATTTACACTGCACATCCGCCTTGCAATACACACTTGCACGTATGCTCAGCGCTTGTTACAGCCCCATTTTCATCATTGTGAAGACCGATCTACTAGGTATGTGCGTAGGATGGAGTATACAGACCATAGAACCACTGTTGCTGAGTGTACATGCACGCTTGAGTTTTGAAAGCTTTTTGATTGAATAGCCTTCGGCAGTGACCTTCGTAAATGTTATCCGCTTGTGGCAGTAGCCAGTAATCCCAACAGATTATTGTCTCGGGTCAGTCGGCGAAAACGAATAAGCGCAGCGTGGCGTGGGCAAATCTGGTAATGGACACTTTCGATCTCTCCACTCAGTTTAGATTTGCCGGAATAATCTTTTCATTGCAAGACATTTATGGTCATGCATCATTATACAAAATTATTGCGGATACATTTTTTTTTTCTTAATCTCTTGGAGGGGATTGGGATGGATCGGAGGTTGGCTTTAAAATGTGATGCACTGGATTTTGAACAAAAAAAAAATTTGGTAAAAATGGCACAGCATAGCCAAGAAGATGGGAATGATTTGCCTTGAAAGAGAAAATGGACCAGTCAATGATTTTAACTAATGCATGCAAACGTAGGATCGATCCGATATTTCGCGCTTCATAAAAGACATCGGCACATTTTTCTTTTCTTTTCAATTTCACGATACAGGTATGTCATACAGAATAAATTGCAAAAAGACATGTCCCAAAGCATGAAATATTCAATGTATTCTTTTTACTATATCGCATCTATTTTTAATCTTTTGCTAAAATCAGTGATCAGACATTACAGGATTGCATAACTGCGTTAGTTCAGGGTAAAGATGATTAGCATGAACTATACAGAGACAAATGCACATCGATTATGTTAATGCAAATTCATCCTTCACGACTTTCCATCAAATAGGCCTACTTTGTAAAATTGAAATATACCATAGCACAAGGTACATTAAAACACAAGAAACATGACTTTCGAGTATTTTTTCTTTGACGTAAAGACATCTCGTCTAAATGGTCCATTAATGCAAACCAAAATGCTGGACTATGGCGTATGAAGTAGGCCTTACACAATGCAGCAAAATACTATAGACAATAAGTACGGGTTAAAGTTACAGAACGTGCAAAGGTAACAGTAAAACATCCAGATTTTGAAGATCAAATAAGTGTTGGTGCTTTGAGTTAGTCAAAATGGGATATGACATCTAAAGGTCGATTTTACAAAGTCAATTCAATCATACATTTCAACACACACGCGTCTTGATACAAAGAGTTCACGTGAGAGTGGAACTATACTGAATTGAGGTTTCCAAGATTTAATGTATGTGAATTTGGCCTACGAGAATCGGACCAAAGAGTGGGCCATACACAGTCCAAGAGGATTGTGCTCTGCCGATGACGAGAGGTGTCTTGTTCTGGTTTCAAGGCTGTCTTCGTCTAAGGAGGTGGAAAACTTAGCGCGTGGGAGTATAGTTGACAGACCTGTGATGAGGCTTGTCCACATCGTCAGCAGGTTGATAGCAGATTTGAAGGGGAACATGCGTGCTTGTGGATCTAACACTAGTGGTGCCACTGTCCGTCATTCTGTATAGTGACGTCATAATGATTTGACTAGAAGGTGGACGAGAGAGGAAGAGGCATATTTGGTTTGAGGAATGACATAGGATCAAGTGTCAAAGGCCTCCAAAAAACACAATCATAGATGGTCATTTCATGATTCGTTACCATGCTCTGTAAATTTTGATTTGATTCAACTATAACTTGATCATTGATTTCTATGTAATCATTATAGTATTTAGATTAGAATGCCAGCTTAGCTACATGCTCGCAATGAATAACTTTTGGGGTTACCCCTGTTGTTTACTATTCTACCAAAGCAATGGGTAACGAAGCGAAAGAAGCATGCATGCAAAAGGATAACAATTTTAAGAAGATTTGGATGTTCATGCAACACACTTTTAGACATTAGATTATTTCGCATGTCCTTAGTAAACGTGAATGATTTGCTCGAGAGGAGAAAGTGAAGAAAGAAACAAGTTGTACTGCTTTTGTTGAAGGAAGTATCATAAAAGAAGGTTTAGCGCCCTCGCATTTACATTAAACACAACTATCAAAAACCCCTTTCCCCATTATCACATGTCTTTTCATAATTAGTTGTGGCAGAAGTTTTCCCCATTTTCCCCTATCATCATTATCACATATTAGTTTTAGCATCATCATCATCGTCATCAGTATCATCAACCGCAAGCTATATAGGCCTACTGGCTTGCAATAGATGGAGCAAACCTACCCGAGTAGAAAGGGATCACAACACCCCACACTTGATTGCCCACAGCGGTAATGACCCTGAGTGAACTCTTTTCCCTACTGGAGGAGGAGGAAGGTTCATCAACCCTCTCCACACACACACATGTGTGTGTGTGTGTGTGTGTGTGTGTGTGCATCAATATTGTATAACTTGCCACCAGAGCAGTCAAAGGTGCTTATCTATAGGAATTACCCTTAATGGAAACTATGGGGCACCATATACTGCGTAGGCTTGCATACGTTCTCATATATTTGTATAGGCCTAAATCACTTTGTGTAATTGCAAAATATTCGTCGGCGTCCCACGGAAGACCAGGGCCCCCATTTCATAAAGCATTGTTATGAAGGTGAAGTTCTAGCTAGAATGGCGATTGTAACGGTAACGGTTTGTACCGACAAGAATCCAGCTTCCTGATTTGCTGTTACCATGAGAAGTTGTCATTCCAGCAAGAGTTGTTATCCTAACATATCTTATGAAATGGAATCCAAGTGTATGACGGTTATTGTCAAAAGTGATGATTGGGCTATATCCGCCGTAATTTTAATTCAAAACACTTCATCTTAGATGCGCTTGTATCTGATGATTCCATGTATTGTGAAAATATTTAACGATAAGAACCCGACTGACAATACACACCACTTCCATTATGAGCAGAAGTCCAATTCAGCATCGGCACAATGCATACTCCGTCATGTTTCAGTGACTTTTTTTTTCTTTCTCATAAGGCCAGTGTATACGAAGAGACATTACTGTTACCTCTTTCATTTACTCAAACCATGCAAACAGTACAATGTGTTATATCTTCTTTTTTTTTAATGCAAGTGTTTCTGATTTTTTTTTTTTTTGGGGGGGGGGACTTGGTGTTCAATGAATGGTAAGGCACGTAACACTATGTCTGCTGTTCAACTCAAATGTTACAGGAGGATGATGTCACGGCTGGAATATGAATAAAGATGATCTGGAGGATTTCTTTTTATTAGAGGTGGGACTTAACAGGTCAGGGTGTAGAAAAGAATTGAAAAAATGTTGAAAAATAAATGATGCATATTTTCCTGAAGTATATAGTAATTTCGTTATGAACAGACCAAAAAGCATCAATAGAGATCAGCATACATGTGGATTACAACGTCCTTTTAAATTTATGCCAACTGAGAATACTTGTGCATGGAATTTTATTCCCAAATCTTGAGCTTATGCTAACTAGGCATCTTTAAGCATGGATTTATTCCCAAATATTAAGTTTATGCTGAGAATCCCTACGCACGGTAGCTATTCCCAAGCCTTAACACTTAAGTTGATGGTAGTTGGAAATATTCATGCATAGTATTTTGGCTCCTAATCTTAAATCTGTGCTGACTGGGGATCTTTGCGCATTAGTCCAAAATTATGGCAACTGTGAATACTTACCTGCGTTTTTTAGATCCAAATGTTGAGATTATGCCCTATGCCCATGTTAGTTTGTTTATCAGATGGAGTATTGTTTTTGCTCTGGGTATTTCTGTATCGTTTTGTTGTGTTTCTCGCTTCACGTGACAAAGTATAGGTATGATTCTTTACGTCTAATAAATTCATATCTAAGTTGATGTTCTACTTTGTTTGTTATGACATGAATTCAATTTACAATCGAGAAACAATCAATTCTCATTAAATCAAATCAAATCAATAGTTTAAGGTCACCTGTCCATCCGCCAAACACACTTTACTTCCTCTGCCACTTGTGCGAGGACAAACACTGGCCCAAACTTATTTACACACAGTCGGATGTGATTGTTGTGATGGGGGCACCATCTTCGTCTATCAAGAGGAGAGAATGTCAATAATCAGTTTTCCGCAGAGACGCCGAAGATGTTTAAGAGCAAGCAGCCGACAAGGTTTCTTGTTTGACTGACGGTGCTTCTCCTTGACGTAAACATCCGGAGAGAACCCCTACATCTGGATTTACCTCTGATGCAGGCGGTGATTTAGCGCAATTTTCTTCAGCGTAGTGAGAATAAACACGCCAATCTAGCAAAACCCGTTTCAATGTAAACAAAGTAAGTCACATTGCGCGTAATCATCGAGCACCTGATCATCGGGCCTGCAGGGGCGCGTTCATGAATACTAGTAGTTCTTATACTTCCCAGACATTCCACCCATCCAATCAAGGTTGGTTTGTTTGCTCAAGCTCTGCTATTGTTCATCTGCATCAAATACTCATCAGTCTTCATTCCAGCAGAACGTATTCAAATTGGCAACATCACTTCGTACCTTGTCGTGTGAGCTACACGCAATAATTGTCATATTTAATCATGGTGGACATACGTATACCTTCATTTGCTCTGGCATTGTCTCGGCATTATTCAGTTACGCTTAACTCTTCTGTCTATTCATTTGAATGAGTACGAATGTGATCTGACACTTGGTATTTGTGCTTTACGAAGTACCGTTAGATTTGATCGTGGATTTGATGTTGCTGCCTCGTCCATTGACGTCACATATATTCGAGCTTTATAACACGCTCTTTGTTCTCACGAATGTGACAACTTTGACTTAATAAGTAGTTCAATAACATGTCCAATTTCAGTACTTCTGGTTTTAGAAGTATCAATACCATTTTTATCGGTGTTAACTGTTACCATATTGGGATCGACGTCATTAGGGGTTACCGAAAGCCAAAACCACGCAGGGGCCTCATTCACAGGTAATGGCACGCCGCTATACTACATGTAGTTCCAACCGAGTATTGATTGAATGTTGATAATAATTGAGCGCGCAGTATTACAATGATCTTAATTCATCATGAAATCTAATAAGTGTGTATGTACTTGTGTTTTAGATGTACGTAATACGTAGATAGGTGAAAAAAACACCCCCAAACCGTATTTCATTCATTAGCATATACTCGTATGTGATTACACATTCATTGGATGTCACCACGTGACAATTTGGCATCGAATTGCTTCCTTCTTTCGAGGACGCTAAAAATGCGAAACGAAACTTTATCTGATGCTTGCTATACGAAATAATCGTCGACGTTTAAAGGGAGAGGGCTGTTCGCTTCTGACGAAAGTTTCCTCGCTCCATCTGTGACGCAAGTTTTCTCGCTCATTCTGACATTGTCTGATGTGACGCATGCATCATTACACTCTTTGTGTCTTCTAAGTGACAAAAAATATTGATGGACAATGTTATTTAAGTTTTCTTTTTCTCTATTATCTGACATTCATACCGTGCTGAGAAAACATTATCTTCCTGAATGTGAGGGGACTTAAAAAAAAAAAAATCAGAAGAGCCTTCAGATTATTATTATGCAAAGATACGCTGTTCACTGCATTAACGCAAATCCATGCTCATTTCATACAACTGCACCATTTGTCGCCTAATGATAGCACGAAACGTGATAAATGGGGAAAAGGCATTGGCCTACATCTAAAGATCATTAGGGTTGGCGTTTTAAACGAGTTTCAGAATGTATCCGTGCATTACGACGAATTTATGGTTCCCATGAAACACGCGATGTATGGCATCGGAAATGAAAGGCGTAAGACTGGATAGCGTTGTGACTTGCATAGTAAGTTACTGCATGATAACTGCTTGAAAATCATCAGGACTGACTAAAAACAACAACAAAAACAATTGTGGAGGCTGCTGAAGGGATGGAGCTGCCTTTCTCTTCATTTTTGCTTTAGTTTGTTGGGTTTTTTTTTTTACAGAAGAAGGAAGAGGGATGAATCATTGTTATAAGTGTCAAGAATTCTGTGGAGACGTATCGTTTTGTGTTTTTTTTTTCTTGCGTATGGATTGCGCGCTTTTGATGTGTGAGAATCAAATCTACAACAAAACGATGCTTCATTACAACATCTTTAATGGTAGATAAGCAGCTTCTGAGACACGTTATCCATTAAGATTGAATGTGTAAAAAAAATCCCAATGAATGCAAAACGAAAGTAGAATGAACATTATTATTTTAGGCCTACGCTTTTTTCCTGTTTGATTAAGAAAATTTTGTTTTGACTTTAAGTCTAATGAAAAAAAAAAAAGTCACGTTATTCACCGAGAGATTTAAACGATAGTATTACTGCTGCTAAACAATATTATTTTCGGTGATGGTCATGTTGCGTATTATCCATGAAACACCCACCCCCCCCCAAAAAAAAAAACAAACAAACAAAACAAAACAAAACAAAACAAAACAAAAACAAAAACATATCTTCATTATACTGGGCCGCATCTGTTCTGCACTGTGTTGGCCGGCTCGACAGAGGGCAGTGTATAAATGTTATATTAGAATCCCTTTCTATGGAGGGACCCTTGTGTCATTGAAAGGCGACTACTCAGTACTTGAACTGGGTCTTTAAGACACCTGTCGAAGATCTTGTGCATGCGTGACATTGTCTGCATGCCGACGTCCCCTGCCTACATTGTTCTTTAACCCCTTCTGTTATAAGAGGGGCAAATGTGCTCTTAAAATTGCATTCACGTAGGCCTACCTATATGGACAGGATATTATTACCGTGGAACGCGGAGGGTTAAAGTCATGCTGTTTAGACGTTCCGGTGGTCGCGCCGAGGCAAGATGCTTCGTTGTGATGTCAAGGAAGGTTAAGGCGCTTGCCTTATGATGTTTGCCTTTCAGTTTCTGTGTTTATACTATATTAACTGATAATGCACTGATAATGCATACCGTATTTTGGTTCGCTGTCGCCCTCAACAGAGCAAGCCATCTGCGTGACAGTCGGTCACCAAATGTAATAACCCCATCACGTGCTGTTCCATGAGGTCATCACATTCTAATGTTTCCAAAGCGGTAGTCATGTTCTGACCTTTGTGTCAAACAGTAGCCACTCCAGCTACTGGACCTATTTCCAGTACTAGTTGACCTCTAGTTGAGGGTGAATGCCCGCACAAAACCCTACAAGTCTTTCCAGAAAAAATGTAAACAACAACAAACAAACTACGGAATCATAAGACTGGACTACTGGATGAACTAAAATCGAAGTCACTCAGGATGCATTTTCTCTTCCTTTCCCTTCTTATCCGCATACAGCGGGGAACGTGATGCTGATTACATTGTCTTGGCCAAGTCGGGCGTCTCGACGTCTCCTTCCAAACAGTCGGAATGATGATCTCCTAGTCGCCTCCGACTGACGGACGATAAGAAGAAGAGCTCAGAAAGCACTGACGAGCTCATTAGGCAAACCAAAACAAACTTAATTTCACGTCGTCGACGAATCTAAAATTGCATATACGCTCTGAATCGGAGAAGGTTGGCTCGAATTGCTGACCTCTACGAAGACGGCGGGTTTACGCCATCTATCTTTGTTAACTCTGCGGTTGACTCTGAATGCCTCTGTCTTGATCCGTTTGCTTATTTCCGTCAAAAAGACGACACCGAGTTAAGGGGAAATGTACCCCCAGATTTATATATGTGAATTCTGAATCTGTGAATGCAGAAATACTAGAAGAAAAACAAAACACATTAGTAAAGTTTGAGGAAAATGGGACAATCCGTTCAAAAGGTTATACAATTTTGAAGTTTTTGAGCAAAACCAATTGGCGTCATTGCCGGATTAGAATACTGCAACAATTTGTAATGTCATGCAAAATAATGACATTGAACGACATAAATATGATATAAGGAGAATTCCGTAAAATTCATACTTCATGTAAAGTACATATTCTCTCTCTTCATTAGTGGCATACATAAATAAGGATAATGCTATTACTCTGCCTTCTGAAGGCGATAAGTCAAGTCCTCTGTCATTATCCTAGAAAAATTATATGTGAAATTTTCTCTATACGTTTAACTTTTGTGACATCACGACGTACAAAAACCCGGAATATCCGAACTTCCTCAAAATTTCATTGACGCGTTCTACTAATATTGCTGCATTCACTAAATCCACATAACATTTGGGATAAAAACCTTTGAGAGGCGCTTTTTAACAATGTATCAGTTTCGATTAATCCGAGCTGAATTATCCATTATGTAAACAATATCAATATTTCTTTGTGTAAAAATGCAATAATTTTTAGATGCATCGACAAAGTGAAAATCTGTAGGAAGATTGTCGAGATTCGATCGTGTCCATCAAAGTTTTAGACATAGGGCCCATAGACCATGAGAAAACGGTTTATTGGCATTGCGTCATTTGTTTACTAACATAGTTTGCTCTGTTCATAAAATTGTTTGATTTGATATCATTATTGCCAGGGACATTTTTTTTTTTCAATAGGGACCCATTTCATTATCAATTTTAATAAACAGCAATAACAATTATATTTACTTACATCGTGACATTGACAGCATACATTTCAAACTCCAATACGCTTCAATTTAATTTCATCCATTCGAACATCACTATAAAGATCAGTCCGAAAAATAACAGAAGTTTTATGATCATTGCGCAACCTCAAATATGTAATTCAGAATGTCAGAGGAAGAAACATTTTCCTTCATTTGTGTGTATGTGTATGTGTATGTGTGCATTGTGTATATTAAGAATGTGTAAATGAGAGTTAGTGAAGCAACGATTATATTCATATGTTTAAGTTGATGGGCATAATTGCTGGTTTCTTTTCCAGTTGATTTGTTGGTGTTTCTTTCTCGATGCGGACAATCATAATTATATCTGCAGTTCTGATATGCAATGTGTAAATGATTTTGCCTCATAATGTACATAATATCTCAAGTGATGTTTTTTTAACGCTGTTATCCTTATTCGATATAACATTTGCAATCCATTATCAGGGTGATATCAAAGTATGTTTTACATTAATAATGATAATGATAATAACAACAACAATAATAATAATAATAATAATAATAATAATAATAATAATGATATCTTGCTTAACAAAGTCAAATCCTTTAGACTGTGTAGAGAACATCTACCTGTGTCTCAGTCGCTTATTATTTCCATACGTCTGTATATCCACTAGTCAAAATGTCCAACGATGTTTGAAGAATAGCCGTGTCGATTGAAAGCTTACTCTCTTGAGCTTCAGTTCGAATGATCCTGATGATAATTTCCTTCAAATACATAAACGAGGATTGATAACCGTCAGAACAAAAAACACAAAATGTGATATGTGATTCCCAGCAAACTGTCACAACGAGAAGACAGCCCTGAAATCGAAAAAAAAAAATGTCAAAAGTTTGGAGGTTGAAGAATCGACGAAAGGACACAAGTCACAACATTCCGGGATACCTTTCTGCAATAAAGACATTTTGAAGCGAAATGAGATTCGACATCTAATCCATATTCTAGACAGGTTGTTTATGGCTGTCATCACCTTATCGCTGTGTTCAATGATAGAAGATAACATCATGATTAACACAAGTGTGAACATCACGTTGTCCATGTCCGACGGTACAAATGACATCACGACAGGAAATGGCCAATGTGAATTCAAGTTGAGGTTGACGGTTTTTCTGTAAGAAGTACTTTAATTTGAAGCATTTTTCGAAAAATATCGGCAAACTTACGAACAAAGATCATGAGGTGAGCATTAGGTCGCTTGAAAAATGATAATATCTGCACATGGTGTCGGCTTAATTTGTGAGACAACATTCGACAATGCTGACCAATTCTTGGTGCAATTGGATATCAATTATTTTACGTCACGACTATCATTGATGGTCTCACCAGTTCTTTCTTTTGTGAAGAGGTTTGGAAAGATGTAACCTCTCAATTGTTAAGGAAAACATTTTGACATGTGTGGGGTTTTTTTTTTTAAATAAGTCCTGCGGGACACAATATACCCTCGAGATATTATTAATAGTGTGGTGTATCTCTGTATCAGTGAAGCACGAGGTGTAGGTCATATTTAGTGTTTCCCATTTCAAATTTCCGTTCCAGCGCCAGTTAATCAACACAGGTGGGGAAAAAAGAGGAATGTTCTGACTTCTTACACCTCGTAGACTTTTAAAGGGATATTGAAAGTTTCCAACTGTGCTAAAACAACACTAAAATATACAAAGCACAGAGGTTGCTGTTACAAGTGGTGTGAAGAATTATAAGCAAGGGGAGCAAAGACGCATGCCAAAAGAAAGATTAATTCAAGATTCAAGATTCAACTTTATTTTCACTTCCATTAAATAAACAAAGAAATTATATACATTGCATATGTACAGGATATTTGTAATACTTGCAGAATGTAATTTGACAAGGTACATATGAAATGGTTATGTTGGAAATACAATATGATGAGGGAAAATATATAGATTATGGTGGAAGTAAAGGTATTTACCAAAGTTAATGTATAAAATGAACTATATTGCAATATGTTCAATTGCACATGCGCATTACCAAGAGCGATCGTCATTTGATAAAAGTTTTACCTTACACAAAATTGTTTTTACTTCGTTACAGGCTTGTTCGAGAATTTGTATTTGCACGCTGAAGTCTCTAGAATGTGACTTCGCGCTCTCATGGTATTCCGTCTGTTTGATTCTGCCCCTCACGATCCCCATCCCCTTAACAATTTCAATGGTTTGAAGAAGGAACCTATTTCTTCTACGAGTTATTTTTTAAACACGTGTGTTCAAGATCGGCAAGCAGGTGCCAAGGGTATTCTCTATGGAAACCTACATGCCATTACAGGTGTAGAATGGCGACTGTCATTCGGTTAGGGGAAAAAAACCCTACTTTTCTTGGGTCTCTCAAGTTACCAATATATTAGCGGGGTATTAAGGTAATTTTGATCGAATCTTAAATCACCAATCACCGATCATCTTCATGATTTATTATACCTGCATTCCAGAAAGAGAAAGAGGGATATTGAAATGGACAAAAGCGCCCCTGTCTATTCATGAGAAATGCATTTTTCTCAACTCGCGAGGCTGCTGCGTACGTGGTAGGTCACTAACCGCGACCTGGAGTCTAGGCGAAAGTAGTACGTATTCGCGACGTCGAAACTTCGACTGCATTCATTGTCATGCTTGGCGTCTGCTCCGGTGGCGAATTTTAGATGAATCAGATTTCGAAGGAGAGCAGGACGGTTTTTTTTTTTTTAATTCGGCGGCGGCGATGCTTCCTGCATATTTGTGCATCATTTTTTTTAATGTATGCTTTGTTTAGTTCCAGCTCTTAACTTGTTGTACAAAGTCCTTGGATATAAAAATACACAAATACGTATATGAATCTGTAAATTTCAGCGTGTGAAAGCTGGAAACTAGTTTATTTATAGTTGCCCTGCTCGACCTGACATGTCGCGATATCTGCTAAAATACAAGACATTTTCTAATGCGATAGACTTCTTTAACTGTTGATAAATTGATGGAAACTTTTGTACTGTCCCAATTATCGGTTGAAATCGTCATTAGTAAATAATCCTATTAAACTGTGCACATGAAGTGTCTAATGCATTTTAAAATTGAAAGGGCGGTTACACTACATTGGCAAACAGAGTATGCAGCAAAGGTGCGTCAAAAACAAGACACACTTGCTTTGTTTTCGTCAGACAACAACAGAAACCAACTGTACAGCAGCAATACTCTGTACTGTGTTACGCTACACCAAATGAGTACTGCATGGCAATGTTGGTTTTTGTAGAACGAGGAAATTAAACTCAACATCGAGTTCCGCCTCGAAATCATCCTAATCCCTCGGCCGCGCATGACGATAATGATTACCGGCATGTAGACACAACGCCGGGATTGTCCGGTAAGTTTAAACGTCGTGTAGAAAGAAGCGGCTGCAGTGAGGAATTCAAAAACGTTTCTGACAGTTTCTTCCATATCCCATAAGTCCATCTGGCAGAGTACGAGCGCATTGTTATCTCCGTCGAGCATTTTTCAGATCCTTAATGTTTGTAGCGGGAAATGACTCACAATATTGAGCACCTCTCAGTTATCATTGCTCGGAGTTCCACATTTTCTTCTTCTTCTGATTAAGTCTGCCTCCTTCAATAGCCTGAAGATTCTTGCAGACTGGTGCTATTTACATTATAATACAATTTATTTACAGATATTTACAAGCACATAGAAAATTTGACGAAAACAACTAGCCACTGTGATCAACCGTTAGACGGTTTCGAAATGATCCCACACATGGCGCAGAAACAATGTCTGACGACAGGGAATTCCAGTTCCTTACAGTTCTTGGGAAGAACGAATGGCGATGCGATTCAGTTCTCGAATATGGTACCTGATAGGAGTGTGGTTGCGAGGCTCTCGTTAACTGAGTAGCCTGTTTGATAATATAGTCCTGTGCTGAAAGAGGAGTAAGATTATTGTGTATTTTGTACATCATAATTAGCCTGTCATTTTCTCTGCGCTGTTCCAGAGTGGTCCAATCAAGTTCTTGTAGCATTTTGGTGACACTTGAGGTGTTATGGTAGCGATTTAAAGTGAATCGCGCAGCTCTTCTCTGGACCATTTCCACTTGGTGGATTAGGTTCTTGGTGGATGGGTCCCAAACTGTAGAAGCATACTCAACAATTGGTCGAACCAACGTTTTGTAAGCTGTGGCTTTAACATCAGAAGATTTTATGCGAAGATTGCGTTTTAGAAATGCAAGCACTTTATTGACAGTATTATTGATGTGTTGGGTCCACTTCAAATCAGAAGTAATGGTTACACCTAAGTACTTCACGGATTCAACAGATTCAAGAGGGGCGTTATTTAGATGATACACGTGTTGCACCTTACTTTCATTTTTGTGAGATCGCCGACATATTTTGATATGCGCTGTCATCTGCAGGTCAAAGATTCAAATATAACATGACCATTTATACCATTAAAAATTGTATTCTAAATTTAGAGATCCTTTTGCACATTGCGTTTATCAATTGTCTTTTTTTTTCTGTTGACATATATACTTGTGTAAATATGCCTTAAAACCAATGCAGAAAAATCGCAGAATGCGTCGCAGCCATCGCATACCAATCCCAAGTGGGCGGTAGCAATTACAGATGAATCGCAGAGTGCTCCGTACCATTTCAGTCATGAAAGATTAGATGAATCGAGGAATCCGTCAAGGTCATTGTAAACAAATCGCAAAGAGAGTCGCGGCGGTCGCAAATACATGGCAGACCGTATGGCGGACGCTGAAGACAACTCGGAGTCGGAGCATCGCAGGTGTGTAAAAATAGCAGGGTGTCTTTTCAGCCACTTAAAGATGCATCGCAGTGTGTGTGCTGTAGTTTCAAACACAGCCTCACAACCATTATACAGATTGCATTGCGACTATTGACAATTTTATCAAACAGTGAATCGTTATCGCGTCTAAGTCGCATGGTACGTGGTACGTCACGACGTATTCATTGTAGACAAATCGCATCCTGCTCACTGATCTCATAAGACTCGTATAATCTTTGCGATTACAGACCGAGCGCTTGTCGACACCGCGATTTTACATTTCAAGGGGAGCTTGACGGGGGTAATATCACCAGACGTGTATTAGTATCGATGTGATAACTAACCGCTGAACACGGAGACATGTCATGAATCAGGAATTCGCTGATCCGTCACATCTCATTCGAAGTGTTCTCCATCATGAAGGTCAGCGAATTCTTCTTTTTCTCTCGTTTTTTTTTTAACCCCCTAGCTTGTTTCTGCTGTTAGCGCAACAGCGATTCTCTCAGCTGGCTATACGGATTGAGAGAACCAATACTGAGAGAGGGAAGTGTAAGTCATCCCGGCATCAATCTTGCCCGCTCCATGAGCGGAAGATAAATGAGGGGGCCTAAATGGGGGCAAAGCCGGGAGAAAGGATGAGTTTTCATTATCAGGCAGGACACTGTAATCGAAACTGGATAAATGATTGCCCAGCCGAGTCGAGACTGATTGCTAGCACCACATCACATAGGTATCACTGAAATACTATATCATATGTCTTATGGAAGATAGATGATTCGGTTCCAGTTATAAGTCTTTCCCCAACTTAAATCTTACCCTTGTTGATTGTTGCGTGCCAATGTGTTATGGAGTATTTCTTAATCATTCCATAAAGATTTGTCATATTTTGACAATATATATTTTGGGGAAAGTAGACTCAATTCGTTTATCGTCACGAAATCTCCGGAAATGATATCTTAGATTGGTTCAATGTTATGTATTTCTGATCATATCAGTGCTCAGTGAGTAGAATCTAAGGTATAAGAATAATAATAATAATAAAGTCTTATTTACCCAGGGTAGCCTCTTCAGTGTTGCCACTGCTCTACCAGAGGGCCCTGATATCATTATTACCCTAGCGTTGCCAGGTACCCATTTATACACCTGGGTCGAGAGGGACATAGTGGGTAAATACATCTTGTCCAAGGACGTAAGCACTGGGCGGGATTCGAACTCGGGTCCTCCTATCCGGAGTCGGGAGTCTTATCCACTATGCCACAGCGCCCCCACTTAAGAAGAAGAAAAGATGTCCAGAACTTCTTAGGTAGTCATAATAGAGCGCTCCCGGTCTCTCTCTCCCTTTCTTCCCCCCCCCCCCCCCCCCCTTTCTCTCTTTGGTGTTTATAGACTCTCGATGTATGATTATTTCATTCTAATAGTCATGGAATGCGG
Organism: Diadema setosum; assembly: GCA_033980235.1. NCBI lineage: Eukaryota > Metazoa > Echinodermata > Echinoidea > Diadematoida > Diadematidae > Diadema > Diadema setosum. The sequence continues at coordinate 10,279,902 of CM067072.1, read as the reverse complement.
TATCATTTCTTATGCCTCTTAGCCTTCTCTTTCTATTCTTCTTTTAAAGTGTCTTTATTGTCTTTCTGTTTATGGCTAGAGAGAGAAATGTATGAGAGAGACAGAGAGCACACAATGAAATAGGATTCTTTCTCCGGATTTTATACTTGGTAGACTGTAAGTTCTTGGCTGTACTAAAACTTTTTTGTTCATGTAAAATGAACTACCTATCAATATAAACTGATTGCATTGCATCAGATATTGGGACATGGGTTAGATATATTTGGCAAGGCATCTGTGTACTCGATCACGGATAAGTCCGTCCAGTAGTAGCAGTAGTAGTAGTAGTAGTAGTAGTAAATGTAGCAGTAGTAGTAGTAGTAGTAAATGTAGTAGAAGTAGTAGTAGTAGTAGCAGCAGCAGTAGCATTAGAGTTAGTAGTAGTGGTAGTAGCAGTAATAGTAGTAGTAGCAGCAGCAGCAGCTTCAGTAATGGTGGTGGTAATAGTAGTCTGATAGTAGTACATGTGCAGTATAGTAAACCTATCAATGGCTTATCTAAAATGACGAAATAATAGTGATTCCTTTTCTTTGGGGGGGGGGGGGGTCACGTGGTCTTGGTAAAGAAGTGCTATTTTCAAGTCACCTGTTCGTATTTAGAACAAAGTTTGCATGCATTGTTCAGTCATGGTAGTTTTTGCTTTCTCATGGATGTATCGGGCGCACTTTCTGATAGTTAGGGACAGCTCATGATAAGGGTAGGCCTAGATCCAGCACTTTGCCAAAATGGAATGTACACACCTATATTTAAGACACTCTTATGATATAATACGTCATGCATATACGACATACACAAATAGGCTGTTGTAAAGAAGTGTACCGTCCTTTCCGTCCTAATTAAAGTTACGTGTTGTTGCTGCACTCCGAAGGATAATAACTGGAACGCAAATGCGACTACTTATGGTGCTGGAAGTATAGGGTCCGCCTTTTTTTTTTTTTTTTTTTTTTGAAGCTTTCTTTTTCCAAGGCCAGACTTGTATACGCACCGCAATGTTGTAATTGCCCTCACTCAGATGATAAAGGGAAAATATAAGAACACACACACACACACACACACAAGGAAATCGGCGTACAATCTCTCTGGCGTTTAGTGATCTCTAAAGTTCGCCAACAATGTCACAAGTGGCCCTGTGAAGAATGCGAAAATTTAAACACATCATACACGCGTCCCTCCCAAGATACACTCGGAAATGAAAACGGAGAATGTGTGATTTGGTGTTGCCGTCGTTAAACATGGAAGTAGTGACTTAGGACTTGAGGAGACTGAGAGCCGTCTGAATGGCCGCCAAAAAAGGGGGAACCCTTCCCCTCATCAGGTGCCTCCATCATAAAGCGAGAGTAATAAGCTTTCAAGATAATTACAGCCCCGATAGTTGTGGGATATTCTATCTCTTTTCGCCACGTACGCGATCAAGCGTCACCCTTTTTCATTCGATGGAGTGTTATTTCTTCTTCTCCCTCCCCCCCCCCCCCCTCCGTCAGTGTACGCTCACAGTGGTTCTATTACTTAACCGTAATTATAGTAACATTGAATAATATATCAGCACACTCGGAAGTGAAAGAAATCATAGGAAACTATATTCTCCGTGTCCATCTACTGTCCGTTTTCACCTATTGCGGTTAATGCACGTCGTGAATGTTTGGGATCAATCCTGTTTTACCGCCATTCAGATATCAACCCTGCTGTTCGTGATTATGTAACACGTTACAAGGAAAGAGCTCTGAAGTGAACCTATTTTCTTGGGTGTATATGACTGTTGGGGGAAATATTGACAGATTGGAGTTGATTTATCTGTGAGACAGCGGGACATTGGTTCCTCTTTTGGAATAGTTTTGTCCCATGATTGATAGCCAATCTTCACTCTGTCTGTCCCCATGCCAGTATTCATTTTTCATTTTCTGGCACATCCCATGGGGTACGACTCATGTTATTATTATTGTTATATCTGTTGACATTTCATAGATCGAGTGGTAAACAAAATATGCGACTGTTCCCTTATTCACATATTCTATGCAATTCCCGGCCTACTTTCATGCCTTCATTTCATGTAGGAGTTTGTATGTTGCTTTGTTCCGTAATCATATTGCCTTAATATTTCTCTTTCACATTGCATGGCCCTGTTTTGAGGAGAGAGTCGCTGACCAAGCATCTTCTGCCAACGTTCGGAGCTTCTCTTCCGTAATCTTAGATTGTTTTTCACGATAGCATAAAATTACTCTTGTCGAAAACCCCGGGGGAAATCAGGCAGTTTGCAGTCATTTTTTGATATTGCATGCTGCAATAATTCTGCAATCCAATACAGCCCTTTGTAATTCAAGAAAGCCACCATGACTACAATCAATTTCGATTACCCATGCACTTTCTAGGAAATCCTGCATGGGATAATGAAAATTTCATTATGATTTATTAAGTTGATAAACATGTCATGTGACGAAATGAATGATAACATCAGAACATTCTGGTCATAAAACCCTCTTCATCAGCGAGTTCTTTATCTTGAACTATTCATTCCAACGATTATTTTCTTCTCTTCTTCTTCTTTAGCAAATAGAACCATGGTGCCTTGCACTATGAAAACAAAATACAAAACAGAACAAAACAGCTGTGCACCCTTAAGTTCACAGACGTAAAGTGTAAAAACAAGGCCGACACTCACTGATGTACCTGCTCTGTGCGGTTCCTATCTATAAAGAGCGCCAACTACAGACCGTAGACTGACTGACAGTGAGCAGAATTCATATCCAACAAAATCCCGCCTCCCAACTTTAATCAAGCAGCCTTCGGCAAGTTGGACCGACTTGTATCCAAAAATCAATACAAGATCTGTTGATCTGCTGCAGATGTTTTGACTTCTGGACGAAAGCCGAGGACTCATTGGGGTTTCACGACAAACTCAGAATATGAATAAGGCTTGAACAAGAGAAAATATTACCGATTTGGATGCACTTGAGTCAAAGTTGTCAGAAGTTATTAACACAAAATAGTGCGCATCTGTAACTTATATTCTTTTATCTAATTTCTCTTTATTTTTATATTTTTGCAAGGATACGATAAGAACAAACATTGTTATTATATAAGACAAATTAATGCTGATATATTCTAAGAAAAGATGCAACTTATCAAGTACTTTCAGATGCAATAAAAATATCCACACCGCCCAAGTAGAGTAGGTAAAATGAACTGCCGTTAACAAAATGAAAATATATAATGGCAAAGCTTTTCAAGAGAAATATAGACATGATTAAATATATAGATAATGAAAAAAAAAAACAAATTATAAATGAAAAAATTGTTTTCTTGTAAGATGCATCTTAAATCAGATGCACTTATTTAAGACTTGCTTGCCCTTTCATGATTTTGAATGACTGAAGAAACACCTATGCTACTGCCATCTGATTTTGAATGCCCCTTTTCTAGTCTTTATGCTCCTAGTTTAAATGTGAATGACTCTCTTGAAAATTGTGTTGCAAGAATGATTATTTCGAACGAAGGAAAACTATTTTGAATGGCCATTACTTAATCTGCATGCTCTTTATCTAAATTGCAGGTGACTCATTTGAATTTTGTTTTGCACAAAGAGCAAATTCCAACGAGAGTAAATGAAATTAAATAACCATTCGTTAAATCGTGTGCTCTTTCTATAAATTTAAATGACTCATTTGAAAAGCGTTTTGAAAGAATAACTAAATCGAATGAACAAATACGAAATCCAATGCCAGTTTGCATTGGCGATCACAAATATCGCGAATTTTAATGATGTTATCATTAAACTGAGTGATACAATTTTGAAATTGAGCGGGAAAACCTATATCATATTATCTCGCCGAAACGTGGACAACCTACTCAGTCTATATGTATATATATATATATATATGTATATATATATATATATATATATATATATATATATATTACTCTATATGTATGTAGGCCTATGTATGAATTGCCTGATGATCGCATCCCAAGAGGTGCGTGAAACTCGGAGTAGCAATAAAGCATTGATGAACCTTCTTATGTAAACGTGTTATATATAATTATATACATATATTCAAGTCTTTATAACACACACACACACAAACACACACGCACACACATGGATATAAAGAAGCATGGATACACATAGGATTACGTTTGATGTCTTGGAGGTTTACCAATGGGTTGACATCTAATGAAGATAGCACAGATGCGAATATGTCTGGTTTAACCTTGTGGAAGGACTGTACAAGCTGCAATATGCAGGATGATCTGATTAAAATCGCCACCATGAGAATATACCACGTCACCTTGCAAGCTCGCGTAGTTCAAGGTTATTACCCCAGCTGAGAAAGCTTCACTTTGTAATTGTGATTGGGCTGTTAATGACATATGCAGGCGTCTTACATATTATGTATACCCATGTATTATATATAATAGATTCTTATGTTTGATACGTCGAAAATTGGGAATTACAAGGAGAAATGAAAAATGAAGCAGAGGAGGTAAATAGTGAATGTTATCGTGACCTGTCTACCACATGTTTTCCATTGCCATTACTATTCTAACAATATGCCCTCGAGAACGATTTGGTGGAGTGTGACATTCGTTCATAGATCTGTTGAGAGTTAACGGCATGGCTTTCACAAATTTTACATGTTGGCATATTTTGCTGCCCCCCCCCCCCCCCCCCCCCTCCTCGGATTAACATCGACTTTTTATGCCTCCGCCACGAAGTGGTGCCGGAGGCATTATGTTTTCGGGTTGTCCGTCCGTCCTTCCGTCCGTCCGTAATGAATTTTGTGGACAGGGTAACTACCAAAACCTTTTGAGGTATCCTAATGAAACTTGGCATGTATGTGTATTAGGGGGTGTAGTTGTGCCCATCAACTCTTGGCTGCACATGCTCAAGGTCAAAGGTCAAAAGGTCAAGGTCAAATGCTTAAAATTTTACTATTTCCCCCATATCTATGCCATGCCTGAAGATATTTTCTTGAAACTTAGTGTATACATGTATTACTCAATCAAGATTCTCTAGTGAAAGTTTGGGAGCATGCGGTCAAAGGTCAAAGGTCAAAAGGTCAAGTAAAAAATGTGAAATTTAACTTTTTTCTCCGTATCTTGGAAATAGTTCAAGGTATCTTCATGGAACATAGTATATATGCATGTACTGACTGGCAGTGATTAGCTAGGGAATTTGGGGTTCATGGGGTCAAAGGTCAGGGGTCAAAGGTCAAGGGCAACACTTCAAAATTTTACTATTTCCCTCATATTTGTACAATGCCAGCAGGATTTTTTTTTTTAACTTGGTGTATATATTTTTAACCTGATAGTGATTCTCTAGAAAGTTTTGTTTTTGTTTTTGTTTTTTTTTTGTTTTTTTGCCAAAAAGGTCAAAAGGTCAAAGATCAAGTGAAAGTGCTGAACTTACTTCTTCCTCCATATCTCGGAAGTGGCTCAAGTTATCATGAAACTTAGTACATATTTATGCATGTTCTGCCTGACAGTAATTCTCTTATGAGTTTTAGGGTCAATGGCCAGATGAAAATGGTAACAATTTACTATTCAATACAGAAATTGCATTTTTTCTCCATACCTTGAAACTTACTCAAGGCATAAACTTATGAAAGGGTCAAAGTCAAGTTAAAGTCCTTCAATCCCCAAATACGTGCTCTCCTATTCGTCCAATTAAACCTATGTCAAGGAAGGTGAACATTCAACACTTTTGTGACAAACATGTCATTTTGATATTTTGCCAGTTTTGTGAAAATGTAATCACACACTGTCCACATATACTAGGATAATCATGCATTATGGCGGAGGCATACCAGTCGCCATAGCGACATTTCTAGTTTTTTTTTTTTAAATCAGGCAGCAGAATTTTGATTTGCACTATATACCACTTTGTCAAACAATTATCTTCAAATTAAACCTTGCCAGGGCATCTATTTCCAATTGGCCAAGTCCCCCACAAACAATGATTACATTTTTTAAAGAAAAATTGCACAATGCCATTGAAAATGGATCACAAAGTCATTTCAACGAAGTTTCATTAGAGGAATTTCGTCAAACTATTTCCTGAGTTTAAACGCCAGATATCGAAAATTTATTAAATTTCTCATTCTAATTTTGTCCTTTTTTGTGAATGTCTTTACATAGTATGGAACATATCTATCCCCTTACTCCATTGTACTCTGCGTAAGTTATGTGCAAAAATTTATCATAATTTCTGCGTATATGTGTGTGTCCAATTTATCTGTAGATAAATTTATGCTATAGATATTCCTGTATAATCATGTACTGTGTATATAGTAACCTGAGTATAAATAATATGTAATAGTAGCTGGGCTATAGATAATGATTATGATGTAAATGCTATGAAACAACTTATAGTTTGTTTAAGAGCATTATGAAAATGTAATTATTGTACCAATGTATTTATTCAGATGCATAAACACGTGCTCACGCACACGCAAACGCACAGGAATACAGGAATAGCTATCCAAAGAAGGAAAGTTACTTTAAGCAAGACGTTTCGGAATGGAACTTCCTGTGAATTATTAATCCCATCAGCATGCAAATTGCCTGCTTTGGTTTCCACCAACGGAATTAGTGTCAAGCCACAAAATACCAAAGCATTATACCTGACTCATTAGAAGCGTGGTTTTCATTGATAGAATTCTGTCACACCAAGACAGGGAACAAACCTCAATCAGTATAGTTAAAACCCGCGGGAGGACAGGCTTGGCTCTATATTGGCAGCGGAGTGGAATTACTGTCGGGCTCCATGCACGCTGGTCCCGCCGCAAGGATATAATTTGAATTCGGCAGCGGAAGAAAGTGTTTGTGGTAAATTGCATCATTGATAAGGACAGTCACAATGATGCGCTGTTGTGTGTGTCTGCGTGTTTGTATGTGTGTGCGTATGTGTGTGAGAGAGGGAGAGAGAGAGAGTGATACACGGCATTAGACCCACACCTGAGGATCATGTGCTTCAACAAGACAAGTGATAAAAAAGACAAAACAAAAAACAATTGCACAAGACTCAAAAAGTTTTAGGCCGTCGGAATTTTTTCCCTGAATGCTTTCTTTCAAATTCCAGTAGTCAATTCGATTCAAGTCAATTCGTATCATGTTATTTCTATTCTTTTCTCCAGCAAAACGTAACATGAAGATTACGAATAATAATGATAATGGTAAAAACAATAATAGTAATAATAACAACAATACTGATAGTATGCATAATAATTACGAATATACGCCATTGTAGTGTTTTCTTTGAAATAAAAATAAAAAAGGAACAAGTGAAGTACTTAAATAGCAGTACTCTTCCCCGATTGTGCTCCTTCACCATCGGATCGACAGGCACATATTCAAGCGAATTTGATAATATGGTATAGGGAACAGATCGAAAAGAATTACGTCAGAAGAGAAGCCTGCCCTCATGCGAGGATCATTAGTAATTAGCGAGTCCATATTGCTTTTCATCTCTCTATAGCTCGTAGTCTCTTCATGAATAGTATCGATTATGGTTTATCTGCCGAATTTTAGTCGCCCATTTGTCAACAGATCTGTCCATTACATCCCTCTGTTCAGATAATCTATATTCAGATTATATCTTATTATCTCTTATTGGATAGATGTCCATGCACCCAGCCAGCTGCTTATAAATCTCTCCTCCTTCCTGAGATATTCTACTTTTATCTACGTTATCTTTCCTAATTCATTCGTGGTTGCTAATATAAAGCCTTTGGAACATGACATGAATGTACTCATAAAAGATGGCATTGTTGGAACTACTGGGTTGATTTGAGTGTGATTACAGTTACTTATATTTCAACATGTAGTTCAAGCTTCCATGACAATATATGCTTGAGAAGGAATGCATCCGCAGTTAATTATCAAGATTGAGTATCATATACTTCCTGAAAATGCTCAGTTTGCACGCTTGCTACAATCTCGTGTTCAGAAAAAAAAAAAATCAATTAAAGCTGCTGGAACGATACTGACGTCCTGTGGTTCTTCCAAGGGGGATTGCCACACTAAGAATATCAGCCTGGCCATTCGAATAGAATACTTCAATTAAGATTTCATGCGAATTTGAATTAAGTACAGTATATATGGACCATAGAATGCCTTAACGCCAAGCGACATTGACCGCGGGATCCCGTAGTGACGAAACTGTCCCGTAACAAAATTCATCACTGTATGGCCGTAGATGGGGTAATTCATGAAGAAAGAACTTGTCAGATGGCGGTATGCGTCGGGGTGCAGTTTTTGTCTCGGACGCTCTTCTGCATGAGTGACGGATTTTTTACTGGCTCCAATAACACCAGCAATAACCGGCTATGAGATGCAGAGATTTCTGTAAACTGGCGGTACTGAGATGGTTAACATGATTAAGAGCAGGATTCCACACGTGCTCAAAGAAGGGCACAGTGTATACCCGTGGCTGTTGCGAACTTAATACAAACTTGACATACCACACATGTCGTGATTTTGGCGTGTAAGGTAATATTCCTGTACTGGTTGAAGTGTGTTTTACGATGTAAGATAAATCTATCTATAATATAGAACACGGTAGATTTTGACAGTCACAGTATGTCGATATGTCTAGCTGGGAATTACAATTTTACAATATGTTAATGTTATGTTAACGCTATGCATAATGTGTATACATTACATAATTAAATTGAAAGAGTGAAGGTACGTCTCTAGATTGTAAAATGAACGTCGCCATTCCTTTTCTCCGCAACGTGTCATGCTAAATAAATGCAACAGAATTGGCTGTTGTACATGCGAATTTCTGCTCGCAGTGTTTTTATTTTCTTGAATCAAATTTTAAAGACACATCTGATCTTGTCGCGAAACTCTTCAAACTTCAGGCATTTGCCAGGAAAAGATCATGATTTTAGGGTGCCGTAAATGTGCTAATATTCAGAAAACTTGAGATGGGATGGTATGATCCACGGGATGGCCTAAGGTTGTCACCGTAGGTGAGACGTTTACCACAATTTCATGAATGTGAAAAAAAAAAACACCCAGACAATACCTCTCTGACTATCTTCACCTCCTTTTGATTTTCAAAGACGCAAACTGAAAACTGATTGCAAAATCTAGCAGCACGCTTCCATGAGTGTCCGAAAAAAAGAAGAAGTTATAAGCTACCATGATAAAAGGTGTATTACGTACAGTGTTTATGTATCTTTCTTTGGAATTAAACTAAGTACAGGTTTGAAAGCTGGTCAGAATTTCTTTTTCAGGTCCCTCACACTTGTTTGTACATTTCTGCGTTTCAACATGTGCCATAATGCTGACATAATTCAGGTGCATCAAGCGTGAAAGAATTGGCGAATAGCGCACTTTGAAACGTACCATTACGTCATTAATTGAATGGTGATTAGAATGTTGCTATCGATTACTTTGTTATTGTCTCGGTGCTGACTGATAACATTATCGGCGCTTTTCTGTAAGTGTTTCATGTACGAACAAATAATTTCCGATCTGTTTGTTCTCTCCTGTACGATGTTCGTAATTACTCGATTTCACAGGCGCCCTCACGTGATCACACTGCCACAACTACAACTGCCACAACTACAACAACAAACCACGCACGCGTAAATTCTGATGCTGACTCGAAGCAGCGGAAATGCGTCGTCAATACGTTTGAGTATAATTACGTGAGTAGACTGCCAAAGTTGAAATGGGCGTCGCATATATCATATATGGCTTGAATTGATGTTTATAATATATTATTTCATGTTAACTTATTACTTTTTATTTACTCTTTTCGTTTAATTTATTTTCTTTGCATTTTCTAAACGACATAACCTGACATATGTGTTGATACATGATTGGAGTACAAAAGGACATATTAGTATAATCCTTCGCATTTACCAAAGGAGCATACACCATTGCATCTTTAGATCACATGATAAAGACTTTGTCTCAGTATTTTGAAATAGGAGTTTAGGTGCTTTGGAGCCGCAAAAATAAAACAACAAAAACAAAAACGCGCACACAAAATTAGTAGACTGCTATAAATGGCTTTCACAACATCACCTCGAAACCTATGATACGGTATTTTTTTTTTTGTTTCATTAGTATGTATCGGCTATTACTATTTTATGCGACGTAATAGATTTAGGAGAACCAACTGATCACGAGTTAAAAATTGAACATTGTGTTTTGAAAAACTTGTGGGATCTACAGATGGCGTAGTTGTTACTCATTCTTCTTATGATTATAAGATTCCAACACGTGGAAAATTCATATATATATATATATATATATATATATATATATATATATATATATACTTCTCGTATAGATACTGGTTACTGGTTAAAGTAATGCCACAAAAATATCCAAAAGTGAGGGATTAGAGCAAAGTGTTACCGCATTGAGAAAAAAAAAAGGATGAAGTAATCGGCAAGGCTTAGCAATTGCGACTGCTTGTGCTTGATAATCATTTGAAATAAATGGCACCAGATAAATTTGTCGGTGGTTGCATTTTGCAGGATAAATAGTGTTTGGTGATGAAATGTTGCTTGTCTCTATTTTTAATATAAATTTGTGTCGTTTCTAGTCATCGTTAATGTTAAAGAGTTTCAAATTGCTCAATCAGTCAGTGTCAGATTGTTTCCTAACGTGTTGTATTCTATACCGCGTTCATTTATACATATTATGCTGCACTATATTTCAACTGAAATATTCCATCACATTTACCCATAATTTATGTCTATTATTTACATCGTCTACGACTTCCTCATTGTTATTTTTACAACTTGACTTAAAAAATTGTTTTTTTTTTGCCAAGTTAAGTTTATATATAAATATTAATGTCAACTCCAGCCCCATAACACGTTTTGTTGTAGACTATAAAGAGGTTCACTCTGAAAGTGAAAAATATCTTTACCAAAGAGAAGAATATTGTTTCCTCTAAGTTTATAAGTTAATGAATCAATCCTGCTGAAAGTGGTTTTATCGCATCCCAAAAATCCTGCTTGCTGCACCCTGCTGAGTATCATAACGTTTATATAAAACTTGCCCGAGCCCATTCCACTGATTGATATCTGTAAGTCATTTTGGATAAAATGTTAGGATAAAGTGAAAATGCGGCTGAGGTGAGTCTAATGTTTGAGATGCTTATTTTGAAAAAAAAAACAACTGCTGCCAATAATAACCATAATTTGATAAGAAATAATATAATCTTCATTTGAATTTATGCTTCGGAGAGTGGTCCTTAGACTACACATTTGGTTGTGTTTCACTGTTAGTTACTATTGATTGACGATTAGATATCAGTATTATCAATTAACAATTATCAATAAACTTTCGCATGACTTTCAAGGAAATCCAGATAATCCGGGTCCAAGTCAAACACAGCTGTCAATGAACCGGAAATGTGACACCCTTAAACGAATGTTAACGAATATAGCAAACTTTTTTTTTTTTCAAACACGTTCCTGTACAGAGTGGATACATCTTTGTTTGGTACAACCTCTGAAATTATCTGAGCGGTCTTTCACGTCATCGAAAGGTATTTATTCAGGAACGACTGATTACCGACTTCGGACTTCCACCTGTAGAAGTTACACTTCATATAGCTTTTGGCTGTCCGCCAAGGAGCCTCCTCATTCAGCTCTTCGTTGTGGGAGTACGATGCTATTTCTCATAACTTCGAGACTGCTTAGACCAAAAACCTCTTAGCCAGCAATATTCGTCAGGCGAAGATTGTAGGAGTTTTACCAGTTTGTGTTTGTCTGTTCGCTTGCTTGCTTTTGTCCGAGGCTTTGTAATGGCTTTTTTTACTATAATATTGGATTGGTTTCTTGCGTTGCTGTCGCCAAGCATTAGATTCTGTTTTATTTTTGCGTTTCTTGTCGTCAACAAGTCTAGTCCATGACGTGGATATAAATGGGCTAAAGATAAACATTGGCTCAGTGCTCGCCAAAATCGAGACATGTGAATGACATCTCAATGGCTTTCTCGCATTGTCTTTATTCCTGACAGATTCAGCATGAGTGGGTATATACTTGCTTTAAAGTTGACACAATTCTATTGTGATTTCAACGATATACAATTCAGTTAATCGCAGGATGAGTATGGTTCCTGTATAGCTCCTGTACAGCAAAATTGCATCGCAAAAATATGAACTTCCATGAATCTTTTAAAGGATATAATGACTCGATTTCTCTAAAAGACTATTAAATTTTTCATCCAGATGGGTGCTATATGAGTACAGAAATACAGCACTGGCACATGCGCTGTGATCTTATGATGCGTGTATGTACTAAACTATTTTACGTGTATTTTATGTGTGTAGTGGAGGATTTACGGGGGACGAGTGGAATGGGGTTGAACCCCTTGGGTTGAACCCCTTACCCTTGAGCTCCATTTTATGGGCATGTCAGCAAACGGTATGTAAACTCATCAGAAGGAACATAATAAGTATACCTCAGCTTAAATCTATGCCGCACACCATCTCTTATCTATTATTATACCATCTCTGCCCAAAATTTATTCTTTTTTTTTTAGGGGGGGGGGGGAGGGTCTATAAAAATCCTAATTATTTTTTCTCATCCCTCTCTTATCCTTCTCCATTTTAAACTTTCTTCAGTATCTCAAACGATGATTGGAGGTATTCTGAGTCTTGTCATAACAGGCAGGTGTGCCGCCCACTCTTTGCTCTTTGACAGACCGCATTATTCTGTGTGTGAGCAGTACAACGGCTTTTGACCTTCATGAATCCTCGACATCTTCATTTGTTCAGTTCAAAGAATGGCGCTATGTGCATTCTTGAAAATGATCGTATTGAATAGGCAGGAAGGAATACCCGCACATGGCTTCGTGAAAATAAATATTGGCATGGAGATTTCTCGTACTCCTTTTTTTTTGTCGTTGTTTTTATTTGTGAGATTAATCGCTTCCTTTCCGTGCCGCTAACTGTCTGTGTATCTATCTATCTATCTATCCATCCATCCATCCATCCACCTATGTCTATATCTATCTTTTATGTTTTATCTCCATGTCCTTATATCCATAAATATATGTAGCTATGTAAAGAATCAAAGCTTATCAAGATTTAAAGCTTAAGATTTTAAACAAAAATTCCAAGTCACCTTAAAACCACAGTATTGCTATGAACAAGACTTAGTGTTTCACTACTACATGTCAGGTCCCAAGAATTGTTCCGCTTTAGGAGGACGGGGTATACTTTTATGCAGAGCACTTGTTTCCCGCTATATGTGTCACACGAGCATGAATTCGTTTCTTCTTACTTCCCCGTTCACAACGCGCCCTTATCTCGTTCATCTGTTTGGAAATACTGCCCTCTGCGGGAAGAAGCAAGAATGATAATAATGATGATAAAAGAAAACTCGAGCGTAGAAGCCAGTTCGTAATTAGCTCATGTACACATTGGTACAAATGACCTTTCTTTTTTCTCAGATTTTTGGTTAGGCACTGCACTCGTTTTCAAAGCGGCATAATGCATAAGCTTGCCCGACGTAACAATTTATAGAATTCATGTTCAAACAAAGAGTGAGCCTGCGTTTAGAGCAGGTGATCAGAATACTCCATCAGTTGACAATTTCGCAGGCATTCATTTCATCTTTTTTTTTGTACTGAATGTAATAACACCTTATTTCCTTTTATATCGCGAAACACCATTCTTGCTGTCAGGTGGATGTGCTGGCAAGCACCATTTGGATAAGGATCACATGAATAATCATCGCATCACAGATGCTTATCTCAGTGAATTTACAAACCAAAATGCCTGTTGGTACAAATGACCTTTTTCTGCTCATGCGCAAAGTGGAATTACGAACTGGTCTATTGTAACGCCATCTACTCGTAGGTTGCTCCAGTATCATCATCATTTGCCAAATTCCCGGAGGGACCTATCAATTTCTAAGTGTCTTTTATCGACTTCCTCTAGTCAGTAAATCAGTTATTTTTCTCTCCGTCGGCATCCGTTGGCTTGTTGTTGATCAAATCCACACACCAAGATGGGTTCCAAGTCCTATAAAGATATTTTCGGTAATCAGCCTAGATTATTCGATCAGACGATGTTATTGTCATACTTACATGTTTCGAATTTTGTGGTCTTTACTTAAAAATCAATGCAGATAAGCTCAAGTATACGTCAGAAATTAAGATTGACAGCGCTGCAATGAGCTGTACACATTTTTACACTTTACTTCTTCTGCCTGCGTAGATTTCTTTCAGTCACTTAGGTATTTCCACTCATGATATCTTTTTTGGGGAAACGATTATTGTTAACCAGTTCGTGTGACTGGCACATTAATCATAGTGTAACGTGCTAATGTGTCAGAGAAGGAAAGGCTCGCTATCCAGGCAACTGACCACTGACCACGTTCCATCAGAAAACATGAGGTACCACAATGCCTGTGATAAGAGGAATCGAGACGTTTCTAAATTGTGCTACCCAGTATAATGTAGTGGAGGGAACGAAATTTCGTTCGATTTTATCATACTTGGTGTAGCGGATGCATTTTGCACACTTAGTGTGGATCGGGGGCTGGAGTAGGTGCTCGAATTTCATCGTCTGCTCGGCATAAATCATATTACTACATTTCTTCGTCGGAATTGTTCTGGCACGCCGCCTGCACATCACTCAACCGACCAATCAGGCGTGTTACATCTCGCTGACGTCACAGACTGGAACAGTTGATTTTTCATTGATCGTCAATTGCATTAGCGCACTGTGGAACGTACCCCCGTGTTTCGTGGCGCGCCAACTGACGTTGGTACAATAGGCAACATCGTGCCGCGGAGAATAGGAGGGTTGAGATGCTCTATATGGAATGGATGCACGCTTTCAGCAACACCGAGCTCGGTTCTGATGTCGCAATTTGGCGACTCGGTTAAGCAGACGGGGAGAAATAAGGTCGGCCGATACACGCTCAGGCGAACGATGTTGGATAGCATCTTCCCATGATCTTAACACCGTGGAGAGACAGCCCACAATATCTAGCAGCTAAGCGTTGCTTGGAGGCATTCTGCGCTCCAGAGACTCTTCTCCCCATCTTCCGTCCGTGCAGGGTATTTTTTTTCTTTGCTTTTTTTTTTGTTGTTGTTGAAAGGAACGCATCAAGCTAAGATTCCAGAGCCCATAGGGGGTGTGTGAGTGTGCGGTCAGCATCCAAGGCTCTCGGGGACTTACTGTGGCATCCCGCCAGATTTTTACCTCAGGGAAAGACCGTGCCAACCGCTGAACTGGATACCAGTATCACTACAATCGAGGTGGGTGTTTGAAAAATACGACTAGGCCCAAGACTACAATACACACACCATTAAAAAAAAAAATAAGATGCTCGGTGGTGTTAATGCCGTTGAGGTCTACGCAAACCATTCATGGTAACCAGCAGTGACTACAGTCTGGTAGCTAGATAGATTATAATGTTATCAATCTATAGAGAGAGCCGTAATCATGTAATTTCTGCGTCGTAAAGTGAAATACACTGCTTAACAAAATAGCGTGTTGCTCTACCAGGAGATGGATTGTGTTATGTTTGTCCTTATAACCAGTATCGTACACATATCTACGCGAGAGCAGAACTTAAGTCGTCTGTTAAGCCTATCTCACCATTGTATGGTCATGTAGAGGGTATTACCGGGACAACGGGATATCAATAAATCATGCATTTTCGCGCGGGTGGTTCCATTTTGCCTTGGCAGCGATATTTCATAAAGTATGATCTCCCGATTCCTCTTTCTCTCTCTCTATCTCTCTCTATATATATATCTCCCTCTCTATATCTATCTCATATACACGCACACACACACGCACACACACACATACGCACACACTTTCTCCGTTCCCTTCCCCCGTCTCTCTACATTGTATACCCATATAATTTTTAGATTCTGACATTGAAGCACTATAGATCGTTTATTTAAAATTTAATGTTTTTTCTCTCTCATACACACCACACACACACACACACACACACGAATTATTCTCCATCCCAACCCTATCTCTCTCAATCTCCCTCTCTCTCTGTTTTACTTATACAAATGATTCGATTTGTAAAGTCTTGTTGATTTGTTGCCTTTCATTGGACGTCGATGAGGTCTCTTTTTGTAATTCCTGGTTCTTGGAATCAGAATTCACGTGACTGTTGATGTGCCCACACGTGCAGCTTGCTCGAGAGCAAATTTCGTAGAGATCTTATGCAAATAGGCATTGACCTTTCGTCCTATAGGATTTTATCTCTGATATGCGTATATATTCAAGTGCTTGTCCTACAATTAATAGACAAATAAAGTGGTCCATTATTTTGGGGGCTAGAAACGTGACTTCCAGTAGAAAATGACCAATGACGCCATTGTATAGGTTGTGATTCTTTTTCCGGTTTCACAGGATTGTTGCTTTTTTTTCTTTCTCTGTTGGGGTTGTTTTCATAATCATTTTTAGACTTTGGAAGACTTTTACACATATAATTTCCTTCGCACTTAACCGAATATTTCAGAGCGTCACACCCAAGGCAGCCCAGGGTCGTATGCCAAGTCGTCATCACAGTCAGACTTTATCATTAACAGGTGGCAATAAGTGCGCAATGATGCGCATTTATAGAGATCGAACGATCTTAATTTACATCTTTGCGTGGATCTATGACAATTACCCCTGGATAATTACCCCTGACCCTATTATAACCATAATCCTAATCCTGAACCTAATCCTAACCCAAACTCTAACCCTGAACCTTACCCTAATCTTTACTCTTAGATTATCACTAACCAGTATTAGCTGGGAGGTAATTGTCGGGGGGGGGGGGGGGGGGTAATTGCCCTGATACGCTCTGTATGCATATTCAAGTTTTTGAACGAGGTTAGACCTTAATGAGGGCACAATTTCTTTTCCATCTAACTGTGTTACCGCGCTTTCGACGAGACCACGAACTATTTAAGAAGTGGCATTTCTCCGCATTCCTGACCGCGGGGCAAGTTTATCTTTGGTAAAATCACTCGTACTCTCGAAGATAACTTGAATGTGACCTATCCCTCGCGTTGAAAGTCAACATTCGGCCAGAGAGATACTCGGCATCGTTAACAGGTTGGTTTGTTTTCTCCATGATCTCGATTCTGAAAAGCTCAAAATTTATATGTACACATTGCTAAAATCACAATAATCTGAAATTAGATACGCCTTTAATTTATAACACTCATTATCCTTGGAGCCAATGGTATTAAGTCAAATTTATCATTAACCAGGGGCGAAATATCGACAATTACTCGTTAATTTCCATACTGTAACACTATCATCTAATATTGCTTGACGAAGTTATAGTCTGCTATATTCAGGTGATCTCCCGTATTATTCAGTTTTACCCTTTAGTGTAATCTATTTCAAATAAATTCAGTAAGCTTCTTAGGCATTCTTTAAGTCTGTAAACAAGGAATTAGTGTTATCTTTTTTTTTTCAAATGGTGATAAGTGTATTGTGGTGCACCTGTCAACTGAAACTTTGAACTGAATTTCTTTTCATTCACCACAGCGAGTCGTTTGTGAAATTGCATCAAACCGAGTTCATTTGACATAAGCCGTGCCTGCTGGCTATGTGGTATTCAGTCAAATTCACTTGACATTTCCAATGTGGGGGGAAATAAGAGAAAAACCCAAAACAAAACAACAACAAGGGTGATGATCTAGTTTGCTTAACATCGAACGATACTGCATTATTTCTATCCTGATGGCTGTCCTAAGCCTAGCGTCATTAGCGTAATTAGAACACGGTCGATGACTAGGCACGTGTAATATTCTGAAATGAGAAGAGGAAACCTGGCTCGTTTTTTTTTTCGGAGACAGGGTATAGTAGTTGTCTCTTAAAGAGGGGCTGATTATTCAGTCAGTTATTACCTCATTAACATCAGTATGAATGATTAAATCCTGATGTCCTTTGCCAAGCGCAATTTGATTTTTCCCCACATGAGAATGCAGATGGTGATCCACTGTACCCTCATTGCAAAACCACTGCTGATGGCTATCGACGTTCTCTGAATCACGTCTTCGTTTCTATTTGCCATGGCTAGGTGCGAGACCGACAGACTGTTCTAGATATCATTAGGTTGTCAGGGAGAACCAAGAGGAGGGCATCTATTAGGCGGGATGGTTGTAAACAGGTCAATAGTTTACCAAACGAAATCCGAAATAATGATCGCCACCTCTAGGCGAGTACATAATAATCCCCAAGAGATTTCGAGGGCCCAACTTTGCGTTGGTGCCAGATGAGAAGATTGTATGAGCGCTGCTCAAATATTACATTTTTATGGTATTCAGCACACATTTTCATCGCAAAAAATATAAGAAAATATGTTTTTCCTTAAGTTTAATTCAGCGTGAATATTGTGAGCAATTTTCTCACATCGACGTCACAGTTTGATATTGGGCTTCAATATCATTTTTTAATCATGAATCAGTATGTTTTTAGGTTCTGGTGCAGGAGTTGGCTGCGGCCGCCCTTGTGTATAATGATCTCGGCATGCATGAAGCGTGTTTTAGCATGTGAATAAGCATCAGCAGATGATAATATGCGCATGGTCTACGGTATATCATCGCATACTAGTCGATCCGCACAAAACTAAACGTTGTTGATGCGGCAAGAATATCTATGATGATGCGTTCACAGTGTTTGTGTAGGTCCTAATAATATGTGTGTACGGCTGTCGGGGTGTGAATGTCGAGAAAGCCAATAAATGCACCGTCATGTATCTGATGTACCGCAAACGGTGCCATCAATGGGTCTGACATGGACTTCTATATAGGCATCATGAGCAGCCTTGGTGTTGGGCGCTTTTGGTTGATGGGTCTGTGGCAAATTTTCTGTCTTGCAGGCTGGATGCAGACGACCGACGCAAGAACATTTTCTTCTGTCAATGGCGGGAGACACACTTACACCTGCGCACATTCGTCTGTCCTCTGTATGTTCAGAAGAGCCTCGTTTCTCTTGCTTGGTGAATTTTGTGTTACTCTGAGGACTATATAAGACCCAAATAGATGTAACAGTTGACATCTTGTCTCTCGCGTTTCCATCTGAAATGTACCGAAATAAGATTACACAAAACAATTATTATGACCTGATGACGATTACAAACAGTGGTACATCAGTTAAACAAGGTAGCGGTATCAATAATTAATCGTAGTTCATTATTATGTTCATTCATTCGAACACAGGTCTGTTGCAAGTGATGGACGCGTTTGTGTCAACCATTTTATAAGGCGCACCTAGATTTTCATGGACGGACATCCGGGTACATGTATTCTATAGTGGCAGCTAATGTGAAAACAAACCCGCGCAATCATCAGTGCACAATCGGCGTATTTGGGGGACAAAATTATCAAATTTTCTTCCTTAAGTGGCTTTGATATTCCATGAAACTGGCAGATGCGATCCATCCTAGCATTTCCGATAGCCACAAGACCTGTTATTGTTGATAAATTACATAAAAGAATAGAAGATCGAGGATTTGAATGCCGACGCCTTATCGTATCATGTTACTATCACCACGTAGATTCGTACAATGTATACTTGCACGTTCTCACAGCATTCACACAGATGCACACCTCAGCTTCGCACATGCACAGGCTAGCTATTTGTTAGTTTCTCCAGCTCTACCGGAAGTGACGTATACCCGACCATGAGAATATTTGAAGCGGATTTCTCCATCAGAATGTCACGAAAGTAATCCGAGGAGGAATGCTGTAATTGCTGTGATTTCCCTGACCAAATTTCGGGGAAGGCGAGGGGCTGTGTTTGATAAGCACTCCGGTGACACTTTACGGGGATGGCGGAGCACACAGTTGCTCTGACTTGTATCGCTACCTCACTGAATGCTCTCTTCATAACGAGATTCCTATAAATAGCTCGTTCTACAGGCTTTGGACACGTAATGAAACTCGAGTTGACCATGCACTCGGTAGGCTTTTTGTCAGCCTTCCTGGCACACTTTTGCTATTCATTTTTTTTTTCTCTACATAGACTCATAAACACTTGGAAGAGATCTGCTGTACTGTTGTATTCTATGCGTAAACACACAAGTGAGGATCTTTTCTGAATCCATCCTTTAACTGCGGGCCTAGAAG
Source organism: Diadema setosum (assembly GCA_033980235.1). Lineage (NCBI taxonomy): Eukaryota > Metazoa > Echinodermata > Echinoidea > Diadematoida > Diadematidae > Diadema > Diadema setosum. The sequence continues at coordinate 10,259,781 of CM067072.1, read as the reverse complement.
TTAACAGTAGGCCTACCTACCTATCGATGATTCTGTTATTGTCGGTGGCGATGAAAACATGATGTCGTTCCATGTTTTACCCTTATTACAGGATTTTGAGGGTAATGTGTATGCCATGTAACAAGTTCTTTTCACTTTATTTTAGCGACAAATTGTGATGATGAAGAACATTAGCAATCAAGTTGACACTGTTTCAGTTTCAGTTTCAGTTTCAGTAAGTTTTATTTCTCCACTTGTACATAACAGAAAATAAGTATAACAATATCGAACATAATATATTCACAAATCATGAAAATATAAACAAAACTTCGCATTACAAATCATGTGAAATAATGCATAAATGGAGGTGGAGGAGACCGTTATCAGCCTTCCTGACACTGGGGACGGGAATTTTGCTTGGATGGAAATAAGGCTTAGTGATGAAATGTTGTTCTGTTTTTATTATTAATCTAACTGGCGCGGAAGCCAAGTGAGCTGTTCGATTTCCCTCTTATGGTAGGCCTAGTATCTCACTTTTTTTGATGGTGCAGTCCAAGTTTCAAAATCTACTTGGAGAATAAGGGACCAACCTTTGTAGATGCTATCGCCGCGTCTAATGAACTCCATTGTTTCTGTAATCTGCAATCATCGGTTAAAAGCACGTGGGTGTTGAAATTAGGACACACTTTCTTATGCGCTAATTCGCTGGCACCTGTATATCGGCAAGCAACCATGACTATGTGCGATGATCATTTAAAAGACAGTTGCGTGATGAAGCCGGCGTTTTTGCAGCGTTTTGACGCACTATCTTTGGAAGGCCACTTTGCATTCACTGGAAGATTATGACATTGTAGTTGTTTATTGCACGCCAGAGAGCCATCGAGGGCAGTTATTCACGCAATCACCAAGAAGTGGATGATTGATTGTGCTTATTAGCAAACTTCCATCGTTGGAACCACCCTCCTCACTTCACAACGCCAAACATACACGTAAACACCCACACCCACACACACACGCAACAAAAGCACACACTCATGCATACACACGTGATTATGATAATGGTACAATATTCATCACGCGGACTTTTCGTTCTTTCTTGTGGATCTCGTCATCATGCTTGTAACCCCCCCCCCCCTCCCTCCTGCACACTCAATTACAACATCCCTCAAATACAGTAAACCTCATATACAAACAAATCACCACATTATGCACAATTTATTTAAAAATTTTAATTTTGTTAAAATTTTGTGGATTGAATAACTCCCTTAGTATTTAAGTAATTAATTTTGAAATTGGTATTTATGATGATTCATAGGTGTAGTTATGTAAGATATTTTTTGTGTTTGTATTTGACAAAACGTTGAAATGGTAACCGTATTTTTTTTCTTCGAAATTTAGTGGAGTGAACAACTTCCACAGTTTTGAAGTAATTGAAATTAGATTTGGTAGGCATTATGGCCTTGAGGCAATGATGTGAAAAAAAAAATGTTGATTAGAAGTGGAAGATTTGTTGAAAGTTGAATTTTTGATAATAAGTATAATGATTATAGAATTTATTTAAATGAATGAATTAAATGATATATATGTAATATGTATTATGAATATAATGGTTATTATTTTTATTTTTCTGCAACAAGTATTGCGAAACATTTATGTTTCATGTTATTCGTAATCTGTGACGTATATGTTGTTCAACGAACTACAATTGTTATCTGTATCTTTTGTATGTAACGCTGGTGGAAGGCGCATTTCCACATTCGCATTGTTGGCAATAAAACAATTCAATTCAATTCACAACATACTCACAGACATACACACACACACACACACACACACACACACACACACACACATACACACGCGCACACAAACAGACACTTAATACGACATCCCGTTTTTCTCCTACTTGCCATGATGCATCTTTTCACAACGGACACCAAGTCTGGTGAAGACTGTGTTGTGACAGCGGATGATCTCTCATCCCCCCCCCCCCCCAACACATTTCGTTTCCTCTCGCCCATTTTCTCTATACATGTCCCACTTTCCTCATCCACCGCTGCATAAACGCACAACACACACACACACACGCACACACACACGCACGCACGCACTCACGCACAAGAGATATTCAGTATTACACACTCTCAAACCCACATCTTTCTCTCTGTTAATTTACCTGTTATCCCTCATCGCTGGATCGTAATTACCAATTCTTGTCTAGTGTGACATGGTCTTGACATGTCATCTATCAACAGGAAAAGCGTCTCATGAGCTCGCGCTGAAGTAGGCCGCTGATCTGAGGGAGGTTATGGGGGCTCAGCCGCGACGGTGAAAGGGTGTTAACTGGCATCAAAATCTATTTTGTTTGCATAAGGAGGCAATGTTCGCCCACGTTTCAGCTTCAGCACATATACTTGTACTTTCAACAACTATTTGAGCAGAGTTTCCAGCTGTTACTTCTTTTTGCAGTATTTTGTACTGTTTATTTCTTTTTTTAAGACACTGTAGGGTTCATGCAAAATACTGTTTTTCCCAAAGTGTATTCCAATACATATGTGTATTGCAGGAAAGACATAGAAACACTGTTTTCCATAAGAAAAACGCCTTTTCACCTCTCAGAGTACTGCAGTGATATTAGCAAGGTTGGCATGACTGTCTAAGCCAATACCAAAATAGAGTATGAAGTTCTAGAAAGCTAAATGATAAACCAATGTAATTATGATAATATATTCATATCATATACCCGTTTTTTTTTATATATCTACATGTTTTTCTATATCTATCTTTCTATATATATATATATATATGTATGCACATATATATATATATATATATATATATATATATATAGATAGATAGATAGATAGATAGATAGATAGATACATTATTATGACGCCACGAGTGTTATTATCAATGGAGATGCCGCTATTATCATAATATATATATATAGATATATACATTTTCAAATAAAAGGGAGACACAGTAAGAAGAATAATAACTTCAGAGCTTTGCACCGTCTTCTCTTTCCTCATTTTTATCTCGTAATACATATTGTAGCTTATTGATTCCTTAATGCACTTTGAAGAATGTAGCCCGAGTAGGCTTATTGTGGAATATCACTATACGCTCCCATCTTTGGATGCATCCCGCATCTTTTCGTCAGCAGCTGATGTCGCATAAAATCTATATCTCCATCTTCCGTAGATGATGCCCTCCGCCACGGCGAGAGCGCCCTGCCCCCCTATTGTCATATCATTATCCGCTACCTGCGTGTAATTGTATCTCGGCAACGAACCTTTGGTATGCATGATTCATGGGTAGAAATTCGATTTCTGTCTCATCTGTACAGCGCGTAGGACAATTATTCATGGTTTCCCCCTCGGCTAGAAAGCCACTGAAGTGTCAAGTCTGAAAATTGTATGGCGAGGCCACGGGACCGCATTTCTTGTCCCCAAGGGGGAATCTCCGTAGATCCGCTGGAATGCCGAGCGCCATACTTAAGCAGTTACCTCGGGGGGATGAGCGGGAGTACTGATTGTATGATTGCATTGGGTATATATACCGAGCTCCACTGCAGGCGAGACTGAGGCTAAATGCGTGTAATTCCACGACACGGCAGGCGCGGGATCAAAATTAGAGAAGAATAACGTCGAAAGAAATGAATAAGTAATGACCAGAAATGTTTCTATATACTCGTCCCTGTTATAACACCTTTCATCAATAATTCAAGGCTGCGTTTTCCTCCCGCTAATGCTTTTGTCGTCTTTGTCATATCAAGGGCGGTGTAAAAAAAAATAAAATAAACGCCGAACTGAGGGAAGGGCTATTGATGTCTGAGCGAGGAAGAGTGATCGTTATCGCCTGCATAAACGAGGTATATTAAGAGTTGCTTCAGTGACGATAATTCCAGCTGTTTAGGCGCGGAAGGTCGCGGTTCAAGGACGGCTAGTTTTCATTTCCACCAGAGGTTGTGAAAAAGGACGCTTTGACGTTGACCTGATTCAAATGGTGATGTATAGTATAAAAAGCAAACCGATATAGCGCGATCATTCATTCTTTTGTCAGATACGTATTCTATTTCTACCCTCCATCATTTATAGTTTTTTTTTATATTTATTTAGAAAGAGGCAACTAGCATTATCGAAGGGAAAAGCAATCATAAAATACATTTTTCTAGGATGTGATAGTCAAACTTTGCATTTAGGATGTAATGAATCGCAAATTGTCACAAATAAGTTATCGCAATTCACAAGACAGAGTGCTACCGCGAGGCACTGTAGAGTTCAGAGAGAAACATTATGGTCAAAAGGTCTTTTCCCTGAAAACATCTCGATTCAAATCAACACTTCAAGTTATGATGGAGCCCCAACACTTCACCTTATAGCAGCCAAACATTTTGCGTCGTCAGTGGCAATATAGGGCATGACCATGCATGAGAGTGACAAGAAATCTAGTAGCAATTGAAAATGCTAGCGTAGATGTATTTTGCTTTCTCCCTGTTGTTTCCCACCTGAGCGTGATGAGCCAAAGTGTTTTCCCGCTACGTAACATGACCTCCTATGAGTAGACCATAAGTGGCAACATACATTCGGTGTTGTACTGCGCGGAAATGTAGAGGCGAAATAGTTTACAAAATGGCGAACTTGAAATGGCGCCTCGAAAGGTCATGTATTAACGACGCGATCTGATCTGAAAATCTAGATATCCAGGAGTTTGCCCTTGTTTCATCTCATCAGCAACCCGGTGTTCTCGAAATCGCGCGAGAAAAAAAAAAAATGGCGCAGCGGATGTCAAATTTCCTGCCGAAGGAGGACGCTATTAATAGAGAGAGCTCACGCACATGGTAACTACATTAATCTTTATCTACGACTGTACTGACAAAACATACAGGCGCCCCTCGATCTCACCTTGTCAAGCATCGCAAATCTAAAGAAGACAAAAGTGTTAAGTATGACATATTGTATGAGGTCCCTGACAGCCACCGACCGATGATAAGTTCGTATAGGTTACTTAGTGTTATGTCCATACTCCGGTAAAGATGAACTGTTTTAAAGGAGACCTGATGATTTTCAGATTTTCACATTTGGACGAGTATGAATTGGTTAATACTGGGTACAGAGTTTTAGAATTTATAGTGATTCGGATTGGGAATAAGAATGTTTTCAAAATTTATAACAAATCACAATGAACAAGGATGATATCACATGGCAGCCTCACCATAAGAATGCATGAGTGAGGGCTCAAGAAAGCGGAACAAAAGAAGAAGGCATGAGTAGATTCTGCACAGATGAAGCGGAATTGTCATGGAATTACATTTCTACATTTTTGAAATAAGTGAGCTGTTTATGTCATCATCCTTGTTCAGTGTAATTTGTTTTTTAGTTTTTTTTTCTTCTTCTGAGTATTGGTTCCTCTACTCAAGGACAACAATAATTCCACAAATCTTTACACGGCGCTGTCGATTTATGTACTACATGATGGAAACTTATGAAAATCGTCTGGACTTCCCCTTATTATTATTCAAGTGTCAATAACCTATGCAGACCTAATCCTAATTCATCATCAATTTGCATGGATGTGACTGAAGACGCACGTTACTAGTATGTGGAGATACAAACAATAATAGACGAACACATTCACACACAAACACAGATGAACAGGAGTCGATAGAAGCGTATCATTATTACTGCGATGAAGCTTGAATCGCATTCATCAATTAAGATCAGCCACAGGAACAGCTGAAGAAAATGACTTGGAGCTCATTAAATTTACATCTGCCGGAAGCAATATTGGGTGTTTAGTGACTGAAAAAAAAAAACCAGGAAACTGATGCAACGATGTAGTCTCGTCACTTTTTCTTTTTTAATTGAATTGACATGAGCATAATACATGCACGTGATCGATTGTCCATGTACGACACACGCGTTGCCACAAACAAGATGTTGCTATACTACGCTTGTTCCTGCTTCCACCCGAAAAGCTTCCGCAGAACTATTTAATGATCTTCAATTCTAGCTTTATCTTCTTCTCCTTCCCTCTCTTTCCTTAACTCGTCACTCTCAGATACACACATTATTGGTCTTTTTATTCCCCTCTCCATTTCCCTTTTCTCTCCCTCTCTTTACTCAGCTCTCCCTATCTCCAACACACACGCACACACACTCTCTCACACACAACACACACACACACATACACACACACTCTCCCTCTTTCTTTTCTCTCTCTCTCACACACATACACACAACACACACAAACATACGACACACACACACACACTCACTCTCCCTCTGAGACATACAACACACACACACATACACACACACTCTCCCTCTTTCTTTTCTCTCTCCCACTCTCTCTCTTTCACAAACATACACACTCTCTCACACACAACACACACACACACATACACACACACTCTCCCTCTTTCTTTTCTCTCTCTCTCACACACATACACACAACACACACAAACATACGACACACACACACACACTCACTCTCCCTCTGAGACATACAACACACACACACATACACACACACTCTCCCTCTTTCTTTTCTCTCTCCCACTCTCTCTCTCACACACACATACAAACAACACACACAAACACACGACACACACACACTCTCACTCTCCCTCTCAGACACACAACACACACACATACATCATGTGCACATACACAACGCACAGACACACGACACACACACACACACTCGCACACACATCAAACACAAACACACGGCACACGCACACACACTCACACAAACACTAACATACACAAACATGTTAGGTTTCTCTTCCTCATTCGTCCTGTCCTCTCTTACTCCTCAGTTCTCTCATCTTTCCTCATACATTCTCCATGACAACATAATATCTCACTCGCGGTCACCTTCTCTCTCCCTCGTATGTCCCCTCTCCCCCCCCCCCCCCCCATCTCTTTCTCTCTCCCTCCCTCCCTCTCCCCTCTCTCTTACCTCTTCATACCGCTAAGAATGGCTTTTATTGACCGAGATCCGATTGGCGCAATAAGACGTTGTGCCAGATACAAACACCTGCAAAACATTTCTGCAGGTTCACAAGAAATGTGCCGTTTAGCAGCAAGATCGACACTCTTCACTTTCTTCGTCTTCTCAAACCCTCTGTATACTACATTAATTAATTTGTTATCAATTTATTATCAATTACCTGTCCATAGGTATTTGTGTGAAATTATTGTGTACATTCTGACTTATGGCACAGAAGGGGTAAGTGAATATAAAGAGAATTGTAATTGATGAACCCTTGCATATCGTCAAAACACAGAAGACATATAAACATAAGATGATATAATTATATAATAATGTTACATATAATTATAGACATACGTCTATATAAGTATCTTCTGTAATCAAATCTAAATACATTCATGCGTTGTTTGAGGTAGAGTTGTCGTTCAACAGTGTAGAATTAGTATTTGGATACTGTTAGAACTTTTTTTTCTCCCAGATACACCTATAGATCATGTTTAAGGGGGGGGGGGGGGGGGCTGAACCCAGTTTTTTTCTGTTTAGTTTGTCATATCATCGTGATGACGACCCCGTATATTGATGTTTATGACGTTGCTATGTACACAGCGGAGATTTATTTTCTGCGATCATGTTGCGTCTGACCTTTATCTTGAGCATTTTGGTTTTCTCTCTCCCAATGTGATCCCATCCCGTGTGGGCACGACCCTATACCATGTTTTGTTTGCCTTTCAGGCCGTCACGCTAATGACATTATAGATTATTAATCCAGAGTTTGAGAACATGACTGCCTCATGTTTAAACGCATGTAATATGGAGGCAGCAGACTACCAGACGAATTAATAGACGTGATAGACGTCATTTCGTTTATTACCTACTGCCAATTCTTTGACATTTTCTCTCGTCACCATCGTGTCTAAAATCGCAAGGAAGAAAAAAAAACGTAACTGAATGATTGCCCATTTACGTTCCGATGCCAAATAACCTTTAACAGTAATAAAGCTGAAATACATCTCAGATTAACACGAAATTATCATGAAATAATAATGATGTACCCTTCACGCGGTAATGAATATCTTTACACTCGCTGCGTCAATCCAGTTGGGAAATGGATATACGTTCTGCCAACGGGAAGACGCGGCCAATAATGTGACAGCCAATATTAAAGTCTATGCTGCCGATAAGTCTGTGCAGGCCTAAATGATATGCGGCGAGTACAAGTTTGTCTCTATGTGCACGGCAAGACGATTTTAAAAACATAATCAGTAGCCATGGTAGTGGGCGATGAATAAACGATGCCATAAAACTGTCGACTAAAGTGATCCCGTGTGGATTAGGAGTATTTGTTTGGTATTTTACACTCCTCCACTCAACAGAGATGAGGTAATAACAGTGTTTGTTTGTTTGTCTGTTTGCTTGTTTGTTTGTTTGTTTGTTTGTTTGTTGGATAACATTAGAAAACAAAAGTGATTACATCTGAATTGAAAATAATAGGAACAATATACATTTATTGCACTTTAAAATGACTGTTTGTTCATGTTTTAAAAGATATAAGAGGTTACCGGATGAAGTAAAATCAGGTATCGATAGAGGACGGGTATTGTATTTTTGACCCCCCACCCCCTCCGAAAAAAAAAATAGAGAGAGAAAAGAAACAACAACATCAATGTGGAAAATCCCTTGTACAGCCATGGACTGTAAAACTTGATTATAATATAAATTGGATAGATACTATATGCATATCCTGATCCAGTAATACAGGGATGAAAACCCTGGAGATGTTTTTCATGTTTGTCACTATAACCGGAACAATGAGATAAAATTGCCTGCTACGATTTGGCTTTAAGGGGTCCCAACGTTTGGATAGGATTTGATATTATGAAATTGTGTCGTGGAATTGTAAACAAAAAAAAACCCAGATGCGTCTGTTGATTTCGGGTCGTATTTGTATTGAAACATTGCTATTTTGCCCATTTTTTTTCGATGCGCTTCTAGCTGTGGATATATATATATATCTACGTTATATGGAAACCTACTTTGGTTTATTGATGATTGTTCGCCCGCCGGCCCATAGGGAGCGACCTTCGCCGCTTACCGCGGTATTTCAAGCAATCCAGGGGAACGAAGATTCAATATAAAAAGGTCAACAGGGCTAGAAAAATGCCCGATGTATGTAATGTGTGCGCGTCATGCCCTTAAAGCTCGGCGTTATCTACCTCCTGAAATTCATTACCATCCAAAGTTAGAGGAAAACCTACCCGCCGGGCAGAGAGTTCTAATCGACGTGTATACTCAAGCTCTTTGGTCTGCTTCTTGTTGTTTTCTTCAATTTTTTTTTCTATAACCCTTTTTTCACAATATACTGAGTAGACAATATTCCCGTATGCTCAATTGGATGAAAATAATACTTTGCAAAGAATCTCTCTCTGAGATTTGTTTTTCTTTTCCCCTGGCACAATGCTGATATTTGGCTTTGCGAACAAGTGGCTTCGTTGTTGTTATTTTTTTTTTTTTGGTTTTCTGGGGCTTCCTCCGCGTATGACGTAATTGCCTATTTGAGGAAAGAAACAAAAACAGAAGTATTTTGTCGGAGTGTACGTGTTGCCCGCCTCTGACCTTTGACCCCTAATGCAGTCTTGCAAATGAATGAGGGGAGATAGTGAGTGACACAAACGTAATTTAGCGTGCAAGCCTTAATGTCAATATTCAATAGCGGCTGATGTACCGAGATGTACCAAGGAGTGACGTCTGACATTTATCAGAACCAAGGAGATGAGACCGGGACCATTGTGCTCCGATGCAGACGCCTGCGCTCAAACTGGATACAATGTAGGCCCACCGACTGCAACAAAAATCATTATGAGGCAGATACCAACCGTAACTTAACCATTGCCCTCCGCAATAAGTACATTTCACTTCAGAGGTAAATAGCTGTTTTTCTGCATTAATACACTGCTATACAAAATGACTACTAGCAAATGTTAGCCTTTTTTGTGTATGTGTCGAATTGTGCTGCACGTTGTTCGCCTTGAACCATGTCAGTTGAATAATGTCATTGTTACGTGAAACCCGATACCTGGCCTAAATATCTCATTGTGAAATGGCCGCGTATTAGTTAATCAAAATACGTGATATATTATTCAATTTAAGGAATGATTGTTTCTGATCTGAAGTACTCCTAGACATTTCAGGCAAGTGTCTAATCTTTAGATAAAACATAACAGATTTACACGATAATTTAGTGCCTCACACTAAATCCTCATCTTTGGAATTCCGATAAAGCAAGAGCATTCGTCATCCAATATTTAGCGCATCACGCACAAACCAAACCCGATTACACGCAGCGCGCCACTCTGCGGTGCGATGCCTGCCGTCTGTCCGTGCGCCAATTGTCACTGTATATTTGTGGCACTGTGCTTAAACATCGTGCCTGGACTCGATGTATTCGCCAGCGATGGCGGTAAAATTTATCACATTAATATGAACACACATTGGGTGAACACATCCGTGATGAAATTGCCCGTTGTATCGTAATCTTACGCAAGCTTCGCAACGAATGGCCGTCGTTGTATGGATGCCATAAGTGAGAGAGGTTTCATTGTTGATCAGCATTCTTTGTTATGGTGCAGTTTGCCTTCGTGAAGACATTTAAGACCACACCTTGTTTATTCCTGGAGCATACTCTTTGGCTTCAGGTATTTAACGAGGACATGGCTTACAAATAAGTTGTCTCTTAACTTTCCTTTACCCAACATGCCTCCGACAAACATGGCATATCGACGCAAATTATTCCTGACAAAAGGTAGTCGCCTGTGCCACACTGCTCTCTTGGATGCCAGAAAAAAAAAAATCTGTCCCTCCATCTCACTCCCCCCCCCCCCCCTTTCAGCCCCTGTCACTCAATTGAAAATTCAATTTCGTTGTCATCGTCAGAGCGACGGTGTCAGAAGCGGGGCACTGCGCGCCGTTTGGTTTCGAGAGCCGGCCCCATGTTCTCGCATGGACACACGATCTAACATGGACCAAACAAGACAGACGAACGTTCCCTTGGAGATTGGCGTTTTCTATCCAAGAGGACCAGCTAAAAGTAACATTTAAGGTATATCACGGGCATTATCGTACTTACGACAATGACATTTGGAGTGGAGAGTAATGAGGAAATGTTACATTTCTTAGTTGCTAGGGTAGGGTATATCATGTGCAAATCATGGAGACGTAACAAAGGTGCTGACGTCACAGCCGTGGACAAGTTGTCATTTTGCGAAACGGCTATTCACAAACAATATCTACCACCTGCCAAATACATGCACCTGTGTAAAGAGTCGAAGCTCCATTAGATATAGCAATATAATCTTCTGACGTCACGAGATTTCTTCAGGGTATTGGAGTAGACGAAAGAGAGAGTGCAAAAGAGCTAGTAAATAATTATGTACACAAGTGTTTATTGACGATAATTATAGTTTTGTGTGAGATGAAATGGATAATAAAATATGGGCTTAGACGCGTTTGACTTGCTCACTTGAATTGTCTTCAAGTTTAAACAAAATGGCAGTTGATTATTGTTTAAAATGCGTGTTTCTTATATTACATACAATGTGTGATAAAATTATGTATACTAGCAGTGTTACTACATATATACTGTGTTTATATTGATAAAGACAGACAAAAAAAAAAGGTTCGCAAAACTGAAATGAGAGCAGGTTCATGTCATAGTTTCCGCAGTCTTGTAAACAACGTGAAACGTCATACCACTACCTTAAAAATGGTGTAGGCCCTTGAATTTCAAAGCCCATGTCAAAAAAGAGAAAAGGAGTTAAGTTAGATGCACTCAAAACTTTCAATTTTACGGATACTTTATATGTCTCAAGGTGCCTCGTTTAATACTGCTCTGCACAATACAGGAAACTGTAATAAGTTGCCGTATTCATTATGACGCACAGTCCGACCTCCTTACATTTTTAAGCCCCCATGGGATACTCAGACAGTCCATAGCTATTGAGGTAAATGCGTTCAAAACATTGATGTTAATGAAAATCTCATTTCCCGAGACAGCAGATTAAATTTGTTCCCTTCTTTGTATAGATGACCTCCCAAGTGCTGTCGCGTCACGTCTCACTGTCATATCCGAGAACACTGGCTTGACTCTTCGAGGCAGTAAACTGTCAGGATTTCATTAGCTGAAAACGTGACTCCTCCGTGACAACAAATTTTCCATCCAGACCTCCTGCAAGGCGCACTTTATTTCTAAGCTTTCTTCTTCTTCTTCTTCTTCTTCTTCTTCTTCTTCTTCTTCTTCTTCTTCTTCTTCTTCATCTTTTTATTTTTTTGCACACGAATGAAAGTTTCCTCACATTATGGGGAATTCTTGTCATCCCGTTGCGATACATGGTCAAGCCATTATTATGTCGTCAATTCAGATGCGCATTTTCATTGTGGTTATTAAATCCTGATGCGAACTTAAAAGCGTGGTATCATTTTGATTAAGTTTGTTTCCGGCACAGCACGATTAAATCCACGCCTCTCTGATTGTTGTTTGTCGAGTTACAGTTGTTGAAATCAATCAATGTTCATTAATGTGCCTGACACCTGGTTATTTGAAATATGAATGCGCATTTACTTAACAGATTTATTTCACATGACTATTACAATGGTTTACGTATACAGCAATTTTATTAAAACCACGAATGCTAGAATAATCTAGTATACCTCTCTGAGTCTCTCTAAGTCTTCTAATAGATTTTCCCGGAGCAGATTCAGTTTTGTTTTCGCTTATAAGCCTATTGCTTTTCATTTCCATTCGTTATTCCCTCAAAGCCAGAAGTTCTTCTTTGACTTGTTTTGAGTGTGAGTCTTCTTGTCGTTGTTTGGGGCTGTTGATATCATACATCGTTTTCGTGATATATTCTCAGAATCTTTTAGGTACTATGTCATTTTGCTTCATTTATTTACTATTTAAGAGCGTGCCAAAATAAGAGGGTATATAACAACCTTCTAGATAACATGCAGGTCAGCTTAACATACACAGGTCATGGTCGCATGCTATGCTGACAACAAAAATATACATTTCAACAGTAAGAACGAATGTTTGTATACGTTTATGATATATGGATCCATTATTCGGAGAGCCAGAAAATACATGACAGTACATTATACTGTGTTTATGCCACTCTGTGCTGCTCACAGCGATCATTTCACACCTTCTCAATGTCGACTCCAGTCCTTTTAATCATCACCGTTTCTCTACATCATGAAATAAGACCCTCATGTGACCGCTAACGCTAACGTCTCCACCCACGCTGAAAGAACCAGTTTCAAGCCATCGGAGGCGACATTTTCACAGATTTACGATGAACTGGGCGGGCTCGCAGCATGCGTGATACAATATAATGAGAAAAGGTCATACTGTGCAGACTACCCCCCATCCCTTTCCTTCCCTTCCGGCGATATATCGATAGCAACTCCACACAAAAACGCGCCTCGTGGCAACCTCACCTCCAGATTTTTTATGAATGGGAGTGCTCAACATGATTAGCGGCATGGCGAATCTTGGAAATTAAAAGCCATCTTTTTTATACGATGAGAAGTGTAAAAGAGAGGAGGAGTGGGAGAAATGGCGATGGAAGGATTTGACAAACATCTGGCTAGAAGGCTAGGATATTTGCATTGTATTTGTCTGGAAAAGCTGGGGGAATTCTAACAGGATCACAAACAATGAACGATGAATGTAGTTAGTCAAATCTGCATACATTACAAACTATAGTGTAGAGATGTCTTCCTATCTATATGGGGGCGAGTTGAAGTCAAAAGGCAGCCTAGCTCATCAGGGCATTCATTGAAAATTACGCCTGTTTTTTGTCGTTGAAACAGAAAAAAAATTGGCTCTGTGGACTCAATTACGGTGCATCATCCATTTGAAATTGTTTATTGAAGAGATGACAATATCTGGGAATTTTTTATGACAGATTGGGCGTGGGTGTAAGATGAAATCCACAGGATTCTTAGAGTCGATTTCATTGCAAATTTAAATCTATAGTAAACAAAGAAGTTGTTTTTGTTATTACGGAAGACAATGACAAATAGGGGAATATAGTTGTTGGCTGATGAAAAAAAGCAATGATTATCAGTGATAAATTGACCAATCGTGACGATATTGATGATACCTTTAAAGTTTATGTGCATACAATATCATTGTCATACATCAACACACAAGCTGACGCTCAATGATAGCATGGAACTATACATATTACGCATGCTGCCATGTTCTGAAAAATGAAATGAATATCATTTTCGACGATTATGTTTCAGTTTAATTTCAGGGGGTTCAGTATATAATCGCTGCTTTATCTTTTTGGAAATACTTTCACGTTTCTGCTTTGTTTTGTTTTTTGCTTACCTTGTGATTGACTTCGAAATTTTGATTTTTCATTCATTGCAGTTATCACTCTTCTCACTGCTGATATCCACACAGTTTACTGTATGCCTGTTTGCCTGTTTAACCCTTTTCTCTTCATTTTTTTTTCCAGTGCGATTTAGGAGTAACGTAGTTTTTGGTCGGATTGAATTGTTGGGTAAATGTCACTGAGTCTTTACTGGTTTACTTTTATATATCGAAAATATCAGTGTTTTGTTTTGTAGTATATCTTCAATGTTATAGGTTCCTCTTTGCGTACATGACGAGGCACACGAGTGCAATAAACAACAAACTGAATGTGAATTGATAATCACGTGGAATTACCTGTTATCTAAATACTTTGCGAGGCAAACTAAAAACACATTTTTTTTTTAATAGCTAGGTAGGATTGTGTACATATGTATAAACGATGCTGGAAGGAATATCATTATAATCTATTATCTTCTATTATACAGTCGTCATTCTGAAGCAGCTATACGTGTTGTGCAGTTGCTCTCGGAGTCACGTGACCAGCTGAAGGGCGTGATTGTTGAATAGGGGATCAACAGCTTAAAATTTTTTTGGTTTTCATGGCAGCGTGATAGGACAGGGTGACTAATCGAACTAATCTTCCCTTGTGTGTTTCGCATCACAGAAGCCACCTGCAGCCGCCATTCTGAGTCTTGACACCACTGGCTACCCCCTATTAATTTATTCATACATAACAGGAAAATAATACTTGTATCCCACTCTGCATAATAGCTACAGATATGTTTTGTTACAAATTTACGGCTAAACTCAAAAGTGGCGGTCCATCGTGCGCTCTATGGCAGAACTAGATTAGTTTAAGCAAATTCACCTCCGCTTCGTAACCGGTGGACGCCAATACAGACGTCATTCCGGTTCAAAATATGTACATGAATGGCTACAGATAAAGAGTTAACATTATACACTTGTACTGGAAGAACTCTACCTTATGTCTAACATCCTCAAAAACACCTGCTGTTGTTCGATAAGCCAGAGCATCGGATGTTAACGCGAGCGACAAGGCCGTTCAGTCAATACCCATGCCAAACTCAATAATGAGTTAACATCAGCGTTAGATCATGAGGCCTCACGTATCTACATTCTGAACTCAACGTGTACATTTAGTGCAGCACACGGTTTACAAATTACCCTTTATCCGATAGCAATTAGATTCTACATTATAGCAGAGCGCTTTTCAAATCATCGAGCTCATGCTCCTGAAGCCATACCTTATCGACCATGATTATTGGACGCTGCAGTAACCTGTTCTTTGTCATCGGTTTTGATTATATTATGGATCTAAATTCGATTAACGAGGAGTAAGCACATATTGATGCCTTGGCCATGGTATCATACCGACTACACGGAATGCAGTATGATTACCGGAAGTTTCATCGTCTCCTGATGTACAACAAAAACATTTACTCATGTGAATGATTTCTAAAGATTAAGCTCCAAGGTTCTAAAGGCCACTTTTTTAGGGAATGCCATCCCAGCTAATTGGTAATCATTTCAACCAACCCTGAAAGGACTTGCGACTGTACTATCGCATCGCGTTAGAAGTCCTGTTCGAATGACGAACTGAACTTTACGCTAATATCTCATGTAGTGCCAGAACAAAATATCACTGCCAGAAATTCAAAATTTTTCTAGTAATGTTTAAGGTAATTAATGATGCCCAGTGCATGCTTATGATAGGTATTTTGCCTGATTGTTTAAGTTCATACAATATAAGTGTCTAGATCGTTCCGGTTTCTTTGATTTATATCTATACGGGCCAACTCTGAATAGATTCCTAGCACAGGTTTGAAAACGTCTACGGAGAATCCTGCCCGGCATGGCCTGGTGGTGTTTTTCATGCATTGGTAGTATTTTGCTTCCCATCAGATCAAGCTAACAATTTTCATGGCAGTTTTCCTTCATCCGCACCTCTTCACCCTTGATCTACTTTTGCATACTACAGGTTATTTTGTGAACCACAAATCCTGTTTTCAGAATATATTGTGCCTTGCCCCAGGGTAAACTATACATAATATTCTACGTCATGGGCACTGTATTTTTCATAGTGATATTATATCTATATAGTAATTTCATAGGTGCTTAGTCTCTGTAATGTTACTTCACTTGACTTCAAGCGCTTGCTGTTTCCGGGTGGCAAATTTGCTTTGTTTCTGTTGGAAGAAATAGCGGTGAATGAATGATTAGTACAGTGATACTCGACAGTCCTGAATAAGACTATCAAATTCCAAGAAATCGTCAGCAAGTCGATCATTAAGGATTAAATGTCTTCAGGAATTTTAGTTTCAACATAGCCTCTCCAAAGTCAAGCTGCCCTTTTGTTGGATTGTACACGTCGACAAAAACAAAAGGTTTTGCGTGTCTGTCAAGGTACTGACCTATGCAGTTTCTTTGACTATGATGTCTTTGGTTAGTTTTCAAAATAGCCTCAGCAAAGTAAAGCTGTCCTTTTGTTTGATTGTACACGTCGGAAAAACAACAACAACAAACAGTTTTGCGTGACTGTCGAGGTATTGACCTATACAGTTTCTTTGTTCTTGTCTTTGATTAGTTTTCAACATATCCTGTGCAATTAGTGAAGCTGCCCTTTTGTTTGATTGTACACGTCGAAAAAAAAAAACAACCCAACAACAAATGGTTTTGCGTGACTGTCGAGGTACTGACTTAGTTTCTTTGGTTATGACGTCCTCGGTTAGTGTTCACGTAAAAGTTCACGTAAAAGTAAACGTTCACGTTTACCGATGCCTAATAACATTGCGTGATGATACACATTGTACGAGCCATTGCTGGTTATGTATTCACCGCTTGTTTGGAACAGACGGCTATAAAGGTTAACAGAAGATAATGCACAATTAACATTTCCCTTCACAATCCAGAAAAGGTTGAGGAAATGTCAGAGAGCACAAAGGAAGGTAAGGAGGAGAAACACACGGGGGAGGGGGAGGGGAGGGGGAGGGGAGGGGGAGGGGAGGGGAGGTGGAGGCGGGGGGGGGGCTCCGCCTGTGTTCTGCGTTTCTGTATCATGTGCTTCATTCTACATGTTCTGTAACATTTCGCATTTTAAGACAAAATGCCGAAAAGGATATGATCATCCAGTATGTTCATCCTGTATCATGAGGTGGCCTATACATATCGTAGTCTCTGTGTGTAGAAATGCGACAGTCAAGTTTCCCGGCAAATTGCATAATAAGTGAAGGATGTTCAATCTTGTTGGCGTATTTCAGGAAATCATCACATCGCTCTAGGCAACTGACACCCAGTGACTAAAGATTTCCTTAGACTAGAGTGAAAGAGTTTGCGGGGATTCAGAATTTCCATCGTGATTATCAAAATTTGATGGTACTAATACAAATGTCTCCTGTGAGACATCTGGCATTTCGACCACCCACATAGGATGAAACAGTTGTTCATTTGACAGGAGAGCCTGACAGGTATCGCTTTTACAATGTAGTAGGTATGTAAGCTTATACAGTGCACTCCCGTTTTAACGAACACGGTTATAACGAAATTCCGTTACAATGACATAAAAATGCAGGCTGCAACATTATCCGCTCTATTGTTTATTTGTTCGGTTATAACGAAATTTCGATACACATGTATAACGAAAGAAAACTGCCGGTCACGAGGACTTCGTTATAATATAACGGGATTCCACTGTATACATGCTTCGTATGCATGCTCGTGCGTGTGCCCTTGCATTCCTGTGCATAGATTGTGTGTGTGTGTGTGCATTTGTGCGCGCGTGCGCGTGCGTGTGTGCATGTGCCTGTGACGGTCCCATGGAATTACGCGTTCCAACTTTACTGAAAGATACGTAATGCCACTCGGGTTTGTTTAATCAGTTCTCCTCTTTCCTCCGATGTGCATATTCTTCAAAAGAAAGGGGGAAAGGGTATACAACCGCACCAAGATCTTGTAAGAATACACTTAGAGCAATTCGAGGACTTCAGAACACTTGGTTCCAATTGTGTGTCTCTGTCAACTTTTCTCCTGTTCCTCTTCATAGATACATGGTGACTAAGCATATACCGCGGACATGCATCAAATACCGACGACAACCGGAAAGCCAATATTGCCTTATCTCGTCCGCAGAGGGAAACACGATCCTCTGAAAATATTCTCGTGAGGAGAAGCTAATACGAGAGAGGGAGAGAGAAAGCGAGGGAGATAAGGAGGGAGAGTTTGGAAGAGAGGAATGCGTGCGTGACAGAAGGGGGAGGGAAGATGACCCTTTAGTATAGGCAGCCCTAGTGTGATCGCAATTAGACGCAATATTATGTTGGATACATGCACGCAACCAATCAACGACAGCGGTATAGTCTGGAGTTGTGAAGCTAAATGGTATCTCTTTCAACGAAAAGGGAAAATACATCCTGACACAAGGCCTTGTTTTGCTTTACATGACCACAGCAAGATGAGAGAAGTAAATCAGTGAAAATTTGGGAAATATCGGGAGCATATCAAGAACTGGCAAATTGTAAAAGTTTAGAGAGTACGACAGATTGGCTGCTCTTTGTGATCTAGTTGTTGAGAAAATCTCAGTTTGATTTTTAGACAAAATGTCACAAAGGTGGATTTTTAGCAAATATTTTGGCACAAACAGAACTTGTCCCCTGAGGAGTAGGACATGTAAGAGCGTATTGCAAGAACCGATATAAAGGGGGGGGGGGAAATCCTCTGGAGATTGAGAGTTTGCAAATCCCAGTAACGAAGCGACCTTTAGTCTCCTCGAAATAGCATGTTAGACCCTCTAGAACGTTCTGTCTATTCCCGAGAACAAAGGTTATGATCTGCTGCATATGTGTATTATAAGTATTTGTAAGTAAAATGCAGTGCACTATGACTTCCAGAATGCATTTGGGTCCATTCTTGGATTTTCAGTGGCAGCCATGTCGCAGCCACCTAACACCTAACAGCTTCCATCTAACATCTTCCACCTAACAGATATATTTCTCATATGATATCGAAACCATGGTAGGTTTTCCTTTTGATATTCATACGTCGACAAAAAGAAGTGAAAATAAGTGCGGAGGTTAGTAAGAAATTTATGTTGTCATGGCATCATCCCGTATTTCAACAAGTAAGTTTCAGTAAGTTTTAGTAAGTTTTACTTCTCCACTTGTACATTGTACAGAAAATAAATATAACAATATCGAACATATTATTCACAAGTCATGAAAATATAAACAAAATTTCACATTACAAGTGCATGCTTACTATACCAACATTACTTTTTCGCTTGTATGATATGATACACGAAACATAATGGTTATATTATATAAATACATTATACGTAATTATGAAACCTAAACATTCTTTATAGTCTCTTCGTTTTGAAATGAAATTTCAAGTCTAATTTTTCTGACTTCCTCCTCTATGACTTTGTTTACGAAAACAGGCTTAAGCACGGAGTGGAATAACATCTTAAGTAACCCGCTCAGACTAGCCACCTTGACATGCACATTGCGTACCTGGGTTAAACAATGTACGTACAACTCTCGTGTAACTCATCTATTTATTTCCTTTTATTGCCTCTTCCTGTGTGTCGTGTTTTGTATATACATGTACGTCTAGCGGGAGACAAGCTCATTAGAAAAGAGACAGTAAGATTGGGAACCGTCTTAATATAACAGACACTCCTACAACATTGTCTGCGTCATATCCTATCATATCAGGGATTTATTGATAGAAGCCACACCCAGACCCGTACCTTCCCACACACGACAAAAAAAGCAATAATCATTAACTTTTGACGTCGGTTTCTTATAAAGAGCATCATTTCCACTCCTGGTGACATGTATGACATTTAGGAGATTTTAGATCGATTAACTGGAACTGGAAAAATAGAATGACCGGCATCTGTTTTAACATTCCCTTTAATGACACAAGCATTAATCGTCTTCCTCCACTCTGCTAAAAAATGTCTCTTGAATTTTCTTTTAACAAGGGGTGTAAAATAAGGCAAAAAGAATGCTGGTGGCTCAGATCTGCGTGATCTATTTTTCATCTCCTTATATAACCCGAAACTGTTTGCTGAGAATATTTTCTCTGCTATGAATGAATGCTGTCTGCATTAGATGACGAACAAAGTTCAGGTACCTATGCCTATACATGTGTACGCGTCATCTCTTTATAACCTCGTGGGAACGCGACGCCAGTAAATGGACTTCCATGCTGTCCCGTATGAGCGTGGGCGAACGCAGAGTGCAATGTGCCGGAACACCCCATTAATTATTCACATGAGTGTGTACAATGCCGGAAACCATGACCGGATATTTATACCTAAACCACACGTAGCCTCCATATAATTTCTTGATAAATCTATTTTTGGAACAAAATCTTCATGCTTTGTATATTGGTAAAACAAAGAACCCATTCCAAGAACGGATACACTAAGTTCCTGCAATTAATGTTGCTTTTTTTTTTTTAATCCAGTCTCATGTGGGAACTATGGAAATAAATGCATGTCGACTTGCACGATTCCCAATTCCCTCAATATCACTTGTATGGCCAAAGGAATATCTAAATATGTGCCATGTATATTGAATACCTTCTACGATTTTTTTTTTCAGATTACTTGGATACGTCCACACAGGAAACAAACAAAAACAACAACGTCCAAACCAAGATTCTGCAAGTGACGCCACCTGTCAATCATTGTAAAGTAGTGATGTGATCAAAAAATAAAAATAAAAAAGAACATTGCATCAGGGAATTTACATGCAAGTTATGCAAGATGTGGGGGAATGTGTACTCCAATGTCTTTTGTTAGTTATATTAGTACTTTACCAGTGATTGACAGATGACGTCACTGTCAGAATATTGGTTTGGGAGGGTTTTGTGGGCATAACCAAGAGCTGCTGTTTTGAGAAAAATATTTTTTTATAAATTGATATATGGCAAACAATTATTCAGATATTCTTTTGGCCACATAAGTGATGATCAAGGTATTAAGAATCAATACAAGTTAGTTTGCATTTGCATTGCATAGTTCCTTTAAGAACTATGCGATTAGTTCTTGGGTTATAGGACTGTTGATAATAATCTGATATGACTTATCGTCGGCCATTATTTAATTCATGACAATCTTTACTCGACATGAGCATGATAAAATATTTAATAAACACGAATCAAGAATCTATTTGTTTTCTGATTAGGTGCTTCAGAAGGGTTTATGAAAGTTAACTGTTCTTTCTCGTAAATAAAACTTTTGGTCAACATACGTGATGTGGGAAAATAGGACTGGTAAGTGTTTTAAATTTCGCTTAAATATCCCCCTAAAACGGCACGATGATACGCAATATCGGAATTACTTTTGATGGTTGAATATGAGATTGCGTCATAGATTGATAAGAATCAGCAATATTTCATGACTGAATCACTAAATATGCACCAGTGGAGCGGAAGTATATAACTGCAGTAGGCCTACGCATTATCCTGCCCACTTATATATTTTTATGTAAAATTCAGAAATGATCTTGAAGAGGTTCCAGATGACTTTTTTTTCCACTCATTTATCCTTAACAATGACGATCTGTTTTAGCTCCCAATAGATTATTCAGAGCCAATATTAGGTTTCCTTCTGCGATCATAATGCCAGGCCTTCCAAGAAACTTGACTATAATGTGGGAGTGCGCGGAAATAACTCCTGCATCATCTGTATATCCAAGAAACCTGGTTCTGTTTGCATGAAATATAACAAGTACTACAGCAGTGAAGGCAGAGAAATAGATAAACAGAAATAAAAATCTATAGCAAAATGTCTACTATCCCGTACCTAAAAATAGATCATTGAATTTTCATGCGATCTCTCAGCTCACGAGAAAGGTGGGACGATACTGTAACACCACCGCGGAATTTACACACACCAGACTATGTGTAGCTAGAATGCATGCAGGCGATCTGGTCGACTAAATGACGCTCGTTTTCGAGTCCACTCAAAAGATGCTGTCAGGGAGTGTAATTAAAGTACAGCGTATTCCCCGATCCGGACGCGTTCCTCATCCTCAGCGGTAATGATCATTTTCATTAACTCTCTCCGCACCGGTGCATCAAAACAGCACTGACATCTTAAGTGTGGTAGTTGCCCGTGGTAGTGAAAGATTTAACGGGAAGCATGGACTTTGGAGCCGAACTGTGGACCGACATCCTGTACACTCTGAAGAAGCCACTTGCTCCGATAACTGGCGTCAGCGTAGACGAGAAGATACAACCTTGCGGTAATTCTGTAGGCAAGTACAGTAAGCGAACCGTCGCATCCTCTTCGGTCTGTTCTCGAATCGTCCTTGTTTGAACAAACAAACAAAACAAAACAGCTCTTTGATAAGATTCTTTGTCTCAACCAAGAAGCGAATTGCAAGCAACATTAACGACTTCTTTCGTTGAAATAACATGTGTTCATCTGTCATAGTGCATGTACTATCATGCATTGTTAGAATAATTACTATTATATGATAATATAGTAATGTGTTCTTTTATGATATCATAATATGATAGAGTCTTCATTATGAAATCAAGGTTCCTTTTCTTCCTGTATAAAAAAATGTGTCTGATTCTCACTGCTATGCTCACGCCGGTGACACGAAATATGCTCCTGCAATAATTGCTCGGGTCTTATTTTCTCCAAGGACTTATAGGGTTAGGGTTGTGATAGGGTTTTAGGTTTAATTTGATGTGAGGATTAGGATTAGGGTTAAGGTTATGTTTGTGAGCAGAATTCTTGTTTGGCCTAGCATGCAGGCATTTAATTTGAGCAATTGTCTCAGGAGCAAATGCCATGTTAATTTTCATTTCCATCTAGTCCTTCATGAAAAAAGATGTATTTCTAGTGATCATGTGACATTATGTTACAAGAATATACGCATCATTTTGACGTTTGTATTACCCATGTGTATTGTTTGGAAATGAAACTAAAGCATGAATGGACGGATGAATGGAATCGCTCATCCCGTATATAGTCTTGTCATATAACATTACATAACCTTGTGTCTTGAATTGACGTTCTTCATCAATGAGAAATCTGAACGCGAGTAATGAATATAAAGCGTCTATAGGCCTATAGCTCACAGGTCTGGTACCAGTACCATTTGTCTGTTTTCTAAAGTGCGTGTGAACCAGACCACTTCCCTTGATTTGCCCTTCCCCCCTCACAGCAGAAAAAGTGCAACAACAACAAAGAACTCCAAAAAGTAACCTTAAACGAGACCACTTGAGTGTTTGTTTGATATTAAGCTGGGCCAGGCCTTTGTTGCTCATCATCCTTCGCTGGTGGCGCTTCTCTCTCCACGTACTCGAGGATATCGATCCGAGTGCAATCGATCGTGATCGACACGTGACAATATGCCAGCTACCTGCTTCGTCACCGTGCAAACCAATAGCGCCACTGGCATCGTCATATCGATTACTGCATCCCCCGTCTGATGGTGTCAGAAACTCTCCCGTATCTCGCTCCAAGATAACTTTCTTCAGACACTATGCCGTCTAATACCGACTTTTTTTTTCTTTTCAACGACCTAGAAATTTTATCGTAACCTCGACCAAGGTTTTCAAGTAATCAATCCAGTGTTGGGAGAAAAAAAAAACACCTCAAAGTAAGATCATGTCTACCGCAAATGCAAGACTTCAATCTAGGTGCTACATTATCGCTACAATTATGTGTTTGTTTGTTTGTTTTTTTTAAGGGGATGGGTTATTTTCAGTCAGAACAAGAGATCATTCTTTTATACAACAGTGGTTGTTACGCTATCAAACTAATCATTATGATGAAAATATGCGATCCCGTAGGCATTTTAGGAGCTATTACTGGAGTATTTAAACAAGAATTTGAGGGTAAATATAGAGACAAGTTTCATGATGTGCCCATAATTTTGTGCTAATTTCTTTAAGATGGGATTACCTTTGCAACCTCGAATCGACACCTTTAGGAGATAACACTGACAGTGTTCATATATATTGTCTTATAAAGACTTACATGAGACACTGGATTACTTGCTCTGCTTTATAGAAGTAGACTGAACTTTCAGTAGTGGGAGTTCGTCGTCAACTGTCTTACTTCTTCTCAGTAGGAAAGTTTATCTCTACGGAGAACTTCCAAACAGCGAGTCTTCTCACCTGCAAAAAAAAAAAAAAAAAATCAAAGGAAGTTTTATGTCAATGATTGTACTTTGAAGCTTGAGGGCGGCTGGCTATCGACCTACATCCGGGGCCTTCTTTCCAATCAGGAAAAGTGGGAAATAATTCGATTTCTGGCCAAGAGGGCGGGCTGTCCGCTGACATGCACTATATGCATGTGGTGACACGCCATTTATCTTCTCGATGGATTGCCTCCTTATTCAATTTGTTGAGCTCCGTAGTCCACCGTGTAGTGGCCAGTGGTGTTGGTGCCTTTACATAGAGTTCATAGTCCCACCACTTTCCCTTTTTTTAGCTGCGTACGATTGATTGTTTTCATACTCTTGGTCGATTTGGAACATAATGGATATTTGGAAACGAAGCATACATAACGTGTCAATGTTTACCAAACAAAACAGTCTGGATAGAATCGATGAAGTACCATCTCGTTCGAAGAAAACACAATTTTGAAGGTTTCTAGAAGAGTGAGAAGAAAAACGCCAACAAGGTGTACGTATACCACACAGGCACACGATAGTCATGATATGCACAAACATTATATTCCTTCATCAAAGGATCTCTCAAGGATGAGATGACACGTATCACGAAGGCGAAGTTGCTATTAATTAGTGAAAGTTGAGGAGTTTACACAGATCTCAGTCAATATTGATCATTGCTCGACAAGCAGGGCGAAGGTTGAAGCAAGAAACGTTTTCTTTACGTCATACAGATAGGCATATCCTCTCCTCCGCCTCCTCCTCCCTTCCTTTCCGCTTCACATTAGTCTTCTTCGTTTCCTGCACAATCCCTCCATTTCCCTTCTTTACGCCTGCCACCTTCCTCCCTCATCGCTTCCTTCTCCAGTTCCTTCCTACTTTCTTCTTCCACTTCTTCTCCCACCTATCACCTATCCCACATTTTTCTCCTTCTGATCGTCCTCCTCATCCTCTCTTGATCCGCATCTCTTCCTTCCTCTACTCTTCCTCTTCCATAACATCTGCCCGCTCCCTTTATCCTTCCATATCAATTCTGCAATGCTCTGCATTACCTACTCAAACATATAAAGTCTTTAAGGATGTCCGGAGGCTGTGTTCCAGAAAGTATAGCTACTTTCACTTTACTATTTATCGCTTCCCCAGACGTCCTGCACGTACCTTACCCTTTTTTCATTCCTTTCGTTTGGCTTCATCGTTCACTCAGCTAGTATAGCCAAAATGTCAAGGATATCAATATGTTTTGTTCGTTTAGAGTGGCCATATTCTACTACCATAATGCAAATGCATAATTTATTTGCATTACAGGTTTATTTCCTACCTGTCCATGTAGGCCGAATCTGTTACGCCATGCATGCGCCGGCATTATCGTGTAAATCCATGCGAGGTCAAATTTGTCCTAAAGCTCGGATAAAATTGCATTTGGTCTCTCGTCAAAATGGCAAGGGCACTTTGGAATGATCGGAAATTTCAAACGATGATCCCAAACGGGCCTTGCCTTTTGTCTGGTTCGCAAGACGCCGAATGTGTTTCTTTATTAGTGCCTCTTCGAATACGGCGGAATCCTCGATTGCATCCCTGTACATGTATTGATATTTGTAAAAACAATATCCAAACAGAAAGTGACTCGTACATGTTTTCTCTCAAAATGTATTTAACATGCACTTGTTGCTTTGTTTTCGGAAATACGTGACGAACACTCCAATCGTCATGAAAAACTAGGATAATAATAATTCTGGAGCTTGATCGCGCTCAGGACGAATTGCTTATACCTTAAATGTATAACACTGAGCTTCTAACTTACTATAAGAAAGTCCGTGTAAAAACGATATTTTTTTCAGTTAAAAACATCTACAAATGACTTGGAAAGTGCTTCGCATCGATAGCGGTCAATAATGACATCAATGCATGATGACTTGTGGCCAAGTAGGGTCATAGTTCGAGATGTTATTGACCAAACCATCAGCTGATGCGAAGTTAGAAGTGTAATCACACCTGGAGACACTTAAGTCAGGACATTCTTCTTCATTTCATTTCATTTCATTTCATTTCATTTCATTTCATTTCATTTCATTTCAATATTTCCATATCCAAATAATACGAAATTATTGCAAAGTAGCATTAATGATCTGCATAAGAAGGTGAAATGTCATGAAGCAAATACAAATAGAAACAATTGTATCACAAAAGTATAATACATATACAGCTGTACCTATATACAAACACATATGAATACGCATAATTTACATAATTTGATCTACATGAAATCACTATGAGTTGAAATAATTCTAGCCAATAAGGAATATGGAGGGAACTAAAAAAAAAGCGGAATTGTACAATTAGCAAGTTCCCTGAGTAAATAAAGAATAGTCTTTTCATACTTGAGTATGCAAAGACTTCACAAAAGAATACAAGCTGTGTGAGTTCGAGTTTTAAAGGTATTGATTCACCCTGCTGATGTCAAGAGAAGTGTAAAATTAATCTTAATTTGTATAGAAGTAAATAATGTAGGGACAATTTCTTACTTCAACTAATATGTTAATTTTCAATGATATCTATTGTATTTATAAGTCACAACAAAATGTTGTGCTATTTAAAATAGATACTCTCCAAGATCCTTGTTTTTCATTGCTATGAAGAGAGGTTCCAATCAAAATAATATACAGTCAATAGTCCAGTTTATTCTTAAGGCGTGTTAGCCCGAAATGGGATTATAATTCATCGACCATCTCAGTTTCTAAGAAATGCAGTACGTTTTACTCTGATTACATAATTCGCATGCTCTGTTTTAGTGGAGCGAGATGATACTACATTAGCATTGTCTAATACACCAGAAATGTATGCGTGATGCAACGAGTAGCATTACCTGCAGGCCAGATTGTCAATAACCCTCATTGAAAATTGATGTCCATTTCTCCGGAAAATGTTCCCAAGGGCAAGCCCTCTTTTCGCTTACGGCTTACCTGGATTTTTCCGACCCGTGAAAAAAAAAAAAAACAAGAAGAAAACCAACAAGTTAAGTATGACTTATAGCCTCATTGAGTAGGCAGTTCAAATCCGTCTTATTTTTTCCCATCGTTACAAAGTGCCGCAATGAGAGTATCACAGATATTTGTTATATGAAAACGTGTTTCTGACACTGTGAAATCTATCCTTCAGAGACTTAAAATTTTCCATCATTGACAGTGAATTTGCGAACAGTAAAAATAAGTCCGTGTTATTGTTATAATCTCGTACTTCCCTGCATGCACGATTCACTATATCTATAGCTGATGCTGTTTCCCAGTTAGTGAGGTGGCAGAGTTCTTTGTCTGCAGTCAGAGTGCAGATAAAGGGTGCTCAGGAGGAGAAGCGCAGGAGCGTGGAGCCAAATAAAGCCGTCTATCCTTGGGGATTGCTCGGCGTTCGCGATGATGGCATGGTTAATGCGCTACCAGGAATTCTCTCCGCGGCTCGTCTTCACGAGCACGGCAACTCGGTGCGTTGATGGGTCCCTCAATGATTATCTCCCTGGCCTGCTCAGTAGTTGGCCAACGGGCATTTGCAACTGGCCTGCCATATACTGGGAGGGAATGAGAATCAGCTCCTTCTAAATTACGCAGCGATCCAATTTCAGGACTTTTCCTCCCCTAAATCATGTAAATGACATTTCCTTTCTCCCGCAAAGTATAGTCGGTTCCACCACTTTAGCCCTTGTTACGCTCTACGTCACTGCTACGTGCATTGTACGCAGGTATATTTGAGCATTTGATACTGACTTCACGTCTAACTCCGAGTGTGCTGGGGACCAATTCACACGCCGGAGAACTGGTTGGGTTGAAATGGAATTTCTCACTCTATTTGAGTTGACATTGATACATTCGGTGAAATTAGACGAGACGCACTGATTAAAATCAGACGAACAGAATTGCAGAAGTTTCATCAAAATAAGAGAGTTTTGCTAGCTTAGGTCATGAAGGTTCACATTGTATTTTTACCGAATGTCCGCAAACGCTTTTTATGCCAATTAGCCGCTAAAGTGACGTAATCAACTCATAATTATTCCATCAATATTATTGATACACGGACATGCTCTCTATCGATAATCTGTACATCTAAAACTCTTTCATTTTCAAAGTCATCGTTGTTAGATTATTGCAACACAAGTAATTGATGGGAGGGAAACAAATTGTCCTCATTATACTTGTCTCGAAATGGAGTGTAATGAAGATTCGTGTACATGTCAAAGCGACATCATGTGACCATGACGTCATCACTTCACCTAATTTGCATTCGCACTATTCATGTGAACCATGGGTAACATTAAGATTATGTAACGTTCCTTTTAGGGCCTAGTATAATGATGCCTTTTTCATGTGTTAATATGAATTTCTTTTCTTTCTTTAATCAAGACCAATTTGAAATCAATCTCTAATCTGTGAATTCAACGAGAAGTATCTTCCGTGACTTTTCGTTTGATAGTCAAAACTAATTTTAATCTTTAAAGAAAGAAACGCTAAAATGGTACTTTTGTAGGAATCGATTGTGGACCGCAATTGATTACTTTTATTCAATTATCACATTGCTCGTAGAATACGAAATGGCATAAAATAGGTGGCTTTCCCTGTTTTGGTATAAGCACTTGTCATTTTCTACTTTCAGTAAGAAGAACTATAGGAAAAGGTGATTTTAAACAGATTCCTCTCGGACGAGAGCTGTTAAAGCTTCGAAAGTGCGCTGCTTTTTGGAAGACGTATGCATTTTACCTTGGTGAATGAAAGATCGTCCTTCGACGACTCGCTAAACGACATGTCGCTCCGTGATTTAAAGATAGCTTTTCGTCACCTTGAACGAGTCCTCGGACAACTTCTACCTGGAGTTTATTTAAAGATGAATGAAGGCTTACAATCCAGCCGAGATTGTGCTCCATAAAGGCGACTTAGAAACCATGAATTATTCATCCTGATTCCCGGCGGAGGTCGGGTTGTGAATGATTGAGTTTATGTTGTTGGCCTTCTTTTTTTTTTTCTTTCTCACCTGAAGTATGCAGGAGGAAAACGGTTGATTGACCTGACGCGGGCGCTGCACTGTAACTTGATGCAGAAAATGTAAGCCAAGACGATAGCCGCCGTTTCCTCAAACGCGACAACCAAGGCGAATTAGTTGGCTTCTTTCTTTTTTTCTCCATTTCTTTTCTCATCTTCAGAAAAGGCTATCGTAAACTATTTTCTGATTAAGAACGTCGGTAATGAACATTTAACATCCACCACAAATTGTCAAATCTATTCAGAACGTAACTCTTACAGTGTAATGCCCGCAGCCAGATATTTTTTTTTCCCATAAAAACTTTCAGTCTTTCTTTCAGATTGTTAATTGTACTGCAAATATTCACAAGTGACTCCTTGGTCTCTAACACAACAGATACTAATGAAGTCCTTTCTCTGTATACCTGCTGGATCGGTTGTATATAAACAAATTGTAAGAGAAATCGAAATTTTCGACAGATGTGCCATTCTTTCACTCTTTTTTTTTTCATTGTTGCTGATGTCTGGTTCTTGCTTCCTATAAAGTTTCCTATAGAGGGGAAAAGGTAGAAAGTCGTCCGTTGTAAGTGATCAGATCGCTTTAGAATGCCATTACAATAGCGTCGGTCTCAAAGGGAATGCATGATCAAAGCATGCACGGTATCATGGTATATTCTACCCTATGGAAGCCATTAACGTGGCGTGCTTCCCCCTGAGGCCGACCAGCATGCATCGCTGAATGCATGAAACAGTGCCGCACCCTTTCTGTTAACCAAAAATATCCCGGAAGGTGCATGTTTCTGCGGTGAAATCCTCGCGAGACGAAATACTTCTGCTACATACGTGAGGCGGGAAAAACTCCCTCTGTCTATCTGCAAACACCTCCCTCGGATTGTGTTTAGAGGCGAACCCATTGTGGAATTTCACGACAAAGAAGCAACAAAGTGAGGCTTTCGTGTTTTTTTGCTCCCTCGGGCACTGCTGACGTCAGCAAATGTATCTCTTCTCAGTCGCTAACCTCCCCAGTATTTTGTTAAAGGCGATTTCATTAACTGAAAAAAATGTGATGATTATGTTTCCTGCATTATCACCGCGTAGAATTCGATAGATTGCTTTCAGTACAAATTCACACGCACACGCACACACACACACACACACATTATATATACATATACACCTAACAACGAAGGTATTATTATGGTATGATAAAACACATATCGAGATTGAACTGTACAAGAAGACGAGAAGACGAAAAGTGCACAGATTATACGTTTTGGCCGCTTTAGCTTGAGAGAAGAAAATGTGGCAAATAGATGGATTGCCCGAGCTTAAGTCGGCTTATGGCGTCACTGTTGTACGTCACTTCTCCAGTGGCACCTGGAGACGAGCAGGTGTCTAGATTGGTAGAGAATTACGCGTGGCCCAAAATCCCATCCTACGCCCCTAGCATTTGCATTTTCCCGCAGAGCCAGAGGAGACGTTCGTCAAAGGGCTATTTCAATCTCTTAGGATCACTATGTTTTACTTTGCAGCATTATTGTTCCATCCGCTTTCCAGCACAATTCAAATTACAACACAGCCTGACTTAAGTTTGTTTGTTTGTTTGTTTGTTTGTTTATGACTATTTATGACTATTTTCTCTCTGTAGAACATGCACTGCCAACGAGTCAAAAACCAAGCAGTGGAACTTTATAGCAGTATTGGAGGGCAAATATTATGTTTTATCTATTCACCAGAGTTCACTCTTGAGCTTATATTCTGACCTTCAATTGATTCGAGTCCTTATCTTCTTCCTGATTTGCCAGTAATATAGTTTGCATTATTTCTAATTCGTTGTGGGTCATTTCTTTCAACGATTTAAGAACGTGAGGCGACACCATTGATTGGGTTTCTGACGTAATCATCGAGGTTATTCGATCATTCAAATAAGGGTCATTGAAAGCTTGGTTCAGAATCGCAGGTTATTAGGGCGCGTCCCAGAAATGAATTGCGTGTTTGCTTGAGAGAGATTATCTAACTGCCAAAATGACGTGTACACAATTATATTATTTGTCGTTTAGATTGTTTTGAAAGGATGAAATCACCTTTCACTCAGTTTGCTTCCATGACGCTCATCAGGCGATCTCATTAGCATGTTAAGGACTCGCTTACGTATTTGAACTGCTTTCAAGATCAAGCTTTCGACACGAGTATGGATAGCCTGGCAAATGACGTTAATGTGTACGTTACGTAACTTTCTCTCGCGCGCACCGGGCCATCTCTGATCAATAACCCATTTGCAGCGAAATATACAAGGCAGATGGTTAGGGACAGAGGCCACGCATG
Source organism: Diadema setosum (assembly GCA_033980235.1). Lineage (NCBI taxonomy): Eukaryota > Metazoa > Echinodermata > Echinoidea > Diadematoida > Diadematidae > Diadema > Diadema setosum. Next base: position 10,227,937 of record CM067072.1, on the reverse strand, counting down.
CAGACGAGATGGCACAGGGCTGTTATGAACTATTCGGCGTTATTTGCACCGTTAACAGACCGGATCTGCACCAGGGATAATGCATGATGAAACCTTACACTTTCTCGGAGTACCGCATTACGTCAGGTTTCTGGGTCATATGTTTGAAGTGTTTTTAATCTGTAATGTATTTATTTGGTATCGATCGTATATTGTGCACCAAGTAGATGTTACCTGTGTTCAGATGTATAATGTATATGTCACTACCCGAGCAAAAATGTTAACCATAATGATCATGATCATCATCATCATGATCATGATCATCATCATCATCATCATCATCATCATCATCATTTGTCGATGTTCATAGCAGCATTTATGATCTTTCGTCAATTTCTTTCGAGTCCATTGAGTAATACACGATTTGTGCCTTCCTTTTAACTAAGACCAGCCTTAAAACTTTAGTAAACTGCTATGTAATATGAAATGGAGAAGGATTTGCAATCATAAATAGAAGTATGAGAAGTAAAAGCTGAGTGTTATGAAATCTGGTGGGGGGGGGGTTCTCTCTTTCTCTCGCTTCCCACGCCTCTGTGAAATACATAATGAGGAATTAACAAGCGTTAACTTCAGCCGCTGTGGTAATACATAACTGTGACGACTATTCGACATTCATTATTTCTCTGTAGGAAATGAGAGCAACTGATCCACCTGCTGTCTGTTACTCTATTCCAGTTCTCTCTGCCCCCCCCCCCCCTCCAAACACACATCCCCATCCCAGCCCTCGTCTTTAATAAAGGGATCAAATTGAGTGACCGGATGTGCTGCGTATATAAAGGAGTGACGCATGTTATATCGATGTAAGTGCGACTAAAATAGCGCGTTATATAGCTGACATCAATATACCCGTATATTTCGCACCTTTCATTTGCTATACATGTGGCGGATGGCAGGGTACTGTGTTACATCAACACTCGAAGAAATGGATCATTCAGGAGTGAACTCCAGAAAATAGTCCACCTCTATCTCGGCTGGCTAAGATTTTTGGGAGGATGCGCGTACATCCAGGCAAGTTCCATTGTAATATGCGGAGTATTTTGGTCACAATATAGGACCGTATGTACCACGAAGAGCTGTTTGAACAAACCGTGCTGTACCTTCGTCGCGAGCTGTGTACATTCTTCTGTGCCCAAGATTGCATCCCGGTAGATGTTGGCTTTCTGGGCTTCACATTTCTTTCGCGCGATACCTGCATCTCTCGGTGATTGAGGAGCAAGCGGGGGGCCCCCAAGAATCTTACCCCGTCTCTTCGCTCCGGTTCTATATGTACCCGAAGAACCCTCGGTCAACACACCTGACGTAAGACAAATAGGCGTATAACCATCACACGCCGGGCTCCACCGCGTAGGAAGTCCATTAAGAGACGAGTCAGGTAGGGTTCCTTCGCTTTGTGCCACTAAGATTTTGGAAATCTAACCTTTCTTATTATCTCGTAACGAAATGCCGATATCTTGCAGGGTCGGTAACGGTATTTCCATTATTTGAAGGGAGACAGGGTAGGAAAAGCTTTAACAAACACCCTTAGCTTTCTCTCTCTCTCTCTCTTTATTTTCTTATACAAGCTCAAAAGTGAAACTTTATATTTCAGTAATCCTGGGTGAATCAATTAAATCATAGCTTGATTATCATATTCTGCTTATTTTGAAATATTTACAAAAATTGATGACGTAAGAAATGAAATCAAGACGTTTCGGAGAGAATAGTGGTAATGCACTAACCGATTTCCATGGAAACGCTGTGCATTTCAGACGTTTCTATTGATGGGGACTTTTGTCTAGTATCACCAGGAAATGTAAGCTTATAAAGTATAAAATTACCTTTTAAGAAGACATACAATGTACACTTAACTAGGAAGAATTCAATGTCCTTGATTTTTGCCAATGCATGCAAAAGTGCGGTTATGTTTTTCTACTTAACCCTTTGTCTGTTTGGAATGCCACCTGGCACAGAGAACTCATAGCGTTGTACATACTGTCCAAAGTCCTTTGCTCAGAAAGGATTAACAACTTTCATTACAATCACATCAGCATGCATGTGTAGACTGCCGTGCCCAGCATTTGGCATTGTTCTCTGTTATCTTGCTGTTACGTTGGTGTGCGATACTGTGCATGCGCAATAGTTTTCTATATGTTTTGCCTCGCAAGGAGACTATAACAAATTACCACGCTCATTTTTTTTTACCGTTACGAAACTAGTTCACTTTGCCCTCACCCATAAATGATGTAAAAATTTGGTTGTTGGTGTTTCTATGGATTCTCGTGAGGTAATTTCAATCCTATTGCTTCATTCCCCCTTTTTTCTTTGTGTTTTTTTTTGTGTGTTTTTTTGTGCGTATTAGTGTGAAAACAGATGCTTTAAAAATAATAATTTCAGGGGTTGGAAGAGTTCATGTCGGACTTACTACTGATAACTATGTGGATGGAGGGGGTAGGAATCCTGGTCAGTGGTTCTTAGCATATTTTAAGGGAGTAAAAGCTTCGAGAAACAAAAGGTGTTGATTGGCACGTTAACCGCGCCCATCAAAGCTCTGCTATATATTCATTATTGTTCGCGTTGCCATGGATTCGGTTCAGTCGCTTCTTACAAAACATTACGTTTCTGGAAGCAACGGAAGGAGGTCAAACAGAAACACGAAGGTACTCAATGAAGCCAATGATGGTATAGATGGATAGAAAGGTCTGTGGAAGAATCCTTCTGCCACTAAATGAGCCCTTAATGCGAAGCTGTATTCGGTCTCTACATTTTCAGCGTGGAGCCAAACTGAAGTTTTCTTTCTGCTTTATAGCGTGTATTACGTGCCTCGAGGTGCGTTGTGGTTTATGCTTTCGAAGCTTTTCTATCAATGTGATACTCTATCCGGACTGTCCTGTCAATCTACATAAAAAGGAAGAACAGAGGAGGAAAAACGGGTAAGTCTTTTGGTAGAAAACATCCTCGTTTATACGAATAGACAACAGAAGTCCGTGCTGGTCTCCGAGAGATGGAAAGGTTTAGGTTTGGAAAAACAACTTCGTCGCGATGCAAATTGATTTTCGTCACGTAACCACACTCGTGCGCCGTCAACATGAGTGTGTAAAGCAAAGTGGGCACCGTGCAAAATGATGTCTAATACGCAAGTTTTCTGTTATCAAAATCACACACATCAGCAACATAGCCATATACGGGTAGAAAAAAGGATTGGTATAGATAATCACTACGTTTAACATAGATTAGAGTCTCGAATGTAGTGTTGTACTATGACTGATGATTCAGCTTGATAAACTTTGAATACATTCAGAGCTTTTTCACGAGTTCGCCTCTGAGGTCGTTAAGTGGCGACCAGAATTTCACTTGTATAAGCTTACACAATCTAGCTTTACGTATAATGGTGTGATCATAAATTCCAGCCATAGAAACAGAAGCACGATATCATCGGCTGCAACGGAAAGCTCATTTCTGCAAACGCTTGGCTTGTATAGTAACTTGTTTGGTTAACGTGAAAGATATTTCTTCCACCCGTTCATCACGTCTTTGGGGGCCAGCGGTCGCTGCATGCATACTTAATGACCAGAGCGCTTAGGACCTGGCGCGTGCTGAATTCAATTGCATTCAACGCTGTAAAAATAGAATCATCGCGCTTATGGTATGAATGACCTTTTGCTGCTCCCGTTCAAATTGTGGCTGCGAACTCGCTGTTTTTTTTTTTTTTTTTTTTTTTTTTTTTTTTTTTTTGTTAGAGCCAAGTGAAATTGCGAGGCAACCAGAGAGTGTTTAATGAGCACGAACTGTGAACAGCTACATCATAGTTGGATAATCGCTGAGATCATCTCCTCAAGCGTTATTGCAATCACGATTAAGGTGTGGGTTCTGTTACCCAACCTGCATAAAGATTACGATATACGGGGGGGGGGGGGGGGGTTACAGCTTCTTGGTTCCCCAGAACTTTGCATAACCCATCGGTAACAGAATGGTAAGCCGGATAAATAATGCACAACATCTCCTATGATGTCTTGATGCGTGAAATAAGAAATACGGTTCGTAATTAGCTCATGTGCACATTTTCCAAGTTACTTTTCTTTCTTTCTTTTTTTCTCAGTTGGTTAGGCACTTGACTCATTTTCAAAGCGACAAACATAGTACTTAAGCTTGCCCGACGTAACAGTTTGTGGAATTTAGTTTCAAACCAAGAATGGAACTTTCATAAATCAGGTGACCAGAATGAAGGCTCTATTTCATTATTGTGCATCGAATGTATTGACACGTACTATCTAGTACTATTGCTAAATGCCCGGCTTTACTGAACTCTTCGTTGTTGTCAGATGGATGTGCTGGCAAACACCTTTAATAAGAATTACGTGAATACTGTAATCATTACATCATAGATCCTTATCTCAGTGACTGTAAAATTATAGCATGTCAGTTATAACAAATGCCCTTTTTCTGCTTATGTGCAAAGTGGAATTACGAACTGGCTTGTTCCTATGTATGGTCAACTAAGATCATTCTACTTGAGGCATTTCTCGTTGCTCGGGCACTCAATGAGAAACCATTCCAAAAGTAGATGCAGTATGGAAGAAGGTGTATAGGCCCTACCACAGGACATAACAAGAGTGCGAAAAGCACGGTCAGCGGGGGTACTTAAGAAATTCCAGCCAAAATAACAGACACACGCAGTAAAATGTGGCATCCGGTGCGTCCAAAATCCATTCAAATGATGATATTTCTGCATGATACTGGTATCATGACCAGATATTGAATCTAGAACCTGCAGGTCAACATTCAAGTATACGAACCACTGTACCATAATTACGAAGCCTGTTCCCTGTGCCTTCTCTCCAAAATGTTAAAACTTGACAATAAGTGATACCCTTCTTTTTTTACTTTCTCCATTTTGTCTATGATACATTTTCCTTCTTTTTTTCCAAGGGATCAGAATGGTGTTCATTTCCATGGTCCGCCTTGAACTAAATTAACTAGGCCGCCATGTCGCCTACTTCCTCTGCCTCGTACTACAACTATCCGCCTTTATGTTTTAATTCTATTCCATGTCACGAGTAGTGTTGAGGTCACTCAGGCATGCATGCTCGCCTCCAGTCTAGCTGTAGTATTGATTTATCTCGTGCGACATCTCATTGTCTTCTCCACCGGAGCAGCGGAGGATGAGTTCCATCCGATAATCATCTAACCTCCGATCAAGGATATCGGGGAAAAAATACGTATGGATTTAAAGGGATAGTTTAGTATTGACTGAGGTGAGGATTCAGCTTTTAACGTTTTGGGAGATTTTTAGAAACCACAATGGTAAAGAGCATACAACCCTAAGCGGAACTGAAAGTTCATTCGATGAAAATTTGTTTTGAAATGACCGAGATACCCAAAAACAAAGTAAAAAAGCGATCTTGATATTAAAAAGTTGTGGCCTGTCGCATTTTATTGGGATCGCTTTCTTTGGATATCTCGGCCATTTCAAGACCAATTTTCATCAAATAGACTTTGAGTTCCTGTAAAAATTACATATACTGTCATAATTGTTTCATAAGAGGTTTCTCATTATCTAACAAACACACACACACACACACACACACACACACACACACACACACAAACGCACACAAAGTGGGAAACTTGCAGCCCCATCTAAACCAAAACTGTACCATCCCTTTAACAACATGGCGTGAGAAAGAAAGAGAGAGAGAGAGAGAGAGAGAGAGAGAGACGAAATATTCGTGCGCATGTTATATTTTATCAACGAATTTCCCATGATAACTGTAGGTCATATCACTGTATGTGATTTAGACTCGTTATATGCCCCTATATAGTTTCTAGAAAAACAGAAATTGATTTATTCCGCGTGTTGTCGCCCAGTGCGACCAACTCACATAGCATTGTGCATTTTCAGATTTTGCCCTGGAAAATCATGCGGAATTTATATGGCTTGAATCAGTATGTTGTTTGGTCCACGAGTGGGTCTTTTACCGCGGTTTATCCTTGTGCATGTCATTGCTCATAGGCACGTGTATGTATACTCACGTTTAACTGACCTAGGCTGTCTTTTTAAGCTATTATTTCTGTCAGTTAGAGAACAATGGGTTGTTCTAGGGTACGTGCTTTCGTTAGTTTTAATGTGAGAATATTCATAAAGTTATGATGATATAAGAGACAGAAAGAAACAGGTACATATTTTGGTGTTTGTCTTGATCATAAATATATATTAAAAAAAAAATGTTAATAATCCATATACGGCTTTTCTGCGCCAACCACCTTTGTAGTTGATTGGATCAGCACAGGGCGTGAAAGTCTATTATCACCCTTTGCCGCCGAAATATGGTCTGTTCTACAGATTTAGCACATGACGTGTTCAGTTTCCACAAGTAGTGGCTTAAACTGATAACCTCTTCTTCTTCTTCTTCTTCTTCTTCTTCTTCTTCTTCTTCTTCTTCTGAAATCATCACCAACACTGGATCACTTCAAACAAAATTTGAAGACCTACTTATTTTGATATCCCTATAAATGCACTGGACTTTTATTGTCACTGCGTGGTATTGATATGTATTTATCTCCTATGGCGACCAGAGATGACATTTCATAGCGCTAGGTTTCTATCCAGTGGAAAAGGCGCTCGTAAATTATCTATTATTATTATTATCATTATTATTATTGTTATTATTATTATTATTATTATTATTATTATTATTATTATGCAACGTCATGCTAGTCGGAAGAAAATTCTCTATGTACAGGAAGTGGAGATAGTGCAAATAATTTGCAAGCTTCCAGGGTGCATGACCACGGATTAAATATCAAAAGAAATGTTTATGGGTGTAGGCTATACTACTTGTTTGTTTCCTTGTCCATTCTAGAAGAAGATGGCTGGATTGCCCATATTTAGCTACTAGCTGGTCTTCCATGGGGTCCAGCTGGATGTGAGGAGTATATTACCGGATACTCAAAGCAATGACAATACGCCAGGTCTCAATGATAATAACTATTATGAGATAGAATTTGAATCTCTTACCAGATGATTTTCGCATAGATTCCGAGGAAATTATACACTGTATCCAAAGTTATACAATTTTGTTTCGCCCCCTTTGTATAAGAAAAGCGGCAGAGACAAAGACAAATGGATTTAGATAATCGCTGAATTTTTGTCAAAAGCAAATCTCATCATCAGCAACAGTGCATTATGCTGAAGTATATATATATATATATATATATATATATATATATATATATATGGAACGCGAAGTATTATGGATTTCTGGCCACGTGTGCTTTAATGCGGGTTTTCAAAGGGAATTACCTACCTGTCAGTTATTCATGGGTTTCCTAGGATCGGATTTTCCCTACATGAAATATTCATTTCCGGATCCACAGATGTCGCCGACGAGAGGATTCGGCGACGCATGTTGATGCTTGCATATTCAACTTTTGTTTTGTCCCTTTAATTGGTAGTTTGCTCCAGGGAACGATCTCGTAAGACGTGATAATGTGCTCCACCGTTGTTCAAACGTCTTCAATATTCCCGTGGGTGTGACTAAAGCGCAGAATCTGTTAGTAGGCTTCCGCACGTATTTTGTTTGATGTATGGTTCTTTTATTTGTTTAGCAAAAAATAGCTACAAAGAAAGCATCAATTTTGCCCAAAATCGCAGGTGATGACAATCGCCTTGAATTAACGCAGACACAAACCTATGAATATTTGTTAGAGTGTAGAAAGTGAAATATAACATCAAGTGTGTATATCATAATAATCCCTCACTGAAAGCAACACCCATGCAGGCGTAAGGAGGTGGCGATGTTTATCTTCGGTAGATGGTAAATTACTGTGGATTTCTACTGCGTCGGCCAGCCTTGTAATTTTTGTATATTATATATATATATATATATATATATATATATATATATATATATATATATACAAAGTGGTTATAGTTAGCGAAACGCAAGTAGACAACACAAACAGGCGTCCCTGGATAATGAATAACCACTTTGCCCTTGGATATTTTTGTTATGTGATTCATTAAAAATGAATTCCGTGAAAATTCATCAAATTAAGAACAAAGCTCTTTCTCCCAAAGGGAAACGAGCTCCACGACGCGTTCAATGAATATAACTGAAGTCATATCAGATAACCTTCAAAGATTAGGCGTTCCTGGTTTTTTTTTTTTTTTTTAGCTTCTGCCATGAGATTTACAGAACAAACAACAAACAAATTACTGTAATCATCATTCAGTAGTCATCATAGTAGCCACTGGTTAGTCTACATTCTAAGCGTTATTTTTGTTTTGCTACATACGGACCCCTGCGACAATATTTTGTATATTTACATTATTAGTAATAAGACAACAACAACAAAGCAACAAATGCTATTTTCATGACATCTGCGGACTCTTTGTAACATTTTCGTATGATTTTGTGCTCTTGTTACGACATTAACTCATACCAGTAATGATTTACTAAACACAGTAACAGTGTGAGAACAAGATAATTACTTTCAGACAAATATATATATATATATATATATATATATATAATATATATACATATATGATATATACATATATGTATATGTATATCAATCAAAGTGGTATAGTTTTCTTTATTTTCCTGTTTTTAAACACGGTAATTCTTCAGTTTCATGTAACTCTTCCCCTCAATGTCACCTACCCACGTTACATGTACTATCTTTTAAACATGGATCTTTTTCATATAGCTTTCAAACGTTTGGTTTCACTTGAACACTCTTTTCCAAAGACCGCAATAAATTGTTGATAATTGAATCACCGTGCTTGGGAAAGAGCTTTAAAAGAAGAATTGCGGAATGATGATATCTCTTCTGTAGAGTACAAGTGGTGACAAAACCGGTGGCTGTTAACTTGGTCTTGTGTGTTCGGTATCTCACGCGGGGGGGGGGGGGGGGTTACATTATTTTTATATACCCCAGTTTTATGTTTATCCCCTCTTCTTTGATAGTGAACAAGTGCAACACTCCTCAACTCTGCTCACTACTCGAACATGCCTTGCACATCCTAGAAGACAGCGTCTCCCCTCCCTCCCCCTTAACTTTTCATCACTTTCATACCACCGGTGTCGCTCCTCATTATTCCCCAAAGACCCCCCCCCAAAAAAAAAAAAGAAAAAGTAGTGCATGTGCATCTCAGCGAACTTCTCTTCTTCCTCTTTCAATTCTCTCTTTCACCTCGCTGTCCTCCTAGATACCTTCCTCAAATTTTCTCCTCTACCTTTCCGTCCTCTGTGGTCTGCATTTCACGCGCCGATTGCTCTCACATAGATAGCGGAGGCACTCAAAAGCAAATTGCATTTTCACCTGTCTTTGGCTCCCGATCTTCTTTCGGGCTTTGTAATAGGTCAAGCGGCGCATATGTATACTCGCCGGTGCTTCTCTCCCCCCCCCCCACCTTCGTGTTAGCCAGCTAAGTAAGCATATAGCTACAGAGCGTCCAAATATCGACACCTTAGCTTGGCTTGGTAGTGATACAAAAAGGTGACAATGTGACATCACTGTTGATTACATTGACAAGTCGTATTTTCAATCGTCATGATCTACAACTAAGCTTATTTTCATCTGTTGATACCCCAATATTGATGTTTTAAATGATTTCCGAGACTGTAGTTACGTCGCTTTGGCTAGTAATAACTAAGCTTTCGAGTAATCACACCATTTCCATCACGATCTCTATAGTTAAGGCGATCAGCGCGGTGTCCTGGGAAATCAGTCACACATATTGCATTGTACAGACACACACAAAAATGAATATATTTAATAGATATGTTATATTATATTGTACTAGTATTTTATGTCCTAGTTATTTGCGTGTGTGTTGTGTATTGTGCACGTGCTCTCTATACAGGTTTGAAAATTCTCTCGCCATCGTGTATGGACGATTGTTACGTTTTCATATCTTTGCAGTACGGATAGCTTTATCTAATAGTCTTTGATCGGTCAATAAGAGTTTCCCTATATTCATCGATTGAAAAAAAAAATGGAAGTCACATCTTTACCCCTATCGACATAGGTTTGTCGTCCCTTGCGAGTCCTGATATTGTCACGTGATATGAGAACGCCTGTGATCAGGTGATACGGTTTTGTCAGACGTACATGTATTATTGTTCCCTGACCATCATTATTCTCCAAAGGAGGCTCGATCCTGCTAGAGTGGGCTGATATACTGCTTCTAATGAGGTCGAACCTCGCACAAGGGATTATTAAGGACATGGTCTTCCTTTCCCCAATAGCTTTCACCCTGAGGTTGGTATTGTCTGAAGAATCCTCACCCCACCCCCCAAAAAAGGAGTTTTCTCTACTCTACATATACCACACACATGGCGAATTGCCCTTCTGCGTCGCAATTTCAATAACCATGCAGTTACAAGTCTTCTTAATACATTGGAATATTGGAACCAACGTACCCAATACCGTTTAGCACTGGGTCATCTTCACGTCTGTTAAGATATTAATAAAACACGACATAATGGTGTGTTCTATTCCATTTAATTCCATTCCTTTCCATTCAATTCCATTCCATCCTATCCCATCTCATTCTATTCCATTCCATTCTATTCCATTCCATTCCATCCCATCCCATACCATTCCATCCCATTTAATTCCATTCCATTCCATTCCATTCCATCCTATCCCATCTCATTCTATTCCATTCCATTCCATTCCATCCCATTCCATTCTATCCCATCTCATTCTATTCTATTCCATTCTATTCCATTCAATTCCATCCCATCCCATACCATTCCATCCCATTTAATTCCATTCCAGTCCATTCCATTCCATCCTATCCCATCTCATTCTATTCCATTCCATTCCATTCCATCCCATTCCATTCTATCCCATCTCATTCTATTCCATTCCATTCTATTCCTTTCCATTCCATCCCATCCCATACCATTCCATCCCATTCCATTCCATTCCATTCCATCCTATCCCATCTCATTCTATTCCATTCCATTCCATTCCATTCCATCCCATACCATTCCATCCCATTCCATTCCATCCTATCCCATCTCATTCTATTATATTCCATTCCATTCTATTATTTCCTTTCCATTCTGTTCCATTCTACCCGATGCCAACTGGTCCAGTTTGGTTTGTTAAAGAGCAACAGTATCTCTGGATGTACAGAAACATACGTATTGGTTATTTAGGGCAATGGAACTGAATGCATAACGTGGATTTAGTAAATGCAGAATTACACCAGAAATACTAAATGAAGAAATCATCAATGAAGTTTGAGGAAAATCAGACAATCCGTTCAAAAGTTATGAATGTTGACAATTTTCGGTACCGCTATGGCCAGATATGGTGACTTCAACAATTTCTGACGTCGCAGTTTGTCAACTATTTTACGAAAGTATGAAGAGAAATTAATATATCTTCATTTTTCTAATTATAGCATAATTACAGAGCACTTTCATAAGGCAAGGGGAATAATCATCACCCCAATTATACGTCAGTAATAAGGGAAAGGAATGTGCAATTTTCTCAAAAAATGAAAACTTATGCATAATGTAATTCCTTTTTCTGAGATGAGATACAAGCAGAACTTTATGTGTTAGAATTTCTGTATGTCTATTCCTTGTCTAATTCTAGATTTTGCTCTGTACATTCGTTTATGCATCTTGTCCTGGGCAACGTATTGATGTGATGATTCTGTTATTTCTACTGTGTTGTCACGCCTTTCAATGTTTTCTTTGTCATTTTTGTTGTTTTATAAATTTCAATGAATTCAGTGATGATGATTAATTTTACATCGTCCCAATATACCGTAGTGCCGGGAATCAGGCAACCTAGAAGAATAATAAAGCGCGTAATTACATGCTCAGATAAGACAGTATGTTTGTTTACATATTAGAAAACACCGAAGGAGGAGGAGGAATCATGTCTGCGTATGTCAATCGAATATAGGTGTTTTTATATGGCTTCGAACAGCGGGAAAATATACCGTTTTGGAAGCAAAGTCAATAGTAGTATTATAATCTCTACAGTTAGGTCTCGTTTAGATTATGGTTCTATTGGAAACTGACCACGTGTACGTCAAAATACGGGAACATCGTTGTTTTGAGCTGTATCTAAGAGTTTTCAAGCAGTGCTCGAGCTGATGGTTCGTAATGTGGCTTCTCTGAAACTACATTATAGTGTAGTAGCTTTCAAGTGAGAGTGTGTTGACACACGGCAGCTTCTCATGTGTGTTGTGTTGAAGCACCGTGTATTCAATATGCATTCTCCTTCTCTATGCATTCGTACCCGTGCTCCATCACCGCGCTGATATAAATAGACTGGTGCCCAAACCCACATTGACTCGCTCAGTTAGAAGCGCCATACGATATTGAGCGGCGGAGGGGAGGGCAGAAGGGGTCAGCTACCTCGACAGGGGCTTGCTTACTCATTTGTTTAATGTCAGAGTGCACATGGGTTCTCGTCTGTTCCTCCGGAAATTGTAGAGAATGGGGTTTGATTAGCAACTGTGACCTTTGTTCTAGTCTGCCCGTTCTTCCAGACTACACATAAGTAGACTTTTCTGTAGTTTACATTCATGAGCATTACATTAATCCCAGCCTACATCTCTCTTTGGTGTTCGACGCTTTTGGAAAATGGAAACATAACATTATTCGTCGGAGAAATATTCATTTCTCGCTGCCAAAACTGACACAGTTAGTATCACAATGTTTGAATTTTTCAGATAAAACGTTTTCTCTCCGTATTACGCGGGATAGTATACAGTATACGCCATGAACGAAGTGGGATTTTATTGAATATGTTTTGATATTTTTTTTTTAGCCAATTTCAATCACATGATTCTTAACAAGCATAACGCACACATGCGCACGAACACATTCATGTGTGAGGTTATAGTTTGTATATATGCATACTCAAATACAAACATTATTCATAGTATTTCGCATCATGCTATATTTTCCATCTCTCATTCACAGATTTTGATGGATATTGTATGACCGTATCATAATGTTTAGGGCATAAATAGGAGTGAAGAGATGCATAATATTATGTAACAGTATGTTAACTCAATTAACCCGACACCTGACCATACGCCATGGATGCTTTCTTTCCGTCCCGAATTCCAAATGAGCACAGCTCGATTTTTAAGGGCCACACTCTAGCGCGGTAATGAGAGAGTTCGTCGGTGTGCCGGAAATCCGAGCAAGAGCTAGCCTACCTGCCAGCCGGCGAGTTTTTATATCGCATAACAAAATACAGTGCTCGCAAGAATTTATCACTGTCTGATGAGCGAAGACTATTATCGTCAGTGTGCTGTCATGTGGAATGACATACAGGATGTTATCACAACACCAACATTTACACGCCATGCCATTGTTCTTCGTGTATATAGGAGATATAATGTACATGATTATACCGTAACTCCAGTCAAAGCAATAACCAAGACGAAAAGAAATATATCCAACAGACTGGGAGTAAGACTATGTTGGCGCATGCTCAAGCTCAATGACGGCTTGTGACATCATCATGTGACATCTTGATCCAGGAACCCGAGATATTCCTCTCCCGTACCCTTAAAGGAATAATCTACCATTTGCAGATGAAACAAAAACCCAGCATTAGTGCTTTAAAAGAGTTCTAAAAATGTGAGTTAGGGGTAGAAACAACCACTGTAAAAATCTGAATCCATATAATCGATGTTAAGTGTCGTTAGATACACAAAATGTGAACAATAGTTATAATAAAATGTGTCCGGATTAAACCGTCTACAGTTACGGTTTATTAAAAAAAAACACTTATATCTCCTTATTGATTATCTAAGGGTTTATTGCAAAAATTTTGTATGGCAGGATGTTTTGTGATACAACAGACCTACACTATGCATCAAATGTGATATCTTGAAAATGTTTTGTATCACTACTCCCAAAGGTAAACTGGACCTTTAAAAGCACATTCATTTGGACAATATATACGGCAACATCGACTATCTTGTCTCATTACACAATCATCATTTGATTCCGCTTTTTCCTCTTTTTTTTTAAAGAAATGTGTGTCACATCGTAAATCAAACAGTTTTATGGTGTTTATGAGGTGATATGAACACTAGATATCCTCATCCGCATTCAGATTCCGTACTGCTCTTTGTACATGGGAAGGATAATACTGTGTAATAATTATTACAGTCGTCGACAGATTTTAAATGGCTAAATATGAAGAGCTTGCTTCCAAAAGGCACTAAATCCATCATTTTCAATGGATTTAGCGTCTTTTGGAAGCAAGCTCTTCATTTACTATTGGATAAAACCGTAAATACTAATAATCACTTCTAATGTTGGGATACGCTGCTCTTTTGCGCATCGTCCTTTTACGCTGAAATAAACACGATCTCTTGAGACAAAACATACAAATCCACAACAGCTCTCAGGGCGAGGGAGACGGGCTTTAAAGAGATCAAACTAATCGTTCATCCGGAAGGTAGTGACGCCCTTGAAGGCATGTTTTTTTTGTGTGTTTTTTTTTTTCTACTGAGGATTTTATACCATAATGCCATGCTGCAATTGCGAGCTCACCATGCTAATCATTCCACTATACTGTCGCTGCTAAATATAGAACTATGTGCCCACTCTTTGCGAAGCATTCGTGACGCCAATTTGGATATCAGGTAATGCGGATTTGGGGGGACGAAAAAGGGGGATAACAAAATACGCAATTAGGTTCGGTATAGCCAGGGGAGGAGATTCAAACCAAACGTTGTGTTTTGCGTATTAAGCTTCGCTAAATCCTCGCTGACAGGACGGAGCTGTTTGTTACGTCGTTGGAATAGGATCTTCGTGACATTTTCCGACAGGACTGATACACGCACTGTCGAGACCCAATAATCCTTTGGCAACATTACAGTATGCAAGAACGCTGTCCTACCCCTTGGGACGGAATTTGGAAAAGGGACTCTTTTTCTGGTCGCCGTGAGATTGAGGGGCATAGAAAGGGCATGTCTGTCGTTTACTCGAGACTCCCTGCGAAGTCACGTAAAGCAATCAGCGAACGCCAGACAGAAGCGCCGAGTGGGGTTACATAGCGAGGTACAGGAAGACAGCGCAAACATTATATAGGTATATAGCCACCAGTGTCCCCCAAAAAACATGCAATCTCAACACGCGATGCTGATCAGTTCCCTTATATTTCGCTATAACACGGTAAGAGATACAAGAGAAAACACTTGGACACCATACTCTTCCCGACAAACGGACACATACAAACACGCATAGTATTATACACACACCACACACATTAGCAAACACAAATTTATGTACGCCAATAAAGAGGCCGACGGAATAACATTAGCATGGACGAGTCTCTCCAAGCCTTATGTAAATATTTCCCTTCTATTTCAGTGACATTTCACCGCGCTTGTTCTGACAAATCCATTTCCGAATTCATAAGATTGCCTTACAATATCATCAAGGTACGGATATTTCAGCTGTAGAATGTTCTCAGATTGATTACCATGCCGCTATCAGTATTTGGCTTTTTCGACGTTGTTACCGAGCGATGGTGATTGGTGTGTTCTCATTTGATTTTATTTCATTTCTGCAATTTGCAGTTTGTGACATGATATAGAAAGCTGTTACTTTGATAAAGTAATGCATGATACAATGACATAAGAATTTAAATTTCATGAAATCGTTTTCAAGCTTGTGTACAGAGAGCAACACGTATAGGGGAAAAGCATGCTGCACATTAAATGGTATAAATAAACATTTTAGGCACAATGCTGAAAGCTTGAATTACAAGCAGAACTTGACTTGATCGGCAGCAACATGAGTATATTTTCAAAATTCCCCATACTTATTCATACTTCAATATCATATTTTATAACAGGAAGCTGTGCAAAACCTATAAGAGCTATTTTTATCTTTGCATTTGAACGTGTCTTTGAAATGGCGTGCATTTTTGTCCATTTCTGTCTCGTCTTTTTCTCCCCATCAGCAATTACTGACAGCAATCTTTTCTCATTTTCCAGCTAATTGCATTCTCATGGTGATGAAAATTATGGATAAGGCGATTTATATCCATGTTATTGTACGCGTACACAGGCACACACATACTCACATATCATAATTATGCGAGAACATACACGCACACACAGATAGACATACAGATATATTCATATGCACATTCTTGGTGGCGCTTTTAAAGTGTATACATGGCTAGTTGGTTATATACCTAAATAATCCAGAATTTTGACGAATATATTATGTACGTTGTAAAGTAGATTTGAATTCGTATTGCTTGCTTGTCATTGGTTATAGTCACAATATCGTAGCGTGTCTATCAAAACAATGTCGTCATAATGCCGATTATCTTTTTTTTTCTCTTTATTCAAATCTACAGCTTCCTCGTGATCGCAGCATCCGCTTGCGCGTGATGCCGGAGCAGAGCAACGATTACCGCGTGGTGGTCTTCGGCGCCGGCGGGGTCGGAAAGAGCTCGCTAGTGCTTCGCTTCGTGCGGGGAACGTTCCGCGAGACGTACATACCGACCATCGAGGACACCTACCGCCAGGTCATCAGCTGCAACAAAAATGTGTGCACGCTGCAAATCACGGACACAACTGGCTCCCACCAGTTTCCGGCCATGCAGCGGTTGTCAATTAGCAAAGGCCACGCCTTTATTCTCGTCTACTCCATCACGAGCCGCCAATCGCTGGAAGAACTGAAACCCATATATGACGTCATACGCGAAATCAAAGGTGACGTCGACGGAATTCCCATCATGCTCGTTGGCAACAAGTGCGATGACCCCAATCGAGAGGTCAGCATTCAGGACGGTATGGAACAGTCCAAGTTCTGGAGCTGTGCGTTCCTTGAAACGTCGGCCAAGACCAACTACAACGTCAAAGAACTCTTCCAAGATCTGCTCCAGCTGGAAAAGAGGCGGAGTATGAGTCTTCACCTGGAGACAAAGAAGACGAAATCGCAGAAGCGCCGCGAGAAGCTGAAGGGCAAATGCACTGTCATGTGATGCCTCCTGATTGCTCGGGTGCATCCATTACGTAGATGCAGGTGACTATAAAATTTGCATCTTGCAGGATCGTAAAAGGGTTGCTGGGAGTAGTGTGGAGATGCCACATTCGTTACTGCTGTGAGTCAGTCACGAGATTATCGCGCCATTTTGTCCGATGTTTTGACAGCGAGAACACGGATCCCGCGTGCGGTTGACGACGCGACAAGAATTTCTTTCGCGTGCGCGTATAAAACGTCACAGACTGCACACTGTGTTATATCAGATGTGTCTGTGTCACACCCTTTGTCTACCAGCGAGATTTGGTTCCTGATCCCTTCACTGCGTTGTCGTTCCCGGTTTCGAGTTTCACTGTGTGTCAAAAGAACTATAGTGCTCCAACCATTTTAGTAAGGAGGTGTCGATGATGAATATTACCTTGGTCCACTAGTTGAAGAAAGAGTATTCGAAAGAAGACGGCGTCCTGAGCAAATCACACATGACTATTTACAGCATCACACACCACCGACCACGGGTCTGTGTTGCACACCTTTCTCAAACTGACATATCTCATTCTGTCCATCTGCATGTTTGTCTATTTATTGCTTATCTGTTCCTACGTCCGACTCACCTTTCTCTATTTCTGCTCTTCAATATATATCTACTAAGAGTGCACATACAGGACGGTTTCTTCGTATTGCTGTGAAAGTTTCATGGTGTTAGGATGTGTACTTTTGTCACACGAAATAACACACAGTGTTTCCGTGGTGCATACATGTTCAGATAAATATTTCGTATTGCACATGAATTCTGTAAGTTACCTTACTACCGTTGTGAAAACACAGGAGTTTCCATACTTAACTATGATGATGTGTATTCATTGTTTCATAATGTTTTTTGGATCATGTATTCGAGTGAGGAATAAAGGAAACTTGACACAATTATGTCCAAATCATCATGGAGTCCGGGCAAAAGTAAAGCGTGTTTGTAGTTTTTCATGTGTGTTCGTTACACAGATATCCTGCTCCACTTTTTCCCGTTCTTTTTCTTTGTCCCACATTGTTTGGTAAAATGATAATGATACGATAGTGTCATCTTTTATTTCGTAATGCTTTTTAACAGATGAATGAAATCATAAAAATTATGTCAAACCTCTGTAGCAAATATTGAGAACACTATTCTTTTCTTCATTAATTCCATAAAAGCATCCAAAATCATTCTGTAAGGAGTAAAAGACTTTAATTGAACTGCAAGATAGCGGTATTTGCACTGTACTTATGTCATGAATAAACTGTTTTCGACTTAATGGCCCGAATTCACGAAGGTGGTACAAATGAAACCATGGTTTAAACCATGGACAAAGACCATGGAGCGCCAAGTGTCGCATGAAATATTTCGTTACGAAATCAGTCATTTTCGTGGATGCAATGATTATTTTGTAACGAAAGGGCAACATTTTGTAACTAAATGAACATTTCGTCCACGAAGTGATAATTTCGTTAATGAAACGATCATTTTGTCGACGAAATGACCAATTTCGTAACGAAATATTCCGTCCGACACTTGGCGCTCCATAGTTTTTGTCCATGGTTTAAACCATGGTTTCATTTGTACCACCTTCGTGAATTCGGGCCAATGAGGATATAATCGAAAGCTCATGTGAGATCATCTATGATTAAAGTTCTCTTGATGAAAAATCAAATAGCGGATGACTGATTTTCATTATAGATAATCTTTCCTGACTTTAAAAAAAATGGATACCTTCTGTGATAAGCTGATTCAGTGTTTGCTGTGTCGCATGTTGGTATGAAGGTGATATCAGAACAAACAAACAAACAACTCTTCAAAAATGGTAGATTCAAGGGTATGGTGACTACCGGTAATGATCTAAGCAATATCTATACCGTAATGTACAGTACGATTAATTTCTTGATTTTGAAAGGGATGTTTCTATGAGACCAAAGACAGATAAGACCAAGACATTGTATACTTGTTCTTACTTTCTGTTAAGTCGTGTTGGTAAGTTCATTCATTTTTTGTACCTTCTGTGTCTGTATTACTTTACGTTATCAAAGTATAAGTGCAAAATTTAATTGTAGTTGATATTCTGTTATTTTGTGCAATATCACAGTAATGATAGGAGACGTTCTTGATGTGATGCCAGAAAACAAGTTTAATTGAAACGTGGTCGGAAATGACTTGTGCATTATTTGTCTTTCGTTAATTCTCCTGAGATTCATATATGATAAAAAAAAAGTTGTAGATATTTACTGTAAATTGACATGAATGAGATTTGTTTATTTTGCTATACAGTCATTGAATTTTTTGACGTTGATTGTATTTAATTGCACAATAGAATGGTGGAGAAATGGAATTGTTGTAACACAATTTCTCATGAATTTTTTTCATGTGCAATACGTCGCGGTACACATATCGGGATGAATTTGCTTGAAGAGGTTCTGTACAGCATATAAAACGTTTTATCGATGTTTGACTATTATCTGTCAGTATTTAAAGTGAGTGATTTTCCTTACTATTGACTCGAGAATGCGTTACAAGAGTGTCTAAGTTCCATTTAATGTCATCATAGATATTGTATGTTGTTTTCCTCAAGTGAATGAAAAAGTCTCAAGGAGCAATAAGCACGTGTCAAAAAGTTCTCTTTTTTGAACTTTTAATTGAAAGGTTTGTCTGAATCTAGTCTAATACATTTCCCCAATTTTAAAAGAGAGGAATTAAGCACATGTTGGCTTGTTTATATATAACCGACGAAAATTCCTGCACACGGCGTACTGCAACCTCAAGCCATTTGCCACTTCAGTTGCTTGAATTCATGATGGCTTAGGAGAGTACTCAATACAAGGAAAAGCGGTTGTGCCATTATAGCTACCAACATGATGGATACAGCTGACTTCCTCCGAATCTTGTCTTGTCCATTTAATCATACCTTCTCGTCTCGTTCTCGTCCTCTTAATAAGTGATTTATTTATCAGAACTTTAAATGAAATCGTAACTTGAATGTTGGAGCAGTCATGTCTAGCTCACGCATTTTCAGTCCAGCTATACGGAGAGCAACGTGTATAGGTATCCGACATTAACGACTGTTTGCAAGGTGTAGTGATGTATCTCCAAGTCCCAACTTAATTCATGAAGCACACGACCCGTATACTTTTGCCAGTAATGTTTACTTTCTGACGCATTGGCTATTCGACAGAATGCACGACCGATCATTTTAAAACATCAACCCTGCTTTCTTCTCTCTCAATGCATTCTTCCAACGTCTCACAAACATTAGATCTTTGTCGTTATCCAGGCGTATGATCGCTATCGCAAACGAGGCGCAGTCTCCATGGCATTAGGGTGATGTGGCGTGAAATAACTGTCGACCAAGGCCGGAGGAAAACGATATAACGTGGAAATCTGAATGTTGAGGGCACTACATAATATATACTATGCCTGCAACCCAAACGACTTTTTATCCAAACAACTAAAATCACCCCGCATTCCCTGTATGACGTCACCAAAAGGGAAGGCAACTTTCATGGACTGCGATCGGTATGTTCTCTAACTGCCACTTAGAATCAACTGGAACACGAAATATGTTACGCCTGGAACACAAAATATGTTACGCATGGAATCTTTGAAAAGTGTAGACTCTATCCTATTCTCACTCCATCCATCAGCAAAATTTGCTATGTCAGTTTTGCACCACTGTATGTCCACAGCAGACAAAATTTTCTATTGCCCATGGTTTGATATGACTGTATGTTAGTGTACTTTCCAATCGCTTTTTGTATTGTATTCGTCGACTATAAGTCAGCGTTTGATATTGACGAAGTAGATTTTTTTTTATTAGCTCACTCCTAGAGCTTGAATTCTGATGTAAACCATAAAATACGTGCAAAATACCGATGAAAATGGAAGTCAGGGTTTGATGACTAACAGTGCTTTTTCCAATAAAAGGTACACAGTTTTTACGTAACGCCGATGTGGTCTTAAACATTTCATTTCAACTTTTTGAGACTTTAAATCCCACAAATCAGGTTATATTTAAATCACGTGTATTCTTTTATGACAGTGTTGCGGTAAAACGAATTAAACATAATATGCAGCTGCTCTTGATATCCAAGGTCAAGTATAAAGACTTTCACTGGACCAGTAGAAATCAAATTTAACACTAAGGAGTGATGGGGAGACACCACACCAGCTTCAGATGCAATATGATATTTGCGAGGTGGTATTTAGTAAAAACAGGGTCTCTTCTTTAAGAAGAAAAAAGAAGGATAAATGGAGAAATTGTTTCCGCATAGGCAAACTTACTGTATCCTTGAATAATGAGAGAGGAAAAAAGATACACCTGTCGATATCATAACATCATGTGCAGTTAGGTGCATCCATACATAATATCAAATCAACATTATGTCGTCATAATGACGTCACTGCGATTTTGCAGTGGAATGAAAGTTGATTTACGATAATATACCCGTAATTTCTTATGCTGCTCTACCCTCAACATGAGGACTGTGTTAACTATGCGGTTGTATTTGCATCATCTTGACATGTTTGAAAATGGAATAAATTCAGATATCCCTCCTATTCAAGACGTCATATCAAACGACCAAAAAGAAAAAGTCAGCCAAATGAATCACCATTTTTTTCGAAGATAAAAGTCTGTTTCTTTGTTTACCAGGGCAACAGAAAGTAATAATTCCTCACAAATCAGCAAACCACCTGTCGACTCCACGCCCAACCCACACACGACGAGAAGTAGAAACAGCAAGTGCGTAAGGTAGCGGTAGCGTTGAACCATCAAGTTATTTTCTAATTTTACTTCAAACTGACCATCTTATTCTCACCAAATAACACCCTTGCCTAAATTTATCAAAGTTGCACAAAATAATGAAATATAAACTTTGCAATTTTAATGCATTGCCAATTTCAGGATTGATTATACATGTAGCAATTTGGAACCTTTGGATAATTTTATACCAAATAAACGATGGTTTATGACTAAAAAGGTGGCGGGGCTTAAATGGGAGAAAAGTTTTTGTTCTACCTCATGAATTGCTGGCAACATCATTTTACAGTAAAAAGACACAGCATCACACCACAGAATGTGTTTTTTCTTTTTTAATGACTAGATGTTCATTTGCCATGGTATCACTTTCGCACGAAGTTCCCTTCACAAATACATGTATAGGCCGAGTGCATAATCCAAAGTGTATTGTTATTGTCAATGGTAATAACCGTTTGTTCCAACATTTTGAGTGGATTGAAGAGGATGCACGATTTTATGTCAAATGCAATTCCTATTCCTTTATTGTTGTAACTTCTTGTGGTAAGCTTTGATTTTTTATGACTCAGAAGACTTTAACTAATTTTGTTTTTTTCTCATCTTTACTCAAAATTACAAAAGCGTGCGTGACACGACTATTTTTTACAGTATCAATGAAACGTTAGCTTCAGTAGATTTCACGATTTATTGTTATTAAAGCTCACTTTGGAAAGCAATCATACTCGCACTATGATGTTATAATGTAATTTGTCACGTATACCATTAAAAAATTGTTCATTTATTTCTGCATATTTAAAGTTGAAGTGTAATGTTCGGGTTTATGTATTGTATGTGTGTGTTTGCCACGATCCTTTTGCATAGTGACGGTATAATGAGAGTGACGACAAGTAACATTGAAACACAGATATAGTGCTTTTATGTGTAACATATAGTATGGCTTCTACAAATATGAGTGTATAAGCGCTTTGTATATCATTAAAGTTGGGAGTATCATTAACGTTCTGTAAACCATCAGCTCAACACCCCATACATGATTATTCTAATTATTATTCCTTTTGTGAACAAGTTAGAACGATACTTTTCTCTCTCTTATTTGCATTTTAAAAAGGATAAAACATGGAAAGGAATACTGATCATTTAAAAAGAAAGAAAAACACCCCTCCTCCTGATTGTACTTGCTTCTCGACGATGGAAACGGTTATGTGACTCATTTGAAATTTATGGGGAAAAACCCACGAAGGTCAAATCAAAGTCCCCATTATTCTATCCATTCGCTATTTGAAATAACAATTGATATTCTCAATTATACCAATGTTATTCATTTTATTAGTACGCTACTTTTGTATAGCAAATGTCACTTGTTTGCTGCGCACTTGTTTTATTTTATTTTTTGTTTTAGTAGAAAAGTAACACACAAATGCACAACAAGATTTTAGATTGGGCAGTTGAGAGATTTTCAGAAAGAAGCACGAAGTGAGATGTGATGGATTTTTTCTTTGTGTGTGTGTGTATCTGTAAAGAGGCCACGCTTGATTATCTTTCTCGTATATTATTTGTCTCTCGTGTTTAAGAAACCAGTCTCTGGATCGTGTGTGTCCACGTTTTGATATATCATGTCCGAACCTAACGTTACACCTCTCTTGGTACAATTTTGAGGTGGTTTTCTGTGGTTGGAGAGTAGCATTAAAGGATGTTCTTTCTATACACATTGATTGTAAGATTTCTCTAACAAACTGTCCACAAGATATTTTTTTTTTCATTTCGTATATTGTACATAACAAATTTGATTGAAGAGTAAACGTCGTTTGAAAACTATGAAAAAAAAGAATGATGGCTATTGTATATTTCAGAGTCAAATACGAAAATCACACGTTTGTTATTAAAGACACATAGACTTATTGGAACATTTTTGTTCTCATTGTGTCGTGTTATATTTTGAACAGCGTCATATCATAAATACTGAAAGCCGCCTTACATCATAACGGACTGTGTAATCAATGTTTGTTAGTTTGTTGGCTTGGTGTTTGTGTGTTTGTGTGTGTGTGTGTGTGTGTGTGTGTGTGTGTATTTGCAAAACTCAACACCGAATGTTATTTGAAATCCAACATAATTACGATAACTTCTGTGGTTCAGACACAAACGGGACGCAGAAACCTGCAAATAACGACGATGCTACTTTTAGGGCCTGGTCACACATACGCGAAGACTGGAGGTTGGATGCTAACATTTCTGGCGACCATCGACAACCAGTTGACGACCAAACGCCGCAATTTTTGATCGGCGACTGTTATGGAAGCTGATCTGTTGCCCACCTGTTGCCCACCGTTTGCAAACCCCTTAACAACTAGTTGGAGAGCGCAGTGCGATCGTTTTGCCACCACCACCACCAACAACAACAACAACAAAAACAGCAACAAACTGATAACTGCTTGTAGGAATTAGGTTTGAAACTGGTCGGCAACTGGTCAGCGATTTAATGAAGATCACCAGAAAATTTGTCGCCGATTGGTCTCTGACCTTCGTTTGGGTCTCGGCAACAATTGCTCAAGGACTGTCAATGTGTAGGACTGCTCAGAAATGCCCCTAGCTGTCAATGAGGAGTCAACATAGTTCTGGTCATAACAGTCAAGATCATGGAATTAGTGTCTGCTCAGAAGGAAGAAGAAGCATGCCGCTAACGTTGTAGGGATTGCTTTATGTGCTCAGGAAACGGTGCATGAGTGAATGTGGATTGCATCAAACACGGACTCAGAGCACGTGGATCGTGGACATGTCATTTAGACCCAGACACTTTAAAGACCAGAAATTAGTGAAGACCAGTTCTAAAGAGGTTGGCAACCAGTCGGCGACCGGTTGCCGACATTTTCACGACCAATGAAATACCTGGGCCTCATTTCATAAAAGATGTTAGGATGGCAACTCTTGTTGGAATGGCAACTTCTCATAGCAACAGCCAATCAGGAGGCTGGATTCTTGTCATTACCATGGCAATTGCCATTCCAGCAAAGAGTTGCTATCATATCGACTTTTTTTATGAAATGGGGCCCAGGTTGGTCGGCAAAAGGCTTTTGATGCAGTATAGAAAACCTCTGGCCTAGCCCACCGCTGACAACCATCTTCGGACCAAAAAACCTTATTATCCAACTGTCGACCCGTGATTTCAGAGATTGTAGAATGGTCGGCCACACCAGTCTTCGCTTGTTTGTAACCATGGTCTAATAGAGTATGAATGCATTGGCATGCGATGATCACGAAGGTGAGATGCTCATGGTAGTTGGCTATCGTTCATGACAACAACACAGAAAAGATTGGAACATGAGAATGCGGCTTAAGAATATATTAGTAATGACCAAAGAATTCAAGTACGATCTACGAATACTGTATTAATTCCTCATGTCATTTAGACTAAAGACTAACATTTCAACTTTGAAAATGACAGATTTTGCTGAACAAACAATACCGCCCTAGTAATTGAAGCGATTTAAATGAAATTTGGCACACATGTTGAGCTCAATACGTAAGTTGTGCATGACACATTTCTCAACATAGCGGATAGTGTGTACATAGTGCATTGCCATGACATTACATTTTTGACAGTACATTATTGCCTCAAAATCAGAAAGGAGGCTGGCGGTTGGAACGTCTTCTCCAGTTTTAAAGCGAGTCAATCGAAATCGGGCGCACACGTTGAGCTCAATTTATATTTACCGTTTTCAACGGTAGAGGAAACCACATTACCATGGTAACGACATATTATGTTCCCATGATCAGGTAAAATGCCCGCGGATCGAACTACTTCTCCGGGTAAGAAAATTGGCGCACATGAAAAACTCGATGTAAGGCAATTGTGCAAAATACTTTTTTTCAAGAATACTGGAAAATGCGTTGCCATGGAAACAGTGCAATACGACCACCAAATCATAAAAAGCCTTGGACATTGAAATTCTCTCCCAGTCTTTACACGATTAAGAGGAATTTGACACACAAACACATGGGGACTGTGAGGTAAAAAATTTAAGGACTAGTCTTTAAAAGAAGCGGAAGTGCATTGTCATGGTAAAAATGCACCATGCCCCAAAATCAAGAAAAGGTATTTATAGATTGAAATCCTCAAGTTTTTGAGCAATTTAGAAGTAATTTGGCAAAGTTGTGATGTATTAAGTTGCGCAAGACATAATTTGAAGAGTCGTTAAAAGTATACCGCCATGGTAACAACACGTTAGATATGAATTAAAAGTACTAGTTTTGAACTCTTGTATTTCATTTGAAATTGCAGTTTTATTCCATTATTTCTTCTGGACCAAAATTTCAATTTTACACCCTTGATATCTACAGTGTTACAAACCATGTACAGGCCTTCCTATATAACTTCCGTTTCCTCATTTTCTTCAGTTCTTGTCAGCTATATCTTAGCGCGTATTTTGTCCTGCATCGTATATAGTAGCCATGAAATTTAGTGTCATCGACGGTTTTGCTGTTTTGCTTGTCATTTGATTTAATTTTGATTTGATTTGATTTGATTTATTCACAAAATGCATATACATACATTATTCACAAATATGCACATAGTTTGTACATGAAATATGTTATTATACATTTTGTGGGGATCGTCATAAGCTATGACAAGCTTGACTGGGACGTCCAGTATGGATAACTTACACATAATCATGTACACAAACATCACTTAAGAAAATAATTACATGCACGTTCAAAGGATTCATAGATGGCAAGTCAGATACACTGTATCTGACTTGCACCTCGCTCGGGTGATCACGCAGCTCTCCAAACGTTAAGTGCCGCGGACATTGTTTTCTTTGTCTTTTCTTTGTCTTTTTTTTTTCTTCGACGTTTATATTTCCCGAATTCACAAATTGTCATTCCTTTCAGTAGTAAATATCAAGTAAGAATTAATCTCACATCAGCATCTGGGAATCTATACCCTACAAGCAATGCTTCTGTGTAGATTCCTCGTATTTCACATGTTAAATTGTCTAAAATGCTGTACCTGACAATTCATCCATGCTTTTGTATTGTTATGTTTATGGTTTATCTATTTGTTGAAATGTGGAATATGAAACAATAAAAAACAAAACAAAACAAAACAAAAGATAGGGAAATGAGAGAAGGAGAGGGAAAGAAAGAAAGATAAAGGAAGAGGAAAAATAAGAAGAGGGTTACTTTACATCATGGTGATTAAAGGTATGCAAGATTGATCATTCTGGTGGCATGGCCATATGATTGCATACCTCTTATTTCTTGATCGATGAAAAATAAAAACATGACATATACTGCAATGAAGAGGGCGAGGCGGCAGCGGGGGGCGTTTTTTTTTTTTTAAGACGGCACAGATTGGGGCATGGCGCGTGTTAAACCTATGGGAAAAACGTTGGGTTAGGGTTTTTGGTTATGGTTATGGTTATGGTTAGGGTTAGGGTTGGGGTTAGGGTTAGGGTTAGGGTTTGATGGTTAGGGTTAGGATTAGGATTAGGGTTAGGTTTAGAGATAGGGTCCCCGATAGATTTTTAGTTTCCCCAATCTGTGCCGTCTAAAAAAAAAAAACACGCCGGCGGGGGGGGGGGGGGGTGGGCGTCCGAAATAAAGGACGCCATCTATCGTTTCCTACCTGCTTCAGCAGCCTGAGATGTGCACTCATGGTCGTGGTGATGGTTTTGATGTTGATGGTGCATGACGGTCATGATGCAAGAAAGATAGTTATTGTGATGCCGTTGACTTTACTGCCATTATGATAGGGAGACCAAGATTATCATGGAAATGTTATAACCATTGTCAATTAATGGGAAAGATCAGTAACAAAAAATTGCAACGGATTTGGAAACGACACGTAAATCCAACGGAATGAGGAGTAATAGGGTTAATTCGAAAACAAATAGGTTACATTTATACACCATAATATTATTCTGCATGTGACCTTAGCTGCTTGGATGGGGTTGAACAAATCTTTGAAGGATACGCTGTAACAATATTTCTATTCATGATCATGACGCTAATACATGTATAGCGATGCTGAAAATCATTTCAATGACGAAGGAAGATTACGATTGATGACGTATGTCCGCAAAACAAATAAAAAGGAAGAAACGAATACTTGTGATTCCTGATATAATAATATATGATTTCATATTTGAACATTACATTATATTATATTATATTATATCATATTATATTATATTATATTATATTATATTATATTATATTATATTATATTATATTATATCATATTATATAATATCATATTATATTATATTATATTATATTATATCATATCATATTATATCATATTATATGATATTATATGATATTATATCATATTATATTATATTATATCATATACATCATATCATATTATATCATATTACATTATATTATATTATATTATATTATATTACATCATATCATATTATATCATATCATGGTATTACGTTAAAACTGGACAGTGATGTCACTTCAGGCGATATGATTCCAGACAATATTTTCTCGCGGACAGTCATGACAATTGTTATGTTACACGTCTAATAAAAAGGCAATATTTGTATAATTCATTCAAACAGTAGTATGAGAGCAAATGACTAACAGTTTCTCAGTATACACGTAACAGTTAAAGACAAATACATTTTTTTAACTATACAGTCGTGCTTCAATTCCAAACAACAACAACAAAAAGGATCTGTTGCAAAAGAAGCAGCCTTTGAGAAATGACATGACAAAGAAAAAAAAAAAGCATCGCTGGCGCTTTCACCACAACATTTCCTTCGAGATGTCTGTTCTATTCAGTTTTTTGTTGAATATCACACATCAGCTTCCCTTTAATCGCATTATTCACAAATCTAATCATGCAAGAGCGTTGCCCCAGTTTCAGAACTAAGCCATGCACGCCAACGGCGGCCGTGCGTAATTTTCAACACGATTAGATACATATTATGACAATTAGTTATGAGCGAAGGCTATGGAGGAAAATATATCAAAGTTTAAGGATGGGTCTGAATATACAAACTCGAGAAATTCAACTCGCGATTTCATAGAACCATAAGTATTATCATTTAATTCAGTTATTTAAGATATAGGGCCTATAGTTACGTAATTATGTATAATATATATTCATGATTCATGTCACAAACATGTATAATGGTTATGTAAACTCATTATACTCACAATCGCTCGACAGAACCCTTTGGCATAACATTAGTTAAATATCAACCTCGCAAGGAATTTCTTAAATTCATGGTCTTCCTTTGTACTCTTCTACTCTAAGCAGAAAGCTAGTTGAATACAGCATATATATATATATATATATATATATATATATATATATATATACAAGTTTATGTTTGCATATACCATTACACAATGTACATCATAATCACCGTAAACATTATATTGAGTTGGCAAACACATAATATTGATTTCACGGATGTTATGGCAACTATGTAGGAATATACAAAATTAATGTTCGATATACTAATATAGTAGTGAATTCTGGAAAAGTTGGCTTCCGAATCAATGAACAAGGCAGCGTTGATCCATGGATCGTTGCCACAGCGAGTTTTTCGTTGTCATTCTCATGATAATTCTTCAACTGACGTATAGCCGAACCGATTCTGAGTTTCAGAGGATTGTATCCTGGCGGCTCTTAATTGATTGAACAAAGGGGGATCGATAAGTGTCCTTCTGCACCTGTGTTCGGAGAGATATTGGTCACCAGCTTTCAATTTGCGTCTTCGCGTCGCCGCTAAAATAGGGTTGATATTTAGTGACCTTTCAGGCAAGCGGGCATACAGATCAAAATGAGCATGAAGCGTTCATGCTGCGATATGCAATTTCAAAATACAAGTCCTGTCATTATTTTTTCCTGACGATATTTTTGCTTTCCTTCCCATCACGAGTGTTCCCAGGTGCACGATTTAGCAAGCGGTGCAAGGTAGACGATTCGTCTGGTAGACATGCATGGAAACGTTCACGATCAGCATGCCTTCCTGGTCATATACCAGTCATAAACGTCCTCACCGCATATTATTCAAGTCACGTATATCTCTTACTCTTCCACGCAGCATCTCTGCTCGTCATAATATGCAATGTCGCACCCGGGCATTAACGTTATATCATTTGCAATCGGGACAAGCAAATGTTGATTTATTATTTCTTTCTTTTTTTTCTCAGAAAAAGTATGCTCGTTCGTTCCCTTCCTCTTGTCACACTCTCAAAAGCGAACACGTATACACACACTCTCTCTCTCTCTCACACACACACACACACACACACACTCACACACACACACACGCACACACACACAAACACATACACACACACACACACACACGCACAAACTAGCAATAGATACTTGTGCTAGTTGTGGGAGTACCCCGTTGTTTTCTTTCATAAACAAATACTCCCACAATGTCATTTTTACCTCCATACACAGTGCATGACTAAATAAAGCGAAACAGAGAAGGAACCCCCACAATGTACCTCTTTCTCGTCCACAAATACACAAACACATGATTGTATACATATACACACGTCATAATATTCTCTCGTTCTTTTTCAACATATTAATGTACCTGACTCACACAATGAAGTAAAACATGCAGACCATATTCCTCTCTTCTCCACCGATTTCTCTCTCCCTTACTTTCTCTCTCTCTCTCTCTCTCTCTCTCTCTCTCTCTCTCTTTCTCTCCCTACCTCAATCTCGCTTGGATTACCTTTCATCCTTCCTCTTCTCCACTGTAGTCCATTCTAATTTCACGTCTCAGGTGCTCTTAAACCAATTCTCAAAGCTGGCAAAATCAGCCTACCAGGGCCTTGTATTTACATGAGTTGCAATTCCTCGTGAGTTTGTGCAATGTAGGTTTAGCCCGTGAAATCCGATCGAATTAAAGGTTGCTGTCAATTGAATCTCTCTGTAATACAGGTCCCTGGCAAGAATTGAAAAGTAAAAAAAAAAAACAGAATCCTTACAGGCGTCATAATCAATTTTTACTTCTTGCCGAGGAGGAAAACGCAATCTTTAGGGTGGTTTTGAAGATACTCTGTCGATGAAATAAAAAGGAAAAGGAAGAAATTTAAGTATGAATAAATAACATGTTTCCATCAACCCCAGTTCTCTCAAGGCGCGTTGCCATGACGACTGCTCGTCAGAAAGATTTTTACTTCCGCGATGCGAGTATCAAGGGAATTGTTTGATTAGCACAAACTCACGCAGTATCACAGTGCGCTGTCGCGTGAGGCGCCAGTGACCCATTCGGTTGGTAGCCGCTGCAGAACCCTCACCACTCCGCTGAACAGTGGTCACGTAATTACCCCTCGTATCTTCCGAAACGTCAGGAATTTTACGCTGCGGCACCTTCATATACACACCCTCCGCCGACGACTATACCCACATTTGTACTGAACGTCAAACTATAGTTTGTTCTGAAAGAAACATATTATTCAGAGGGGTGAAGGTTCAGGAGTGAGTTTCTTCAATTTGTCTCCCTCTACAAATTAAATTTGTTGAGATCGCAACTGCTGATCTGTAAATTAACAAACATGTCGGGAAAAAAAAACATTTCCAACATGTTCGTTAATTTACAGATCAGCATTTTCCGACACGTTTGTTAATTTACAGATCAGCAGTTGCGATCTTAACAAATTTAATTTGTAGAGGGAGACAAATTGAAGAAACTCACACCTGAACTAGTTTGTTCTGTTCGCCATCACGTGTCGTGTAGTGCCTCACATAGCAAAGAGCATTTGCGTGCATTTGAATGACATATGACTTTTGACGGTATTTTTTGGGTGATGTCCGAAGGTTCGGTATTTCGAAAATGAAATAATATCCTTTATTCCAAAACACGCAAAGTCCCTACACCTATAGACGTTGGTTAATCCGAACATTTTTGAAGGTCCGTCAATCCGGAAATGAAATAAGGTCGGCTATTCTGAAGTTTCGTTAATCCAAAAATGAAATAAGGTTCGTTATTCCAAAGGTTCGTAATCCTAAAATGAAAAAAAGAAGAAAAAGAAATGAGGGGGTAGTACTAACGAACCTTCGGAATAGCGTACCTTATTTCGTTTTCGGATTAACCTTATACCTTCGGAATAAGAAACCCTTTTTCCATTTTGAAATAATGGACCTTCGAAATGACGAACCTTCGGAATAACAAGCAGTTTGTATGCGTACCGAAAAATCTTACGAGACCGTTGAATCGTAAGCTTCAGTGAAGACAAGAGATGTTATCACGATGCCCAGTGTGGTATATTGGGTTATTATCGGCCCATTTGATTAAGAAAGATAACTGACAAATGAAAGAATAGAAAATGATATCGGTGTCGATGATCTGCGCCTGCCGATCTAGAGAGCTCTTGCCAGAGTAGGAGCGATCTCCTCCGATTCGTGGAAAAGTCGTATAGTGATCACCGAAGGGTCGCGCCTGATCGCCGTAACTCGCATCCGCAAGGGTGATGTCGGTATAGCAGTCGCAAGGTTTTGGACATGTTCCAAATTTCGGCTTCCTCCGGCTTTGATCGAGCACACTCGCAAGTAGAATCGCATATAATCAGCACGCCCAGATTGGTCTCGAACAATAATCATTAAATTTGGTTAAAAGTATAAATGTCTAAAAACGGCGCTTAGCTCATTTTTTTTTCAACAGCTCTAATCGCAAATATCTCAACTTCACAAAATTGGAGTTAGCTCGCTTTGCGATAAAACTCTTCAAATGTTGGGAGTACTATTGTGCTTTAGATATTACCACTTTTATTCACGTTCGCTTTCAAGTATACAATGATAATATGATGCGACAAAGTCAAATGTGAAGGTACAATCAACACAGTTTTAAAATATTAAACCGTCAGACTGCATTCTCGGACTATAAATAAGTAATAACGAGATGAATTTTATTCTCTTTTAAGACGTGCAAAACTACAGAAAGTATACAATATGAGTCTAAGTCTGCAAAGTGTGCTTAAATAGATTAATTAGGAGTCACGCGTCTCTCACTTCAAAGATATTATATGTTTCACTCACTTTAGAATCGATTTTATTTCTTCGTGGCGCCACAACTTCCAAATGCATGCCGGTTCCTTATAGTGTTAGATGGTACGTATCGTGAACTATATTACTTGACACTGTCATGGTGGGTATTATGATTATTGTATGTCCGCCATTTGCGGCTTATAGCGTTCCCCTCCTTGTCGCCACCAGAGTTTTGCATCCCCAAACATCTAATTGACTTGGAGTCTCGATCTATGGCAAATTGCCTTCCTCAACTCTTCTCTTCGTCGACAGAGAGAGAGAGAGAGAGAGAGAGAGAGAGAGAGAGAGAGAGAGAGGCGATATTGCCCATGATCCGATAGTTTCCTCTCGCAGCTGCTGCGACGATTTCTGCAGAATCGGAAATTAAAAATAAAACCGCATCTGAGATTTCGGCCCTGCACGATCCAGCTAGAGCTTGTGATACCTATCCTATTTCCTCGATTATCGGCTGTTGCGATACCGGACAGTGACCTCGTTTTGGTCCGTCTCCACAGCAATAATTAGCGATCGATTGCACATGACCACCGCCCTCGCAGTTTCTGTCGTGTTTTTTTTTTCTTCTCTCTCCCTCCCTCCCTCTATCTATCTATCTATCTATCTATAAGTCTGTCTGTCTATGTATGCACTAATCTATCTATCTATCTATTTATCTTTCTATCTATCTATCTATCTATCTATCTATCTATCTATCTATCTATCTATCTATCTATCTATCTATCTATCTGTCTATTTACGAGATGTATCTATGTATCTATGTATCTATCTATCCATCCATCCATCTATCTATCTATCTATCTATCTATCTATCTATCTATCTATCTATCTATCTATCTAACTATCTATCTATCTATCTATCTATCTATCTATCTCTTCCGTAATGACGTACCTTAGCCGCGACCAAAGTGAAATAGGTGAGGCAGGATTTCTCCGGGCAGGCATTTGGAATAATCCCACTGCATTCTAAATACAGCACCTGAAACTACACTATACGTATAGAGAAACAATCATACTAGATGATGTTCGTTCCGAAGGTTTGTTAGTCTGAAAATGAAACAAGGGTCGTTATTCCGAAGGTTCGTAATTCTCTAGGTTGGTGATTTCCAAAGTTCGTTAATCCAAAAATGACATAAGGTTCTTTACTCCGAAGTTCGTTAATCTGAAAACAAATAAAGGTTCGCTATCCCAGAAATTGAACAATCTTTAGCGGAGCTCTGTCGAGTAGTTATGAGTGTTAGAAGGGGCTGATTCATCATGACAAGGGGAGCACGCAGGATTCGTTCAAAGGGGATGATCAGTACACGCATGTGTGATTTTTTCCCCTTTGAAACCACTCAACATAATATTGTTTTTGTGTCCCTTTTTTCATCATTTAAGGTAATTGCAGATTACAATTGTTTTCCACATAGTCAGTAAGTAAGTGTATCATGCCCATTTGTGTGTGTGTGTGTGTGTATATACATGTCTGTGTGTGTATGTGTGTTGGGTGTGTGTGCCTTTCCTTTTGTTCATGCGTAATATCGCACAAATTTGTCGTTGTTGTTGTTACAAGGCCAATTATAAATGAAGTTTATTTCATTTTCGGATTAACGAGCCTTAATTGAATTTTGGTTGAAAGAACCTTCGGAATAACGAACTACCAGATTTTTTTTTTCAGATAAACAAACCTTAAGAATAACGACCCTTGTCTCGTTTTCTGATTAACAAACCTTAGTTCTTTTTTTCCGAATAATAAACCTTATTTCTTTTTCGGAATTACAAACCTTTATTCATTTTCGGATTAACGAACCTCCGAAAAAAAAGAACCTCCAAAAGAGCGAAAGAGCTGAAAAAGAATGGGAAGAGAGAAGGAAAAAAAAAGGATCTGGAGAGTGTTTCGAAACCTATGCAATCTTTGAAAAATTATTAATGGTAAGATGTTCAACTATTACTGTTAAGTACTCGTTTATTTATATTTTAGAAAAATGTTCGCACAAGATATATACATAATATTTATACGCATATAATAAACACTGAAATGTTTTGTAACTAATCACCTATCATTGAGTTCCTGTGAGTTTTTTTTTTCTTACAGAAAGAATAAATCAGGAAGTATTATAAGAATATCACTTTCTATTATACAAATCAAGTATCATTTTTAAAAAGCAGGTGCGGGAAAGATTTATCTGTTCACAGATTCAATTTTCGTGTTTTTCCCCCGAAGCTCAACAGCTAAGGACATTTCAAATATTGCTTCGGATGAGTTTTCTTTTATGATGATTATTACTCAGTAACATTTTGACCTCCAGTCAACTCAATAACGATCGCTTGATATTGTGGACTTGCGCCATCACTCGCTCACATGCATTTTACGTCGTTTATATGCTGCGATTTTCTCCCATCAGCTTTCTGGAAAACATCACGGTTACTATGCTTCCGACTGTGTGTGTGTGAGTATGTGTGTGTGTGTATATATGTGTAGTCTGTGTGTATGTCTCTGCCTGCTGCATGTCTCTTCTCATGAAGGACAGTGAGCTCGGGTCCTTCGTACATGACTGTGTGGCCTACATCATACTGTACTTCGAAAGCCCCACACACAATATTATAGAAAATCCTTGCAGTGAAGACACACGGATTCATACACACACACACACACGCAACACACACACACGCACACACACGCACACACACACACACACGCACACAGAGCACTCACACCCTACTGGTACACTCCCTAGACACACACTCCCATACCCGCATGATATGCTATACACACGTCAACCACACAACAGAATACCAGTGCCGTGTCGTCTACGTATTCTCTATACCCGGCCTGTCGCCGCGTTTTTGCTCATTATAATTATCCAGAGAAAAACAAGGCAGGGCTGTGCCTCCGTACTGGGGAATGCTGATAAATACCCACGCCTTCTACTACCACTGGCGTGCGCTGTTGAAAAGGTAGGATAGTTGGTTGAAATGCTCCTGTGCATTTTACCGATTATCTGAGAAATCATCTCATCTTTCCAGTAGCTGCAGATGATAACGCCCAAACTCGAAGACAGGACACCTTTTCGAGTAATCGTCAAAAAAGGTATGTTCATTACATTTCCATATTTATCACTCTTATTGTTCTGCCAGTTATTGCGGCGTATGTGTACCCTAGGTTGCTATGTGATGATACAGCAGTATTTTGGTTATCATCCATGGTAAACGAATCCGTACTCATTAAATGGCAAACCCTTGTTTTCAGTGATGAACAAAAATATACTCATGTTTGTAATGAATGTTTTGCAGATATCTGAGGGTTTTTGAGACGTATGAATTCACCGAGAACGTATGAATCATAAAGGGAATATTTAGACATCTGCGCGAGATTTTGGTTCATTAGGATATTCTATTTCAGTGCGTGGTATATCATGCACCCTGTGTGTGGCATCAGCATACTTCTTACATAACGTTTTTTTTTTTTTTTTTTATGAGCATGCAGGGTCATAGCAGTATAGACTGTCAAATTTGAGCCTTCATTGTTAAGTGTGCGGATTGTCGAAGGCGACTTCTAGAGATAAACTAGCCAAATGAGACAGTTCTAAATTTAATCATACAATACTACATGTATAACATATTTCACTTTTTGTTCTTGAATTAGCTTGATTTTAAAAGAAAGTCTTTTGGGAACATATTACGAAATACAATTCCAAAAGACTGTCTCAGAAAAAAAAAAGTATATAAATGCTCCATCATGAACACGATTAGCATAAATCAAAATGCATGGATATATACATTGTATTTTTATCGATGCAATTCGGCGAACAGGGTTTCTGAATTCTGCTGGAAATCTGGTCATTAACTGTCTTTTTAAACCATGAAGTCCGTTAAAATTCCAATGTTTAGCCTTAAGACAAGAGGTATTAATCTCTCTCTCTCTCTCTCTCTCTCTCTCTTTCTCTCTCTCTTCATTATTCCGGAGCCCTGTTGCATAAAATGTTGAAATCAAACACAAGTGTCTGAATACTAAATTCTGATTGGCTGATACCTGGGGGGTGTTTCATCAACGTTTGTCAGCGCTGACAATTTCAGCAAAATAATTGGTTTTGATTGGCTGAGATGCGCTGGTCACTGACTGTTACTATGGTGATTGTCAGCGCTGAGAACTTGTCAGCGCTGACAAACGTTGATAAAACACCCTCTGACCTATGTTATTCTGACTAAAAGGTTTGATTAAATCATTTAATATGTTACTGGGGACCTGGTGAACTATAATCGTTTACATTGAGTATCTATGGAAAAAGCATTTTGTTATTGACCGTCGTAGTGTTTAACACCGTATTCTTGCTGACACACCTTGCATAATGTTGCAAGTGGAAGAGTAATATTAACACATTATGATTATGCACCATCGTCATAACATTAGATAATTATCAGAATGCCAGTGACATAATCTTCAGAAACTTCCATTGCCATAGCATCAAAATGGCAACAATCTCCCTCTTGCATTCTTATACGATTAAATGAGGTTAATTATAGCAAATTGTGATGATGCCGTGAGTACAATAACAAACAAAACAAAATATGCGTATTAACAATTATGTTGTTCTGCACTCTAAGTGCTCCCATTAAATCTTTACAATCTGGATCCGTTTATGTCTTCACAATTTGGTGGTTTTTCTCAACACACGCACAGACACACACACACACACACACAGATACATATATATGTATGTATGATATATATATATATATATATATATATATATATATATATATATATATACATATATTGGCCCGAATAAACGAAGGTGAATGAAACTATGGTTAAAACCATGGACAAAAACCATGGAGCGCCAAGTGTCGCATGGAATATTTCGTTACGAAATCAATCATTTCGTCCACGAAATGATAATTTCGTTAACGAAACGGTCATTTTGTAGACGAAATGACCAATTTCGTAACGAAATATTCCTTGCGACACTTGTTTTTGTCCATGGTTTAAACCATGGTTTCATTTGTACCACCTTCGTGAATTCGGGTCTATGAGTACAGTAAGTTGTCCACGTGTTGGTATGATAATATCATCAAAAATAAAACTGAAACCAAGTTCATACTGTATTCACCAACAGTTTATTTCGGCACAATAATAAACTATTGGTGAATAGAGCATAAACTTGGTTTCAGTTTTGCATATAAATCCATACATAGTATAATATAATATAATATAATGTATCTATTTATATTTATCATTTATATATATGATATAAAACTCCGAATCCAGCTTAATTGAGGGAGAGATTAACTGTGTAGATATTCAATGTCATCAGCAAAGCATAATCCATAATTATGATATAGTCGAAAACGTTTCGGAGACACATTGTCTCCCTAAGGTCATGTGTTTCTGTAATAG
This sequence comes from Diadema setosum, assembly GCA_033980235.1. NCBI lineage: Eukaryota > Metazoa > Echinodermata > Echinoidea > Diadematoida > Diadematidae > Diadema > Diadema setosum. The sequence continues at coordinate 10,189,726 of CM067072.1, read as the reverse complement.
AACTCATTTTGAGCATATATGTCTCCTTAAGCTGGAGCCATCTGTTATACTATATACCAGAAGTCTTGTAGAATGCAAGTGCTTTGACCAAAACTTTTAACGTAGTCATGGACCAATGAAATGCGAACTTGTGACATGATGTTGTTCAGCATTCTTTATTATATCAATAAACAATGTAACATGAAAGGCGTAGGTTGTCTCCTGGATTGAACAGGAGGCACAAGGCAAAGACAAAGGACAATACAGAAAAACATGTAAATACATCATACATTGTAAAGAAAAACACACTCAGTTACAGTTTCGTACTCACAAACAAATTTACCAAAGATACATTTATACACAAACAAATTAAAATATGCAATACATATATTTCATTTCAAAACATACCTTATTATCAAACTAATACAACTTCATCTCATTCTATTATTTTCATTTCTTTACGTTTTATATAAATCGTTCTCATAAAACCTTTCTCTCTCTCCCTCCCTCCCTCCCTCATTCTCTCTCTCTTCTCTCTCTCTGCCTTCCCCCTGCTTTTCTTATGCCTTTCTTTTACTCCATTACCATTAATTCACTTTACACCTTCTTAACTTCTTCTCCAAAAACTCTACTTTAACTTTCTCAGTAAAAATAACAACAATTAACAATACCAAATCCTATAACATCACATCTAACATATCATATTATACTAACAATAAACTAAATCTCAAATTCTTTTTTCCTTATATAAACCTTAACATAAAATCTTAACACTCAACTATAATCATGTTACAATCTCTACACACTAATGTTGTACAGACAGTCAAAATATTGTTCACATTATCTCCCTTCTCTGTCTTTTCAATAACCGGCTTACCCCCATTTCATCCCAAGGTGCATTTTCCGTAACCATCGTGAAATTACCCTTCATGTACAACAAGCATAAACGAAGAGTTGTATAAAATAATGAATAGATATACCGAGAACTAGAAAAGTATATTGTAGAGTGCAGACAGCTCATTTCCAACCCATATATTGTGATTTCACCCTTGTCCTACTACTAGTATGCCCTTATTCCTTGACCACCCCACCCTTAGCATTAGAGAATCACATTGATATCATGACTAGTTTGAAAGCTATTCACAAATGGCTCTATTTCCCAATGATACAAATTTCTTCAAGAAAATCTTAGATCGAGACAGTGATCCAGATCACAACCAAAATGTATTCATCTTGTGTGTGTGTGTGTGTGTGTGTGTGTGTCTCAAGATCAAATTTTCCTGAAAATTTCATCCATATCCGTTCAAATTTTTGAGCTATTTTGCAAAGAGACAAACAAACAGACAGACATACGAACCAACGCCGGTAAAACATAACCTCATTGGCGGAGGTAATAAAGATAAGGCTTTCGTAATGAATGCAGACTGGTGATCGAGCACATGATGCTATCTTCAGTAGAAAGTAGGTGGTGCCTACAACTGAGGATTCGACAATGGCGTTACCACAGCTGCGGGGCATTATGGCGGCGTGCACGACCCGCGCTCGCTCGCCCCACACAATACACAACGCAGCCACCATTGACGAATCTCCGCCGAACCCCATTGTACTCCCCATTACCCCACTGTACTGTGCGTCCGGGGAGCACTCGTGTGTGCCACAGCTATATACAACAGCGTGCACCAACCAAGCCCAGATTTTGATTCACGTTGTCCGCCATGCATAATATGCCTAATACAGCAGCTGTCTTGTTCATACGTTATAAGCCTGAACACGGGTTGATGATTTATATTAGCAAGGGAGTGGTACAAATTCTGCGGGATACTTCCCATATCACGCGAGTATGATGAGGGTTTCGAGATATCCAAACAGTGAAATTTTGATGTATTTCCCTACATAGGCCTAATGGTAAAGGATTGAAAATGAATTGATGGCTTTACCCTACTTCAAGGGTGCTGAATCCGAATCTGATTGAAGCAACTCTTGCATCCCTGAGGGTTTTGAGATATTCAAGATGGCCACCATAATGATAACAGAAAAACTCTGCAGTCACATACTGTTGTCTTGCCATCCACATCCTGAGCAGGTTTGCATCGTACTGGTCGACTTCCACCTGTCATTTTATCTTTCTTGGACATTTTTTTGATTGATTATTTGACAGGAGTTCTAGAAAGTGCATGCTTGTGTAGGTGTTATATTCTTAGCGCATATTACATGTTTAGTCTTACACGTTTTCTGTTATATCTTTTATGTACCTAGGCATATATCACGCACCTACTATTTTGTAATATTGATGTGTTCACACAACACTTGAAGCATTAAGAGAGACACTGGTAAAATTGTATAAGGATCGTCTGCGGAAGATATTAGTATTATAGGTAACGCGTACTTTGGGTTTGGTTTGGTTTGATTTATTTCTGCATGTTCTTTCTCCAAATACAATAACAAATGAAAACAAAGTGATACACAGTATGCTAAAAAAGGAGAGTTTAACATATAAATCAATGCAAGAAATGTCAATTTCATAACAACATCAGTCTGTAATGACATACGAATCAAAACAACATATTAAGGCATACTGTATTTATGAACAAAGGCGAAATCAATACAGGGGACCGTCATTATAAGCAGAGTTTGACGTGGATGAGGCCCTAATATGTAATACGAATATAGTACAACACCAATAATAGATCTACTCATCTACTTTCTCTTCTTACACGTTTTTCCCATACGATTCATCTTTGTAGTTTTCTGCGTTACAATTAGCTGGCTTCGATGGCTTTTGTGTAGTGAAACACGCGCATTGCAGGGCACATCGAGTCCTGCTCCACGAAGATGGTGATTACAATAAGTGTCTTTCAATAGGACCCAAATGCAATTAGCAGGGATGCAGTAATAAAAGCTTGCCCATTTGCAGAGTATAATGTGTTCGCGTTGCTATGACACCCGCGTGAAAATTTCATATGCGCGTCTACCCCGTTGACTCATATCTGACTTTCAATACGTTGAATCCACCTGCCAATTAAGATAGATTGCCATTAGATCGCCTTCATTTCACAGCAGCGTCAAGATACATGGTTTTAACGTATTTTGCGCACCCAACTTGAGACATTACCGAAGCCCGCATGCCCTTCACAGTACGAGACATATCACTTATCATTCTCGCATTGCCAACCCTTTGTGTCCCGTAGTATATCCCTATTATCTCTATATGTATGTACTGTTCGTGTATACCACTGTTACATAACTATACTTCCCCTTTACCACTTTCACATCTAAAGCAGATTATATATTATTCAAGACTTGCCTTCGAACAAAAAAATGATAATTAAGAGTTATGCTTGTCAGCTGCTAATTGCTGACCAAGACATCGATGCAACGTAATTGGAACCTGTTTAACTTCGTTTGATATTATGATTTCATGAAATGAATTTTTTCATAACTGCACGCTGGGGTGTCAAATAATTTTCGTACATTTCTCCATGTAAGTTCTGAAAAGGGGAGAGACCCAATGAAGAGTTATGGTGGATCCCTCGAGGAAACCTACATGACAACAGAATTACAGACATAATTGAGTGGGCGAGAAAACATTATTATTATTATTATTATTATTATTATTATTATTATTATTATTATTATTATTATTATCATCATCATCATTATCATTATCACCACTACTACTACTACTACTATAATTGGTAAAACAAAAACAAAACAAAACAAAATAAAACAAAAGTAAAACAGAAAAATGCAAAATCGTAGCCCGAAGGCTACAACACATTGCAATCATATTCAGATACCTCCAAATTACCAAGCACATAGAACACATTGAGCTATTATAACATCCACAGAGGAAATCACAATCGAAATATAAGTACACTGTATATTGCACCAAAATACCACATACGTTACAATGCTTAACATGTAAATATTACACATCATTCTTCATAATATACCTAACTGAAAAAAAAGATAATCTAAAGAAAAACCTTAGAAACATATCTCTGAACAGTCACAAAATAGGAAGGAAATATCAAAGGATCTATTCATATATCACTTTTATTATAACTATGTTTCAATCAACAATTCTATTCCGAGGAATGAATACAGAAAGAGAAAAACGTGGTTGCTAATTAATAACCCCTAAAATTTTGAATTATGCAGACGTAATTACGTATCCACACTCGCAGCCACATGCCCACCTATAGCACATGACAAGACACATGCACGTACACCCACGCACACACACGCACACACACACACTCACGCACATACACATACCCATACACAGAGACACACACAATCCAAATGCATGCCATTATGTGTCCACGAGAGATAGAATATGACAAACGAAATGGGTCTGGCAGGAATAACATTATGTGCGGGTGACGTTTTATACCTCAACTTTTGTATGTATGTACCTGATGACAGAAACATGTATGAAGGCTAAATTAATTAACAAAAGGATGACAGTATTACTGTTCCTTGACATCTAACCAAAAACTCATGGCACATTATATCCATTATTGTCATGTTACATTCTGAGGCTGAGAGAGAGAGAGAGGATATTTAAAAAAACAGAAGAGGAACTTTGCGACCTAAAAATCACGAATAGAACGTTGGGGCAATAACAAAACAAAATAAGTGCCTCTCTATACTTAGCTCTATCTCTTTCCAATACACCTTTTGTCTATATATCCATGCAGCTTTTACACATCCGTATGCTATCGTACAGAGATGCGTGTTCGTACGTATGTATCTATTCAATTAACGAAGGCAGGAAAGTGCATACACACACATACATACACACACACATTATATATAATATTCCCCATATACTCATAGAGTAATCGTTTTCTGTCACATCGTCAATGACGTAATAATGTCCACACCACAGACTTCCGGTACAGGATGACATCGGGTTTTACAAGATCAATGGTGAGACGATGAAACACACTTCGGAACTGGATGTAAAATTTTGCAAATGCATGAAGCATCACAGAACAGTAGTGATGAAATGAGGAACTATGCTGGTTTACATTCTGCTATAAAGACGAGGTTTTTATATTGTTTGTTTGTTTGTTTGTTTGTTTTTAGTGTGAGAAATATATTGAAAAACGATAACGTTACGCGACACCTTTTGGGGGCGGAGGGGGGATGAAAATCATATAACACATTGTTAATGGAGATTTCCTGTAGATCCATTTTGACTTTAAATAATGGTACGGTGATCCAATTTCTGCAGATGGTGTCTTGCGAAACTATACTCATTAAATGTGTGAAGGGCTCTTAATAACTTCGATGTTATCTAAGAATTGAAAGTTTAATAGGATCCCAAGAGATTAAAAGGTAAGACATGAGCTTGTTTTTTTCCTGAGTTGTGTGAGGTCGATGGGCAGTTCTTATTTTGACCTGCTTGTAATGAGCCCCATTGGTCATAATGATATCATCATGGTGAGACGATGAAACACACTTCGGAACTGGATGTAAAATTTTGCAAATGTAAAATTAAATTATATCTAAGTTATATATATAAACGTACAAACTTATATGTATAAATTATATAGATGAGAGAAAGGATGAGACGATAGACGTAGCTTGAATCCTCACAGTTTGATTTTTATTCTCAAGCTTTCGGGCCCTGCCCTTTATCAAGACTGAGGATCAAAGAAATCGGACAAAATAATGATGATGGATACAGAACATGATATAGATATTGTATACAAAAAATAATAATGATCAGGATAATAGTGAAAAATGACAACGATTATGATAGAGGTAAAAATAGCAGAACATAACAAAATTAATATACAACATATATAATAAATCATATGTATAAACTTATATATATATATATATATATATATATATATATATATAAGTCTTAGAGATCAGCAATGGCCTTGGCTGAAACTATATCTTATCATCCAAACATTCCATTAAACATTCCCGTCAAATCATGAAAATTAAATCAAAATTAAAGTCAGCAATCCAAAAGTTTTTATCTTAAACATAATTACTGACGTACGACTCTTTAGCACTCAGTGTTCTCGAAGATGGATAATGACAAATGATATACTCTAAAAAGAGGACTGTATAATAACGGGAGAAGAAGAAGAAGAAGAAACTAAATGCCTATCGGCACTTAATTTTTTTTATAAAAAAAGGAGATTATATCAAAGCGCTGCCTCCAGTGTTTTAACGCCAGTAGCCATCAATTAGGACAAAGCTCTTCGAAGGTGAGAGAGTTTTCAACAGAGGCTGAATATCCAGCCTTCGCTCAGTGTGATGTTATAAAGAGTCCTGGAGAGCTCGTGGACTGCCGTGCTTTGATATATGATTAGAGAATAGAAAGTTACCATAGTAGTTTCCCTGCCAGTCTATATGTGAAGTGAAATATACTCAAATACTTCTTTATTGATCTGACCTATCCATTTTATGATTCAGTATTCTCAGACTTCTTGCGTTTGCTGGAAGCGGAATAACAAGAAACATTATGAGATAGAAACATTATACGAATATAGATCGATGTCATGAGGATGCATATTAAAAGACGTATTATTATACAATAATATCATTTTTCTCTCAGAGACGGAGGATGATTTTCAGTAATGTGCTTGTGTGTGTGTTTGTATGTGTGAATATGTGTGTGTGTATGTGTGTGTGTGTGTGTGTGTGCGCGCGCGCGCCATTTCTAGCTCTGCTTTTTTTTTTATATATATAATAGTTATAGTGCCGAATACGCAAAATTCATGCCTTCCTCGCTGGCAATCATGAAGCGGTACTCAATGGTTTGGCTTGAATTGACAGCAGAAACGAAATGTCTCGATGTGTGCAGCGACTGCAGTTTCAGTGAAGGCAAAAAAAAAAAAAGTGGATCTGAGATCAGTTTCGAGCGATCATCAAATTATTCAATTCATACTGACAATTCCGCTGCCACCACCATCACTTTCGTTGCAAGACATTCTATAATAACTGTAATCTTAACCACTCATACACACACACGCACACACACACATACACGCCCACTATGTTGAATGTTGTCCTATACATAATATGTACAGGTACCATGTACATGTAGGCCTATACACTGATATGTAAAAACATGTAGGCTTAAATTACATACATGTGTAATATCACGAGATGTGCTGAGTTGTGTATATCATCATATCAAAAAGCCACTCGGCGCTCTGTAGCCGTAAGCAATGCATCATAACAATCAAACATTGCATGTGTGAATGGCGCCCTTTACCGTATTCGGCGGAGGCAATGAGCACAATATACCGCTGGCCCCGAGAGAACCATGACTCATGGCCTAGCCAGCGAGGCAAGCGTTGTTGGCAGATCTATAACACACAACTGTACGGCATGACCACACCACACGTCATAGTCGCTCTAATAAAGGGCGTAAGTCAGGACTCCCATTTGTTTTTATCTGTTGTTGTTTACTTTTTCTCTGTTTTATTAAGTGTTCATCCTACAGCAGCGTGTGAGTTTTATTCCCTTTTTTTTTGGGGGGGGGGGTGCTTATGAATCCTTATGTCAGTCTTTATATCGCCCTGACTTTTTAAAAAATCATGTCAGTGTTTTTGATTTGATTTGATTTGATTTGATTTATTGGTTTCTGTATCATCATTGTACATATACACATTTATGTATAAACATAAATATAATAATATATATAAGTATTTTCTTCTTCATTGCCTGTGTACAATGTACAGCAAAAGTACAACAAAACATACAACAATGAATAATACAGAGGGGCTACAGCATAAGCGTAGCTTGATTTGCGTGCAGCCCCCGTAGCATAACATAATATTATAATATACATGGGAAGGAGAATAGGAGGGAGGGATGACTTGCATAGAGATATGATAGTTGAAAGGAGAAAGGGAAAGAAGAGGTTTGTCTGCTTTTACTAAAGGTTAATACAAAGTAAAGTCACCTGTATCACTGATTAGCAAGACATGACAAAATATTTCCTCACCGAGGTACAGGTGGACAGTTGATACAGGTCATGGTCGGTTACATAATCATTATTACAAAATAGATTAATTGCGTCGATATTTCTACGAAAGAATTTCGTGTATAATACATTAACAATGACAATAGAATTACTGATATTCAGATAACAACATTGTTTTTACAGCCTTCCTAAAAGAATACATTGAATTTAAACTTCGAATTTCAGAAGGAAGAGAATTCCAAACATCGGGTCCAGTGTGTCTGACAGATTTCAGAGCCATCACTGTTTTGGGATTATGCAAGTGAAACTTATCAGATTGTCTTGTTGGATAAGAATGTATTTCCTTGTTTAATTGAAATAGTGAGTAAAAAGAAGATGGCAACTGACCATTATGTAAGCGAAACATAAAGAGTGAGTTTTGCAAAAAATTAATGTCATTTACCTTAAGTGTCCTCATAAACAAGCAGAATCTGATGCATAATGTAAGTCTTGCATGTCCTTGGGTCAATTTCATTATTTCACAGAAATTGTGCCGCTCATATACAGTTAAAGGACTACTGTCACGTAGCAATATAGTGATAGGCGTGTTATAGTGAATTATCATATTTCAGCTATCTTTCCGCATGCAAGTAACTTCTTATTTCAACTGATGATAGGAACGAAATGATGATGTAGTCGATGAAGAATCGATAAGGGGCAGCCATTAGGGGGCGTATCAAGCACACATTACAGTGACATTAATTAATCCTTACCCTTTACGTTTGCAAGGCAAGAAATTAAAATTAGGGTACTTAACTTTTGTTCCCGTCACAGACCCTCCATTCTTTCGGTGGGCATACATGAAGAATTACTGTTTGTTTGTTTGTTTGTTTGTTTGTTTGTTTGTTTGTTTGTTTGTTTTCACTTTCAACCACATTCAGGAAATATGTGTATCCTGCAGTGTCATGACAAGTACACATCGAAAACAACAAACATCAAACACAATGCAACATGATGCAAATATACATGAGGCAATTTAATGTACCACAAGAGATATGTTCCTATACCAAAGAGTGATTCGAATAAACGCACCCTCCGTTATGCACAGGCATTCTCTAATTCATCATATCTCTCTGCATATCTCCAGTATTTTTCACCTCAGGGTCTTGATCTACATCGTATTACCTACCACTCATATTTTGCTGGTACAGTTTATGCTATGATAATGTTAACATTTATGTACATGTCAGCTCTGATGAATAAAGACCTACGACGCTTCTGTTTCATTTTCAGGCCAGGTCAAGACTACACGTATCTTGATTTTTCCTCTTCGATCATTGTGGTTATTATGCCAGTGACTTCATTTTAATGCCCTGTCTTATAGACATGGAGAGACAGACAGACACAGATAAAAAGATGAACAGAGGGAAATAGCAGAGTGTTTCCACCTCATACAGTAATAAATAAACCACTGAAATGTCGAGCATGATAATTGTGCCTTAAACAACGCGAAAGAAAAAAAAAGAGACAGTATATACTTGGCAATATATCATCTATTTTTGCTTCACACAATATACCTGGAAACAGTAACTTAAGACTTCCTTGTTTGATATACGAACATAATAATATGCTAACCTATTTATAGGAACATGGATAAGTAGTGTAGCATATACAAAACAAAACTGAAAACATATGCTCACACACACACACACACACACACACACACACACACACGCACACTCATACATAAAGTTTTTTGCACTCGCATGTTGCTTACAACACAATATGATGAATGTTCCACTTCACATTGTATTTGGTTGTGTGGCCCTTTCACTTCTTCGAGGCGATCGAGTGATGTAAAAATGCATTAAAGTAAGGAACTTTGAATTGCTTTGGGTATATCATAACCTATGTTTGGCTGTTTTTAGCAGTCGTCGGCATTCAATGTGCGTGAATTCAAAACCTTCCAAAGAAAAACACTAAATGTTTCGATGGAAATTGTTTGATTCCCCAAGGTGTCATTGGAATGTATTCAGGGTGATGATGAGTCCTCAATGCGGCAACAACCGCTTGAAGATTACCTGCAAAAGCGGATGTGCATGATGGCTGCCAGATATGAGGTGTTGTTGACGGCTTTGGGGTTTTCCCGGTTAAACCACAACTGATTTTTCGTTCGACATTTTGATGAAACAGAACGTTCAATCTTAATCAGAGTCAGACTCGACTTTATTAAGTTTGTTATGCATATTCATTTATACTTCCCAAAGTACGAAGGTTAATCATAAAATGTATTCACAGTTTCACGGTGCCTGAGTTCTGGTGTATTTCATCCACGTACGCCGCAAGTTTCGATGAGGCTTTTTTTTTTAAATTCGGTTAATTTAATATACTGTCATTGTTCTCATTTCTTCTCGCTCCATGTCGTGCAGCTTCTGTTACCAGGCAACACACCCGGACGTCTCAATTCCCACACTGCGGCTTCTACACTGATCAGGGCTCACCCCTCAACACGCCACCCCAGACTCAGGAAGCCACCGGAAGTCCATCGGCGTAGCACTCGGGACGTTGACCGACTTTGCCAGGTGTATAGGAGCTTAGACGCCAACAGGGTGACACTCGCCCTCTTCTGCCGAGCGTTCACCGCAGCTATCCAGCAGCACACGGGAAGCCATCAGCCAGACAACCCGTCCTTGCCACCATGTCTCAGGTAACAGCCCTCAAGAAGACGGTGGAGCAGCTAAGATCTGAGGCGAAGATCGAGCGCATCACGGTATCGCAGGCCTGCAACCAACTCCAGGAGTACTGTGTGCAACACGAAGCGGACGACTTACTACTAAAGGGCGTCCCGACCAACATCAACCCGTTCAAGGAAAAGCAAAAGTGCACCATCTTGTAGAGGGTGTTGGGTGGTATTCAAAATGATGAACCGTAACGGTTTTCCCCCAATCAGTCCTGTCAAAAAGAAAGAAAGAAAGAGAAAGTATCCCCTTTTGAAAGAATCCCGCCTCACTTTTCCCGCCTCTCACGTACACATAATATAACATGTCTATTCAAGTAGTGAAGGGAAAATCAAACACGTCACCGTTACGGGCCCATGTGGTGTTGAACAAAGTCAGCTAACGTTCAAACATAAAGTAAAGCGCAAGTCAGAGAAACACAGCAAATTATGTTAATAGTAATAACCCTATACGCCGGAGCTCCGATTTCTCTTCAAAAGAGGCATTTATTGTAAATATTTTTTTTTTGTTCACCTCCAGATCCAACGTCACAGACGCCTTTTAAGGGAAAAGTGACGTCAAGATTACACGGAAAATAGAAACAAGATTCTCATGTTTTAAACAATAAATTTCAGGGGAAAAAACGGTTAGTCCGGTTTAAAATCGCTCATTTTCTTCTTCGAATGACATAATGGGGTGCGGGAACGTGCCGTAACGGTGGAGGTTGATAATATTTTTGGAAGATTTTACATAAATATTTTTGTTGAACGTCATCGTGAAATTAGTCGGGATATCCCCCCCCCCCCCCTCCGATATGCCGATGTGACATTAATCCAGGATGTAGGAAATTGCTTGGAGCCGAGGTTGCCATGCCCACGGTTGCCAATGGTTACTAACCAACGTTTTTGCATCGCAGAAAGAAAACTCCACCTCCAAGCGTCAAGAATGTCTCCCCTTGCGTTGCACTTCATGAGCTTCACCTCTAGAATGGTCACAACATGTTTTATAATTGCTTAGATATTGTTTATAGAAACGTGTAAGAGAGAGAGAAAAAAAAACATGGATATTTTCCTGTATGACCCTTCTGATATGTTATCGGGTCAGTATCAAACATGTTCATTTTGTGAGATGTTACTTGATGAAAATATTCTTAAGAGTACCCCATCCAAAGCAAGTTGTGCAAAATTGTAGATGCATCGTTGTCATCGCAAAAAATGATCATGTCCCAATGCTTTCTAGAACACATGCTGGGCCGAAGCTTCCGGTATACCGTATCATGCTGCTACGCATGAGTACAATGCGTTTAATGGTAGATTCTTAACAAAATATGCAGTGGAAAAAAAGAATCAGGAAAGATTTCGTAAATTTCACCTCTCCCCCATCTCCATATAATGACCATGTCATCACAATTTATCAAACTGTGTTTCTCCCAGTAACCCGTTGGTACCCTCGGCACACTTTATTAGTCACTGCCAACGCGAATGTTGTTTTTTTGCTGATGGCAGGCGGTAAGTGATTCTTGAAAGCACTACCCAAACATCCTAAGACTCCCCTGGGTAGGCTGTCCCTCTGTGGTCTCAGCGAGCGTGTGCCCCTGGCAGACATCCATGGAAGCGCTATTGCACTAGAGTTCCATGGATTCACCACGAGATTAAAGCATTGATTATATAGGGCAGATTTTTGTCATATGTTTTCACTCGATTGTACCGTTGCAGAGCTGTATGACCGATTCCCCAGCAACTTTGCCTTGTCTCGTAGTTGTTATAGTTATTATGTTTCTGTATAAATTATTATTGTTATGTGCAATATTGCTACTAGGATAACTCTATATATATTGCGAGAGATAGTGTAATGGTAACACCGGCTTTGGTTAACGATGTTGTTGTTGTTGTTTTGGTTTTTTTTTTAGATTGTAGAAACAATTTTAGTAATGTATTGTGCTTTTTTCGTGAGTGTGTGATCCTTACAAAGTATCAGGTTGAGAAAGGCGTTGATTCAGAGAGGAGGAACACCTCCTTTATTGGTTAAAGGGCCGGACTGTACACGGGCTAATGATATTTCAGAATGGCTTCGATGATTGTAGACTATATCAGCCCTCGATTCTGCGGCATGAACAAGGGGTATCTGCATTGACGAGAAATACTTCCATTTTTAAGATTTGATTATAACTGATGTGGTCCACATATCAAAACTGAGAGTCTGATCAATCAGATATAATAACATGGGAAGTACAGGGTGATAAAAGTTACGGAAGGAAATTCATTTCCTCAGTTTCGATATTGCTGAAGACTTTTATGACCATAATGTCACAGTAAGAATAAACGGGTGATTGGCATATCGAGGAAAGTAAACTGGCTGTCAACAATGGAATGCAGGGGGCTTATTCATGTATTACGTGCGACAACTTTTGACGTAGATCAATGTTTAAAAGAAAAGGTATACGAAGACGTAATGCGACGTACGACCTATGCTTACATCACGTTGGGTTCAAGTCCACAATCCAGTGTTTATTGCCAAGTAAGTTTGAATCTCAAAAAAAAAAAAGGCTTTCGCTTTGTATATCAGATCACCTGTCGCATAATATGCGGAGGTTGTGGAATTGAACTGTTCCGAAGTATAGCGACTGCATTCGAAATTTGAAGTGACTATTGCATTCACACCTTTCATGGGCTGTAAATTGTTGATATGCCGCACTGATACGTTTAATAAAAGTGCGTAATCTCATTATCCTATCAAAGAATACAGATTCAAAATAGTCAGACAAGTGAAATCGTTTCCTCTTGGTCTCTGAATGTGACCCTGCAGTGTCCTTTTTTGCTCTTAGTATGCAGCTAGCGCTCTGTCATCCATGTATAGAAACGGATACCGCAACAGCTCCAGCTATACGTCGTAATGATTGAATTGATGTCGTCTTAGAAATATTTAGGCATTTAGAATAGCTCGGGATATTTTTGTAGTCTTTCGAGTCGTGAGTTGTACAGACCCCGTACATTGTTACATGGCTATCATAAGGGGGCAAAGCGAACTTCTATCATTACACCTTGCAAACTATAGCGTTTTCTTCTTTTTTTTTTAGGCATATCATATAAGATGCAAGTAGACGGTTACGAGTTTGGAACTCATCTAATCGTAGCTTTTATACTTAGGAGAAAAGAAAACATGTAACATTTTGCATTCGTTCGTCGAAGTAATCATGGACAACTTAACAATAATTGTTTAAACACACTTGTTGTTTGCCAATGCAGTCCCCTGTAATGATATTGATATCGCAAGAAGAGATTCTGGATATGGTGTTAAAAAATAGTGCGGTATATAGATGGAATTTCAATTAGAAGCGCTTCAATGCAATTACTCACTGGCTGTATAAGAATAAGTGAAATCAACTCTTTCTCAAGCTTTGGATGAAAATCGCATTGACATTCACGTCTATGTTTGCGATTGAAATCTAAAATTGTTATTTTTCCGTGTCGTAGTGCTTTGTTATTACTTCTTAATTGTAGCCATTGTAAGTTTATACAGAATTTCAAAGCCTTATGACTTGTATGAAATTAAAGGATCCTGATCAAAATTACAATAAATTGTCGTTTTTCTTTACTTACCTCAATGGGATGGTATAGTTTTGGTTAAGACGGGAAATTCAGATTTAAACTTTCTGCGAGATAATAATATTAGAAACCACTTGTGAAATATTAAAGAGCATACAATTATAAGAGGAATTCAAAGTCTATTTGATGTAAATTGGTTTTGAAATTACTGAGATATCCAAAAACAAGGTAAGAAAAGGTGGTCCTATTTATTTTATTAGGACCATTTTGTGCTTGTTTTTCTTCTCTTTTTGATATCTCAGCCATTTCAAAACCGTTTCAAACAAATAAAGTTTTCAACAAATAAACTTTAAATTCCTCTTAGAAGTGTATTCCCTTTTATATTTCATAAGAGGTTTCTCATTATATACGAAAAAGTTGGAAACCTGAAGCCCCATCTAAACTAATACTTTACCATCCCTTTAACGTGAGAGGAGAGAAGAGAACAGAATGAAATGTGTCTGCATGAAATTACAAGTTTGAAATTTAAGCTGAAATCGTCTGGTATAGCTATATATAGCGTTTCCCGTGACCAGTTGTGTATGAGTGTATGTGTGTTTATTGTGTAAAATGTGAGTATATAGTATACAGTATGTGCAGATGATTGAGCATTTATATATCATCATTCCAATATATATCTATATCTATATATATATATATATATATATATATATATATATATATATATATATATATATATATACATATATATATATATATATATATATATATATATATATATATATGCATGTATATTTGGGTGTTTTTTTTCATTGACAGTATAGAGTAATGGCCCATTGTTAGGATAGTTATCGTACGGAGATATGAGAGAGATGTACATGATAATGTGTAACGAAAGAACAACACGAAGAACTCGAGCGATGAGCAAATATAGGCTTTGGCTTGTGGGACTCCCAGAAGTTCCTTCTATATCCTATAGATAAAAGTATCTGACGTCAATGACAAAATCCCGGTTGATGAGAAAGATGAAGAGAATCATACAAGCTAAATCACTAGGTTTTAGATGTTTGATGCCTTGTAAGGATTCTCCATGTAATCCATCACTTAATTTACACTGATCAGCTTCATCCAGAGAGGATTATACATCGATATGAACTTACGTAAATGATTCGAAATTAATCTTCATGCGTACGATTGTCCTGGGACTTGTTAAGAACACCGAAAAGGGTACCACAGAGTACATCATACGCAAATTCAGAAAATGGAGTGTTAGTGAGTATAAGACATGTAACGAAGGAACATGCTAAAAGTAACTGAATGTCCAAGGATTACGAAATGTATATCCATTTTGTTATAATGATAACAATAATGATAAATATTTCTGATGCGCACTTTCTGACAATATGTCCCTTAAGCTGTCAAGGCGCTACAATAATTGAAACATCACCTTAACAACATAATTCATATGAACAAGTTAAATAAATTGAGACATCTAACAAAAACACATATATATTATGCAAATGATAACTAGGATGTCCTCCTTGATAAACAGATACTTGAGGCGTGACTGAAAAGTTTTGAGGTTATGAATGCTCGTAATGATACCAGACCTAAGAAAGACACCAATCTTCTTGAATGTGAACATCACGGGCAGTGAGGCTTAACTGTCCACCTAATATTGTGTGGAATATTATAAAATCAAAGGATGAGATCTTTAGATATCATACTGTTTCTCATGAGAAGAAACGTAATGCATTTTATGACGGAGAGCAGAATACAAAAGGATATACAAATATTCACACGATGTCCCATGTGAGCACAATATAACATAATAGAGATTTCGGTCATAAGTTATATGACTGTCTTTCGATGAGCAATGCTCATAGTTCCATTATGCCAGTTATTATGCATCTAACGTTTATCTGGGGAGAACCCTCCTCTTAATGACTCTGCAAATACATAGTAACGATGACAATTCTGCAAAGTTTATTTCTAACACACACACACACACACACACACACACACACACACACACACACACATACACACATAATATTTGTATGCATATATCTTTAAAGGGGAAGGCTAGTAACTGAACAGTGGGAATCAGTGGGAATGCTGAGGGATGATTGTTCCAATCCTTGTGGGATTCATTTAAGAGTACATTATATATCTATTGTTGTGTGAAAATTATTTGCTTCAGAATGGTCTCATATTCAAGTAATGTGCAGTTTAATGTTTCCAGGTTAGCGTGCCTGGTCAGTGACGGGGCATTAATCTGCACATTACTTGAATATGAGACCGTCCTGAAGCAAATAATTTTCACACAACAGTAAAATGTACTCTTAAATGAATCCCACAAGGATTGGAACAATCATCCCTCAGCATTCCTACTGGTTCCCACTGATCGGTTACTAGCCATCCCCTTTAAGAAATATAATCTCACATGGCTCAATTTGTAAGATCTGAGCTAACTTGAACTAGTTTATCATGTCTGCAGTCTACAAGTCAGATATCTTTGCCAGAAAATATAGGATAATTGTTCAATGAATAATCATAATTCCCTCTAGAAAAGAAAGAGAGAATACACCATTTCATACTAGGTATGGGATATACTATAATCTATAATAATTGTGCTATTCTTACCACGATAAGGAAGTTTGTCCCGACCCTGAGCTTACTTAGAATTCAATAGCTAATCCTGTAACGAGTCAATATTTTATTCTTAGTTCATCTAGATTAACTATAGGGGTAAGGTAGAAAAAAAAACTTTGTCGTATTCCCTTACCTCTAAGGTCATACGAAGGGGAAAAAGATCAATATGATGGACTTAGAATCACCAATGAAACTACAATATACTGTACAAGGCTCAAGAAGAATGGAGTATAATAATGATAAACAAACATACGCACACATAATGATACACTATACACTGCACATTTACATGAGACAGAGCATGCATGTTTCGATTGGTGCCAGAAGGAAAAGCGAAAGGAAGAGATTAACCCTTTGTGTGTGATTTGAGTATATCGATTAATACAGAAAACTTCACAGCTTTGTGCACACTGTGCAAAGTCTGTGGCACAAAAAAGGAAAGAAAATTGCTCATCCTTATAAAATTATTATAAAGTGCTATATACAGACTCTGTCACAAAATGACGCTAACGCATGCGTTCGAGAAAAAAACGTTGGAGAGGAAATTGCTTAATTTTCATAAAAGTATACTAAGGGTATATAGCACTGTATCATTGTGGTGTACAAGGGAAAGAAACAAGAGATCCAGGTCTCATTTTTTTTTTTTTTTTTGGTGATGGGGAGGGGTACATTCTTATTGATAAAGATTCCCACACCCCCTTGATCACCAGAGGCGGATCCGGGGGCACAGGGCACCCCCCCCCCCCCTTTATTTTTTTTTTTTTATTAAAAGAAAAAAAAAGGACATTGTTATTTCTATTTTTATGATTATTTTTATTTATTTATGTGGCACCAGAACTAAAAACTGCGCCCCCCCCCCTTTACGGAATTCCTGGATCCGCCCCTCCATCATCATCACGTTACTATCTGCCTCAATGGTAAAAGGGGGTCATGGCATTTCCTGCATGGGGTACTGTATAACCTTTACAATTTACCACTCCATGTTTTAAGTTGACTGAAAGACAAAATACGATCACACAACTGAATATAAGAAGTTTGTGTCGTCATACAGTGTGCCATATACGAAAAAAGAAGAATATTTGTCTGCATGCTTGCAATCAGTATTACTGTTTCGTGATAGCGCTGTGAAATTTCCCAAACTTTTTTTTTAATACTTTTGACTGTGTTGAAACCATCACCATTGAAGGGATCGAATTAGTATTGGTTGAGGTGAGAATTTAGCGTTTATCTTTTTCGAGGTATTAAGAAACCACTTTATGAAATGCTAATTAATCTAAAATTCTAAGAGGAACTCAAAATTTATTCGATGACAATCTGTTTGAAATGGTTGATGAAATGTCCAAAAACAAAGTACAACAAAGCAGTCCTATAAAAGGTTGGTCCCATCTTTTATTAAGATTGCTTTGGTTTGGATATCTCAGGCATTTCAAACCAATTTTCATCAAATAAACTTTGAATTCCTCTTTGAATCATATTTTCTATCATATATTTTCATAAGAGGTTTCTCATTATCTCAAAAAATATTATCAAAAAACGTTGAAAACTTCAAACGCCATCCCTTTATTGTAAATATAGTAATCATTTCTGTTATGCACTCCAAGAAGTTAAACCGCTTCATGATTGTATCACATAATTACTGTCTGATCCCTCTCAAAACTTTCTTACTTTCTTCATCTGTGTAGCTATTGTCTTAAATGTCCTCAATTTCTTTCTCGTGTCTGTGAGTTGTCCTGCGCGATGTCACTGTTTATATCACATGTTACTTTGTTGTCCCATGTAATGTCCAAAAAAAAAAAGTTATTAGTTTATTGTGAGCTATTATGTACATCTATAATTGTATTTATTCCTCATCTGTCGATGTGGATTTTCTTTGAGGGACACGCACAGTGTGCAAGGACTGTGCTTCAATGGGCCCCTCGATTTTTTTGTTGTTGTTGTTGAACGTGTCTTAAACTTATATTTCCATTCTTATGACGAGCATATAATTTGTTTTAAAAGAATAATGATAGCCAGTTGATTCTAAGATATCGTCATCTTAATTCTCATACACTCTATTAATTTGTGTCCTGTTGAAAAAAAAAAGGATTGAATTGAACCATTTTGTTTAATTTCACCTAAAGAGATACATTTGAATGGTTTGACCAAGAGAAGAGCATTGCTGAGACCGAAAAACTACATTGTGTAGATGTGAATAAGGTAAAGATAATTATAAAAATGAAATCAATTCTCAGATTCACTAGCATCATTACTATTACCACCTTTATTATTTCATTGTACTGAATGGAATTCTCCCAATAAGACTTTTGTAATTGAGGGCGAATAAGTCTGAAATCACTATGAAGTTGAAAAGTAATTACAGAAAAAAAAAGAATGAGACAGCATTTTTGTATTGGTTTAGTTGTTTTGTTTCTCATTCACGTGCATGGCTTTCATCATTCATTATATCATAATTATAAAATTATTCATTTATCTGGGACTTGATTGCCACTAAGATCAGCCGGATGACTGCACTTTATATAGTCTGTCATCCGACGTTTCTTTTTTTTTTCTCTCTCCCTCCTCTATCTTTATTTCTCTTTCTCTCTCTGCATAATGTATGATCTTTTCCTCTCTCTTTAGATCTTTGGATAATCCATTGAACACACATTGAATATAGTGTATTCAATATGAGTTAATAAAGATACACTCTTGAAGGAAGTCTTAGCCACTCATTCGGTGAGGGAAAAAACGAAGCTGTCATACCATAAGGTCGTATATCATCATGCCACCTCGTCTTTGTGACTATGTTAAAAAATCATGATAATGAATTGCTGTTGATAAAAAGAATAATCTTTAAATGCTACAAACAAAACAGTGAAATGTTAGTTACTGTATGGATTAATCGTAATCATTCTTGGAAATTATTTTATGCTATGTATAATAGCAGAAGAGTATCTATATCTTCATTATGTTCACTCAATGCATGATAATTATTGTTTCACTATGAAATAATCCATTTAAACAAAAATACTGACACGAACAGTCAAGAAAATGTGAGAGTAAGAAATTATGATGTTGCAGCTCATTTTACTTTATCATGATATTCACTGTTTTTATTATGGACATTTGATAACACATTGTGATACATATTTATGTGGATACTTGTCATGTATACTTGTCATGTATACTTGTGGATACTTGTCATGTATTACACCACGAATGGTAAAACAGCATTATTCATACATGCCATTTGATCGATGTGTTGCTTCAAAGTAATATTAATTGAAATATTGTATTGGCACAACCATTTATCCTTTTTGAAAATTAAATGAAAAAAAAAACCCCCACTTCACACAGACGTGTGTTTTTCGCGTATAAAGAGTATGTTTGCAATCACACGCTGGCAAGTGTGCATGTTTGTGTGTTTTATTTTTCTTCCAACATGATTTTATACGTAAATCAAGATTCTTTTCAATAATATCACATAAAATATCGGTACACAAATTACAATATACATTCGATGAAGGAAAAAAATCCTCAGTATGCATGATCACTGTCAGGTGCCCTCACGACGGAGAAGAATGGTAGTGATCATTACAATGTCTCAACGCAGGTGGCGCGCTGCAGTTTGCAAATTTAAAGTCGCCTGAGTGCATGTGTTCAAGTGTGATAGTTGTGCACACACATACATAGTACGTGTGTGTGTGTGTGTATAGTATCTGTGTGTAAATGTATGTATGTGTGGTCGTGCTGTCCGTCCGGGTATGGCATGCATGCCCTACATGATCAAAGGGAGAGCCGACATCATGGCGGTAGTGATCGAAAATGTCCGTCTAAGTTCATTGTCGGACCAAGGCGACATTTCGCAGCAAACGCAGAATATTCTTAAATTACAGATAACTACGCAAGATGCGAAGCCGGTATTTTCACTCTACAACGGTAAGAACGTGTATTTCGAGCAGAATTCCTTTGTTTAAATTCGCTTGTTTTGACATTTTGTGCATGCCTTGCGTTATTCAAGCAAGATTGGGTTTATTGTGTCGTGACCCAGCCCCGCGGGCTCGGGCCGGCCGATAGCCATGGTACGCTTCATGCTGTGCACGCACTAGCTGGGTAATCGAGCTGTGATATGACAGATTTCAACAAATGACTGCTAATGTAGAAGCCGACACAACACTCTCTTCTCCCTTCTATATAATATAAAATTTAAGGGTACTTTTTCACTGTATAATGTATAGAAGCCTACATGTAAAGAGCAGGACAGGATCACGACAAAGTTGAAAGTATTCACTTTTTCATCCATTTGTAAAACTTATCCTGCATGCAAATGCTACAGTATGACCTACAGACATTTCTAACTAGAAAATCCAAGCTACTGAATCTCTACACTCTAGTCAGAACAAAGAAGAAAGGTAAAGCTTCAGTGCTGTCTCCATTATGATTATGCAATGCTGAGATGGATTGCATAATGTACCATTTAGAAAGTAAAATTTGTCTAGGCCTAACTTGATTTTAATTTTATTGTCCATCGTTTGTTGATTGGACACACACGACACGGCTGCATAGACCCTCTGGGCTCTACGGAGTGTAATCAATTGCAATCCCAATAAAATAGCTCTGTATGTTCTGAGCTTATATAGCTCTACTCCAGTATCAAATGATATGCTAAGTTATAATTACATACAATGTAATTTACATTGTATCTAGGTCACAAGTCTTGTGACAAATTGTGTGATAAATGTACAATTGTAAATGACCTCAGTCAAATGCAACTCAGCTCAGTCCATGAAATATGGTATCAATATTTGTATACAATGTACCTGACATCCCTATGAAAAAAGAATTACTGTGAAGGCTACAAAATTGTAGGAGGCTATGATCACGTAATCACACTTATCAACGATGTAGATTTGTATGCTGAGTTTATTCTCAGATAAAGTGAGATCATCTGCGTTGGTTTGTCTGTTTGCAAAATAACTCAAAAAGTTGTGTATGGATTAAGATGAAATGCATAAAAAGTAGATGTTGACACAAGGAACACCATTAAATTTTGGTAGTGATCTTGGAATTTTTATTTATTTTTAAAGGTTTTTGATGTTTTGGCATGTAAGGTCAACGAACTTGGGAGTTCAAGCTGCGCGTACTGGAGGTTTACACATAGATGCGTACTGAAGCGCGTGCTCTGCTCTGCTGATGACATAAACAAAGGGCTTCTACATTGGCAAATGCCATGGGTGTACGTGTGCAAGGAAGTGAGTTGCTGGGTTAGCGGAGGGGTGCGTTCGAGTGCTTTTCTAGTTGTGTTTGTGCTTCCTATTTCTATTCGTAGTTCTAATTCTTTCCTGCTACATTGTAGCACGTTGTATGCAGATGCTTCAAGTTACAACTACAGATAGATCTATCAGGATAACAGCATTTTGTAGCAAAACACTTGTTTTGAATAAAATTGTAGATCAATATATTGATGAATAAACCAAATCAGAGGATTTAGCATTGTTTCTAGAAGTGTTTTTTTTTTTTAAGAACAAACTTTGTTTTTCACATTTTCGACAATATAACTTCAATATTGTCGCATTCATAGAAAATGGAATAAGTTCTGCGATTTTAACTGTGTCTGATAATCTTTGTTGCTCAAAAGTTTTCATGGTCTTAAAGGGTTGGTATAGTTTTGGTTATCAAGAGGTGAAGATTCAGCTTTTAACTTTTAGCGAGATACTTAGAAACCACTTAATGAAATGTTAAAGAGCACACAATTTTAAGAGGAATTCAAACTTCATTTGATGAAAATTGGTTTTGAAATGGCTGAGATATCAAAACACAAAATAAA
Source organism: Diadema setosum (assembly GCA_033980235.1). Lineage (NCBI taxonomy): Eukaryota > Metazoa > Echinodermata > Echinoidea > Diadematoida > Diadematidae > Diadema > Diadema setosum. The sequence goes on along the minus strand of CM067072.1, from coordinate 10,167,082 downwards.
ACAAAGCAATCCTAATGAAAGGTGAGTCCCACCTTTATTAGGATCACTTTGTTTAAGATATCTCAGCAGTTTCAATACCAATTTTCATCATATAAACTTTGAATTCCTTTTACAAATACATGTTCATATTTCATAACAGGTTTCTCATTTAATTAAAAAAAAAAATCATCATAAAAAAATTGGAAAACTCAAAGCCCCATCTCAACTGAAACTTCACCATTCCTTTAAAGAACCAGTATGACTACACTTTACTAAGAGGGATGTACTTGAACGGAAGGAGAAGAAGAAGAACCAGGATATTGACATTTTTAGTACTGGTAATCCTTCACAAACACATACACTGTATGCACAATAACTACACATGACCTACATACTATGTATAGTCTGTGGCCTTTTGTCTTTGCAACATAATGCCACAGAAAAAAAAAAATTGTATTTTTTCTCATTCATGCTCCTATTCTATGCTCCTCAACCAGTGGGCCGTGAAGGTCTCGCAGATGGATAGTTATATCAGCCAAAAAATAGAATTGTTATTAAAAAGATTCACAATCTATCTTACTCGCTCTTTTAAAAAACAAAACAATTTTAGGAACCATTATTCTTGTTGACTATGGATTGAAGGGATTTACATGTAGGTAAAAAGTGCACTTCTAAATGATTTTATGTAAAGTGACCAGAAGATAGTGCACTTTTACAGTACAGCCAACACTGTGTACATTCGTTAACATTTTGGCATTCCACTATAAAGACAACACAAGGGAAATTATCATAGAGAAGCACTCTGAGAGCGCAGACCTCCGCCAAGCAGCTCTTTTCCACCACTGATCTTGTTCTTAGAGATACACTGTACATGGTAAGTGAGTTCCACCCATACATGCATGCTGAAAGTTGCCTGATTTCCCAGTTAGTAGAAGCCTTTTGGTATGTCATCAACCTCCAGATGCACTGTGCGCCTCACCCTAGCAGAAACTAGAGCATGCACTGTAGTGCACGTATGCAAACCTAAAAAATTTGCAGCTTGAACTCTCAAGTTCATTGACCCTACCAGCCAAAATACGGAAAATCCTGTATGAAATATACAAAAATCACTGGATCACTACCAAAATTTAATCATCTGTTCCTTATGTCATTCTCAACCTTTCCTGTAAGTTTTATCCAAATCCGTTCACTTCTCTTTGAGTTATTTTGCACACGGACAAACAAACAAATGCCAAAGAAAACATAGCCTCCTCCCCTGGTGGAGGTAATAATATCGTCTCTCTCACACTCAATACACAACCTGCAACATCAGCAAGTACTGTAAAACGAGAAATTTTCTCGTGCATTTTAATTTCGCGAATTTCGCGAGCGCCAAAATTCGCGAAATTAAAATGCACGCGAAAGTTTTTGTCTACACTACATGCATTGACCGCCAGTGGCAATTCACGAAAATTTCATGCCGCGAAAAAGGCTGTCAGCTCCAATTCGCGAAAATTTCATGCCGCGAATATATCATGTTTTACAGTATCATGGACTACAATGTAGTTTTACTGCCTGACTACTATAACTTGTACATAATTGAAAACTAAAGACCAAATTTTTTTGCTGATTGTAGAATATGTTTCCATGGCTTTTTATCTTGAAGAATTTGGTGCCATGCCGGATAACCTTCAAGGAGGTTTATGTTTGATGCGTGTTTACCAGACGAAAGCTTGTAACCAGCGTTGTTTTTCTCTAAAAATGTGTAAGAATTCAAACTCTTGTGGATTTTAGTTACAGAGGTATATGCTTTTGTATTTTCCAATAATGAAGATGAAAGTATTATAGTGTAGTTATGTAACAAGGGATTGGGAGGGTCTAAAACTGCCCTACAGTGACCAATTTTTATCATTTAATTAGTTTATTAATTGATTAATTAATTGATTAATTAAATTATTTATCCTTTTATATTTATTTATCTATCTATATTTATTTATTTATTTATTGTATTTTACATACATATATGGGGTTTGCAACTACTGTACATGTATGTACAATATCTGCATCAAATATTGACAGGTGTGATTTGCTAGCATCTTATTCAAACTTAACCAGGCTTACTTTGCACATGTATACATATATGCACATGTATGGTAAAGTCTCCATCATGGGAAACCTACACTGTATTTAAAACAGCTCGTCATTAATTTGTATAATACAGGAACTGTCCCTGTAGTTTGTTTGTTTGGTTTTCTTTTGACACTGTAAAAATAGTATCATACTTTGAAACCTCTAGGAAAGTCTACTGTTTGTTTGCCATGTGAGGGCGTGGACTCAAAGGTGGTTTTCCCTTGTATTTAATGTAATATCTCAAAGTATATTTTCAGAAACAAAGCTGTTGATGATGAAGTCATCTCTGTTGAAGAAATTACATTGTGGTTGAGGAGGTTTGGGAGGACACACATGGAGCAGATATCTGTGTGTACCAAAGAAAACATGACACCTCGGGCGTTGTTACGAGGACATCCTTCACACTATTAGGGTCGGTTTCCTTTACATCCAATGTATGCTGAGACATATAATGTAGCTGTAGGAGTTTAGATAGTAAATACGTTCTGTAAGAGGAGAAACAGATAGCACAAAAGCGAAACATGAACAGGACATACATGATAACAAATTAAGCACTTTTATGAGTACACTGGTATTTTTGTGTGAGATGTGTGTGTACATTTCTTGATGTTTGTGGTGTGTGTTTTGTTTTCTTTCTTTAGAGTAGTCTTGTAGAATGACTTCATGAATTAGGAATGAAAAATATGTGGAAGCGACAACTTTGGAAGGTGAATGCGAATACTTGTTTATTCAATCGTGTTGAATCCATAAACTACAGCATAATAACCAGCCAAGTGGATGTGTGCTTTGTAGGATATTGGCATGACAAATTTCTTTTTTTATTTTCTTGTTTTATTGTCATTTTGCAAGATGCTTAACAATCATAGTTGGGTTACATGGTGTCATTGTCAATCATTTGCTTTCCAGACATCATTTCAGGCTAATGTTTTGTACACTCTTGTGTAATTAATACTGCAGGTTTGGTTAGGCCATAAAAAAAAAGAGGGGGCATGGGGGGAATCCTCTACAGTATCTCAAAACATAATGTTAGCGCTTTCCATGATAACCTTGCGTGCCTATGCAATGTAGATGCAAACACATTCCTCAATAACCGTGAATGCATAATATGCAAACACATTTCATACTTTGCCCTGATTTTGCCAATGTGTCCGCTCTTTCATTGTTGGTATTGTTATAATGCTGTACACTTTTATTATCACAGTCTTCACATCAAAATGTTTCTGCCTCTGTCTCCCTCTCCCCCCCCCCCCCCCCCCCGCCCCCTCCCCCCCCCCCCAGCTCTGTCAGTGATATGAGAAAAAAATGACACTTTCCGTGATGACAGACTAATTTAACCATTGAGCTCTTTTAATAGTGTGTCAGTGTCTTGTTGGGAGAGGAAATATTCTATAAAATGTTAACTAGTGTACAGCTTCAACTTTCACATCACTTGGATACAGCAATTTCAAATCCGTGTAATATTCTGTGTTACAGTGAATGTATAGATTATCTGCTGAAAAGTACCACATGTCCAAGATGTTTGAGTGGTGTCATGCAGTAACCTTTATTATTGGTTTGTATTCAAAGAAGAGCTTGGATATGGTCCAGAACAGAGTTGGGTCTGTCATTTTCCAAAAATAACAGCTTGTTAATTACACATCTCAAGGTTCAGTTCATTCAGTTCAGTTCGCAGCCGCAGCGTAACATTTCCCAGAGTGAGTGAGGTGTCATCAAGGATGCAAAGAGCATAGGAGACGTTACCTGTCTTTTATAGATCATTCTTCAGACCTCAATGGAGGGTGGGGTCAATGTATCCCCAAAATAATGTCACTTCAGAAATGCAGTATTCAAGTTTAGTGTTGCGTTCAAAGTTAGCACTTAAGAAATAGTTTTAAAGAATCTTGTCACTTCAGTCATCAAACTTGACCATGGACATCACAGAGAGATACCAGTACAAGTTTACAATGTATATCAGTCGCTACCTGCTGAATGAATTTAATTTGATAGAGACTGAGGAGACTTGCAAAGGAAGATTTCTTGTTTTATTGCTTCCTACACTTGTTTAGAATACTTAGGAAGTGGAAAAGGAATGCGCATTGTAGCAGACTCTCAAGCACAAACGGGGTAGTACAAGATGTACATTGAGAAGAAGTTAGGTTGAGCTCATCACATTCCAATTTGAAGCCAATTACGCCATACCCATTCAAATTGAAGGGGGAAACTCCCCATTTGGTTCAGGGAAATGAGAAGCTTTGCCAAGGAGGGCTGCTGGTAGTTCTTTCTAAAAGTTGTACATGTACATGTACATGTAAATATGATACTCTGATATTGCCAATTTGGAGGAGAGTCGGTCAAGAGTGGCTTACACTTGACAGTGGTTCTTGTATTAATTAAAGAACATGCCTGGAGACCAGGTTAAGGAGCAGGACAAACACCCACAGCCCCCTCCCCCCCCCACACACACAATCCCACACTCACACTCACACACACATGTACACACAGTACTATGTACACTTATGCACACGGTACTTTACATTCTGAGCTTTTCAAGACAGCGGGCCCTGGTTTGGGGATATTAACTTCGAAAACACGCACACACCTGGCCTGTTCTACTGTAATGCATGATGACTCAGGAATACTCTGGAAGTATTGTTTGCATGAGATTGTGCATATCTATTCATGAATACATGTAGTTATGATGCAGGACAAAGTTCCATGGTGGTAGGGGGCAATATTTGATAATTTGTTTTTCCACGGGGTCAAATCTCAATGAACCAACGAAACTGCTGATATGTTCGCTGTTATTGTGCGCAATAATGGTCGTTAGTACCAATATTCATTCACTTTGCCTACTTCCAGCTGCTGTAATCAGATAAGTGCAGCCTCTGTATGGGATCTTTATTGATTATATTCCAAACGAAGAAGTAAGGCCCCCTTTCTGCTAAGCTTGACTATACACAAAGTAGACATGTTCGGTTTGGGCACTGTGTTTTATGTTAATGTTTATTTCAGCCATAACTATAGGAGGCTTCAGTATGCCAAACAATGTACAAAAATGCACTGACATGGCAATGTAGCTGACTCATTGCATAATCTATTGAGTCACCTTTTCATCTTATTTTGAAAGTTCCCCCCCCCCCCCGCCGACTTATAGTGTTTAAAATTATAAGAAGGTGTAGTACCTTAGTGGTGGTGGTGGTAGTGTAGTAGTGGTTATTAATTATAAGTACTTCTACTACAACTACTACTACTACAAGTGTAGTACTATCCATATTTCTACTACTGTATGTAGAATCTTTGGCGCCTATGAAATCAGCATCAATTTATCTGGCAACAGCAATTCTTAACTTCATATCATTTATTTACTACACATACAATTCTCATACATGACCACACTTCCCAATCATTAATTATTTTGTGCATTGTTTGTCTGTATGGTAAATTCACTACTGGCCTTCTCGTATACAACAATATTTATTCATTTATTTTGTTGTTGTTGTTGTTGTTTTTTTAATGTGCAGGTAACCAGCAGGTTTTAACCTTTGACCTGGGCAATGAAGAAACCCAGACGATATGCAGGGCCACCAAGCTGGCGTACCTGGTCAACATCAGGGGCAATGGCATCTTGCTGCACTTCACAACAGACTTTGGTGAGTTTGTGTCTTCAATGGCCAAGAGGTGTATGATTACTGGGAAAAAAAATCAGGGGAAAAGTGGTTCTTTGTCATACAGTAAAGATAAGACAAAAAAGACAATGTTGGATGGGAAGGGACTGTCATGGACAAAAATCTTTAAATACTAGAAGTGAAATTTGTACTTTAAAGCAACGGTCTGAATTATGTGCCGTTTTTACTGAGATGTAAAGCTTAGAACTCGCGTACATGTATATTGAAACATCAGTGGAAGTGTGGGTTAATTCCACTAGGTTGTGTGGCCTACACTGTAGTCCTAATTCACAGACGAGCTCATGCACCACAATTCATTTGCATACAGTGTATTGTATGATGGGCCCTTGTGTCATTAATAATATGCTACATGTACAAAACATGTACATGTAATGCATGTTGCTGGCTCCATGTGTACTTGTGGCTTGACTTTGCATGCATCGGGCTCTGAATTTTGTATCTAGAGGAGTTCAGTTACTGTTAAAAGGAATGTCACTGTCACTACCATACAGGAAACCCGAAAGTCCATTGCTGACTGCTCATGGCTGAAGGTAGCGCTCATTACCGTCGCAGTATAAAAGTCCTTTGTGTGGCAAGCCCATTTGTTGCTTGCACTTGTGATCAACAAGCCCTCTTTTGAATGAGATGCCATTTGTGAGGCGCTAGCAGTGTATGGGGTCCATCTAATGTCTAGCGCCAATACTAAATGTCAGGGAGATATGCATAGGTGGAAGAAACCTCTGGTGAGCTCTTGGGTTTCGGTGTGTGTGGGGGGGGGGGGGTGGGGGGTTGGAGTGCTCTTCGGGTAGTGAAAGTTAACATGTTTCTTGCGTCATGAAAGTGGCACGTTATTCACAGAGACTCTGTCAGATGTGAAATGTCAAGTAATGAGGACACGCGTATGTTGCAGCAGAGAGAATCTAGAAGACATTTTATACAGGCTTGTTCCCTTCCAGCAAGCCATTACTGTCCAAGCAGTGAAGTGTCTAGAGCAGTTATAGTAAACTAAGTACACTCGTCTGGGATATCAGTGTCAGCTGAGAGGAAACTTGGAAACAAAATCTGTTCGTCTTTAGAATTGGTGATTCTTATACTGTAAGGTGTTGCTGTGGTTGTTGTTTTTAAAATGAAGAACATTTCATGACAGATTCTTGATGAATTTGTGTTAGTTTCAGCAGCATTCTGAGTGCACACAGACAAGTTCGCTGTTCAAAGTTGTGATAGAGAATGACTTTATGGCATATTTATCTCAGGTTAATAATGTGCCATAGAATACAGTGTATCAGTGTCCACTGTTAGCTTAGACATCGATTGGTCTTTACTTTAAGGTTGCATCCTGTTTTAAGTTGCCCTGGTGATTAAAAGCATACAATGTACTACCCTCCCAACCAATGGCTTCTAGAAATTCTAATAGAGATTCCACTTAACTTCAGACATACTTGCAGGATATATTGAATGCAGTGTTCTTTCTTATGACATCATAGTTCATAGAATGGATTAGAAAATATGTATCACAATTACCTAAAATAGCATGATACCCACTGTGCATTAGAGAATGAGGCAGAATTTGTGTTCTCAAGCAACCATAGAGTCAATGCCATCCACATTGCATGTACACATGTACAGTACATTTTCAGATGGATTTTATGCAATACATGTAGCTGCATATACCATGATGTATGTACTTTAAAAAAACAAACAAACAAACAAACAAACAAACAAACAAACACTAACTGAAGACAATGCATCTTTTATAGCATGACAATGTAAAACATGGCTATTCAGATATTTGAGGATTATAGACTGGGGCATCACATACATGTACATGTACAAAGTATTTTGTATTCAGACATAGAAACAGGATATTCCAAAATCTTGCGTACAAACAACATTGTTTAATTTATATGGTAACAAAGACCGTGATAACAGCATCAAGCTAGGGAATTATGGCAGGACCCTCGTGGTAGAACAGTATCTTTAATAGCGAACTTCTTCTTACAAACTTCTTTTTCTTCCTCTTCTTATCATCATCATCATCATCATCATCATCATCATTATCATCATCGTCATTACCATCATCATCATCTCACTCGTTTGCATTGATAATTACTCTTCAAGAAGTGCTTTGCAAATATTTCACAGCTTTGTCAGTTTTAGTGGTTACTATTAATTTGTATAATACAATGTAGTTTTTGTGTTTTGTACTTTGTCATTGCATACTTTATACAAATTAAAAGTCTGCAGTGCCTGTGTACAACCATTGTAACACATTGAGTCTGTTTCGAGAATGAAGCACATAAATTATAATCAGTGCATTTGTTTTTATCCCTCAGTCAGGTGGTGGAGTCGGCAGCATGTTGTTGCCAGCTCCTCCATTCATCCGTCATGTGTGAATTATTCATTTGTCATCGCAATAGCTAGAGAATGTATCGAGGGACTATTCTGTAATCCGGGATGTGGAGTATCCACATACGAAATGCTGTAAACACCATATGTTTCACAGCGGTGCAATTTCCACAAATTTGCAAGGAGACTGATATTCACGAAATTAACCGCCATCAAAATATTGCTCCTTATTGCACAAACATATCATCTTTGAGGTGATAAATCAATAATTTGCTTCCACAAAAGGTATCTAATGTGCAATCTGTATAGATACATACACACGTAGCACTTATTTTTCAGTCGGTCACTGCAGCTCTCAATTACCTCAATTGTAGATTAAACTACAGTACATAGCCAAATTTTTGTGCAAGTCCAAATTTGCAGAGTACATTTGTAAATTGCAGCTTGTGAAGGGGAACTGGGTACACGTGTAGAGATAATGCATGTTGCTACATTGGAGTAACATTTGTAGTCACATGCCATAAGCCATACCTTTACATTTCGGGTAGAAAGAAGCTGTGAAAAGGTACGATACTTGTTTGAGGGTACATCTACAGAGGGTCAGGAGCAGATCTTGATAATCATTAACTTACTTTTGAACTGCAATGATATGTGAAAAAATCATATTCATATATTCCTAGTGTGACAGCCACGATTTTAAAGGAATTATTGTGAATTTGATGGGTCTGTGGTTAGGAATCAGTGGCTATTAAGATCAAAATGCTACCACTGTGTTTACAGAATAATTGTAGAATTAGCTTAGAAAATGGACATAGTCACAAAACAATTTTCATATTTTGTTCAGCTGTTCAAGAAAGATGAATGACTACAAGATTTTTTTTTTTTTATTGACCCTTTTCTAGTCATGTACAAGTTATTATGCAATTAACCAGTGTGTAACAACTACTGCATAGAATTTGATCCAGCACAAAAGCACTCACAGTTGTACTCACAGTTGCTGCAAACTACACAGTTACACGTACATGGTATGGTTATATAACACAAAATATCATCAGTGGATATCTGTTGACGCGTAAAGATGTAAGATAAAATTTAACTTAAAAGTGACCCTTTTCTGTCCATGTACAAATTGTTCTACATGTACATATGTGTCACAGCTATCAACTTTTCATAGCCATATGAGTACAAAAGCATCTTCTTTCAAGCATTATAGTCACAGCCACAGCAAACAGTACTCTTTTAATACGCAAATGTTGTCAGTGGATATATACATTGTGTACATGTTGACATCGTGATATTGACTGTTTCTACATGTATGCCTCCAGTGTCCTTTCATAGTCACATGTCTGGTATCTGCTCGTTTGTCAACATGTATCCTGGTTCATGTGTTGTACTTCACTTTCTTGTTTGTCCATAGTCGGTCAGTTAAATATGTGTATTAATACATGTAGTCTGCATGGACTTAAAACCGGAGGGGAATTTCTGTGACATGTACATTAAAGTTTAATAAAGAGCAACGGTTTCTCTTTCGTAATCTTGTAACACACAAATTACACTACCACTGCTTGTACGTGTATATTGTACAACAGACTTCTGAAGAAATCTGTATTAGTTCCTTGGAAACGACCTATTTATGGAAACCTTTGCTTTCATAATAAATTTCCTTTCCAATATGTGTGTTTTTATTTTAAAAAAGTGAAATTCTATTCCATGTTTACACTGTATGTTGACCTCAGCTGTATTGAGGCATAGTAACCAAAATGGTAGAAGTTTGTGTAAATTGAGATACAATGGTATCATTGTACTGTAAAACGAGAAATGCACATCCTTGTTTCGAAATTTTCACGCCCTCACACAAGAAAATAGTATTAGCCCTGTCAGTCATAATGCAGACTACAATGCATGTTGTATATTAGGCAACTTTTGATGCTGCAATCACTTTATAAAGTCCTTCATCCGTTTGAATCTGCTAATAAAGCATTGTAGAGATCTTATTTCTGGAATAATAACAGCATCTACAGCTGTATGATCCACTTTGTAAATCAAAACCGCATCATTTCCAGGTTTGCTGATTGCAAAAAGATTGGAAAAGGATGTGCACAAGACTGCATAATAGAATGCATGATACTAATCACATGCTAAGTCTGATATTGACTTTACAGTGTATGTGTACCTTTTGTAAATATTGTAAATATGTTGTTTACCTGTTGGTTTACATCCGATAAAAAGTTTTATTGCATGATACTATAGACAATTGTGTTTATTCCCAACCTGGCCACGAGTTTATGCCACTTTCTGTATTCCATCTTAATACACATAGTAGAACCATTCATCACATTCCTATAATAGAAGGCTAAAGCAGCCACTTTTGAGTCTAATACAGTACTGAGCCAACAGAGCATCACATGAGGAAAACACTCAGAAAGTACAAGCTTCCCTCTACCAAGTACCACTATTCCCCACTGATAAAGAATCCTTCCAAAAATTCAACAACAAAGAATTGTAGATCCAGACAATGATCCGGATCACTACTGAAATTCAATCATCTGTTCCTTGTGTCATTATCAAGTTTTCCTTAAATTTATCCAAAATCCATTCATAGCTTTAAATTTGATTATTTTGCAAAGAACAAATAGACAAACAAACGGACCAATGCCGGCAAGAGCATAACCTCTTTGGGGAAGGTAAATCAGAAAGTGTCCGTCTCTATATCTGTTTCTTTGTACTCTGTATGGGATATCAATGTTTTCAATTCAACACAGGCTGGTGGCCACTGCAGACAACTCATGTCATGACTGCTGTATTTATGGGAAGCCATTTGGCATTTACAAGCTGTTGATCCCCAGGGGCAATATACACTGTACATGTATCTTCGCTACATGTACATGTAGATATCCATGCATGGATGACGTACAAAATATCATGCCACTTCTCCAAAGAAGACTTTCAACACTTTTAGATTTGCATCTGTGATGAATACATACTGTTCTTTGTATTCGTTTGTGATGATGTACATAGTGGTACACAGTGTTCTTGTATTATTATCATTATTGATGGGTGTTTTTTTTTTTTTTAAGAATTCCACTCAAGAATTGTTCTAGTTTGTCAAACATTTGTCAAATATCGCAATGGTAACACCATTACTTGAAATGGTGCCAGCATCTTATAGGAAATTCAACAAAAATTCACTTTTCTAGAATCATGAAAGAGCAATGGACCAACCTCTTTCAGAAAGCAGGGGAATAATTGCTACCCTTAACATATGTCAATATCAAGTTGATGGAATTTGTAATTTTCATGAAAAATGGATTTTTGTAGAATTTTCTTTATATTTTCTTGGTATTGTTGTCCACTCATACGTCATAACCTCTAGTAGTCTCCTCATCCAGCGGTTCCAGCACCAAAACTTTAAAAATTTATAACTTTTGCATCGATTGTCCGATTTTCTTCAAACTTTCACTGATGTGTTCTACTAATGTTGCTGCTTTCACTCAATCCACATTGCTCTTGGGGTTTATCTTCCCTTTAAATCGCCAATAAGACCCATCTTTACAATGCATATTTTGTGTATAATACTGAGGTCATTCATGGCTGCGTGAAAGCTGTTTGAGATTATAACTGACCAAACAAATTTATTCCCACCATTGACAAGCTGTACATTTGTAGGGTTGAAATATGTACATGTACGTATAGTGCAATATCAAAGTACGTATAATTTATCTTTTACCTTGAAAAGCTTTGAAATCTTTTGTTTGAGTGTATGGCGTGACTGGTATTTGTCAAGGAAATTCTTAACATGAAGAAATCACTTGGTATGAAACTACTACATACACTTGTACTATACAAATAAGAGAGAAACAGAATGATAACTTATTTGCATAAAACTTAGATCTGTTTCTTTCGGAAGTCACTGACTGCTTATGTTTCAATGCTCTCGGTCAAAGTGGATAATACAGTATTCATCGCATAATCGGGACAGGTTGGGAGTAGCAAACACGGCCCCTTTAAGCGGGGTGCCCGATTTCGCGATGAGCACTCACCATACACTAACGGCATATGACATGTACATGTAGTGCACACACACACACATGCATACTGATGTACATTGTACTGTACATGTACATGAATACACAACCACGCTACCTCTCGGCGCGATCCTCTACAAAGTATGTAGCTCTCCTTGCATTCTCGCAATGATGTACTGTGGAGTAATCGCAACCGGGTTCTTCTTCTGTCAACTCTCTGAGTAGGAATTGCAAGCGAGCACATGGCCTTGCTTATGTAGGGGAGAGGAATGTTCGCAAAAGCATGTGTTTTGCAATGGCATGGATACTTATACACGGCGCTTTCGTGGCTATGCATGTATATGTACGTGTACTGGATGGACGGAGGTCAAAATACACCAGTCCGAAGCTTGCTTTGTAAGTTCGATGTAAACGACAACTGATAGGGAATCTTTGAAATATTGTTGTGGTATTTTGGTAGATTTTTTGTGTAAAATATCAACAAAATCAAAGATCGCTTGAAGAAAAATTGTCCCGTTTATCAGAGGTCCCCGCCCGATTCAGTGAAAATAACATGCATTGGAAATGTTTTGGGGAAGTGTATGTCATTTAAGCGAGGTTCCCGATTATCAGATGCCCGATTATGCGATGAATACTGTATCTCATTAGAGGAAAATTTTCATAGTAGACAATAACTTTCATGGAGTGCACACACTGATATGCTTAATATGTGGGACTACATGAGTACTGTGCTAGGTGAACATGTTTGTTGAGTTATTTTCCCAATAGTTCCTGGCCCAAAAGTGATATACCCCCAATCGGGAAAATCAAAGCAATTGACTCGCTGAAGGTCAAATGTTCTTTACGGACAAGCTGTCCACTTTACCCTTCTCTCGAAATAAATGTAACCTTCAATCTCATTGGCTGCATTCTCAATAAATGACAGTGATGCTTTGCTGCACTTGTGTATGCCAAAACAATTTAGGAGTGCCCCAGGGTTTCTATTCACACTGTGCATCAGGCACACATGTGCACATGTGTTAACTGTCTCGTTCATGCAGTGAACTTTCTGGACAACCTCATTTAAGACTATCAGTATCTGCATACAAAATACATGATGTACATTGTGTATGTGGTGGAGACTAGCAATGGATTGAATCCTTGAGTTATTGGTAATGAGGATACTGTGTCTACCATATTTTTGGGGGCACAAATGCTACTCCAAGAAGACATGAAGTGGTAATGGTTGTTTTTGGAGTCAAAAGGACCATCAGCTTTTGATCAGGCCCTTTTATTGCATTTTACTGGACCGGCTCACTTTTATTGGATAAGCAGTTTCAAACATTTTTTTTTTTTTAATTTATTTATTTAGCTTGACATAAAAAATAAGCTACATGTACATTGAAATCTCACTGAACATACAGTAATGACAGAAATCCATTTTTCAACAAGGGCTGTTGTACATACTTTCATACAATAGACAATTGTACATATAGAATATTGTGCCATCATTGTTGCTTATAGGGATCCGTATTTGCCCGTCATGAAGCATTTGTGTGGCATACATTATGGATATAAGTTGTGTAAATGCTTCATACCTCAAACAGATATTTTCAAAAGTGGCATACTTACATTGTAATGCGTGAACATGTGTAGTAGCCATTTTGTGAGATTCAAGATAGTAATTAGCAGGGAAATAGTTCATCATTTTTTTTTTGTTGGATGAAATTTGCCAATCACAAGTTATAGAGGCCTAAAGATCCTATATCCAGATGCTTTAATCAACTTACAAACTTAAGGGGATCGCCTTGATTGAATGTGCATTCAATACCCTTCTTTCAGTGGACCTTGTCAACTACATGTACTGATACATTGTATGTTTCATCATCAGCAATGAATTTTCACAGACATGACATTTCTATCTTCATGCTGCTCTGCATGTAGGATGTATAAACCCTGTCAGATATGACCAGACATATTAAAGGTGCGTTCACAATAGAATTGCAGTACCGTGGTATTAAGTATGATAATTTATTGCCACCATTCTCATTGGTGAAATACCGTGGTGAGATAGCTACTGCAGTATTGTATTTCAGTTGGTGCCACTCTCATTAATGAAATGCCGTGATATTTCTGGCCGAAAAGTATACCTCTCCAAGGTAATCAATGCACATAAGCAATGTATACAGTGTATCTCCTACAATGTTGTATATTTGGAGGAGACGAGAAGTGTGTCGGGTCATGTTAGAACACCAGTGTACGGTATTTTATGACATGATTCGCACTCAAAGCTCACATGCATATTTTGTGCAAAGTTTTAAGTATCACCCTGAATACCACGATGTGGTATTTAGCGATGTACATTGCACTTCTGGAGGTGCACTGGCATTATGAAATACCACTGTGTACAGTTCAACTTCGATTATCCGGCCATGTCGGGACCGGCGCTCATCCGGATAAGCGAATTGGCCAGATATGGGAGACACAATGTTAATGTAGCTGCCGCCCAAGCTGCCGTCCCAGTGCACTGGCAGCTAGGCAGGTGCACAGTGTAGCGTACCCCGCAACGGTGGTGTACAATGTAATCTATGCTAGCCTGCACAAACTTGTAGTCCCTTCTTCACAAAAATAAAGTATATCTTTATGTGAAAATCATACATGTTTTACCTCATTACTGTAGATATTGAGAAACCTGTCATGCACATCTTATGAAATTAGTGAAATAGATGCATGAAAGTCACTGTTTTTTCTCAATTTTTGGATGAAAAAAAAAAGTCCTTCACTGCGTGAACGCGTCTGGATAATAGAGATTTGCGGATAAAACGAGGTCGGATAATTGAGGTCAGACTGTATCATCTTTGGTCTAGAGCCTCAAAGAGAGTAAGTGTACTGTAAAAGTGGAAGTTTTCGCACATTTCGTGCAAACAGAAACTGGTGCGAAAATAAAAGCATGTGAATATTTTTGCTTTCTGGGTGTTCCAGTGGTTGATGTCTTGATTTCGCAGAATTAAAAACATGCAAAAGTAAAGTAAAGCCTGAGTTGCTGGCTCACACTGCCCGGACAGTCCCATTGATCCCCAAAGAAAAGTAGGTATAACCTGACTAGCTGACTGAGGGTGCATAACTTACATGTACTTCTGGTGCAGAATTAAGATTTCCCAACAACTTTCAGGGAGTTTTGGGCTGTTGAGACTTGATAAAAAGCAAAGCTGTTTCAATTATGGGGTTAGAAACGCATTTCTGAAATGCCGGAAAAAAAGTGCAATCGCAAATTTATGCATTTCAGCCAGAAATGCGTTTCTGTTGTGTTGAATTATGCAAAGTCCTTTTGAAATTCAAATAGCTTGGACATGCCCATGCAAACCATTTCCAACCCCCTTCTCCGTGGGTCAAACTGTTCAATGAAGCTGTGAAGAGACAAGGCCTCCCAGTTGACTCACAACTGAGTTGACAAACAAAACAACTGGAGAAACTTGATCGGAGAAAGGTGTTTGCAAACATGTTTTGATTATGGTTGATATTGAAATGCATTTCAAACATGGGAATGTTAATAAACGCAGCCTGACACTCTCTCAACATAAGTGTCACTCCATTTTGATTTTATAGTATAGGAAACATGAAATTCAAAGAGTGGTAGAATTTTCATTTAGATTCAATATAAGATAGAAAAACTTGGAAACTTGAGAAGTTGTCTTGTTCTCACAGGACAATATACAATGTAATTGGTCATAAGTATTCTGTGCAGATTGGATGGGACGGTATAAACTGAATTACTCCATAACTCTCCTGGGAAAGGTAGAAATACCAAACAATATAAATGATAAACATGTAATTCTTCAGTGATTCGATAGCCACATGTACATGTACAATTCCGTATCTCTTAAAAGCAGTTACTGGGGAAAGACAACACCTTGTTTATCTACTAAATGGTTTTATGTGAAGTGTATGATTTTCATCTACAGTATTCATTATCACAAAAAATTCAGTGAAAATTTATTTGCATGTCTGTCATTTGGACAGCATCATAGTGTTATAGATGAAACCATAGAACTTTGTAAATCCATAATTTTCTAACTGCATTGTATATTTCCGACTGTGGTTTGTTTATCTTGTATTATATATTTTTCTTTCTTTGTTTATTATTCTAATCTTTTTATCAACGTCAAATGGAGAACTTTTCTCTTTCAATGAACTATAATAACCAGGGCGGGATAGTAGAGTATCAGTTTGTTGACTGTGGATGACAACTGGCTTGAAGGTTTCCATGTGACTGTGTCATCATCAGACGGAGTGTCGTATTGACCCCTTGACCTTTTGATGCATTCTTTCATTTGCTGCCACTGTGTGTGTGTGTGTGTGTGTCATAGAAATATGTGTGGCTATAGAAATGTGTGCATCTAGGTGGTTCAGATAGCATGGCTTAGTGATTTAGCCTTTCATTGAAGGACAATCTACAATGTAGTTGCATTTGTAGTTGAAAATAAACTAGAACAACAGATATTTTGTGTCACTCTCAGTCTCAAGTGTATTTCATTGTGTTCACAAGGGAATTGAAAAGAATGCAAAGTACTGTCAATATGGAAATTTTTGTGCATTTCGTGTGACCAGAAGCTAGCGTAAAAAATAAAAGCTTGTGAATATTTGTGCTTAATTAATGTCATACAACGTATGTATGAATTTTACTACTGTGTCATGTCATGATTCTGTAGCAGAATGTGAAAAATTACTATCCAAAGTAAAAACATTCATTTTTACAGTACATCACATGTTTGTGTCACTCCGTTTCTTCTTGATTCAATGCTACATTGTACAACAGCAGTATAAGCCAGTTCGTTATTAGCTCATGCATACAGTGTATTTTCTAAATGATCCCCCCCCCCCCCATGGCCAGAAAAGGTTCTTCACCAGTTTTCAAAGCAACGTAGTGCATAAGTTAGCCCGATGTAACAATTTATGGAATTCACATTCGAACAAAGAGTGCACTTGCGTAGATCAGGTGACCAGAATAGAGCTCTTGTCAATACTTGGGAAAGTCCCATTTCATGCATTGTTTTGTTTTGAATGCATTACAAACTTCTTGCCAAATGCTAAACTTTAAATAGCACATGGCTGTCGAATATAACATTGGATGTGCTTGCTAGCACCATTTATAAGGAATACTTGAATAATCATTACATAACCGATGCTTCTCTTGGTGAATTTAAAAGCCAACAGTCCCTGTTATCACAAACTACCTTTTTCTCCTCATGTGCAAAGTATGTACTACCAGTGCATACGAACTGGCTGATTGCACATTGAGGAGGATTATGAATTGGAGCTTTTGCCCATACTGCCCTGATGGGCATTGATGGTGGTACACTCATAAAAAAAGACTTTTAAAAGTTTCACAGTGATTTTTTTTTTTTTTTTTTTTTTTTTTTGTGAAGCAGGATCAACGGGTGTCTTCGAAATTGGTTATTTTAGGGAAGGTTTGTTGTAGAGAGATTTAAAAGGGACATAACTTTTCAAGTATAGACTTGTCAAGGAGAGGCACCGAGCAGGGCCTTAAAACAAATACCACATGATTGACAGTAATTGAAGATGGATCAAAGTGGTATGAATGGGGAACTTGAACGAGCGATTTACTCTGCTGCCATCCGTCAGTGTTCTTCAATGATTTGGGATTGACGTGGGTAGCTCATTTTGAAGCTCACTACTTAATAAAGGCTTTTGCCGTTGGAATGAATTATGCATGTCTGTATAATCTGACCAAGATCACAGGCAGAGTAGGAGGAATGAAAAACTTAACATATGTGTTAATATTGCTATCCCACCCTATGAAATAGAAAAGAAAAACAAGTTTAACAAATATATATATTTAAAAAAAATTACTTGTAGTCACGTAATTATGGAAAACTTTCATCGTTTGATTTAATATACCGGTATGTGAGAGATTTGGCAAAATACATTTGTAGCAAGACAAGTTGGATTGAGGACTGAAAAATTGAAACCATTTGGATGACAGCAAATCATCAATATGTTTTCTCCAGTAAGAACTGTGACACAGCCATCTTGGCCTCACAAAACACTAGACAGTGACATTGAAATACAAATGCACACAGAGATATATAATTTGTTCAAATTGTATTAGCCACTAATATCATCAGCTCTGTTCATGTTTGTTTTCTTTTCTTTTTCATCCAATTTTTTTTAAAAACATTGATTCTACATATTTTGGTATGTCTCGTGTAAAAGGATTATGGTATTTCATGCATATCATGTGTAAAGTTTTGCTGGAAATGTCTTTCAAGGAATGATGTTGTAAACAGCGAGGGGGCATGTTACGCCAATTATTTGCTGGGATGTTTTGTCATTTTTAAAGAAAATGTGGTTTGTTTTCTCGCCATCTGCAGAGGTAACGAGATTTGAGAAGATCGTGGAAGGAGCAAGGTTCAATCAGAAACAGGCGGGCAAGAAGTCGGTATTCTCTGAGCGAACAGATGATGCTTCAGCTGTGCAGTATTTTCAGGTAGGGTGTTTCACCTTTCACTGCTTTAAAGGGTCCGTACAGTACTGGTTGAGGTGAGGATTCAGCTTGTAACGTTTTGTGAGATATTTAGAAACCACTCTATGAAATGTTAAAGAGCATACAATTCTAAGGGGAATTTTTATTTGATGAAAATCGGCTTTGAAATGTCTGAGATACCTACATGTAAAACAAGGTAAAACAAAGAGATCCTAATAAAAGTCGTGGCTGTCAATTTTATTAGTATCGCTTTTTTTGATATCTCAGCCATTTCAAGGCCAATTTTCATCAAGTAAATGTTGAATCCTTCTTGAAATTACATGTTCTTTCATATTTCATAAGAGATTTTTCATTATCTCACAAAAAAAATAGTAAATTATAAACCTGAATCCTCACCTAAACCAGTACTGTACAGCCCCTTTAAGTGTGGCTAGCCACCCTTCTCTGTTCACAATGTGTATTTATGACTTTGTGTAAGTGTATACAAACAATGTATGCACATACATCAGTATAAGGCAAAGAGTGGAGAGAGGTTTTTATTCAAGTCATTCAAGTGAATTAATTCACTCATTTCATGTTTTTATATTTGATGACACAAAAACAAAACTATATTAAAAACTAATTAAGAGTGCGTTATGATTTTTTTTCAAAGAATAGTGTGATTTGATTTCAGTCTTATCTGTTGACATATGGTTTATATCATTGTGAGTTCATTTCATTTACAAAGTTATATATGAGTAAATTACCATTTGATGATTTTTAAGAAATCAACAATTAATCAAGAATGGCAGGTGAAAATGTGTATGTTCATTTACTTGGGTCATGTCATATCTGTATCACTTTAATCTTGAATTTGATTTTTACTGACAGTTTGAAGATTAAATTGGGGCCTCTGTACTAAATTTGCAAATAAAATGAAGCCACTAGAATCTTAAAACATTGACAGTGTTGATTTTGATGTATGTATATATTTTTTTCTTCTTTTTGTATTGTGAACGTGATGAAGGTGATTTTTTGTTTTAGCATGTGAAATGAATTTGAATTTGAATTAGTGTGTCTCTGCACTTTACAACAAGTCTTCAATTCTTGTATGTGATTGGTTTAAACCTAAAGTATTTCATGTTCAGTGATTGATACACTGACTAGCATATTCCCAAGAAACACTGGCGGTCTGCACCTATTCCTTCATGCTGTATTCATGATCTCACATCCCTTAAGAATGCAGCAAGTCATGATCTCAATCTTTGGAGGACTTAACTGAGGAAGAGACAGACACAGACACACACACACACACACACTCAGACACACAAATGTTAGAGAAGGATCACAGCGAGAGCGTGAGAGAGAACAGTAGTATTTAGAATTCTTACATGATTTGGTTCTCATTGTTCCTACCCCAATTTTGTTTTTCTTCAAAATTCAGTTCTACGGTTACCTGTCTCAGCAGCAGAACATGATGCAGGATTACATACGCACATCAACCTACCAGAAGGCCATGTTAACAAATCATGAAGACTTCAAGGACAAGGTACTGTATTTTCGCGATATGAAATTTTCGCGAAATTGGAGCCGGCAGGCTTTTTTTTTTTTTTTTGCGAGTTGCCTCTAACATTCAATGCATATAGTGCAGACCAGAACTTTCTTGTGCATATTAATTTTGCGAATCTTGGCTCTCCCGAAATTTGTGAAATTAAGATGCACTCGAGCATTCCTTGTTGTACAGTCCCAATGTCTGCAATAGTGCTGTTCTTGTTGGAAAATTTGCTGAATTCGGGTTGCAATTGGGGTTGCATCTTCATGATTTGTCATTCTCACTTTAAAAATATAAATAAATGAAATATTGAAACTTGTATGTCACGATTATTTTCAAGGAGCTGACATACAGGTGTACACGATTACTGGTATGCTTTATTACTACATCACATTGCCAATTGGGCCAACTGGGCCAGCAAATTTCATTGTCAGACCACCAAAAGAAAAAGTTAGTGTCTAGCCTTGCTCGTATATGTGTAACATGTAGCACCTCTGAATGGTTTTTTTAAACAGATAGCACCATACAAATGTTGTGAATAATCTGATGTCCCACCCTCAGACCCTGACATGCATTTCTGTGTCAGTTTAAAAAAAAAAAAAGAACTTTGTTTTCAATCAGTTTTCTCCTTTTGGCAGACAGTGTGATCACAGGGCGAGTTGATGCATCCCACAGTTGTTGTTACATGTATATGAATGGAAGAAATAAAAAGTTGGTGTTACTGTCCCATGTCTAGGAAATCAAGTTTTGATTTACAAATGAGATGAAGCACCCCAATATATCAATGACATGTCATTGATGGTGATACAACATTTGCTCCTGTGACAGTTGCTCTGGTCTATTTTTTTTCAGAGGATTTAAGGATAGGGTTGTGATCAGGTTTGTAGGTTTACTTTGATGTGAGAATTAGGGTTAGGGTTAGGGCTATGTTTGTGGATAGATTGTATGTTTGGCCTAGCGTGCAAATTTTTCATTGTCGCAGGTACAAATGTCATAGAACTATCGCTGATATAAATGTTGTTCCATTTTGATACTTATGTTTGAAACTCATTTAAATAGAATTACTGAATAGATTAATGAATTGATAAAAAGATGATATCGATGACAGTGATAAGAATGATGATGATAATTGCAGCGATGGTGGTGACGGTAATGATGATGATAAAGATAATGCACATACATGTATTAAAGATAAAAATAATGCACATATGGCTCAAGGAGTCCTTGTAATAGTTTTTACTTCAGTGAGATGTTATTAGTGAACTTTAGATCTGCGATGCTAACAGCAAGATGATGCAGCCTCCCAGGTCGAAACAGCTGCCTCGCGCATGTGGGAACACCATATTTAGCCAAATAGCGTCATCCTTAGCATTAACGTTGCAGATCTAAAGCTCGCTATTAGTGACCGTGTGTAGAATTCCACTTTTCATCTTTCCTAGACATTTTGTCTATGGCTTTGGCACAAAGTCCTTATGGCTAGTGGTAGGACACAGGCCCTTGAGTTTGCAGACAGTCTTCAAGTCTGCTTGTAAAAAGCAGAAATGGGCTTGAAGGGCACAAGGGAGAATACATCCTAATTTTATTTCTTTTTTGTTGGGGGGGGGGGGTAGGGGGTACAAAGTGCTGGTCAAGGCACACAGATTTTAAAGGGACACCTTGTGCAATTTTTACATATTGCCCATGGAACATTTGTTTTATTGCAAGGTTTCCCCATACTAAGAAGTTAGTTAAAAAATATATATATTTTGGATAACCTATGCCATCTGGCATAGGTTATCCAAAAGATGTCTGGTTTACATGCAGTCCCATATGTGCAATGCTGCGTGAGCACTTTTTTGTCTAGCTGATGGATTAAAGATAATATAAAGTTTTGGTACCTCAAAAGTTTCCCTGAGTTTCCTTGTCTTAGTTTGTGTTTCAGGTTAAAGTACCTTTCATATAACTAACACTGTGAGACTTACTCGCCCCAAAGTGCTCTCATGTCTTAGTAAACATGCAATAATGGTTTTGTACCAGAGCAGAGCGGGCTCTGAAAAATTCAAACGAGCCGTTAGTTTGACTCGACGCTGTACCGTGATAATCAATGTACATGTATTGTACAAAACCATTATTGCATGATTACTGAGACATGAGAGCACTTTGGGGCGGGTAAGTCTCACAGTGTTAGTTATATGAAAGGTACTTTAACCTGAAACACAAACTAAGACAAGGAAACTCAGGGAAACTTTTGAAGTACCAAAACTTTATATTATCTTTAATATGAGTTTTGATCTGGATAGGGAAGCAGTTAAGTCTGTGATTTCATCACACTACATGCAGTTTGAATGTGTGTGTGTGTGTGAGTGGGGGGGGGGGGGGTGGTAATGATAGTGTAAAAATGCAATTCCACTTCAAGTCTGGCACAAAAGTCATAAGCAGCGCCATTATCAATGTATTAAAATATGTCATACCAATACGATATCCCTGGTGTTGTAGTCTCGTATTCAGATATTGATGGTGTTAAAAAATATGCACCCATCTTACTGTGTTGCAGGTTGTACTAGACATCGGTGCTGGCTCGGGGATCTTGTCATTCTTTGCCATCCAAGCAGGGGCGCGCAAGGTCTACGCCATCGAGGCGAGCTCAATAGCAGAGCAAGCCAAGGTGAGTCTGAGTCTGAATGCAAGACTAGACATGTAGCCTCAATGCAAGACTAGGCATGGACTATGTAACCTCTACACACAACTGACCTCATCATGGGTATGTCCAGGAATTGTTTGTGCTGTTTCACTTGTTGACCTCGAGTGTCTTGTTCTGTTGTTGATGTTGTTGATGCGGTAGTTGCTTTCACCCACAGATTTTCAATAATGAGTGCACAAACGTGCAACTAATCGGTTTAATCATTCATTGTGATCCAGCATAGAGAGTTTTGCAATAACTCACCAGATTATCAGAGATGCACGCTATCATAGGTATTCATATAATTACAGTCACTGAACATAGTATACTAGGTATCTTACTATCAAGAAAAGGCAATTCAATTCATTTCATAAAAGCTGTTAGGATGGCAACTTATGCTAGAATAGCAACTTCCCGTAGCAACAGCCAATCAGGAAACTGGATTCCTGTTGTTGCCATGACAATTGCCATTCTAGCAAGGGTTGCTCTCAAAGCAGATTTTGTTTTTAATGAAATGGAACCCTGATCTCAATTGCAGTGGGTGAGAGAATATGAGTGCAGTGTTATCAGAGAGAGATATGCTAATCCCATGCATATCTTTAAAAGATTGCAGTTTGTTGAATATTATACTGATATGATGAACAAAAAAGTCTGATTTTAAGGGATTCTTGGCAATAGAACATATAGACTCTGCCAAGTGTTTTAATTTGGACATGTACAAGAATGTGGGCTTGCTGTGCAAGTATATATTACAAACTGTGTCTTCCAGAGAAACAAAATGAAGATGTTGAGTGCATGTAGGAGCCCACACACATATAATGCAGCCATGCAGAGGTTTCATTATTTCTTACCTAATTCTGCACAATGCTGCTACTGCTGCATTTGTAAGTCTTCATTTCTGACGTAGATAGCATGGACCCTAAATATGGGGGGAAGAAAAATGCCTTTCTCTTGTGACCAGTTGTAAAACAGCTCAGCTGATGTTCACTTCACCGCTTTTGCAACCCGCATTCTATTTGCAATGGTTTCTGTGACTACAACTAACCCAGATTTGTTCTGTTTCTTCACGCTGATATTTTTATCTGTCATCTCCTTTTCAGATTCGTCCCACACGCACCGTGGCATCTACTTTGGGCTAATGATTTTTCCTTTCTCTTTCACTCTCCCCCCATTGTCTGTTCATCCATACTAAATCCTTGTTTTTTTTGTTGTTGTTGTTGTTCTTTCTTTGGTTTCTCTCTCAGAGTGAGAAACCCATCCCGTGATTGGTTAGTGCAGCACGTCACCGTGGCAATAAAGCGATGCGACACTACTGCTCACTGAGTTCTATCAATGTGTTGTGTAACATTCACCTCAACCTAGCCCTCCAATACCTCAGCGCTGGGCGTTTTCCCCCTCTAGACTAAACGACTCGCCACGAGCGCTCGTTCGCCGTCCGAAGCGGTGGCGTTGAGATGAACGCGGCCGGTCAGTAAGTACTGTGTGGGCAAGGGGCCTGGCGCAAGCATTGCTGGTCACTGACTGCGCCCTTACCCCTAATTTATGTAGAACTTGCATCCGTACAAAAGGTCACTCTACATTTTGAGTCATGCTAGAATGCATGCATGTAACAGGTCAGCAAAGCTGATGCCTAACAATATTCTTTTGATTATCTTTTTTTAATTTCATATCGCTGTATGCATCAAACAAATGTCCGAGGCTGCTTTCCTCTGAGTTGCCAGATTAAACGATCCCCATGTTGCAGTAAAATGGAAATGTTTTGAACCTGTTCATTATTCCAGATCTCTTCTCTCTGCAGGTCACACCAGCAATGTTGTCATCTTCCCTTGCCTACACCCCAAGAATTTATAACACATTCTCACAAATTTGAAAAAAAAAAAGAAGAAGAAATAAGATGACTTCATATTTTTTTTTTTTTGTCACAGTAAATACTCTCTCTTTCTCACAGGAGTGGAAATGCTTTCATCCCAGTGCATCAACCAGCTGTCGAGTTATTTGGGAACTCACAGACTGACTGGAGATTGAAACGTGCAGTTGCAGATCACGTGACAAAGTCACATGACTTAGCACCAAGGAGGTGTACGTCACTGTGCCCTCATAGCTGAACGTCCATTAACAATCTCCTCTCTATTTGATAGAGTTACAGTGGACACCACAAAACAGTGTATCTATGCACTGCACTTCCAATGTGCGAGAAAAAGCATTCCAAATTTCCTTCCACAATGCATATTTTCATCTAATGCTGCCCTTTGTGTTTAGTGGAGTATGCACTTTATACTCAATGAACTGTAAACCTGTATAAACTGTGAACAGAGTTGCCACGTTCACTGTGTCGCTCCTTCTTTCGTTCAAACCTTAATCGCTCGCTCATGCCGCTCGTCCCTTTTTGAATCCTCACAGCAACTCGTCAAAGCCAACAGTCTTGCTAACCGCGTCTTTGTGATCCCGGGGAAGGTGGAGGAGGTGTCGGTACCCGAGCAGGTGGACCTGATAGTCTCGGAGCCCATGGGGTACATGCTGTTCAACGAGCGGATGCTGGAGAGCTACCTCCATGCCAAGAAGTGGCTCAAACCGGGAGGTGAGTGCAACCCCTACTTCCCTCACTCCCCAACCCCCCCCCCCCCCCCTTCCCTTCCCTTGCCTTCATAAGCCAGAACTGGAGGATGATTTGAATATCATGAGGATATTCATTTCCATTATCTGCAGATGTAACATCACCATTTGTTGATACTGATACACCTGTTATTGTGGTATTATAGAATGGGTACCTGTGATCTGATTGGTCGAGAGCTATGTGTTCATTTTTACTGGCCGCACGCTGAGTCGCAGTGGTAAACATGTTATCGCGCACTTAGCAAGAGTACGCGTACTTGTAACAAAGGTTCGCGCACTAAAGCAAGCGTTCGCGCACTCAGCTTGGCCATGCATCCAGTAAAACTGATGCATGGCTGGCCATGCATCCAGTAAAAACGGTAAGTACGGGTATGCATGCCCGTTTACGGCAAGCCAAAAGGAAATGCATCCAGTAATTTTGTCATCGGGTTACACGATAGAAAAATGGGTTTTTGACAAGAAAATTACCCATTCTATAAATCAGATGACGCACATGTCTTTTGTGCGTCAGTCAGAATATAGTGTGCATGCGGTAACTACGGAATTTAGCCTAAACCCACTCGGCTTCGCCTCGTGGGTTAAGCATTCCATAGTTACCTTATGCACACAATTCCGACTGACGCACTCAGACCAGTGCGTCATTTGTATACTGATACATCTGTTTGTGTGATACTGATACAACTGTCATACAGCTGTCATTGTGACAGCATCAGCCTTATCATCCCTAGGTGTGATCCTAGGTATCAACATCTCCATTCATGTAATTCAATAATCCCAGTTGTGATTTGTCATAATCATCTCTATCTGAAATTTCTAGATCGTATTCAACATGATAAAATTGATATCACAATCCATGGCATAAGTGGAGGAATGCCATGATCGATGTTCTCTGTCAGCACCTACTCAGAAGTCATCAAACTTTTCCTTTCCCATATGATGACATAAAGGGTACCGTGGGGTACCGAATAGAAATCAGCCATTTTGTTGAATTATTATTATTATTATTATTTTAAGGTTGTACCCTGGGTTGTCAAAAAGTGGGAAATTATTTTGGTGTGACCATGAATGCATAGTATAACATGCAGTGGCATGGGAATGACTATGTACACGCACACACAATGCATGCATTTCTCTGCGGCTGTCCTCGAGTGGACGTGAGGTGGCGCTACACAACGTGGTACCCCAGGGTATCGCATAATGCATCATATGATGAGCATTTCTCAGTTCTTAAATTGTCCAAGCTATTTCTCTACTCTGTCCTTTCATCCCATCATGCCATCTGCCACATTTCTATGTTTCCTTCTTGGTATCAGGCAATATGCTTGTATGATTAGCATAGAGCGCCAAAAGCCCACTGCACACTTTACGACTCACGACTATATGACTGACAGACTTTGGATCTGAAAGAAACAAAAATGTTTATTTTGAGGCTATTGTGATATATTTCGGATCCACAGCCAGTCAGTTGTAAGGTAGTGAGTCGTATACCGTAAAACGAGGAATGTTCGCGTGCATTTTAATTTCGCGAATTTCGCGAGCGCCAAGATTCGCGAAATTAAAATGCACGCGAAAATTCTTGTCTACACTAGAAGCATTGAATGCCAGTGGCAGTTCGCGAAAATTTCATGCCGCAAAAAAGGCCGTCGGCTCCAATTTGCGAAAAATTCATGCCGCGAATATATCATGTTTTACAGTAGTGTGCGGCGGGCTTAATAGAACAAGGATGAATTTGTCCATGGCAGTGAAAGCATTTTAACTGTTTTATCATATGCAGTAGTAAGCAGTGCTATTCACTAATGGCATTTAATCTCATGTTTTATAGGATGGGACTTAATCACATCCATGCTATGGCCTTACCATTGCTCATGTGTTAATAGTGTTAAAGCAAGCTGTCTACAAACTGGGGCCTTGATATTGAATGTTTCTTGTTTTGTCTTGTAGGCAAGATGTTCCCTACCCAGGGTGATGTCCACATAGCACCATTCAGTGATGATGCTCTCTACATGGAACAGTTCACGAAAGCCAACTTCTGGTAAGGGGAGGTGGTTTTTAGTCAAATCTGTCACCACACTGTACGACAGTTTGGTATTCTAATCAGCAACTTCATGTCTTTTAAAGTGTCCAGCTAATCAAAATTGGGCATCTTCAACAAATTCAACAAACAAAAGTTGTCAGTTGTATAATACATGTGCTTTGATATTGATGAGTACCTTGATATTGACTTTACATGTCCCTGCCATGTCAAGGAGGTAGGAGGCACTAAGAATCTGCAAAGAAGGATATTTTGTTTTCTTTTGTTTCTCTAACTTGGAAATTTGTGAATGGGTCTTGGAAAAAATATCAGGATAAATCTCTGGGGATAAAAGTAAGAAGTGGTTAATTTTTGGTGGTGATCCAAATCATGATACGGAACCAGGATTTTACTAAAGGATGCATTCGCAGTTCTATAGGGTCAATGACTCTGGCCTTGGCATAGGTTTGCTTTTTCCTAGTACTTCTAATTTCTTTGTTAATCTATGTGTTTGTCTGTTTCGATATTACTCAAAAAGTTATGACTGGATTTCTGTGAAATTTCCGGGATAGATCCACTGCGGTAAAAGGATCAGGTGATTAGCTTTTGGTTGTAATCTGAATCATAAAACCTGATCACGGGTGTACATGTACAATTGTATAATGTACTGTATTTTAAATAAAGGATGCATGCTCAGTTCTCTGGTGCTAGTGCTAGCGACCCTATGGCCTGGATGGAGGTTTGTGCTCTCTGAGTGCGCCTAGTTTTGTATTGTCATGCAGAGATCAGTGATTCAGCCAGGAATATTTCTCCCTCATTATCAGCTCACATATTACCATACTTATAACAATCTATGTAATGAAAATGAAAAATGATAATAATAACAACAACAACAACAACATGATAAAAATAATGATAATAATAATAATAATAATAATAATGATGATGATGATGATGATGATGATGATGATGATGATGATGATGATAATGATAATAATAATAATGATAATAATAATAACAACAACAACATCAACAATGATAATGATAATTGTAATGATGGAGTCTTTTAATGTGCCATGTCCGTCACTCAAAGACACTCCTGGTGCAGAAAGCTGAGATCTCTTTTGTTCATTTCCTCCTTTGGAAAGAGCCATGGTTGAAAGAAAAACACGAGAGTGACTGGAACAGGAGGTTTGAAGTTCTTCTTGAAAAAAAAAAAAGGGAATATGGTCTCCATTCTCAGTTTCACAGGCAATGAGTTCCAGACAGAAGAACCAGACTATATGTCAAAACAAGTTTTCTTTCCAGGAATACAAATCAGAGGGTTGCTGTCATGTTATTTCTTCCATTTCTCAGTTACAAGGAAATGAATGTTTTGATTGTAAAGACTATTCCAACTCCGATGAAAATTGAACTAAACTCCCCAAAGGAGGATATGAAAAACTGTAATATCAGACCAATGAGGGTACCCAGAGTTGATATGGATATGCTTGTATGGATTTAGAATTTCACTGGTGTTTGTTTTGCCACTCACAACAAGATAGATTGTGATATTCAATGACTCTGCCTTAGTCTACCCAAAGCTTTTTCACTGCATATCTGTTTATTTCCTTAAAGGTAGGGGATACCTTTTACAGACCTCCCAAAATGCAGCAAAACATTAAATATGAACCTCAGGGGACTTGTTTAGGCCACTGCTGAGAAATTTGGAAGTCAACAGTTATCTACAATTTGAATAATGCACAAAACTCAACTGCTCAGTAGTTCTGTGTGTCAGCCACACTTAAGCCTTTTTGTTGCAGTCTTTTGTATTTTTTTTATCTATAAACACAAATCTAAAAGTATAAGAGCTGATGTAATAACATATAGAGTGTGTGGCAAGAATGTATATAGAAATGTTTGTAAGTTTTGATGAACTTTCTTCACAAAATATACATGATGGACACACATGCAGTGCATGGGTCTGCAAAGGTAGCCTAGTAATGTACTGGAATTTACGGTGAGCCCCGAAAAAAATTCAATTCAAAATCTAACGGTCAATAAAAATGTACTAAATGTTACCTTCCACTTTCAATACTTTATGGGAGTTTCTAAAATGATACTCTCTTCCACATACCACTGTATTTATACAACTCTTCATTTAAGGCATGCAAATGGGATTCCCTACCTTTAAACTCTCGGTTGTGATAAAATGTGACAGTTGCAACTAGAGAAGCACTCTGACAGCGTAGACCTCCGCCAAGCATGCAGCTCATTTCCACCACTGATCTTGTTCTTCCATAGAGATATCAATGATTTCCACCCATACGTACTTATAGCATTGTGTGCTGAAAGTCGCCCGATTTCCCAATAAAGAAGCCTTAGTTACGTTATAAACCCTCAGCTGCACGGCGCGCCTCGCCCTAGCAGAAACTAGAGAACGCACTTTAGTGTGCACATGCAAACCTCAAATATATGCAGCCTGAACTCCCAAGTTCATTGACCCTACCTGCCAAAATATCAAAAATCCTTCATAAATTCCCCCAAAATTCTCGGATCACTACCAAAAGTTAATCGTTTGTTACTTGTGTCATTCTCAACCTTTCCTGCAAGTTTCATCCCAATCCGTTAACTACTTTTTGAGTTATTTTGCACACGGACAAACGAACGAACACACAAACCAACAGTAACGAAAACATTACCTCCTCCCTTGGCGGAGGGAATAAGCGAGACACATGTGTGTTTTATCATACTTTATTGCCATTCTGAGAGAAGTATTTTTTATTGTGCAGGACATATCTGCCAAGTGTTTTCATTTAATAGGAATGTTCCTATTTCTTAGGAAAAAAGAATTTATTCAACCTTGCATTCCTAATTTTGTCAACACCTGCTTATAGTAATAGTTTTTTCCTAGTTATTCCTACTTGCTGAATTGTAGGGTTGGCAAATGATGTTGTTAATATCAACATTATACTTGAAAACACTGGATGTTGTGCAATTTTGCTCTGACTTTGATGGCCATGTAGTATCGAAATTCTAACAAAAAGAATGTCATGTTCGTTAGATGAATGTAGACATGCGAGGTGCTCCTTCCATTCTTTGCTCAGCTGAGTAAAACATTCAGTATGGATGTGTGTGGTGTATCTGTTTGTCTCTTCAGGTACCAGCAGTCATTTCATGGTGTGGACCTCACGTGCCTAAGAGAGACAGCACTGCAAGAATTCCTCAGGCAGCCGATTGTGGTGAGAAATGTAGCACTGTCCAACTTCACTCTTTGAAGGATCCACATGACACTCTGTGTTGTCATGCTAATAAACTGTTACTTAATGGAAAGTCTAGCACTACTATCTATGGAAATAGAGAGTTTGTAAATTTCGTCTGACACAGATTTTCACTCTTTTGAAGCATACGTAGCATTTATTTTCATCCAGAATTGTTTGTTCGGTGGTGGTGTTTTTTTATACAGCTTCATATTTACACAATATCAAGACTCTGGTGGCATGTAGGATCATGCAAGTTAGATTTTTCACACTGGACACGTCATTAAACAGTGCATTGAAAAGGGAATTCATCAGGCATAACAGGAATCATTGAGAAGGTCTGTATGATACATGTATATGTAGTAGTATAGTCATTGCTGCCAACCTGCCGTGAATCCATGCAGTCAACCTGTCTATAGTGACCACTCTAGGGAAGCAGGAAAATTGGCCTTTATAGACATGTTGGCGGCCATTTTTAATCAAAATTCTGTGATGCCGGCAGCATTCGTCAAGTGGCTGCCTTGAACAGGGACTCTAACATGCAATTTTTCACCGTGGGGAGGGGGTCGTTTTGTGACTGCATAAGGCAGATGGCTACTATGATAGATTTGACTGTATGTAGTTCATGCCATCTAGGCTGCACCAAGTTCTGTCAGTGCACAGAGAAAACTATCCTGTTTTCCTTTTTTGCTGTCATCGTGGCAAAAATTGAAATCCGTGAAGTTGGGAAGTGGGATAAAATTAGAGCTTCTATTGCCGCGGTCACACTGGCAAAAGATTGAGAAGTTTAAGTTGCAAAGTCTTCAAGATCTTATGTCGTCTGGTCACACTGGCAGCCAAACTTCTTGATCTTTGGATGGAGAAGTTTGGGTTATTAGTGCGCTTGCACAAGGAAGAATAAAGAACGCGCCATCTGATGGCTAGTGATTATTATCTAACAACACTTTTACAACACAATAGCTGTGCACTTCAGAGGCATGGCCCGAAAACAGGTGGTAGACTGGTTACGTGGCAAAGATCACAAAGTTTCAGTTTGTAGCGGTCACACTGGCAAAAGATCAAGAATTTTGGTTGGGTGGGGAAAATATCCCTAGTTAGAGTGGGAAGTTTTGTGAGGTGCTTTGCCAGAAGTTCCCTGGAAACTTTGCGGTCACACCGTTAAAACTTTGAGATCATAAAGATAGTGATCTTAAACTTCTTGATCTTTCGCCAGTCTGACCGCATCTTGAAAGAAGTGAATGTGAATGTTTGTATGCTCTATTCATCTTGTTCTTTTTCTCTCGGTAGGATACCTTTGATATCAAGATCTGCCTGGCGAGGTCCTTCAAGTACACAGTGGACTTCTTGACCGTCAGTGAAAGTGACCTTCACCGGATCGAGATTCCCCTGCAATTCAAAACGCATCAGTCTGGAGCGGTGCACGGTTTGGCCTTCTGGTTCGATGTTGCCTTCCACGGGTCATTGTGAGTATCTTGGAGGATGGGGACAGGCGATGAGATTTCACTTTTATTCTATATCCTGTTTCATTTAAAATCTTTTACATTTCAAAGCAGGTGGGTTATAAGTGGGGCTGAAATCTCTACTTTGTGCAAAAAGTTTGTTGTAAAGAAGTTGCCATCAGTTCGTGTTTGTATTCAAAGTGGATTTATAATGCAGCATACTGAAACATGCTCAAACAATGTATGGAAAGTTCAGATATAGGTTTTGAAAAGCATGAAATATTTAGTGTAAAGTTCATTTTTCTTTCAAGATAAAAGCAAGACTGTACTGTAAGATATATTTGCAAATGAGGATTACATAAATATCTGTAAGACCAGACTTTAGCATTTTCAAAAGTGATACACTTTTTATTATGCCTCCGCTACGAAGTGGCCGGAGGCATTATGTTTTCGGGTCGTCCGTCCGTCCGTCCGTCCGTCCGTCCGTCCGTCCGTCCGTCCGTCCGTACGTCCGTCCGTCCGTCCGTACGTCCGTCCGTACGTCCGTACGTCCGTCCGTCCCGTTTTGTTTTTGTCAATATCTCAAGAACCGTGCGGTGGTTTTACATCAAACTTGGTATGAGGGTATATCCTTGGGGGATAATACTTTGTGTGGATTTTAGGGTCACAGGGTCAAAGGTCAAAGGTCACAGATTATTTTGTGAAAAAAAAATTGAAATTTCATGTTTTTCTCCATATCTCGCAAATGGTTCAAGGTATCTTCATGGAACTTAGTATATATGTTTGTACCAATGGGCAGTGATTATCTAGGGAAGTTGGGGGTCATGGGTCAAAGGTCAGGGGGTCAAAGGTCAAGGTCAACTCCTCAAAATTTCACTACTTTCCTTAAAATGCAATATGCCTGAAGGTTTTTTTTTTTTTTTTAACTTAATGTATTGCATGTATTACCCAATATATATTTTGGGGGAAGTTTCTTGCCAAAAGGTCAAAGGTCAAAATTTCAAGTGAAAGTGCTAAATTGCACTTTTTCCTCCATATCTCGAAAGTAACTCAAGGTATCATCATGAAACTTACATATTTATGCATGTTCAACCTAACAGTGATTTTCTGTGGAACTGTGAGGTCAAAGGTCAAAGGCCAGGTTTAGATACGCTATTTTCCCATTTGATACTGAAATTATACTTTTTCTCAATACCTTGAAAATTACTCAATGCATAAACTTATAAAAGGGTCAAAAGTCAAGTAAAAATCATCAGTTCCCCAAATACCTGCACTCTGACATTTTAATCATTCATCCAATTAAACCTAGTTCTAGGAAAGTGAACATTCAGCACATTTGTGTCAAACCTGTCATTTTGATATTTTGCCAATTGTGTGAAACTGTCATCACACATTGTCAAGACATTGTACTATAGACCTATTAGGAGAACCATGCATTGTGGCGGAGGCATATCAGTAGCCGTAGCGATATATCTAGTTAATGATGATTTCCTGTACATATCTGTAACCTTTATGAGTCCTTTTTAATGTACATTGTCTTGAGCAAAGTTTTGTGGTTTCATTTCAATTTTTCTCACCCAAATACTCAGAATGTTTGAAAACTTTATATTCAAGCATGCTGATATTCTAAGCCACATTCTCTTAGTTCCCAATTGTCTGTACATTTTGGTTGCTGAGATGATGTCTGCTTGTGAGATGAGAGAGGTCAGAGATAAAACATAAATGTTCACATATGCTTGCATTTGGAGAGTTTGAGTGCAAAAACAGAGATATTGGTTTTAGCTATTTGAGATATTTTATATTCAATCTGCTAAAAAAAAGAAAAGAAAATAAGATATATGTGATAATTCTAATAATATCTTTAAAAATATGTCTTCTTATGAAATGTGTGCAGTATCACTGAAAAGATTTCATTTTTCTCTGTTTGATGATGACCTTGATGTAAAAAAAAAACAATAGAAATGCTGCTTATCAGTTTTAGCATTCAAACTCTTCATTTATTCATGGCATTGTGTATCCTTATGTCTTCACTCCTATAGACAATCTGTATGGCTCTCCACAGCACCCACTGAGCCTCTTACACACTGGTATCAGGTAAGCACACACCCCCCCCCCCACCCCCATCCTCCTCCTCCTTCTCCTCCTCTGTAATTAAAGAATTTCCACTGTGAAATATGGAGGGGGGGAATGAATATGTTATATATCTCTCCATAATATGTAATTATATTTATAAATCAATAGATAGCTGCCATGTATGTGTTTTGAGGATGACATAGATAAATTTGTGCATTATTTGCAAGATTGCCTGTTTGTTTGTGATATTAGCCTAATTCTAAACCCATGATTTCTGTGACTGCCATTGCAGGTACGATGTCTGCTGAGATCACCCATATATGTCACGAAGGGTCAGAGGTTAACAGGAAAGGTCATACTCATCGCCAATGCAAGGTAGAGTATCTCCACATGGATGAAGTTGGCTAAGTCCCACATTGTGCTTCTATCTGTTTTTGTTAAGGTGTATGACAGTGCATATTAGTCAAAGATTTCAGTGCAAAGTACATATTAAATGTAGTCAAATTGGCCTAGACTGTAACTTTTTGAAAGGCTACACACTGTAGCATATGCCATATGTTTAGAGAGTCTAATTTTCGCATATCAGACCTTCTTGACAATTTCGCGAGTGGTTAAATTCGCGATCATAGAGTACAGATATGCATGGAGAAATGCACACATGAACGTCCCATTTTTAATTAAGTATTTTAATAATTTTGCTTCTTGTTAATTTGCACAGAAAGCTTGCAGAATGTATGGCATATTTAGTAGAACCCTTCGTCTTGAAAGGCAACAGCTTTCTTAATGCCAAAAAGTCATAGATATACCATAGTGTTATGAGTCTGATTTTATAAAGATCTTGCCTTTTACAGCTGTTTTTCATGAGAAGTCACTGTAAGTGTGTGTGTGTATGAATTCAAGCTTTCAAGGCATTCTGAGTAACCCTTAATTACTCACATGAGAGCCAAATCATCTGACCAAACATTGCATCTTGCGTGACCCAGTATAATCCACCGGGATCAATCAATGCCACTTCGTTTGTATGTTTGAGGGCACTCATCCTTCTCTCTGAAGAGGCAAATATTTTTTTATTTTTTTGCTTACGAAGGTGATTTGTAAGTCTGCCTGTGAGAAAACTCCAGTAGCAAGCACAGTACAGTGATGAAGTAATCAAAGGCTACCCTGAAAATAAGAATTAGAAGACAACTCAGACCACTACCTGCTAGTGTTATGCTGTTTTTTGTTGTTGTCAGTGGCTTTTGGGTGTCACGGGGGCATTTTTTGCAAATGCAGACGTCCGTGGCATGTACTGGTCAGTTTGCTTCGTCAGTGAGACATACAGCTGTATGTGGGAATAGTGACAGAGAAAAAAGAACCTTATTCCAGTATAAAATGACATTTGCATCTATCTTCAGTTTCCATGGCAACAAGGAAAGTGTCACCATTGTAGCTGCAATCATTGAAAATTGCAAGTTGTGATTATATTTGCAAGTAGTACATGTAACAATGTACATTTTGCCATTACTATAGGGTAAAATTAACAAGAACAGTTGCTAGTATGGTAAATGACAGCGTAGCGCTTGACCAGACACGATCATAATTTCCTGACCCTTCCTCGACCCCTGCAGGCAGAGCTACGACATAGACCTGGAGCTGGAGTCGCCCAGCTCGGGGGTGAAGTCCACCAACCGGCTGGACCTCAAGAACCCCCTCTTCCACTACACCGGTCAGCAGGTGATGGTACCGGCAGGCAACCACACCGCCTCCCCCTCCGAGAGCTACTGGAACCAGCTGGGCGGGGCCACCAATGGCATGGACACCACCGGCACCTCCACGCTAGGCAACGGCTACAGCAACGGTCAGATCCTCAACACAGGGGTTGTCCAGTCCAATCTAGTACCTATTGGTGAGTAGTGGTCAAAAGCGGATAGCCCATTTAAAAAAGAAAAAAAAAGAATGTGGAAATAGTGTATACTTAGGACAGGTAGAAATAGCAAGACAAAAGTAAAAGCCTAGAAGGTATTTGCTCTAGACGCAATATAAATATTTGTAATTATATAAGTTATAGTTTTGTTCTATGCATTAGGGCAAAAAGTTGAGCATGCCTTGTACAATTTCATCTTCAAATTTACTTATAAAGCACCATCTTTTGTCCTTGATGAGAAACAAAAGGTTGCACAGAAGTTGTTGAAAACGTAAATGATGGGAGTGCTTTTTTTTTTCTTCTTTTTTTTTTTGCTACGGGATAGCTATCATTGCAATATCATGCTGGGCATATCTCGTGTGAAAGGTGTTGATGTGACCACTATCATGAACTCTGCAATTTATGAGTATTCATCTGAGTCGGGTGTTGAAAAGAACAAAACTTACAGTGATTCATTTTAACATTTCATCCCACCCTAACAGCCAACACAGACCCAATCGCCCACAGTACTGTGCTCCCAGGGGGCCTCACGCAGCGCCAGTACACCGTCCCCATCCCCTCCTCCGTGGGCCAGGCCATGACATCGCTGTGCTTTGGCAACTCCTCCTCCTCCACCTCCAATCAGTACCACCAGGCCGGCAGCAACCAGCCAGGCCAGCCCCAGCACCACCAACAGCAGACGGGCGCCGGTCAGCCGCACCCGTCCCAGGCCCGGCATGGCCCGGGCGGCGGCCGCAGCCACATGATGGTAGATCAGCTGGGCGGGGGGATATACGGCGGGGGGCGGGGGCAGCAGCAGCACACCAAATACGGGACGCAAATGAACTAATTCATGTAGAGCTCACGGGAGGGAGGGAAGGGGGAAAGGGAAGGTTGGATGGAGGAAAGGTTGGATGGAGAGAAGGTTGGATGGCATTACTGGATAGGTGTACAGATATCATAATAGAAAAACAACAACATGCGAATTTGGCTTTAGGAGAGTTCCTTTGAGAATGAAAGAGGAGTTCAGGCAGAGGGATGAACAAGGAGGAGGGGTATGATGGTAGTGTGTTGTGACAGTTTGATCATCCATTTGTGTGTGTGGGTCTGTGTGTGTGTGTGTGTATGTCTGTTTGCAAGTGTGTGTGCATGTCTGTGTCTTGTCGTATATCTGCGTGTGTGTGTGTGTGTGTGCGTGCGTGTGTGTGTCTAAACGAGTGCTATTTAGGATGACCATGCTTGTCACAAAAGGCCCAGTCGATGAGCTGATCCCCAGTGGCATTATCGGGCACAATTCATCGCAGAAATGAGAAGCAAAAATCTGGCCTGGACTCTAGTCATCAGCAGCCAGGCAAAGATCATGGGTATGGAGTAAATGCATTGATATCCTGTGGTTGTGACCAATCTCTTCTGATTATGCAACTAGTGTGTTGCAGAGATGTGCCAAACGTGATTGCCGTCAGGAACTTGCAGTTGCATCTGCTTAGTGACCCCCAAAGCTCTCCGCCGTTGATTATTTCAGAGGGTTATGTTGCATGAAAAGTTATCGCTTATGACTTCAGAATCAACTGTAAAAGTATGAACTGGATTTTGATTGACAGAAATTGGCATGGCATATTTTCCACAATTTTTCATGTGCAGTCTCAAACGTGACTCTCTATGCAACGGCTCGGATAAATGGAATGTAACAGACTTTGAGGATAAGTAGGCTTGATGCAGGTCTTTTCCTGATGATGCGTGGATCACCCCCAAAATCCCCAAGAGATGGGCTTTATAGTGAGAGATAGAGTGATAATTGATGGAGGGGAAATTTGGCTGCCAGAGTAAAGTGATGCTGTCAGAATCAAGGTACAGGGATGAGAGGAAAGTAGATTTTCTGTATCGGGTCAGTAGGCAGATCGACCTTCGCTGAGGAATCAGAAATTGATGATGCGTTACCATGGAAACATCCATAGTAGATGGAGAAAGGGCAGAGGGCAGGGCAGGTAGAGAAGGATGAAGGGGGATTGCGTCGCAGGGAAAGGGCCACTACCACCTTTTTGTCACTGCTCACACAGGTCATTGGCAGAATCATGACAGTAGCATTGTTTCCTGTAGAGACGATTTCTAGATGCACGGGGGTCATCGTGCCACCTTTCTACGGGAGCAGTCAAATCTCGGGGTCATGTACAGATATTCCACTTAGAAACCAGCCTGTTGCTGTATTATCCACTTTTGCAGAATTTTATTCATTTTTTTAAATATTTTTTCTCCGCTTTCTTCTAAGATTGTCGTGACACTTGTTGGTCATGAACGACCCTTTGTAAGATAGCTGCACCTTATTTTGTTGTTGTCAAAGTGTTTATAACAAGAGCTTTGCAGCACCGAAGTGAATTGAGTACCGTGTACTACCAACTGTTGCTAGAAGGTGGGGTTATTTTTTATGCCTTCTGTGTCTTTGGTTTGTCCTTTACTAAATGTTTTTATTCTATTCACCAACTTCACATGAAAAGAGGGTTTACTGCATGCATTCTTCTTCATAACATTTGCAATCATTGAGTAATTGCCATTTGGATATGAACCCAATTTTTTTGCCCAGTGATTACTATAATGTGTAACATTTATTTATATTTCTAAGATGTCGAGTTACACATGGTGTTATTAGGTAGCTCATTGGGTTACAAATCACATCCAGAACACAGACTTATGAACAGGTATTGAATGGCTGTACAGAATTTTTACATGAATATTCAAATGTGCTCAAAGTTACACGATGCAAATTCACTGATCTCCTGCCGTATTTGCAGAATTTAACTTAATCTTTACTTCTCGCAATAGTTCTATTTGAGCTCACGGTGTTGTATGCAAGTTGAGAGCTTACACCAAATATTTGGATTTGATATGCTTGAATGCTCCCCAGAATGTGTTAAAGAAATACATTCGTTGGCCTACATCGACACTGCATCAAACAAACTTGTCAAATGTTGATTCCAATCTATCTTTGATGTTTTACACTCATGAAATGTACACATGATGAAGGTGGTTTTGATTTTGGAAAATCAACAGACCACAAGATGAGACTGAGTTTTGAGAGTTACAGGCCTTTTATTGCCATTAATAAACTTGGGGATTACTTGAAACAGTTTGGTATTTATTCCCTGAAAATCCAGGAAAAAAAAAAAGAAGAAAAACCACAAAAACATTGGGAAAATGAAAGAAGAGATATATTGCATATCATGTATTCAACTTCTGTGCTGTAGGATGTGTACCCTACAACAAACAAAAGTGTATTTTGCCATCTGTGATGGT
Organism: Diadema setosum; assembly: GCA_033980235.1. NCBI lineage: Eukaryota > Metazoa > Echinodermata > Echinoidea > Diadematoida > Diadematidae > Diadema > Diadema setosum. The sequence continues at coordinate 10,127,760 of CM067072.1, read as the reverse complement.
CATTTAATTGTGTCTCTAAGTAGGCACATATCTATGTCACTCTCCTTATTTTGTCCTTTCTTTATCCTTTTATCTTCCAAACGTTTGGCAAGTTTTTTAGAGGTGTGAGGACGCAGGTATTACTTATAATGTAGACCACCTTTTTAATTGTTGACTTGACACGCACAGCCTAGATGCTGTAGAATTATGAAACTTTGTAGCGTATGAATTATAAACACTGTAGGGAGTATTCATTTATGATACATATAGATCTCTTTCGAAGTTGTGTACATATAGTTGAAGCCTGCTCTTGGGCCCTGTAGCTGTTCATTCTCGAGGCAGTCCCATTTTAATGTTCCTGGTTCAGGATGCGGTCAGTGTATGGTATTTCATTTTTAATATTGTCCAACTCTTTCATCTTGTTATTTGTGTGCCGTTTCGAGGCCTCTTGAGAATAAATGCCTTCCATCCCCTTTGATTTCTCCCTGTTTTTAATAAGATATAAAACAGTGTTCAAAAATGTGCAAAATGAAATTTAATCATTAAAGTCAAATTTTTAATGCTTTGTGTAAACAGTTCAAAATGTGTGTTATTCATCAAAAGAGTGACATTGACCAAGTCTCTGGCCTAGTAGATCATCCTCAAACCCAAACACATTAGGGAATTGTCATGCCATCATCAGTAATTATGTTATGATGTCCTGAAAACAGAAACAGAACAGAAGATTTCTTGAATAATGGCTTGGTAACCCTGTTGAGACTATTTCTAACGTCTACTGGATTTAATCTCCAGGCTACACACAACATCCTACTCGCATCAAACAAGTTTTTCAGTCAATAGCCATCCCTGCCCCTTAATAAGATGTGTTCTATATGTTTTTGGAGAATGCCAGATATCTCACTGTATGCAAGTTTCACATAGCATTCTCCTCCTCCAAAATTTCCCCATGATTTTGTGTTGACAAGGAGCATTGGTTGAATTTGGCCTTCAGTTGCTTGTGACGGTGAGAGTTAAAGTTTTCCTTGAATATTCATTTTCACAGTTTGTGAGAGTTGGCATCATTGTTTAGCCTCTGTAACACTGGAAGTGAGTGATGTTCATGTGAAATGTTATTGTCAAAAAACTCTGAATTGAAGAGTTCCATGTGTATGGCGCTTAGACTCCAGAAATCCTATTACAGTCCACCAAACGTATTGTTTCTATGAAAATCCTCCCCTCCCTCCATCTTCCAGCCCAGTCCAATTTCAGGAAATGAAGATGGCAATTCCTATTTCTGTCAAAGATATGCCAGGGTATTTTATAGATGAAATAAACCACTTTGGGAGTTGCAAAATTCATAGAGAGAAAATTATGCTACCCTGCTGTGCCCTTCATTTAGTAAATCTACAGTGAGCCCCACATAGAATACTGGTAATGTTTTGTCACAGGGTGAAGGCTAAGACTATGGAATGTAGTAACACTTGATCTATTCTCATCATATATTTGGGTCAGAAGAGACTGATGGAATAGACTTGTGTCACCAGCTGTTTCATTCTAGTCACAAACACACCAATTAATGTTGTCATGGTGTGTGATAATCTGCTGTAGAGATTGTAATGCTGTCAAAAATGTTTTTCTGGCCACACACACACACACACAAACTCCAACACCTTTGTTTAAAAGATGAAGGAGTTCGTTACAAGTTAGCATGCTGCCAGCAGACACTGCATATTGGGCAAGGACCAAGGAATTTGTCTGTGAAGACATTTGCATAAAACATTGAGGATACTGCTGCCCAGTTATAAAGGAGAGAACAGGCAGATTTTTTTTTTCTTTCTATTCTGCCATTGTCGACAGAGTCTGCGCTTGTTCATGTAGATAACTCAGAGGTGTTGATATAATTTATGCCCCCCACCGTGAACTGGTGCCACGGGTGCAAGTGCCGTCGGAATTAGTTTCATTTCTCACCATTTCTGTGATGTTGCCACATTTTTTCTGTCTCGTGTTCCATGTTGACTCGTACTGCTATTTGTCGACTAGCGAAGTAGAACTCTTTGTCTTGTGTTTTCATACTAATAAAGCCATCATTCAATGCACATCATATCACAAGGTGTCCACTTACTGTGTTGCGTCGTTGCACACTTAATTAATAAATACTTCATTTTTCATGCATCACAAAATGTATCTTTTCAGTGTATGTTGTTAATACAGGGAAACCTCAAAGGGATGATACAGTTTCTGTTGAGATGGGGCTTGAAGTTTCTACCATCTTTTAATAAAAATTTTGTAAGATAATGAGAAACCTCTTATGAAATATAAAAGAGCATACATGTATAATTCTTAGAGGATTTCAAAGTTGATTTGCTGAAAATCGGTTTTAAAATGGCCGAGATATCCAAAACAGAGCGATCCTAATAATATTTTGTTTTTGGATATCTCGGCCATTTCAAAACTGATTTTCATCAAATAAACACTGAATTCCTCTTTGAATTGTATGCTTTTTAACATTTCACAAAGCGGTTTTTGAGTATCTTGAAAAAAATTTGAAAGTCGAAATTCTCACTTCAACCAGTACTATACCATCCCTGTACAATTGTAAAATCAATCAGGACCTAAAACTATCTAACCTAAAAACTATGTGACCTCTTTATAACGAGATTTTTGCACACTTCATTTTTCATGCATCACAAATCTTTATGTTAATACGAGTGAACCTTGTTATAACAAGGATCTAAAAACCAAGGCAATTATCTTGTTTATCAGGTTTCTATGTCAGGATACAAAAACAAAGTAATAAAGAGTTGGGTCCTGCAAAATCACATTGTTTTAGGAAGGTGTTTTTTTTTTTTTTTTTTTTTTCATCTGACCTCTTTGTAATGAGGTTCATATGTTAAAAAGTTTCAGATAAGCTAGGAGTTGTAATATTTTTTTTCCAAATACAAGTATATTGTATTAAATTCACCTCACAACCAATTCCCTTTATTCAGCAAAAAAGAACCATTTCCCTTTATTCAGCAAAAACAACAAGCCAACAAAACCAAACCAAACCAAACAAAATGATTAAAAAAAAAGTTCTATGACTATTTTTGAAGTCTCCACCCTAGAGAGTGACAGAGGTCTTATTTTCAGTAGGTTGTTGGGGCATACACTTTTTCAGAAAGTGTTCTAGGTTGCCTAAGCTTAACATTTATTGAAGAAAAGAGGGGGAAGAGGGTGGACTTTAGGCTCCAACTTGTTCAGAGCAGGGGAGATTTGTGTTATGGAGGTAGTGTGTTTGTGTGTGTGAATAGATGGATGTGGTTTGACACTCTAGAGGATCAAAATTTCAATGTCATTGCATTCATGCAGGTTGTCTTTGGTACCAAGCCATTCTAAGGGGGCCGGTGTGTGGATTTTAAGATACGTGTACAAACTGTAGTTTACCAGAGTGTCCTATGGAGAAGTTGATGATGATGATAACAATGATGATGACGATGATGACGACGATGATGATGATGATGACGATGATGACGACTATGATGATGATGATGATGATGATGATGTTGATTATAATAATCGGTGAAAGTGATGATAAAGATTCAAAAGGACATGTAACATTAAAAGAGTAGCACAATATTAGCAATACTGCACAATTATGCCAACTAAACCATCACATTGATAAGAAATACATATATTAAAGAGAAAGAATATTTCTATCACATTACATTCAAATAATACAGTATGCTGAGCACAGATTATCTGATTGGAGTTTAACTGTTAAAGACATCAGTACAAGATATGAATTTTGAACTTCATATCAATGAAGATGACGAACATACATAAGCATTTCATAAGTAGCAGCTGCCACTGATTATGAAATGCTTATGAATGTCCACAGAAAAGAACTCTTTTCTTATCATTTCCTGCATTATTTCATGTAAGTTTACATCACCAGGTGAATAATTTGTGCCTTTTTTTTTTCTTTTTCTCATTTCTGTCTCATTTCTCTCAGCATTGTGAATAGGGTGTTACAAGACAGTTAGAGTGGGTAGCCCCTTTGTTTTCTCCTGGAACCATAGAGCAATTTGGAGAGTAGGTACCGGGTAAGTGACAGAAAGCCAAGTCATGCACCGGCTGTTAGCAAGGGGTTATTGTCTCATCTCATCCTAATCCTATATGTTCTGTGAAGTATAAGCTCATAGACATGACTACAATAGCAACAAAGAAAGCATGATCCTTGCTGTCAACCTAAAAGCCGCGGTCACACTGGCAAAAGATCAAGAAGTTTAAGATCACAAAGTCTTCCCGATCTCTGGTCGTCCGTTCACACTGGCAACCAAACTTTTCTATCTTTGGAACGAGTGGTTTGGCTCACTATTGCGCATGTTCGCGAGGAAGAAGGAAAAGTACACAGTCCGATGGCAGGTGATCATGACGTATCAATGGAAACCTGTACATTACAATAGCTGTGCGCTTCTTAGGCACCGCCTGAAAACAGCTGGTGAACTGGTCACATGACAAATATCGCGAAGTTTCAGTTTCTAGCATTCAAGCTGGCAAAAGATCAAGAAGTTTGGCAGGGGTCCAGGAAACATCCCTATACTTTGAGTGAGAAGTTTTGTGAGAAGTTTCACAGGAAGTTTGTGGCCACAATGGCAAAACTTTGAGATCTTAAAGAGAGCAATTCTAAACTTCTCAATCTTTTGCCAGTGTGATCACCGCCATAGTGACTTAAATGAAATTAAATTTGTACGAGTGAGAGTAAATAAAGAAATGAATATATGGTAAATAGAATTCATTCCCCTTGGATAACTAGTGAAAATGCTGAAAAGTACATCTTGCTTGAATTACTAAATTTTGACAATGAAGTTACCTCAGGAATATGTGTTGCCACAAGCATCACATGAATGTAATTATGCCCTATGCTGCCATATTAAATGTCTAGATTTGAAAAAAAAAAATGTGAAAGATGCAATAGGCCTACTGTTGAACTTTAACAGAAACCGAAGACAGGATGTCAGTAAATAACTATTTGATCCATAAACTAAAAGCATGTTGAGTGTTCAAATCAATAAAATTCTTGCATTTTTTTTAATGCAACTGATTGACAAATTGGCCTACATCGACATAAATATCAAAGCACCAAATTAATCAGTGTTGTCATAGTAACCATGATGAAATAGTCATGGGGGTCATGGCCAGTGGATAAGATGCCTGTTCGTTGTTCAGGAGGTTGCTTGTTTGAATCCAGCCCAACCTTGTATGCCCATGAATTTCTATCACGGCTACTACTGAAACACTGGTTAATTCAGTGCTTATTTACATGTACTAGTATGTCGATGTAAGGCAAATTGTCAATCTGTTGCAATGATGTCTGTTGTTGTTGCAAGGAGGAAAATATCTTCCATAAAAACGGCCAAATAAAAGTAGCGAAGAGGTACATAGACATATATAAACAGCACCATAGCCAGTAAAATTGTAATTTGTCCAGCACAAGTACATCAAATGAATCGGTTAGTGTTCCTCAGTTGTCATGTTGCACAATGTTGCTGCTCATTTTCTCAAAGGCTTTCAGGGGCGGATCTAGCTTTTTATAAAGGGGGGGGGGGGGGGAGGGTGTGGTAGGGGGGTGTCCCCCCTCCCACAGTAGGGAGAATTTTTGAAAATCTGTGTGTGAAAATGGCATTTTCTTGCATCTAAAACACCACTATTTTGGGTATAGAGGTCATTGCCACAAATAGAAAAAAATAAAATTACAAGTTTAAAAAAAAAAGATAAGATAAAAAAAAAAAATGGTCCCCGGATTTTTTTTTTTGAAACCCCCCCCCCCCCCCCCCCCTAGATCTGCTTCTGGCTTTCACCATCAAGGATTTGTACAATACCTAGAGAAAAAGAAGGCAATCAAGATTGTTTTTACTCCCTTCTGTTGCTACAGTTCTACCTTGCAAAGAGTTCATAGCTTGAGAATTTGTCTAATCTCAAACAAACCAATAACTTACTGTAGTTTCATTTAAAAAAAAATCATCAAATAGTTCTTTTTGAGCTTTTTTTTTATCCTTAATATAGATTTTCCTTCTGGATGAATTATCTATCAAGCAAATTGAATCCATCAAGCAAATTGAAATGGATCAGATTGCCTTTAAACAGTTCTGATATTAAATGAAAGGAAGATATTATTCAGAGGGGTGAAGGTTCAGGTGTGAGTTTCTTCAGTTTGTCTGTAGATTTGTAGATGACAGGTTCGAGTCCCACTGGTTCCTTTTTTCCAACATGTTTGTTAATTTACAGATCAGCAATTGCGATCTTAACAAGTTTCATTTTAGAGGGAGACAAATTGAAGAAACTTACACCCAAGTTCTGATGTTATGTAGCTGTGATATTTGTTTTGAGTTTACCAAATATCCATGAAAATGTTGTCCATGTCTATCTTCATAGGACTGATCAAGGGAACCATGATGTACTAATTCAATAACTGACTCATAGCTCCATTGCTCGTTCGTATCACTCACTTTTATGTAGAGTCTGTATTTTTCTGGTTTCCATATTGCTGCATGATCTTCAAGTTCATGAACATGATACCTCAATTTAACAAACAACAATTTGCAATGTGTAAAACATCCAGATATTAGCCTATGTGTACATACAGTATTTGTCAGAAAATTTGCAGGTTTGTCTGGAACTGTTTGACTTTGGAAGTACATGTAATGTTTCAGTGACTGATATAATGTGGCACCGTCTGATCATTATCATTATGATTTATTGTATAAGATTACTGACTGCACTGCACGTACAGTGAAATTAAATACCATTCACAAAATTGATTTTGTAACCTGTAAATCATAACCATGGCTACACTGTGTGATGGAGATTAATGGCAAGTAGTCTTTATGCAAGTCTTTATTGTTGTCATGTAATCACGTCTTCGATATGTTGCATGCCTTGCTTATTTTGTTTGCAGTTGATATCAAGAGATATACATATTCTGGTGTAGCAAATGTTACCTCAAGAAGTCCTCATGTTCTGAGTCATCTCCAACATTTTTTTAACTTCTCTGTATCTATTTAATAAAATAACGGAAAACTCAAGTACAGGTTACATTTTATATAACAAAGCAACAAAGATGTTAGCCAATGACTGCATGAAGGAAAAGTTCAAAATAACTGTACCACAGAAAGAAGAAGAAGAATGGTGTGTAAAACAGAAGTAGAATTTCATATTGTATGTGTAAAGCTTCATCTAGCTAACAATTGCATGTGATTGAAGCTTCTGCAATAAAAAGATTACCTGGTCCGTTCAAGTTTTTGCCCATTTGATACTGCGCAGCATCTTTTGTCAGCTAATTTTGATTTGGTGATGTTGTATCTTTCATTGATCATTACTTGTCAAACTCTTGCCTCCTGTATCATTTTCATCCTCTTCTGAAAAATTCACATTTATAAATATATCAATATATATACATATATCTTTATATTCACAAATACATAATGTATATTCACATATATGAACAAGTGACAAATTTTGTTAACAGATTGAAGTTGTGTTGTTGGAAGGTTGGTTCTTGCATGATGGAGTGGTAAGTCTCGGTGTGTGGTACATCGCAGGTAATAGTCCTCACAAGGACTTAACAGTATTAGTACAATGTAGTCTCTCTTGGTCTACTTCTACAAAGAATAGAGAAATGCATAAGGTCGCTTAATCACCACAATCAAAGTGTAGTATCAGTTCCCCGTATGGAAACCAAATAAAGCGAGTGTTTCGTTTGAAATGATATACACTACAGTAGTAAAAAGCACATTTACAACAGTCATTTGATTTGTGACTAGTGGAATTGGCATCATATTTTATTCAGATGTAGTTTGTGGTTGTGCAACATAACTCTGAATTTGCGTGGGGAATAAATGTCATGAGTACACTTTTTTTTTTATTTACTATGACAAATAGTGCATGATAGTGCATGTTGTCATACACTATTCTGGAATGTATGAACAATGAGAACACTGTTTGCTATCATGTAAGTTACTTTTACATCAGTTTTTGGCCTTCGTAAAATAAAATAGCACTTGGTATATTAATGCATTTAATAGTATACAAATAGTGAATGGTCACGAGTGTGATGGTACAAGACTTTGCACGAGGTGAAAGATAGAGGCGCTCTATTCAACGGGGCGAAGCCGAGTTGAATAGTGCGCCTCATCTTTCACCGAGTGCAAAATTTAGTTCCATTGCACAGGTAAAGACCATACATTATTTGTTTTATACAACACCTCGAACGTCAAAAGATGTGGTCCACACAGATTCTTGAATTTAGCACAGAAATGGCAACCATTCGCCGTGAAAGGTGAATGAGTAGCTGCACAGTTACAGTCAGCCGCATGTCCGTACGTAACCGAAACTGATCAGTTGTTTACAAAAATGAGTGACAAAAGTACAATTGTAATTTGTATGTGCTTTTCAGCGCGCTTGCATTATTGTTGAATGTGCACGGCAAATGTTTGTTTATTGTGACATCAGAGCCGTGCAATGGAACAAAAACTTTGAGCCAATCATGAGTTTAACACGGGAGTCAATGGAAATTGGTAACATCAGCCATGTGCTAACCATTTTTGCTCAAACAAAATTGCACAGCTGACAGCTACAGCGTGTGATAGTGCTTTTAAGGAATGTCACATGATGGGCAATCGATCAATCGGATAGCTACATTCTTTGAAGGTGTTGTATTATTGTGGATATACACAAGGATAGCGTGTTCATGATCATGTATTGTTTATGATCTTGATCCAGGCCTTGATGTTCCTGAGACTAACTAACCTGCACTGGTCAGATACTACAAGTACACCTCCTCTGATTACACAGATTGATAGTTACAACACTAACACCTGAATATTTCAGTATGTGCAATCATTTTTATTCATTTTCAATACAAAATATTTACATTTCTACAATGATCATCTCAAAGTTTGTGATGCACAAATCTGCTTGTAACTGTCCTGCACATTATTGTGTAAGTTCAAGCAGTATGCATTCAACAGTGCTGCATATAAAAAAGAAAAAAAGAATACAGGTTTATCAATTACGTACAACTCTGTAGGCAACTGTCTTGCTCAATACAATATAACATCAGTACAAACTCCAGTTTTGTAACACTTTCAAATCTCCTGCACATTTCTGTGATAGAGGTTAACCACAAGTTCATGGTTTGCCAGTGGGCTGCCTGAACTAGAAATAAATAAAAAAAAAAAATAAAAAAATGCAAACATGCATTCAAGATCTAACTGTAACATCCTTGGTAATCCAGGAAAGGAGGTACCAGGTAGTTGTCGCAAGAGTTTTGCATACAACAAAGTACATCATGAAATTTGTGTATTGGCTGGTTTCCTAGCATTTCAACATCACGGACAATTTACCATAAGGACATAGCATATCCATTCAACTCAACTGTTTTTATTTATTACATTTTAGCATTTGGACACCAGTTTGCATGCATAACTTTTTGCTATGCTCAACAAGACTAACACAAACGTTTTGGGGGTTTGGATTCAGGAACAACCTTTAAAAAAAAAAATTCATAAAAATGGTATGTAATAAACTCTGAACTCAGTAAAGGCTTGTTCCCACTGTCATGCCATCTTCTACGCATTGGCCATTAGTATTATGTGGTTTCTTCTTTTTTGTCTTTTACAATCTGCGCCCACTGTTGGCATCGTAGTCTGAATCGTGGAGTTATCATCATGGTAATTGTATCAAATCTTGAGGTCACCTGTGGCAATCGCATTGATCGTAGACAAGTTTTGAGCTGTCGAAAATTGTCTACAATCAGCGTGATTGCCATGACTGACCTCAAGATCTGATAAGAGCTGATAAGACTTGATAAGATCACCACCAGTAATCCATGATTCAGACCAAGATTTCAATCATGGTGCAAATTGTGATACAAATAAATGATACAATCAGCTACTAATGGCCAAATTGTGGTGTGCATAATGGATTGCATGACAGTGTGAACAAGCCATTGACCAATCTCTGTTTGGGGTGTGACTGTCATGGAATGATTTAAAATCTAGTAAAAGTTTCAAAGTTTGGGTCCAAATTTAAGACTGTCAGTAACAAGTTCTGGTCAGACGTTCCACAAGAGCAGCAGTTTGCTCACAGCAGTAAGGTACAGCATCTTGCTTATAGTTGGGTTTCTTGGACAATCTAATGCTATGCAACAATTCAAGGAACCACTCATTCTTGCACAGTTGTTGAATAGACTATATGTGTACTATTATATTTCAAGCTGAAGTCTGCAGTAAACAAAGCATACAGTTCATTGATAAATACTGTGTAACAAAATAAAGAATCCACATCAAGGTTCACCATGGATGTCTTTGTTCTTTTAGTGGAACAATGTGTCTCTTTGATTAGATTGCATAGGAATCATCACAGCTTCAATAACTGTTGTATTCTGGATTCAGGATGCAACTTACACCATCAACATCTACAATGTACTGTGCTGTAATAATCATTTTCACCATCAAGAACTTGTAATTTCCAAAATCATTCCACGGTTGACACAGAGAAATTGAGGTTAATCAGGAGGAACACCAAAGGGGATTTGACACGCACCTTAAATTTCACCGACAAACTACTAAAGGACACCTTTTGCGAGCTTGACACCTTAAAGGGATACATAACCAAGATGGAGGTACAATTCAAACAAATTGAGAGTAAACATGTGGAGCTGGTCGAGAATATATCAGATATGAAGCGACATGTGAAGTAAAGGAGACCTGGATGGGAGAGTGTGAGAGTAGGTTTATGGAGACCATCATACATGCGAGAAAGTTCACTTGTTCCCCATACGACCACAAACTATGTCAGTTAATTGCGTCACCCTGCAAGATTCAGAGTTGTGGCAATGATTCCTACTTCTCTGCTATTTGCCCTGTTGTGTATTGAGAGAGAGAGAGAGATCAAGGCTCTTCTGTCTCCACTGGATGGCAACGCACCACCAACATGTTCCAACACCACTTTAGTGAGTGTGAAGACGGTGGCGAACAAGGACGCAGGCGCGCTACAGAGCATCCTACCTACTGCTGTGGGATATCTGTGACATGGAACTGACCATCAATTGGTGAGGATTCTATTGGATGGTGGAAGCCAGGCCACTCTGATAAGAGAAGGAATCTTCTCCCAGACAGAGAAAGACATCTACCAGGATCGTGATCTAAGTCTGGTTGGAGGTACTATGATCAGGAAGACAACTTTGACTGTTGGACTGTTACATCGAAGACATCGGGGGAAACTGGTCCTACCCATTGACCGTCACAGAAATAGACAAGCATTGTGGGGGGAAGATCCTGTTGTGTGACCAGAAGACCTACAGCAGTATCACCATCTGTGTGGAGTTGATGTGCACGCTTGCCTCTTTTGAAACTGCTGACGTGTTGCTAGGCATTGACAACACCCATTTGATGATATGGGAGGAATACATTCATTGGAAAAAACCTGACGAGGCTGTAGCAGTGAGATGCCCCTTGGGATGGTTCACCCAAGGACGGGCAGGAGGTTCTGCAGTGATGCTTCACAGAATTATCATGTAACCTGAGATGGGTTTGACTTTAAATGTCTTTGTTTATTTACTTAACAACATTTTTAAGTCTGTCTCTACGGTTATCGACTGCAGGTCCCCACTTAGGAAATATCATATTCACAAAATATAGGTTCTGTAGAGTACATGGCAACAGTTGTTACATGGGACAGCTGCAGTTTTTGTGGTATCAGCTAGGTGCAATTGGATGCATACCTTATCAACTCATGCTGCTATTGTGTCTGTATGTAAATGGGTGTGCAACAAATCATACCATCACATTTTCATTTCACCATCACTGCTTTGGTCACTCTATCCTGTCTTTCTCACGGTCATCCTGACACTCCTTTCTCTAGCCATCACCATGCTACATCACCTCACATATAAACACTGCCACCTGTTCATCTCACTTCCTCTGCCACCCACCCTCTTCATCCCATGACTGTAAACACAATACTGCACTGTATTCCACAACGTTATATAATCAGCCATGCTGGCTAGAATTAACAGATTTGCCTCTCAGCCCTAAATGGAGCGAGACATGTCTGTCAGACTCTCTCATGTTAGTCTCTACATCTCCCCATACACAAAAATGGCGACAAGGAAGTAGCACCGTTGCATGCACAGCTACTGCCCCCAGCATGGCAAAAAGGGAGGAGGAGATCGAAGAGGACAACGATGAGTAACTCTGATCGAGTAATGTGACCTTAAAAAAAAAAAAAAATGAGAGTGGACTTAGATTTTCATCCACGGCTCAAGCATCCAATACATGCAGCATGGCCAGACTTCCAAGAAAATCACAACAACGGACTGACAATGAGAAACATCAGAATGACGATCAGCATGGAATGACAACCACATCGGAATGACGACCACATCGAAGTGACGACAACAAGAAGCATACACCATACATTGAATGACGACCACATTGGACTGACGACCGCATGAGATACCATGACAACCACGACAGGCTGATCACACTGGATTCCAAGGAGAGGAAACATGAATTGACAATGTGGGACCCACTGAGATGTTTGAGTGAGAGCGACTTCAATGATGATCAGTGTGACCCGAGATCGACCGACTTCGTACACCGCAGAAGATTTCCAAAATCGTGACCACGATGACCAGATAAATGACAACCAGGAATAAGAACAAGAACTAGTTGATGAATGAACACGGACTGCCCCTAACCACAACTGAGATTGTGAAAACTGTAAGTGTATCATGTAAATAATGTCTCATCTCTCTCCTGTTAGTCCGCACATCTTAACATACGCAAAAGCTACATGACAGAATTCTCTAATGCTTTTCATGATTTCTCCAAATTTGTGTGGACCTACATTATTCGGCAAGAGACACTCATCCAAGTAAAATGGGAAAAAAGTCCTTCATGTGTCATGCTGCCGCCGCAGCTTTCTTTTGGCATGCATCCACTCACCCTCTATTGTATTTGTGTGTCCACAAAATGATGCTCACGCACAACAACGATGTGCATGAATACACACCGTTCTGCAAGTTGTCAAGATTTTGGTATGTTAGTCAGGAATCAGTGATGATGTGGGTGCCAGGCAGCAACCAATCTTGGATGAGATTGGTTCCAGGGTCATTACCCGGTCCCTGTTTGGCACACCTGCATCGGGGGTCCAACAGCCATTGCCATATTCTCTGTGGTAATACTTTCACTGAAAAAAAAAAAATTGCTTTCATTGACCTCTACAATTATTGCCTACCCATTGTCATCGAAGCCACCGAGTTGGCGAATATTCAGCATAAGGGCCTTGCTACAGACTTCTCGCGACATATTTGCCCAGTCACTGTACCTTTGTCCTTAATACGTGCCTGCCTCTAGATAAAATGGAGAGGCACGTCCTCAGACCACAGATTAAAACAAGTCATCAGTTGCCCTGAGTGTCAGATGGCTTTTGGGAAATCGAGCCATGCCTCAGGCTCTTTTTCTTTTCCCACAACACTCGGGGCAGCACAACTGGAAGAACCCATCAATAGTCCACCGATTACGTGTAGTTGTAAGGAAACCAATGAGAATGACTGTATTCATGTTTCAGGGCCAGGGCAAGGTAATCTTGATGATAGGACTGACGACAGTGATGTTCTCTCTTCTCATGACCCTGATAGTGTGCATGCAGCAGATAGGGCTGCTGGTTTTAATCAGGAAGAATGTGAAATACACAGAGATTTTGAGCATATCATAGATTCTGATAGTCCACATGATGGGAGTGGTTCAGACTCAAGAGGCTTTGCCTATGGAGGATCATCTCTACAAGTGGGCTATTGAATGTCAGAGTCAAGTATGCTCTTGCTGGGTTATTAGCTGCATTGCGACCAAACTTTCCGAATTTACCGAAGGACCGAAGAACTTTGATGTCCACCGGTGTTCACCAGAACATAAAGTCATTAGCTGGCGGTGAATACTACCATTTTGGTGGGAAAGAGTGTGTTTTGTCCACACTGTCTTCCAATAATATTCATTCTGAAAGTTTGTCACAATGACTGCTTGATGTAAACATTGATGGGTTACCACTCTTCAAGAGTTCCTCTGCCCAAGTATGGCCTATCCTTGGCATGATCAAATCATTGCCGGTGAAAGATCCATTTGTGATAGGTATATTCTACTGCAAATCAAAGCCAAATGATGTCAGGGAATTTCTGTCCGCATGCCATCCATTGTCAAAAGGAGACCTATGTGTACATATTTTTGCAGAATGTTTTGGGAAGCCCATTCATGAAGAAGAAGTGTCATGCTGACAAGGGAATTTGCATGAAAACAGGCTTGAACAGTCCTCATACACAAGTCAGAGTTTTATGAGAAGGAGCCACCAGAAGTTGCGGTTGTCCTGTCAAGCTGGCTCCATAGCTTCACAAGAGAAAATGGGTGCGAAGTCCACTGGCCTCCCACCACAAGTAGTCTGAAGTTGGGGAAGATGCTCACTTCAAATGCAATTCCAGACCCGATGACATGGGAAACGCTACCCCATAGGGATGCTATCTGCTAAGTTTGGTGAAAATCGATCTTAGGGATTTCAAGAAGATGATGAAAATGTAAAAGGTTTACGCACGACGCACGCCGGACGAAGAACGATTGCAATATAACTCAAAGGATTCACAGTAATGGTCTGAAGGATTGTGGGTTTGGTTACAGAGTTTCATACCCATGAGAATCACACTTGCTGCCACCAAGATCCCAACACCTGCGGTAATAAAGCACCACAACGTTGCATTCAGTTTTAAGGAAGAAAAAGAGTAGGAATTGAGCACTGTGGGCAATATTAGTCTTCATTGTTGTGCTAGAGTATAAACAGCCCTCACAACAAATCAAAGGTCCAAATGACATTGTGGTTTCCTCCTCAAATGGCACAATGCCAATGTGACAGGTTGTTTAAGATTATTTGCTGATGACTGCAAGTCACATGGGGGGAGCAAATGACAAGGTGTCATTATTTGTCCATTTTCTGGGGGTGCAGATTTTTCTCTCTTTTTTTTTTTTGGGGGGGGGGGGGCAGCCCACTTCACCAGCCAACTTCACCGTTTTGGAGCCTGCATGCTGTGATGTGAGAAACTAAAAAGCCTCTGTGATGACCTCTGCTACGGCGTGAAGTTGGGCCATTGCTCCGGTCACGCCTACGGTCTGTGGTATGGGTGCCCTCCTCCAGACTTGATGTTGGTCCTAATGGAACTGGACATCTTGCCCACAGGAGCTGTGTGAGGTAACAGCAGAAAGAACTGGGGTCACTCGTTTGTTAAAAATGTACCATCTATCATATGGATAGAAGACAAATGAAAAATGACAAGCAGTGAAAGTTCCCCTTTATCCTGATATTTACAATCATCTCTGTCCTATATGATATCCAAGTAATCAAGCTCCTCTACTAGCAGTATTGGCTGTGTGGATGTGGACAAATTGCAAAGACAAGGTAAAAAAAAAAATAATAATCACATACATGCAATGTTTATATCATGTACATGTCATACAGAGACACCAACCCCAAGCACCTTCTGATCGGGAGATTCTCCCACTTCAAACCCCTAGAAAACTGGAGACTCGAAGCGTGAATTTCCTTATGGCCGGGGTCTAGGGCCCTTAAGCAGGCCCTGGAAGCTCTAGGGGTCTAGATGCTCCCTTGTGCTATCTCAGGCTTACTTTTCAACTTACGATGACACTAGGTACAAGAACGTTTCAAGAGGGAGACACAAAGCCAGGATGGAAGAAATTAAATCTCAAGTGGGAGAATGGGAGACTTTGCAAACATGGGCTTTCGGCAGGAAATCCCCCGTCGAAAGTTGGAGTCTCTGTGTCATGTTTATATCACATATATGTCATGTAGCAAAAACATCTATGACCGTGATGTGTGACACAATGCATGCCATATGACAAAGTGCATACCGGTAATACTCTCTCAATGAATTTGGACTCATTGCATTCACTGGCTTAAACAGTGATGCCAGCTGTTCCTTTTTTTTTGGGGGGGGGGGGGGGGGAGGGCAGTATTTCGTTGTTTTGTTGCTGATTTTTGGGCCGAAAATACTCCCAGTTGCAACTGATTGACAAATTGCCCTAAATCAACGCAAATAAACAATGTCAATCAGTTGCAATGAAAACATTTCAACGGAAGAATTTCATGAATTGAATAATACTGCCAGTCTCATGGAAAATATTGTTTTTCCAAAATTGTACTACTCCACATGTTTAATGCAGAAAAGGTGAAAATATATGAACTGTTTTTCCACCAAAATACACCTTTTCACCACTTAGAATACTGCAAGGCTGTCATAAAAGGTCAGCATCCCTCATACTCTGATAGAAGTTGATATCTAGTATCAGTTGTGGCAAAACCTGTCAACTCTCTCCCATTTATGCTTTATGGTTTGTACTCGGGCCTCCATGGACTTCATCAAGGCCATCAAAAACAGAGATTATCAAATTGCATTATAATACAAAGGAAACACTGATCGCGCCACCAAGACATAACCTTTTTGGAAATTTGGAGGCCCGACATCTATTTTTCAATGGCCCTGGGCCACTGGGCTACCACTAATGTCGAGCCCTATGTTAGGCGTGGCACAGGTGCACGTTGGTGGCACCGAACCACGCCCATATACCCCATGGTACTCACCGTGCTGCTCCACATGCCTCTGCATGGGGGCCGTCATGGTGTGGATGGGCTGGGCACTTGGCTGCTGCTTGCCCTTCTTCAGGTCCTTGCCCATCCGGATGGCGTCCACCAGGATGCTGGTGTCCACGTTGGAGGAGGTGGTCATGTTCAGGCGGGATGCTACCGGAGGAGCAAGAGCAGGAGTAAGAGACGGGAGAGGATAAATTTAGAGGCCGAGATTCTGATGTACACAAAAACAATTTGAAAGGCCGCAGTTACACGTATGTTCTCTGAGAGGATGAAATATCTTGTGTGAGAGGAATGTGAAGTGACTGATACCTGTAGATACTATTTTACTGTAAAATGAAAACTAAGCAAAAATACAGGTGGTATAAGGTGTATGGGAGAGGTAAAAAATAATTTAGCAAAACAAGTTTAAAACCTGATTAAGCATCTCAAGCGCATGCTGGATCAAGTGTGTTTGTGTGTGTGTGTGTGTGTGTGTGTGTGTGTGTGTGCATGTTTTTGTCTGTGTGTGTGTATGTGTGTGTGAGTGCACTTCACTTTGTTAGGATTGAAAATCTCCCACTTACAATCAGAATCCCAGCTGTCTCGTTGGCTATTCAGGATGTTCAGCAGGTGGTTACTCAATCTGTTGAGGTTGTCAATTTGTTTCTACATGATGACCGAAAAAAGTGAGAAAAAAAAAGATAGATGCATAAGGTGTGAGGAACTATTCATTTTGAGTATTCGTATGCAATCATTGGTGATTACTACAACTAAACTGAAACAGATGATCATAAACACGCATAAAGGGGCTTTCACACTGGGCTTGAGTAGAGGTATGTAGTGTTGCGTACCAACCACACCGAGCTTACGCTACCCTATACCAACCTATGTAACAATACACTGAGCGTTTGTGTTCTTTCGGCATAGACCACAGGACACAAAAATGCAATTTATCTGCAAGTCTAAGCAACACTATGCTACAGCATGTCTCATGCCTAAGCAACAGTATGCAACACTACCCTACTGTACACCAGTGCCCATGCTATAGTACACTTCCCTACATCAGTCCAAAAAAAAAAAAAAAAAAAATCCTTCGAGGCTGGGTCCATGGATTTACCCAAACACTTCTTTTTCTCATTCCTGCGATCACTTGCTTTCATCAAAATTTTGGTCATCATTACACAGCCTATTTCAGATTAGTTGGTATGTCACACAATGCTACTATATGCAGGTTCGGTGTGAAAGCCCCTTTAGTCCATGCTTTTAGATTGCATCCTCACAACAAACATGTTCTAAGATTTGAAACCAATCATCTTGATTATATCCTCTATCTGAATTTACTTTCAATTCATTATGTGGACAAAAAGGAATAAGAAATAAACAAACAATTACTCTGGAGGACAGTGTACGCATTGTCTCTTTTAACTTTATTTCCATCACAACATATCGTAGCTTGGGCACAAATTTGAGTATCAATGTACCACAGTTGCACTAGAGAGTTGTATCTTCATAGTATTATGCACATTTTGCACCCAACTCAGTGTGCACACATTTATATCAACATGTATGTAAGCATCCGTGTAGAAACATACAATCAGAAACGCTTTTTCATCATAAAAATCAAGTTGGGAGCTGAAGCCTGGGAACTCCATCAATACATTGGTGCCTACAATGTGACTGACGCATTTGTCTTCCCTCTTGAACACTATCCATTTCCAAAGAAACACTCAGTCAAACTAAAGTTGACATCTGGCAGGTGAAACACAATCCATATCAGACTCTCTAGGCAAACACTGTATGTAACCTAACCAAAAAACAAAATATTGTCTTCGAGACAGTTGGTTTTGAAGACAAAGCATACAATTATACCAGTCACACAAATCATCCACCATGACCCTCTGATATCAATTTAAGCTAGGTATTGCATTCATGACTACTTTATTTCGTTTCAGACTTATGAATTCCACAGTCAGGTGATCAATATTTTGATGTATTTGCACTGGTAACGAACACAAGAAAGAACAAGCTTTGAAAATTCCATTGAAAAGAATGAATATCTACCTTTGCCAATTCCTGTGAGATTTGACCCGCATCCTTGGTCAATGTTTGCTCCCGTTCCTCGATCTCTGGCTCAGCCTTGGTGCGAAGGTAGTTTGGGACCACCTCGTGGTTGAAGGATGGTACTCGCCCCTCTGTGGTTTTCTGCTCAATGTTACGTGGATGGACAAATGGACAAGAATCAGATTTGAAGTGGTGGACATCAACAGTTTGAAAGAACAACTTCATTTCAAGAACTTTATTAACTATTTATTCATTTAGAAGCATGCTATATTGATTGTTTGTACTTGTACATCTCTAAAACCATGAAACTTCTTGGAGAATATGACCCTATTCACATGAATGATACATTTACATTTATGTAATATTGCATAATATCACATTGGAAGCAATTATCATGTAATCAGAAAATTTACTTGTGCTTTGTTCCACTTTCTGTTCTATTCACAAGTGGCTTGTGACATGGGGCTGAAGTCAGTGGCGTATCTAGGGGGGGGGGGGGGGGGCAAGGGGGGCACGTGCCCCGGGCGCTACTCCTTGGGGGCGCAAAAAACGAAAAAAAAAAAAAGAGGAAGAAGAAAAAAAACGAAGAAGAAGAGGAAGAAAAGAAAAATGAAAAGAAGAAAAAGAAGAAGAAGAAGAAGAAGAAAAAAAAAACTCGCCCGGAAGGAGGAGGGGGGGGGGGGGGCAGAAAACCAAATCAAACAAGATAAAAACAAAACATGATGATGACGCGGACAAAATGACAATGTTTATTGTGTTCACACAAGAATATCATGTTCTGTAAGCTGAAATACAAACATTTTCGGCTCACTCGCTGCGCTCGCTCGCCAAAAATTTATATAAAAAAGAAAGTAAAAACAAAACGTGATGATGACGCGGACGAAATGACAATGTCTATTGTGTTCACACATGTCATTTTATATTTAGAAGGAAAAATGTTACACGGAGCAGCGACTGCAATTTCATTCGTTCTGAAGCAATCGCCGATTGGATCAAAAGAGGACGCCAACGGTTTCGAACATACGGGGGGGGGGCAAAAAAAATAAAAAAAGATAAGAACAAAACGTAATGATGACGCGAAAATATACAAATTTCGGCTGACTCGCTCGTACTGATTTAGAGTATTTTTTCAAGTACTCAGTTTGTTGGTATAAATCGTTATCTATATGGTCGTCACTGTATCTTGATTAGATTTGTAAGATTTAACAAGCAAAAAATGACAAGAATTCCATGTTTTGTAAGCTGAAATACAAAAAACTTTCGGCTCGCTTGCTGCGCTCGCTCGCCAAAATTTATCGAAAAAAAAAGAGATAAGAACAAAACGTGACGATGACGCGGAAATATACAAATTTCGGCTCACTCGCGCGCACTAATTTAGAGTATTTTTTAAAGTCCTCATTTTGTTGGTATAAATCATTATTTATAAAGCCGTCACTATATCTTGATTAGAATTGTAAGATTTGATAAGCAAAAAAATGACAAGAATTCTATGTTTTGTAAGCTGAAATACAAAAATTTTCGGCTCGCTCGCTGCGCTTGCTCGCCAAAATTTATCACTATTCATTACATTTAAATCACCCTCAAAAAGACCCCTTTTAAGTGCTTGAAAAAGCATATCATGTGGACTTTGTTTAAAGTCCCTACCGGGATGGGGTTGGGGTTGAACACTTTTTCAGAAATTAGGGGCGCAATTTTCGCGCTTGCCCTGGGTGCCGTTTTCCCTAGATACGCCACTGGCTGAAGTGGTTATGGTTACGACTTCCCTGACAGATTACTGAAGTAGCTTTGAACTTTGTAAATGACACTAAATATAGGAATGAGTTGATACATACATCAATCATGCAAAAAATTGTGTGTCCTCATTTAAGAGTAAATCTAAAATTTTCATTCATTCAATTATGCAAGCATTCATGACAGTCATCAATGAGAGAATGAATCAATGAATCAAATCAATCAATCAATCAATCAATCAATCAATCAATCAATCAATCAATCAATCAATCAATCAATCAATCAATCAATCAATCAATCAATCAATCAATCAATCAATCAATCAATCAATCAATCAATCAATCAATCAATCAATTAATCAATATACACCTATTTTACTGTCTGTGGATATTTTTGTTTTTTTACCTCCAGTTCTTCATCTCTGTCCTGAGACAGTTTGAGGGGTAGGAGGATGAGATTCTTCAGAGATGGAGTTTTGTCACTCTTGAGGTGCTTATTCAATGTGTTGATCTGGCCTATACAAGACAAAGGGGAGGAATTAAAAAGAGGAATAAAAGACAGTACCATTTAATATCTTGTAATACTTAACATTTGTTTGGACATTTCAACGCAAAGTACACTTTTATCACACAGAAACCACTGTCACAAGCAGTGCCAAGTACTCTATATATTCCATATATCATGTGTTTGTTTTTTTTTTTTAATTTTGCGAGTTACTTGTGCAATTAACACAAGATGTCTGTAGTGAGGAATAATTTTGATAAGCTCATGATAAAACAGAAGAAAATTAAAAACTCTCTGTCGACACGACAAATAATCCTAGTTGTCGAGACAACTACGATTATTTGGGAGATAAATGTCATAAACTTAACTATTTCACACATAAGTTGTCTTCTTTTCTTTCTTTCTTTCTTTTTTGCATGCACAGCCTATATATGCATTCCGGCTAAAAAAAATCCCCACTATTTGAGAATTTTAGAAACATTTGAGAAGATGAAATGAGATAGCACGAAGAATTGAATAAGAGAGAATAAGGGTACAAATTTGTCTTGGCATCACTTTTCCTCTACTAAAAAGCAAACAAACAAAAAAACATGAAGATGAGTGAAACAATTGCAGGTACACCAGTGTTCTTACCTGAGAGTAATGCAAAACTGTTGAGCACTGAAGGCCTGTGGAAAGAAATAAAAACAACAACTTTTCAGATTGTGTTTCTTTCTTTTTTCTTTTAGCCAGAGACATCATTCACATCAAAATGTCAAATCATAAGAATGACCAACAAAAACAATAGTTGACTCAGATAAGTACTTCAGAGAAGAAATGATAGCAAAAGGCCAGACAATAAAGGGGCAGATTCATGCATAAAATTGCAAAATATCGTGAAGCAGGTCTTCAGATTAGATTAGATCAGATTGGATTAGATATTAAACACACATTATCCTTGTTGTTCCTTCAAACACTAACCTATGACCCTTTGGAACAAAAGTGGTTTGTCTGAAATAAACTCTTTGATTCACTACACTCTTCTGAATTTTATTTGATTTCAACTGATTTGATTTATCTGACACTGTGTGCACGAAATTTTGAGTCTTGATGGCTTGCATTGTTACAGATATCATGAAATGGAAAGACTTGTATTATACGCATGTAAAATTCACACAGTCCCTCCATTAATTTTGCCACACCACTCTACACTACCCTACAAATGCTAGCTCATGCAGGGATGTGGATGCATGCACGTTTAGCAAGTGGTGGCGCGTGGCTTGGGTATCTGGGGGAGAGGGAGGGAACATAAGGAAACTGGAAGTCTTGCCGACTTAACGACAGTTCATCTTTCCTATTGCAACACTGCACGCAGGCATGAGCACTGGTCTGACAGTCCCTGACCAGTAGAAATTACTGTCGGACCAGCAACTTTTTCAGGAATGGACCAGTAGCGGTCTATATGGCAGTAAAACATGGAAAAACTAGGTAACTATAGGTCCGACCTGTCTGCTGGACAAAAAAAAAAAAAAAAAAAATGGGTTAGTGTACAGCCCTGCTTACAATGTTGTATACTGGTCTTCCTTTTCATGTTTTAATACCATACCCATCATTATTGAAATCATCGTTACCAGTTCAGTGTTTCATGTTGATGTTCCAGTTTCATCAGGAGGTCAGTGAGTGCCTTCTTCAAGTCATTGACACGACTCGAAACATACTCCAATGTGTTATCCAAGACCTTGTCTTGATTCTGCGTATGGGAAGATAATAACAACATGAAAAATTGCCACCAAGTAATCATCTTAACCAACAGAATTTTACCAGATCCTAGTCTAGCCCTTTACTGTATATATATACAGGGATGGTATTACCGGACAGCATGGTAATTCTGGAAATGCACATCTCTGTGTAACAATGATATTCAAACAATTCATATGCACAGGACTGGACTTCGTTGACTTGCCTTACAGAGTGTTGTTCACGTATGGACGATGGCCCAAAATTGTAAAAATGTGATACAAAAATGTGGAAATGTAGAGAAATTCACAT
The DNA here is from genome assembly GCA_033980235.1 of Diadema setosum. Classification (NCBI taxonomy): domain Eukaryota; kingdom Metazoa; phylum Echinodermata; class Echinoidea; order Diadematoida; family Diadematidae; genus Diadema; species Diadema setosum. The sequence goes on along the minus strand of CM067072.1, from coordinate 10,104,810 downwards.
TTCACCCTAGATTTAGAACTAGAAGAATGAAGATGTTGTTGATTTATCACAAGATTTTATCGCATAAATTGTTCAAAATGTTCATGTTCTTTTTATTGTTGTACTGTACAATATAAAATTTGAGCCTCTTTGACATTGCAGTTTTGCTCCTTGTAGTCCGCCTGGTACAAATGTGTTAAGTTTATACAGTGAATCGTGGGCATGAATTGTGATTCGTGTTGTGCCTGGTGCATGGACAAGATGTGAAAGATGTTGATTAGTACCAGACCTATTCCATCGGCATTATTTAGTAAGGCCATAAGGGTCTATGTAAATCGTGTCTGGGTGTACGTGTGATGGTGTATTTTTTGATTATGATGCGATTTAATACACACCGTGCTAACAAAGTCAAAAGACAACATTAGTAGTATGTAGTATAGTTCTAGTACACTACTGACTAGGAGAGTGGATCACATCACCGGACGCTAATTTTTTGTGGGGCCCACAAAAAATTAGTGTCCCAGTGAGTGACCATTCTCCTCCACACCGCACTACAATGCCTGCCTCGTACTGTCCGTACCATATGGTAGCCCTACTACATACATATCGACCACCCTTTTTCGTGTTTTTGAAACCGACCGCGTATACATTGGCGCACAGAACGTTTACGGCTTAGTATGCACTTAACTGCACGCAGAGCACATAAAAATGGATTGGCTTTGATCGTTGATGAGGATGGTGTGGGAAAACGCAAAAATTCACCGTTCATTAATGGTTTTAATCAAGGACAAAATTTCGAATGAGCATATTCACCGAATCATAATGTAATGTCTATGGAAGTTTCTAAAAAGCTTCGTACAACACGGTGTTCAATACAACTCGGTTTGCGTGCATTGTCAATGCAAAAACAGCGGTCGATCTCAATAAGGAGCTTTACCGCGGGGAGCTGAAACGAGGCCACGCAAGTTCGACGGCGATATTTTTGCACTGAAACTTCGAATCGAAAAGGGAACAACGGCACTTGATAGTGCTGGATTTTCTCAATCACCTAGGTCAAGTTTTTTACGTGAATTTCAGTGTTAAATATTCTTATCAAGCAAATAAACATTAGGCGGCCGGCGGTCGATGAGTAGTAGGTCCAACCATACATTAAATTTAGCCCGACCAGACGCTGTTAATACGCTACGCGAAACAGCGTCTGACCTACGAGCAGGCACCTTCACAGTGGGGAACCACAACACAACTCCAAAACTTGTGAAAATTTTTACGCTTCTTGTAAACAATGCACACGTTACCCTACATTACTCACCTTAAGTGAATGCTTGTATTACAGAATGTTCGTAAATCCATTGAGAGCCATCACGATGAGTCCGTGGGACAAAAAAAATGACACTTTCTGGCGGATTCCCTGACCGACGGGGTTCATCGTTGCAGAATTAAAGATGGCGCCTTGACCTCTGCAAATTATGCGCATGCGCGACCGGAAGTGCTCCAAAACTTGGGCCAAAAATCTCTGTCGCTATTTTGCAAATGCACGTATCAATATCCATATCTATTGGAAAAAATGCTCTTGATAAGTATTTACAATGTATTGGAAAAGGACGAGGAAGAAGAGAGGTGCACTTGTACGCTTGAGAACGTATTCCAGAACCTATATCGTATTGAGTACACATGTACTGCCCATCGTCGTCTGCTGCGGAGATATCTTTTGCGTACGTGCGCTGCTTGAGTGTAGCAGCACGGTCGACAGCGCGACCTTTTGAAAGGGCATTCAGATCATGTGACCTCCGGATATTGGACATGGCCTGGCGTGAAAGACGATGTACCGATCGTGAACCGTTCACACATGCTGCATATAACCATCATTTCAGGTAAGTTATTTAATCTAAATTTCAATATTCATAGCATAGATATGAAGTCTCATTATCATTTTGTTCGTCAGATGAGTTTCAAGTGACAAAAAAATGATCTAAAGTATCAAAATTCAATCCGACCGCATGCGGTCGTTGGACCCTCTTTGTGTTTGGAGCTTCGTTGGCACAGCCCTGTCGCGCTACGTATGTACAGCGGCGACTGGGCTGTGTATTGACCGATTCGGGTTCGTTGAGGGCAGCAGACATTTTACGGCACAGGGCGCAGCCATAGTGGGTGTATCAGCCGACCCCCCCTGCTCTCCCCCACCCCCGGGCAACATGTTTACACGCACTTGTAACAAAGGTTCGCGCACTAAGCAAGCATTCGCGCACTCAGTACGAGACGCCTATTGGCTAAAGCAGTTTTTCATTTTGCGCGCGTGCTAATGTAGGGAGAGGGGTGGGGGAGTGCGGAGGGGGGGTCTGCTGATACACCCACTATGGCTGCGCCCATGCCAAAAATACACATAGCGCGTCACAGAATCGGTCAATAGTTACATTAAATTGTACGCTACGCTACAACAACATTCAACACAACACTAAAAAATTCAGACACAAAGATTTCGGTGTGTGGGACTAACGTTCACACAGGTCCTCGCCTCGCCTCGAAATACTCACATAAAAGTACACACATAGCGACAGAAGATTGTCACCTACCAAGCCAAATAACATGCCTAATCGATCCAAATTTTGAAACATTGTAGAACAAATAAAAAGTTTTACAATACCTGCATGTTGTTATCTGTTGATACCTCAATGCCCTCCACGCAGACGTAGACAGCCGTAGAACATTTGCCAGTACACGCAGTAGCAGTGTAGCGCGCATCGATCTAGCATGCAGCATCATCATCACGCAGCATTATGCGTCGGAGCATCGTGTGTGACAACGTGAGACGACGTTTGGTGGATAAGATTGCACACGTCATATTTCGACAAAGATAGAGGCGGCATAAGGACTCTCCTGAAACAATGAATGATGAAGCTGAAACATACAAACTATGGAGAATCCGAAAAACGATAATGCAGGTTGGTGATTACTTGTTCCGCCTTGTTGTAAGAATTAATCGCAGGATGAAGAAGCAGTGCGTTGTGCAACTTGTAACAGTCCCACATATAGAAAATTTGGTCTGCATTGCATTGTTACCACTGCAGTGCAGTAGACTCTAGTGTTGAGCTGCAAATTGATATGGATTTCTAGGGGCAATCAATAAAATGTATTAAATTTAAATTACATCATGTTTAAGAATACTTTTATGCCACTTGAATAATCAAACAGTATTGTTGTGGGGTCATATTACTGCCTCCTGCCCCTAAACGCCTGGATTAAAGCAAGTGGCCCTTGATTCAACATCTCACGTTGCAAAATCAAAATAGCGTGCATGATCCATACGTTTGCGCTGCAACCATCGTTCGAACGCCTGTGACCATTGTTCGGCACCGGGTGACCGTGGTTCGACATTCGCGACGTACGGCCCTGTGCGCTCGCCCTGCCTATGTCAATGTATTTGCCGGGCAAAACTGTATACATAGGAAATCGCACGGTATCGCACTACGAGAGCGCGGTACTCCATGGATCCACATGCGCATGCTGTGCGAGAGATTCAACGCATACACAACACGTTGACAAACCATGGTGATACCGCAAATTCTGGCACGGGTGGAATGCAAAATATGAATATCGCGTAAACGCTTGAGTTATCTCAGAAACAGCTGCCAGCATGGCTGTAGGTATACACGCTGTACAGATTCAATGCAGATAAACGGACTAGCTTAGTAACTTCAAAACTTGGAATGAAACGAGTCTATATGTGTTTCTGTGCAACTTTACTTACCCGTTGAACTGCTTATGCGAGTTGACCCGGGAGGGTCGCGACAATGATTTCGGGGGTCCGGCGACGTGGCCCACTGTTGTGCTCTTTGGAATACGTGTGGAGGTAGTTGCATAGTTTGAATTTCGCACTTGATATGCGCCATTTTTATTCATGAATTTCAATGAATTTTTATTTGTAAGAGTGGTCTATTCATGGAACCCTGTTGAATCAAGGGCCACTTGCTTTACCTTTAGCTTTATACGAAGAAGATGTGAGAAATGACTAAAACCTCTCAACATGCTCAACAGTTAGAATTTTGCCAGATCTATTTTTTTTTTTCACCCATCAGTGAAATTCAGTTGTAAAACCCAATTTCAAAATTCTGCAAACCCTGCCTAGCTGTGCATGGCTGTGGGAACAGATATGTTCATTGCATTGTGTTGTTGTAAAATTGCTGAATTACAAGTGTTGTATTATGGTATTAAAATGTATCAAAAGTAAACCATCACCATGCCATCATGTCATGTGTGGTATGGAATGACTTATGTTAACATGAAATGTCTACAAACATCTTAAAGGGAAGATAAACCCCAAGAGCAATGTGGATTGAGTGAAAGCAGCAACATTAGTAGAACACATCAGTGAAAGTTTGAAGAAAATCCAACAATCGATGCAAAAGTTATGAATTTTTAAAGTTTTGGTGTTGGAACTGCTGAATGAGGAGACTACTAGAGGTTATGACGTATAAGTGGACAACAATACCAAGAAAATATAAAGAAAATTCTACAAAAATCCATTTTTCATGAAAATTACAAATTCCATCAACTTGATATTGACATATGTTAAGAGTAGCAATTATTCCCCCTGCTTTCTGAAAGCGGTTGGTCCATTGCTCTTTCATAATTCTAGAAAAGTGAATTTTTGTTGAATTTCCTTTACATTTTCTTTGTATTGTTGTTCACTCATACGTCATATCCTCTAGTAGTCTCCTCATCCAGCGGTTCCAACACCAAAACTTTAAAAATTCATAACTTTTGTATCGATTGTCCGATTTTCCTCAAACTTTCACTGATGTGTTCTACTAATGTTGCTGCTTTCACTCAATCCACATTGCTCTTTGGGTTTACCTTCCCTTTAAACTTAAGCACTTATTTTCCCCTGACTACTACATCTTGTCATCATCACATTTCTACTCTGCAGGTTTGTACCACCAGAACAAACAAACTCTCAGTCACAAATCAGTGGCTAGAATGGTTCAATTTTGTCTCAGTAAAGGTTTACCTGGTATGTATCACCCATAGAGCTAGGTTTACCTGGTATGTATCACCCATAGAGCTGTATTTACATATCGCTAGAGGGCGTACTCATTTAAATCGCTGTGATCGCATGGAGAGCTCGCCGCCATTACTAAAAGTGGCAAGTGAGAGTGGCAAGTGCACATGCACGCGCACTGCGTCTGCCAAAATTGTGCATGCAGACGATATTGCCAGTGCGTACTTGGGCTTTAAATAATTTTGCATTTTGTATTACAGATTTTCTAACAGCCATTTATGATTTATGTTGAATAATTTGAGAATTAATATCCCATGACAAGATTAAATGCATAGAATATATACTCTGTAGTACATGTATTCATTTGTGTGATATGTTCAGGACTTTGTGTGTGTGAGAGAGAGAGAGAGAGATAGTGTGTATGTGTGTGTGTTTGTGTGTGAAGGTATATTCACTATGTCCCATTTAAATTATTGTATTCCTAATTAAGGTTGAGGTGGGGGCCTTCAGTAAGTGTGTGTGTGTGTGTGTATTTGTGTTTGTTATGGATGTGTATGTGTGTGGGTGTGTAGGCCTACTCTGTACTTGTGTTTGTTATGGATGTGTTATGGATGTATATCTGTGTGTGTGTAGGCCTACTTGTGTTTGTTATGGATGTGTTATGGATGTGTGCCTATGTGTGTGTGTAGGCCTACTTGTGTTTGTTATGGATGTGTATGTATGTGTATAAACAATGTTTGTTAGGTATGTGTGTGTGTGTTTGTGTCACCCGTGTACGCACGCGCTGCGTGTGTGTGTGTGTACAAGTAATGATCCTGTGATCTCAAAATACACCAAATTCACTCTGAAGCTACCTTTTTCCAAGTAGCCTAGCTACTTCTGTAAAAGTATGGCCTTTTCCTCTGATTTCAGCGATTTTGCTACCCTTTTCACATACGCGCGTACATCGCCCGTCTGTGAAAAACAACCCCTTTTACACGCATTGTTTAAAGGGACTGTACAGTACTGGTTGAGGTAGGGATTCATGTTTTGAACATTCCTAAGTGAGATAATGAAAAGCCTTCTATGAAATATGAAAGAGCATGTAATTTTAAGAAGGATTCAACGTTTATTTGATGAAAATTGGTTTTCAAATGGCTGAGATATCCAAAAAAGTGCTAATAATAAAAGGCGACATGCCCCAACTTTATTAGTATCTCTTTGTTTCACCTTGTTTTGGGATATCTCAGCCATTTCAAAACCGATTTTCATCGAATAAACTTTTGATACCCCTTAGAACTGCATGCTCTTTGACATCTCATAGAGTGATTTCTGAATATCTCACAAAATGTTAAAAGCTAAATCTTCACCTCGACCACAACTGTACACACCCTTTAATACAGGACTTGTAATGGCAGTGTCCCCAGGGCTGGAGGTATTGGAGACCTGCCCTGCCCCCCCCCCCCAAAAAAAAAAAAATTGTATGCCACCATGTGCCTCCCACCCCCGCCCCCTGAAAAAAACAAAAAATGCTGAATAAAAAAATAATCACAGTAGCAGTTCATGGTGCCCCCTACAAAATTGCGAGGCCCCCAGTGCCCCCTATTGGAAAAATCCTAGCTATCCTAGCGCTTAGAGACATTTTATGTAATAACGCGCTATATAAATGTTGTGAATTATTATTATTATTATTATTATGCCACTTATTCCCGCCCCCCGGGGTTATCTCCAAGTCGCGTTCACCACTCGATCAATCAGAGCTAATTAGCTGCCTAGCTGCACTTGAATGTCCGCAATGAACAATCAGCGCTCAGCGTATGAAAATTGATACACTCCTGAGGAGATAATTATTTAGCTTTAATTTACATTAAAAATAGCAATTATATTGCGTAACGCTTGGTTTTGTGAATGAGATTATCAAACTGTCACTCAAATGGTTGATTTTCATCGCGTGTACGTCTTGCAAAGGAGCAGATCCGGCGTTGTCAACCCCGGTTGTCAACGCAACAGTACATTGCTAATACACAAGCGATTCACACTGTACTGAAGTTTTGCCACTCTTACTAATGGCGGATCGTGCTCCACGCGATCACAGAGCCTTAACGTGCACGCGTATGACGAGTCCGCACTCTAGTACGTATAATAGAGCTCTATGGTATCACCATATCAACTTCTTCCTTTCTTTTCCTTGCCTTGGGCTTTGTGGTTGGTAGTGCTGTTTTTTTGCTTTCATTATTGATATTAGAACTAGAAGTCTTGTTTTTATAATATGTTTTTGTTACGGTCTGACTTCTGGTCTAACATCATTTTATGTTCCATAGCTGTGCCACGACAGGGGCTACCTAGTGACGCAAGATGAGTTGGACCAAACTTTGGAACAGTTCAAGGAACAATTTGGGGATAAGCCAAGGTAATGATGGAAATTTGTTCATTAAAACTTTTGAGATTGTGCAGACCTTTAGGAGTCCATCTGCAGAAAAAAAAAGCAAACAAGACAAAACAAAACATGAATGCTATAAGACAAGACATCAACCTCATAACTTTCTGCCAGTCAAAATTTAAGTAGAAATGAATACTCTATTGACGATTGGTCGTAATGCCATTGGACTACATATCACCAGAACATTGTGTTCATGTTGCTTTTGAGTTGGTCACAGACAAAACATTAACTTTTTACTTTCCTGTATACAAAGTTCTACTTTAAATCATATTGAAATTAGAAAATTACCAATTATGTGTAAGAATGAAAATTGTTGTTGTTGTTGTTTTTATACACATAGGTCCTAAAGTGAATGAAGTTAAAGTATTCATGGTGTACTCTTATTCTTTCAAACCACATTGAAACAGTGAGAACAGGCCGAACCGCAAGGACCTGACAGTGTTGGTGGCACACAATGACGACCCAACGGATCAAATGTTTGTCTTCTTCCCAGAGGAGAAGAAAGTAGGCATGAAGACAATCAAGGCGTAAGTACATCTTTTGCTGAAGCCATGGCATTGCTCATGTTCATAGACATTCTCTGATGTGTCAATTGCATAGCTCTGTTTCAACTGATACATACTGTATATCATACGCCATTCATTTTGTAAATTTGGATTTGCAAGACAATGCTGCGCATGACTGAATTTGTGTTCAAGAACCACATTGATAGAGTAAGAAAGAAGTGTAACCAACTCAAGAAAAACTAGCAGTTTCCCTCCATATGGTACAAAATGCCACACAGTTTTATAATTGGAAGCAGTACTTGTTCATTTTGTGAATGTCTGTTAACTCAATAAATCTGCATAAATTAAAACACTGCAAAATTTACTGCATATGTAGTAAGGGGATTGTTTCTGTTTCATCAACAAGTAATACCCTGATATTACATTTTCTTACAGCTTTTGTTTGTGAACATCCTGTATTATGTGCTTCTATGCAAACCATCGTGAATGAAACAAAAATGAACATATGAAATGTCATCTGACCTCTTGTTGCCATGGAAACTCTGCATCATTTCAGGTACTGCCAGAGGATGCAGGAGGAGAACATCACCAGAGCCATCATTGTCGTACAGGAGCGAATGACACCCTCAGCAAAGACTGTGAGTTTCACTCTTTGTTCCCCACCTCCCCCCCCCCCAAAAAAAAAAAAACAACTAAAAACTAAAACAAAAACAAAAAACAAAAAACATGTGTCATCTCAGAACACAATCCAGGAATTGGAGAAATTCCTGAATTTTAAATTGAAATTTTTTACATTGTATATTGATTAGTAATGCTAATGTATCTGTGAAATCAAATATTTTGCTCTAAATCAGAAAATAAAGTTCCTAGAACCCTAATTTATGGTGTAGATATTCATTGCAGCATTCCTAAAAATGTGCGTAAGAGAAAATCTGGTATCAAAATTGATTACTCTTGTATTTTATTGTTTCATGTATTTCTTTGTATTTTGTCCTTTTTCGTTATTTTTTCCACATATTTATCACAGAACCTTTTTCAAGCATAATTATGCTAAAAATGAATTGATATCAGCCAATGAAAGTGAAAATAATCATATCTTTTTTAATAAGGTGAGAAATATCGCTTTGACTTTGTACACAACATCACGCTTTTGAGCCAATTTTTGATCTGACAAGCATGTATAAAAGGTCATGCAGCATTGTAACGGTATGTCCAATTTTTGCAAAAATGGTGTCATAGGATGTGCAAGACTTGAAAGTAAAGTCAGCAAGTGGCGTGGTCAAAAATTTCTCGCAGTGAAATGGGCATGGAAAATGTTGAGGGGGGTTGATTCAACCGCCTGCCCCTCTAGTCAGGTCGCTTAGTGAAATTACCCTTACACAGCGGATAAAAGCACCAGATTTGGAGAGATGACCCCTCAAGAGCTACTCATTGATATTTGAGTAGGAGCCCTCTGCAAAATTTTGATTTTTATGGTATAAATACTGAATTTCATTTTGCAGAAAATTTCGCAGGCATGACACTTTCACAAATTTCGCGAGGAGCTAACATTCGTGAAAGCAAAATGCGCACAAATCTAAACAATGATGTTCAGTAAAGCGTTTGAAACATGGAGGTTGTTGAATTGATTACCGATTTATGAAGAGATGTAAATAACTCTGAACTGGCAAATGTATATATCACACTGTGACACCTCAACAGCATTTTCTCATTGTAGATCGGTAAATAATTCAACCACCTCCATGTTTCAAAAACTTTGTTGATCATGGAATTCAAGATTGGGTTCATGTTTTCCAGTTCCATGCAAAATGAAAGAAAGTACAGCAAATGTGAACCTCTTTTTCGTTACTTTGCTCCCGCAGATACATAAATGAGGTGTTATTTTTGCGGCATGAAATTTTCATGACTTGGAGCCGACGGTCTTTTTCGGAGCATGAAACTTCCGTGAATTGCCACTGGCATTAAATGCATTGTTTAGAATCGCGCGCATTTTGCTTTCGCAAATATTAGCTCCTCGCAAAATTTGCAAAAGTTTCATGCCTGCGAAATTTTCTGCAAAATGAAATTCAGCATTTATACTATGAAAATAAAAATTTTGCAGAGGGCTCCTATTCAAATATCAATGAGTAGGTCCTGAGGGGTCATCTCTCCAAATTTGGTGCTTTTATCCGCCATGTAACGGTAATCTCAAAATTTGACGTTAAGCAACCTGACTACACTGCTATATGCTGTCAGATATGTTGAGTTCTTGTGACGTGAATTGCGTGTGTGTGCAAGTGTGAGTGGGTGGTTTGTGGTGTGCAATAGATCAAGGACTTAAAGCCATAGCCACAAGAAGGCAAGGAATCAGACACATTCAGAAAGATAACAGGCAAAGGAGAAAACATATGAAATCTAATGTCAGCCAGAAAGTGCTTGAATGCTAGACTTATAGAAAAACATAAAATGATAAGAATATAACACAGAATAAAGAAATATCCTATGTCTTCTGCCTTCTGCCATTTCATTTTATCTTTTTTTCCTCCTTCTCTTTATCATATTTCTTGTTCATTTTTCATTTCCTGTTATCATCCATCCATCTTCCTCATTCGTGCTTTTATCCCTTTTCAAGGACTGTAGGGAGTCTGTTGAAGATGTCGAGGAAGAAAACATATAATTTTTCTCAAAGGGTAAACTGAAAAAGAGTGCAAACTGTGTTCATGTTTCACAGAGAAAGGGCATGATATGATGATTATATTCCTCCTTTTCCATCAATATTCATATCTCTGCATTCTTGTTCATTTCTTTTTTTTAATCTTTTTCTTTCTTGCTTATTCCTGATTTTTATCATATTTCTTTTTTTTTCTATCTGTCTTTTTTTCTTCATTGTCTTCATAGCCTTCTTCCACTTCACATATCTCCATTATCATTGTACATCTGACCTATTTCTCTGGGTTTTTTTTTTCCCCTCGCCTCCCAGAGTCTTGGGGACATGGCACCAAAGTACATCCTGGAGCAGTTTTTGGAAGCCGAGCTGCTGATTAACATCACTGAACACGAGGTGAGTGGGGGTAGGAAGTGAACCAGTGTCTGGTTCTCCTCTTATCCAAGGGTGAAGCCGTCTAAATCAGTAGGGGATGGGGATGGGGGGAAATACAAGGTTTAATTGGAATGAGAACTTTTTTTAGAAGCCTTGCAGCCTGTTCTACATTAAAGTAGATGAATAAGTGAGGAAATGAATGATTGAATGAAGGAAGGAAGGAAGGAAGGTCCAAACAAATACATAGCTAAGTAAGTAAAGGTATGCATGTAGATGAGTGAATAAAATTAATTAATGAATAAACTGATTAATTATGAGTACACACATACATGACTCATATGTTTCAGGATTAAACTTAGACAGGCATGCTAACCTTCCATGTATCTTTATACTCCCCCCCCCCCCATTCTCTGACCACTTCCGTCATCATCAATAAACCCTTGCACTCGAGTGGTTTCTGCAGCCCTTGATTATGCTATCACCGTGGTAGCATCTCCAAGGAAACGATGAAGCCCTGAATGAAAACCTTTATCTCTAAATCTCCCATGTCACATCAATGGCATTTCCTGAGTACAGGGCAGAGTCACAAACAGCCGTCAAAAGTTATGTAAAAATTCTGACATTCAGATTTCAGTACTTCCTTTCTAGTGGGCATTAACCCGTTGAGGACGAGTCCCGAGTGCACTTACTCGGTGTCTATGGGAAATGCGTGTTGTAGCAAAATCAGCCTGTCCTCATGTGGGTTAAGCTCTTCATTAGTCCACCAGAGACAGCATGGAACAGAAGAACATTTGTGTCAGGAACTGCATCTTGTTTTTTGACAAAGTTCCGCCTTTTGATGATTTTGCCCTTTACTTTATCAGAGTTATACATCGTGTTACAGTGGCCTCCCGTTATAATGAAGTCCTCAGGACCAGCAGTTTATTTTTATATCGGAATTTCATTATAATCGAGCAAATATGCAATAGTAAACATAGAGCAGGTAATGTTGTGGCCTGAATTTTTACTTCAGTGTAACCAGAATTTCGTTATTGTCGTGTTTGTTGTAACAGGAGTGCACTGTATCAGATTAGGTATGCAACTCTGTTTGGAGTCGTAAATGGAAAAAAAAAAATCAAGCCTCTGTTTGTATCCCAGCACATTTTAGATTCTAGCCATAGCGCAAAATACCTCACATTCTTGGGGAAAATTAAATGATAATATTCATGCATACATGTCTTCTGATAACATCCTTAGTCCCCAGCAGTGTCAACTGCACTGGAAGCAGCAAATCAGTCATTATGCAGCAGAGGTTAATGGATGCAATTTAATGTACATCTTTCATTCAACTGCAAGCTCAGTTTTACATCAAGTACTGTATACGCTGTTATTTTCGCGTACAGATATTTTCACGAATGACGAGGTCATAGATATTTTCGCGAGATGTTGTTTTCGTGAATCAACGCTGACCTTTATGTTAGTAATCTATTAACAAAGCACACGTAGACATTTTCACGTGTTAAATTCGCAATCCAACTGTGATTCGCGAAAATTAAACCCTCGCGAAAAGAACAGCTTATACAGTATTATCCATGAAAAGAAATCAAAGTCAATCATAACTTTTCAAAGAGGAAAACAGGTGAAATTATCTTGATATCTAATTTTTCTAGAGGAAGAAAAGATACTATGTAATATAAAAAAAAAAAAATGATGAAGAAAGCAATACAGCAATGTTGCGAGTCTGTGTGGTGCCACTCAAAATCTTTTAGTCTTTCCCATGACCTCTGACCTTTGACCCAAAGGCCTAATATTTCCTAGGACAGACATTCCATGAAAATGTAACACCCCCAACAACCTATGAGTGCTGTAACTGTATGTACAATGTATGTTTGAACTTCATCCTGCCTTGTCTTTTCCACTCTCACATCCAGTTCGTTCCAGAGCATGTCGTCATGACAACGGATGAGAAGACAGAGCTACTCAACAGATAGTATCCTTTCGATGCCTGTGTCAACACAATTAGTATTTTCATCTCGATTTTGTTGTTTGTGGTTGTTGCAGTGAGGGTGTTTTGTTTTCTCTTTGTTTTTGTTTTCTGTTTTGTTGTTGTTGTTTTTGTTTTTGTTTTTGTTGGGCGGGTCTTTTTGATACTGGAATGGACATCGATGTGTCATGGCATGATTGTGTATACCACAGAGTGTTGCTATGAAAGTAACTCTTGCTGCTGTGGTAAGTGTCATGATACATGTAGTGACAAGATTCCCACGTCCTGGAGTTGCCATTCTAGCACGAAGTGCCATCCTAACATCTCTTATGGAATGAGACCCAGGTGTCCATGTGTCATTTTGAAGGGGAATTAACTGCAGGGAGAAGGGTGATACAAACAATATTAGTGAAATAAAAACAGTCAAATTTTGTGCAGTAAGATGAGTATCTGGACAGATGTAACCGTGCAGATATCAGTTGATTATCAAACTCAACATCTGACGTGTGGGCATATTATGCTCCATATCTATATATAATGCAAGAAAATAACAGGTTATGTCCTTACTCACTCTGGGCTTATGTCTATTTTGGAGTACGGTCTGTGTAAAAACAAAGAGACCTTGATTCTTTCCGAATCATGAAAAATATGTAACGTTTGGAAGGAGAAAACAATGACACACCTGGCATTTTGTGTACGTGAAAAAATGAGTTCATTGCAAATGACATCGCCTTTGAAAAAAATGCCAGTCAAGATTATTTTGCTAGCTTTGCAAAGAACATCAGTGCTTATTAATGACCAGAACATGCCTGTTCTGTAATAAACCAAAGAAGAATGAATAAATGAATGAATGAATGAACGAATGAATGAATGTATGAATGAATGAATGAATGAATGAATGAATGAATGTATGAATGAATGAATGAATGAATGAACGAACGAACGAACGAATGGATATGGATGAATGAATGTGTGAATGAATGAATGAATGAATGGATGAGTGAATGAATTAATGGATGAGTGAGTGAGTGAATGAATGCATTTGAGTAGACAAAGGGGAAATATGTTGAAGGAGGAGGAGAGTGAGTAAGAGTTTATGTAAGGGAAAATGGAAAGAAGAAATAATGGAGATTGGCTTGCTGCACAACATCCATGTTCCTTAACCTCCTCACTCTCACCAGTAAACTCAAAGAGCACCAGCTGCCTAGAATACAGGCAGGAGACCCTGTAGCAAGATACTTTGGGTTAAAGCGAGGACAGGTGAGTGGTATACTCAGAATGGGGGATGATGATGACAGAGCTTTGTGTATGTTTGCAGTCAATTTTGACTGACATCATACTATGAAGTGCATGTCAGTAAAGATTCAGACCCAGACTTATTGGACTCTCAATGCTGGTCAGTGTTATGCTTTCATACTTGCATGCCAGGGCTCACGAGCATTTTTCTCGAATGGCCAGTCTGGGCAAATGAATATCATTCAATTTGACATGTTGGTGGTCCTAGAAATAACTGGAGTGGTGCTAAATAAAAAGAAACATAACAATCAATTTTCAGTCTTAGTTTCCCAATCACGCCACCAAAAGATACACTTTTTTAGAATTTGGTGGCCCGGCATCAACTTTTGGTGGCCCGACATCAGCTTTTAGTGGCCGTGGGATGTCGGGCCATCACTAATCTCGAGCCCTGCTAATACCAATATATCAACATGATACCTTTAAACACTCCTGAAAAACATGTTATCTGTTTATTTATATTAGTCATTGTGAAGTGAGGCTAGTATAGATTTGTATTAAGATTAGTTCCATGAAGAGAATAAATCATCTAACTAAACAGTATTGATTGAAGAGACAGTTTACAAGAGGAGTTTTGTTAGGGTAAAGAGCAATAGTAGTGTAAAAATATTGCACTTCTATGAGTATGTGCAAGAGAAAGATCAATTTGTCTTGCAGGTATGAGGTGAGAATTGAGAACACTTAGTGTTAGATGATGCCTCTGCACAATTTGGTTAGAAGCTTGTACATTGTCCATATGTCCACTTGAATGCCGGACCATCTGCTTGCATTAGTTGTGTAATGAGTCAGATAATATGAATTCATTTCTTGTCAAGACATGGATGGTATAAGTGTGAAATAACCCAATGTTTCAAGCATTGTTTGATGTAAATTTATCAAACATGGCAGATGATGTCGTACGACATGTTGAATTCCAATTAGAAAGCTTGATAAGGTATAGATGAGTGCATGGACTCATGATGGGTTAATAGATGGCTTGAAGTGATGTTCTCATATCTTTTTTCCCTGTAATTTCATTCATTTCAGGTGGTGAAAATCATCCGTCCCAGTGAGACTGCCGGTCGCTACATCTCCTACAGACTGGTACAATGACACTGGTCTCATTCTCTTTGTACATTTGCTACCTTGTAAATATATCTTTTGTACATTCTCGCATAGCTACAGTTTCCTAATGAACACTGATGATGGCATCAATTAGTAACGTGAATAAATTTGTGTTAGCTTCAGGTTTACATGAAGACCGCCCTTTCTTCCATCAGATGTATGTTAAACTGATATACATGTACATGTGTATTCTGGATTCAGTTTTTGTACATGTAGCTTTCAAAATGGGCAGTTTCGCTCCAGATTAGATAGCACACAGGCACACAGGCTGGGTATTGTACAGTTTCAGAAAACCATCAGACAACAGATTTTCAAGACTAAGAAAAGACCAATGCATGGAAATCAAGTGTTTGACCAACAGTGATTACTGAAATCATCAGTATTTACATTTTTTGTTCATGTATAAATTGTCATCCTGCAAGTCTCACATGTGTATTTTACATTTAATACAGTAAGGTCTTTGTCAGCGAACTTGATAAATTTGTTTCAGTTTGGCTTGTCCAGGCATTCAGGAATACAGTTGACTCTCCCTATGACAGTCCTCAGGACTGGCTGTTTCTATCTCACTGTGTCAAAGTTTTGTTTTACTGAAGGGAATTGTCTTCTGTCAACCTTAAAGGGGAAGGCTAGTAACTGATCAGTGGGAATCAGTGGAAATGCTGGGAGATGATTGTTTCAATCCTTATGGGATTCATTCAAGAGTTCATTGTATATCTATTGTTGTGTGAAAATGATTTGCTTCAGAATGGTCTCATATTCAAGTAATGCGCAGTTTAATGCTTCCAGGTTAGCGTGCCTGGTCAGTGACGGAGCATTAATCTGCGCATTACTTGAATATGAGACCGTTCTGAAGCAAATCATTTTCACACAACAATAGATATACAATGAACTCTTGAATGAATCCCATAAGGATTGGAACAATCATCTCCCAGCATTTCCACTGATTCCCACTGATCAGTTACTAGCCTTCCCCTTCAATGATAACTATTTGGGGACCTGAATTCTTACGTTGTTGTAATAAAATTTGCGATAACCATGTTCGTTGTTGCAGGAGCACTCTTTATAAGATCAGTCTGTGTGTTGACACATGATGGACAATAAATACCCACTTTCCAATACAGAGGAATGTAATTGTCACAATAATGGGTCTAAAATTCACTTGATACACCGTGTAGTACATTCCTAGAGAGAGAAAAAAAAATATGTATGTTCTTGTGAATGTGACAAAATGAATGACCTTTTACTCTCTCTCTCTCTGTCAGATTTAACCTAAGTTTTCAACCAAGGTACCATTATGCATTCTGTCAGTATGTCTAATTTTTAAAAAGATTTTATAAAAATGAGTTGTATACACTTGTCTGTGAGAGGTAGTGATCTTTGTTTTTTCCACAAATATTCTTGTTTCACAAAATACTACCAGTGAATATGTCCCTGAACTGTAGATCAATATACAGTGTAGGTGTGTTCTTTTGTCAGCATTCAAGCCTGAGAGATGTGTTTTACTGTGAGCAGTAACAGGCACATATACAAAACCCGAAGTGTTTCCACTGCATAACATTGTTTTTTAATTGGTGTCGGTTTTTCTCTCCCCTCCCCCCGCTCCTTTGAGATTGGGGGGGGGGGGGGGGAGGCGTGTGACATGCAGAACACTAAAAAGGTCAAAGTCCATCCTCCTTGCTGGCACTGTCAGAGTAACAGATTGAATATGATTACCTTATGTTCATCATAGTGAGAAAAAAAAAGGTACAGAAATGGAATGCCAAATCTGATTTTGTGTTACACAAATGATTTTTGGACATTTTAAGGGCTCTAATGAAGTTTGAGATATTTTGAATTGATTTGGTTTCTTTCCACATTCAATCAAATACAAATTGAATACAAATTTCAAATGCACAAAGACAAAGAATAACAAATGCAGCTAAATAACAGAGATAATTGAACGCAGGAGACCGCCATCATGAGCGATTAAGCTTGAAATGGATGGGGCCTCATAAACAGATTATCGGGCGACACAACTATCGTGGAGGAAATAAATTGATCAGGTGGGTATGATCAGAATGCGGAGAAAATAGAGACTACAACTGTGAACATTGTATTTTTGGATTAAAGGGATGGTACAGTATTGGTGGAGATGAGAACTGGGCTTTTAACTTTTTTGCGAGATACCAAAAAAACACTTATGATATAGTACAGAACATACCATTTTAAGAGGAACTCAAAGTTTATTTGATAAAAATGGGGTTTGGAATGACTGAAACATCAAAAAACAAAGCAAAACAAAGCGATCGTAATAAAATGTGGGTCCCACACTTTATTAGAATCGCTCTTTTTGGATATCTCAGCCATTTCAAAACCAATTTTCATCAAATAAACGTTGAATTCCTCGTAGAATTACATGTTCTTTCATATTTCATAAGAGGTTTCTCATTATCTCACCAAAAAATGTTAGAAACCTGAAATTAGGTCTCAACCAAAACTATACGATCCCTTTAAGCCAAATTCTCGAACCGTACATCTTACATCATCCTTTGTACTTGATATGTGTGCTTGTTTTGAAAGGACACCGAACAGGGATTCCTCTTGTCCTTATGTCATTACTGTGTCAAGTACGTTCTTCTTTGTCAATAAAGTGATGCCATGCAGTAATAAAATTTTGTCTTTTTTTATTTCTTTCTTCACTGTATAGCTCTGTTTTCATGGAAACCTCTTGTATTCTTATTGGTAGATACTATGTAGATGCCAATGGGTCGGTTAAGAAATGTGTGCATATTCAAATTGTTTATTGTGGACATTTTACCTAGGGAGGACGTAGTAATTGAAAGTTTTATTTGGTTGTACATACCATATTGGGCATCCAATTTTGGTGCTTTGATGCTGATGTATGTCAGGGAAGGTGGGGCAAGCTTTATGGTCACTTGGAGGAAAATAATTTACAACAGTACATGCTTAGAATGATTGAACTTCATTATTTCCATTCTTTTTTCATCATATATATATATATATATATATATATATATATATATATATATATATATATATATATATATATATATATATATATATATATATATATATATATATATATATATATATATATATGCAATAGTATACTGTATGTCTGGCAAAAAAAAAAAAATACAACAGGACCCTCGGCAATGATAGTGAATCAATCCAGATACAATTTCAGGGTATGAAAATATAACTTATTAGCCACATCTTACAGAAAGCCCCATCCGATTTGCTTCAGTGGTCAAAGAGAAATGAGGAGTTTTGTAGAGCATGTCAGGAATCCCTTCCCTCCAAGTTCTGTCTGTTGTGTTCACACATGCAGTTCCAAGAGCATCCAAGTGCTAAACTTGATATATATATATATATATATATATATATATATATATATATATATATATATATATATATATATATATATATATTGAGAGAGAGAGAGAGAGAGAGAGAGAGAGAGAGAGAGAGAGAGAGAGAATGGAAGAGAGGCAGAAAGAGATGGCGGGTTACTTTTCTCTTTCTGTCCCTTATTTTCTTTCGTCTCTCCTTTCCTAGAAAACTTAATTTCTTTCCTCTCATCTTGTTCCCTCATCTGCGTTTATGAACAAGCTGAGAGTACAAGAGCCCGGTCACACCTTGGGACTCTGTAATTCTTTGAAAGGTAATGTACGTTCCCTTTGAGCCCACGTGTACTGTTAGTCCATGATACCCATACTTCCGGTTCAGCTGTAATGTCGGAAAGCCGACCCCCCCCCCTTTTTTTTTTCCTCCTGTAAAGCCTAACTTTGGAATTATAAACAAAACAAAACACAAACACAAACAAAAAGTGGAAGAGGACCCACGGTTGACTGACCGAAATCTTTGATTCTAGAAACAAAGGCAATGAACGGCATTTCCACCTCCGGGTAGTTACATTACCCCCGTTTTCTTCCGCTCTATTGCCGCGAATCCGGTGGGTACGTAATACATGTAGCGCATCACGAGATTACCACAGGTAGTTGGCGTCCGAGGAAGTTTACAGCTTGTGCCTGCGTCCGATTTACTTTCGTTGTTAAATGGTTATACAGTACTGTATAGCAAGAGAAAATAGACACTGCTTTACTGTTGAAAATGTTGATGAATGATGGTGTATATTATGTGTTTTGTATAATTACATCAGAATAAGTGCGTTTGTCGTTTGGGATAACTTTACTATAGTTCGTTCGTTTTGCATGGGATTGTGCAGTGCGTAATTTAATTGTTGCCTTTAGCTTTATTTAGTATTTTTATGTCTCTCTTCTTTTTCTCCTATATTCTTGCAATTACTCCACCGCGTCTGTTTTGTTTTTCAGTCTTACAAACTTCACTCGTTTCTTTTGTTATCATTTCCCCCCTGTCCTCCTCTTCTGCCATCTTGTCATTTTTGTTCTTGTTCTCTTCGTCGTCATTTTCTCCTTTTCCTCCTCCTCCTCCTCCTCCTCCCCTCCTCCTGTCTCTTCTCCTCATATAAATGCCTACTTCTGATAGCTATTACACACATTCTAAAGCGAAAATGGATCTCCATTTTACTCTGTCTGGACATTATTGGACAAACAATTTTTAGCATCTTCGGTTGTCTTGTCTTGTCATGTTTCTTTTTTTTTTTTTTTTTTTTTGCTACAGCAAAATTCTCGGTAGCCAACCGACAGTCTTCTGCCCGATATACCAATGATATTTTTTGTATAGTGTGTGTGCGTTGAAAGTAAATTGTTACAGTATGTTTTGTGATGAGATTGTAAAGCGCATAGGGAACATTCATTTGTTATGTGCGCTATAAAAATTTCATTATTATTATTATTATTATATCTTCCCCGGTGCGATCTGATTCTACCCCGCTTCGTTTCTTTCACTCTGTGTTCACTATTGTGCACATTTCTTGTGTGTTTTCAGTGAAGACGAAATAACTCGAGGTTTTGATTATAAATGCACCGTCTATAAGAGAATCGTTGCCTCTTTCCACAATAGCCGTGGCATTGGTGATTTCTGTGAAAATTATTTTGTTTCTCGATCGAATGTTGAAGTTCGTAGATAAAAACGCACGCGATACTTGCAGAATAATTACACAAATACAAATACGTAATAATAAGTGCTTATAATGTTACGATCAATTCTCGCAACCGTCTTATATACGGCCTATCTACTAACCTATCTTTTCCTCTTCAAATGAGTAACAAAGAGTCAAAGAAACAGTCCACTGTATCTGTGATTTCCCGTCCATTGATACAAATGTGAGTGGGACAGTCCCTGTTCGTTTTCGGAAGATCTTCAGTTCGATAGATTATGATGCATTGTAACATGCTCTTGACTTAAGTTAAAAATGCGCATCAATACCAGATCATACAAGAGCATTGTCAAGTCTCTCAAATTGTCATTTTACATTTCGCATAGGCCTCTTGTCTATACGAGGCTGTGTATAGTTCTGCTATTTGCAGTATATTGGGATGATGACGCAAAATGAGAGGAAACTTTCTGAATACTATTCTATAATCATGCTACATGAGTGCGGGCGAGAAAAGCAGCTATCCAGTGACAAACATCTCAGTCTCATACTAATCGTGAAATAAATTAGGCGAAGCTTTGAATGCAATAGTTTGGTAGATGATGCTGATTTGCAAAATCTAAACACATTCTGGTTTTATAAGCACAAATTAGGCGAATGTCCAGAATTATTAGGGCCTACACAGAAACTACAGATCCTCAGGAACCCCCTGAGGCGATAAGATACGAGACAGTGTCCAAAATGCAACTTGCAGGGATACAAAAATTATACTTTTCTGATATCCGCGAGATACGCCATCACAACATCACAATTTTCATTAGAAAGATGACTGCAGCAGCAACAACAACAACAACAACAAAATCAACGCTTTCATCCTATAACCGTCCATTGTGCTTTTGTTTGCGCACACGGCAGGCAGGAACATATAGATAGCCGAGGTTATCAGAAAGCCCACGCTCCCCTTTAATTGGTCAACGCGGAAGCGTGCGCACATGCGTCCCCTATCAGTGTATTTTTGAGCATGCAAGAAGGCTGCGGTGACCGATATGCTTTTGCTTCGTGGATTAAAACGATGCCTTAGTGATCCGTTTTTTGAGTGGACAACCGGACCGGAAGTCGGAAATAGTAGCGAAAAGGACAAGGAAGCACCAAAACAGTTGTTATGTTTGTCCATTCTTGTAGACCTCACCCTCATGGCAGGCTTTGTGACCCAACATCCCCTCGTCCTTTCTTCACCTTCTATCGGCTTGGCGGTTGATGGTCTCAAGATTGTAAAGTTTTGTTTGTTTGTTTGTTTGTTTGTTTGTTTGTTTGTTTGTTTGTTTGGTTTGATTGGTTGGTTGAGGTGGTTGTGTAAATCAAGGTACCAGCGGGTCTACGGAGGTTTAAAATGCAAGAACTCTACTCTTTTTTTTTTTCGTTCATTCATTTATTTTTCCATCCTCAACAGAACTTGCAAATACATGGGTTTTTTTTCTTTCACATAAGTTATAAATACATATGTCAACATTACAAAATATGATAAATGAAATTTATGGACATACAAATAATGACAGAGTGAAAAAAGAAAAAGCACGCACACACACAAAAAAAGTGAAGTTTAGAAAATGCAGGAGATGGGGAGGAATGCTGAAGAGGCAATGCTTGTAGGGTGCATTCCCCCAAACATAGTAAAAAATAATTATACATATTATATCATAATTATTGATCTTCTACTTTGTACATGAAACTAAATTTACTTTGATCTGTTACTATAGTATACGGGAGCCTCCCCCCCCCCCCCCTCCCCAAAGAGGAGGGCAATATTTTGATGTCTATTATCATGGTGTGTATGTTACTAAAGTACATAATATCTTTCCACGCATGTCATGCGTTCCGGTAGGCTGCTCTACACATTGGCCAATGGTCTCTGATCTCATACAAACAAGTTAGGAAATAATATTATATTTCAGACATTTCGGTTTGTAAAAGTATTATCGATCGATGACATAAAATGATTCTATTCAACTGTGTAATTCTTTTCTCTGTTGCTTTTGCAAGATTGATAGAGGCACGTATTGCAGGAAATGTGGTTCATCAAAGCAAACATCGTTTGAAATAATTACGGAGAAAATTGAAGAAATATAGATCAGCGGAATGAGGTTCAAGCGAACTAAATTCACCAACAATTCCAGCAAACCCTGACATGGGTATACTAAAAATCATTGAACATGGCTTCATCTGGGGATTTTAAGGTATAGCCTTTTTCATCACATATGGTCACTAAGAATCTTTTAAGAATATTTTTTTTTTCGGGGCAGGGAGGATCAGAATTGGAAAGAAGTTAGCGGGTTTCCTTATCATGAGAAGAAATTAAACTACCGCGGAGAATGTGGAATAACACGATAACCTTGATTGCCTTCCTTATAGAACCCTCTTAATTGCATTGCTTTCGAGAAAATGTAGCGATACTGAGGTTTTACCGTCCCCCCCCCCCCCCCCCCCTCCTCTCACTCTCTCTCTCAGCCATGGATCTCACTTGATACCTGTTGGCGATTGCTGGTGCAGAAAGTTTTACTAGCGAGGCAAATTACAGTGAACCGTATTATAACAGACGACTATTTTTAAGATGTCAATCCAACATCGTGTGAAAAAGACTGACAAATATTTTCATTTGTTTTATTTGTTTATTTATTTGTTCAAAAGATCATTTATCCATCCATGCATATATTTATTTATTTATTTATTTATTTATTGTTTAGTCATTACTTACTTATTTATTTATAACTGCTATATACTCCCCACAAAACGGGCTCGTAATCCTAGTTACCAAATTTGAGGATTTCAATCGGGTGAAAAATGAAGAAGTGAAATACACACGACAGGACACTTTATCAAATATAAAAGCAAATCTACCTGTCAATAAAACCTTCCTTGTTGTTGCTTGCCTAAATTTTTGTTTTGTTTGTTTTCTGGTTATCTGCTTTGCTTATTTTTCAGAAACATGCCATTGGATATATAATACCTTTTTGGACATTGGCGAAACATATGCCTTTAAATAGCGCCCTCTTGTGATGCATTTCTAGCTTTTCTTGGAACTGTGCATTGAGCTTTGGTTGCCTTTCTCCACTTACCTTTCTTTTCTTTTTTTTTTCTTTTTTGTCAGTCATCATTACGAATATTGTGTCTTTCAGCCGCTAGTTCTTTCTCTGTATGATCAATCAATTTCTCATTTATCTGTCGGGTGATTGTGTGTGTGTGTGTGTGTGTGTGTGTGTGTGTGTGTGCTTTGTTTTGATTTACATGTCCGTATTTTTTGTTTTCTCTTTTTTTTGGGGGGGGGGGGTGGGTTAGGGACTGGATGGGGATGGGAAATGTGGACCTAGATTGAAAGCAGCAGCTGTTGCTAAATACGCCGCAGCCAAATATGAATATAGGAGTGTGCCATCACAGTGCTGGAAATCTGCTCGTCTTCTGTACAAAACTTCTCTGTTTTAATCGCTACACAAATTATTATGAAACGAGAGCATTGCACGTAAAGTCTTGCATACAAAATATTTAGTTTTCATTAAATTACAGAGCAATGTAGATACCTTTTTTTTTGCAGACACAGTTGTACATTCATGTGACTTGAAATCTTTATATACACACTGGTAAGCATGTTTATTGTTATTATATCTTAATTGAGCTCAATTTCTCAAGAACCCTTACGTGCAGACCCGGCTGCAAATTCATTGCAAATGTCTAAACAATTCACAAATTATTTGTTTTGACGCGAGAGTTTAAAACTGTGAGTTACAAAGTTAATCATAATATATCACATTCGGTTTTTTTTTTCTTCCAACTGTAGGGATAATGTTTAGATTGTATTAGATACCTTTAGATATCGAAATCATAAACATTTGTATACCGATCATCATCCGACAGCGAATGCGATTCAAGTAAACTGTCAGCTAAATTCATTGCAATTAAAACATTTCCCATTACAGAAAAAAATAAAACAAAGTGAATTACTATGAATGTTTTCTTTTTTCTTCATAACGGAAATTGATATGATCAGCGATAACATGTTGTTATGCTTCTTTACTTTTTCGTTTATAGAGCGTGACTAGATGTTATGCTATATACGTAGAATGTCCGCGTGGGATGCTTATAACATTAAAACGAGAAGAACCATTCACTTTCATGTATTATCGTTACATCGACACATGTTCCATTAGTTTGCTCTATGTATGCGTTGAACTAGAGATGTCCACGTCATTTATTACCCAGCTATGATGAAACTAATCGTTTAAAAAACACATTGAATGACTATCATATCCTTTACTCGTTAACTTTTGCAATGTCAACGAGAAACGGAACATGCTGTACTTTCAAGGACATTGGTTACTAGAAGCATGAATAAGGAAAGATGAATCATAATAATCTCTACCCGTGACTGCAATGAAAACATACTAGGTGTTTAGATTCATATTAGTCCACAGTACATGAAGTGATTTATTCACTCCATCCGTTTTTGTCAATAGATGGGTTTGCACATCGTATTACTCTCAAGTACGTACCTATAGTAAGTAGTTAGTAGGTCCAGTTAGTTTACGTGTTCCCACTACTGCATTTATGTACCTGTAACCCAGGTCGGATCCATTCAGTGTTATGTCAGGTAAAAATCAAGCATTCCTTTCCATGGTTATGAGCAACTAAAAAATGTTCAGGTATGCATAAGATAAGGACATGTCCATAAGTAAGCTTAGTTATTTCACTATGAAGTTATCCACGGCAACCCAAGAGTGTGCTCAAGATTTTCCAGGGGCAATTTACTTTTCTTACTGTACTATTTTACTTTTCCGGGACGATGGTGTAGATCAGAGCCTGTTCACCGATCAGGATTGTATCCTCGGCTGCTCTTGATCCTTTCAATTTTAAATTATAGCCTGGGATAAATCTTATTCAAATATGTATCTTCAGTTATAAAAATCTATGGGACATACACGTGCCGAGAAGATAAAAAAACTGCTTGAGACCAAGGGCCTAGGGTAGTAGTCACTTCTAGTCAAATACACAATTCTTCCAATACTCGTCTAGCTTATTTTTAAAGGCATTCACAGAGCCGAGACTACACCTTCTGGAAGAGAATTCCACATATCGACCACTCTGATGGCAAAAGGTACTTCCTCACATCCAATCTAGCTTACCGTTTTCCAAGCTTCAATGAATGACCACGAGTTCTCCCTCCACAACTGCAATCAAAGCTGACAGTACAGATTTTAATAATGAGAAGAGCATGGAATGAGCAGATGAAGATGGGAGAGTTCTCAAGTATGTAACATACCAGAATAAGCCTTTCTGGCTTTGTAGAACAAAAGATCGTTTAGGCCCTACTTCTATTTTGCGTTTGGCATGACACCGCATTGCAAATTAGCTTATGTACTACCAGCAAGTGTTGGTTGCCTCTCCCACATTAGTTCAATGAAACTACGTCACTTGGCGGCAGGCATGTTTGCGTTTATATTTCTCTTCATTTGTTTGCTGCGTATGTTCGTGTCAGGTGGGTACAAAATCGTTGCGAAAAGAACTGCGGCTGGTGAAGATTATTCGCAGCGCCTGAAAGTACAACTATACGATGGACGTATGTCGGCAAACTTCACAGGAAGCGGTACGCACTGTTATTGTTATTTACTTATGTTAATAAGGCTTAATTGATCTGAGCTTGCGCAGTTAGTCGTTTAAAGTGCAACTTTACTCGCACGCATGCGCCTTGGCTGTCTCTCACACACCGTTGATCACACTCAACACAGTACATGCGATCGACAGCTCGCGAGCGGACCGCTATGCTAGCGCTCGCGCTCGCCTAGCGAATTGCTTCTGGAACGACCGGCTACGTGCTTTACTATACGGATCGAAATATTCGCGAAGTCCAATTTTCCCAATGGCGGCAGCCAAGCGACACTGCGGCGAGTTCTCTCCGCATAATGGCCATAGATTTGGCCTATCAAACTGTTCTAAACATAAAGAAAATGGACCCATATATTTTCCGGAATCTTTGTTGGACATCAGCGCCAAGGTTGTGGCGTTAAATATTCCTTTTCAGCAAGTGGAGGAACGGTTTTCTCGTATTCCAGAACCGGTTCAAACACGGATTGTTTACTGGTCATTTCCTCGGAATGAGAAGGATATTTGTATGTATTCATCCCTTCATCACTCAACAGTGAGTGAAAGTGAATATCAGAAATTACCTTTCCAAAGAGGAGTGAGATTATTAGAAAACGGAGCAGTGGAAAATGTCCTGCAAGTCGGTGAGTAGTTTTTCTAAATATCCCGTTGTGTCTTGTGTGCGTGTGTTTCTCTGCGATGATGACAGAATCTCGTGCGATTCTCCCGTGTATGTAGTGTTATAATTGCCATTGGAGAAGCAAATATTTCATATGCAGCATTTGCTGTAAAGCTGATAAATAACATTTGTTTCGAGTGTATATTAATAAGTGAAGAATTTCGATGACTATTTCTTGTTCCACTGGAAGCAAGCGTTCTGGTACACTCGCTGAAAGCGTGCGCTCGGTAGGGATTGAGACATTGAATACTGCGGGAAGAGGGAGATTTTATGTATGCTATTAATGCGCATACAGAAAGCCCGTGTGTTCTGCACCATTGTACCGTACTGTGTACACGTACCCTACCCGCAGCTCTGCGGTGAAGTGACCCGCATTTTCCATCCATTATAGACTGGGGCCGAGCCCCATAGGCCTCTGCTGTTTGTTCTGCCCGTTCGTCTGAAAGCCGAGCTCCGCTGTCGCCACGACAGCTCCGCTCGATGAATGCGCGCTGTGAGAGGTGTGTAAATTAGTCTTTCTCTGTGGTTGGACAAGGCCTTCAGAGATTTTTTGTTTCCCCAAATGATTGTGTGTGATCGTGCATGATTTACTCTGGTGCTGAGTTACTCTGCTTGATTACTGGCGCGACATGTCTCCCCAGCCAAGCCTCAGATTACCCTGCTCTGCCTGGCATGCAGTTATTTTACCCTAGCTTTCCTTCTGCTTGGGAAAGTCTATCCCCCACTGGCCCAGATTGCATTCTTTCTTTCTTTCTTTTTCGCCATTTCTCTTTCTCTGACGTTGGCTTCAAATCAAGCTGAGATAAGATGCTATCCGGGAAAAATAAAAGCTCTCAATTTCATTAGAATATGGTGTTGATGTATGCATATATGAGGGTTCGAATTAGTGAATCTCCTTTGAGACTCGTGTGATGTGTGTGCTGTTGTTTGGATTCAGATACTGACACCCATAGAGCCCTCTTTATGGTCCATCTCGAGTGTGTGGTAAAATCAGGACTGACTTGAGAGCCATTCTCACTCATTGAGATGCCAGTGAAGATTGGAAAACAGTGCCAACGCCCAGCGAGTGTTTTTTTTTTTTTCACTTTGAGTTTTGCTCCACATTCAGAGGTGCGTGGAGTTGGGCAGACTATCCGACTTGACCTCGCAGCTGTTCCTGCCAGCCAGTTCCTGTGGAGTAGATGGGGATTAGATTCGATGCAAACCACTCCCTTCGTTCACCTTGCTTCGTTCCTGACTTTTGTGCTGCCAGAACCGAATTCAGGCAATCTTGTGACAACCCTTGCTTTGCCTAGAAAGCAAATTACTTTTGTGTTAATCACTATTCTCACTCACCAGATGGAAGAATTTTGGGTCAATTCCTCACTTTTAGATCTCATCTTATCCCCCCCCCCCCCATACCCCTTCTCCAACCCCCTACCAAGCCCTGTGTGGCTCAGATATAGGTCACAGTCAATCTTGGAAGGTGTAGCTGAGCTCGGCTTAGCTCTGCTTTGGGAACAGGGCTTTGTAAGCAATGCTTGAGTGAGGTAGAGTCATCTGACGTGGTTGCCCCCACACCTTTGATTGATTTCATACACGAGGAAGGATATTTGACGAAAGTGGCTGCGTGTGCAAACCGAACATGTGTCACGGAGTGACGAGGAGCCTACAGGACTTAACCCTCTCCCAGCGATGCTAAGGCTGGAACGAAAGCCCCGAAAGGAAACTCCTTATTTTTAGCTTAGCATCGATGGATGCCCTAATGCGCCGCATGACAGGTCTGCCTTTGCGCGTCTGTATATGAAGCGCACTCCCCCCTGCGTAGCTGCCTGGATGAATAACCGTTTGTCAGTTATTGTTGGCAGAGGGTGATCAGAAGTAACCTTGGCACCTGAACGCAACCCAAATTGATCTAAGCCCCCGTGTCTGCCATCAGCGCTATAGCAATGACTGAAACAGAGGCCACATTGGTGATGTCATTCTTAAAATTATGTAAATGAATATTTGTCCTTAATGCATCCACTTCTTATTCCTCGCTCAGCAGGTATACTATGCTAAAAGCAAAGTTAGACTTTCCACTTGTGTACACGGGTAAATGCTGTCACTTTCATCATGGAGTCCCCTGCATTTAACCAAATGGGATGCTGAAACTATGGGGGAAAAGTTGAGTGTTTTCATGGTCTTCATAGAAAGTGTAAGCCAACTCCCAGCTTGCCGATTAACAAAGGGCACTTGATACGGGAGATGGGAGAGCTCTGCTGTGTGCTGCCTTTTGTCTTGCCGCTGCTTATCCTGGTGCTGTGAGTGTATCAATTTGGACACCAGCTATATAAACTTCCTCTTGTGGTGCCAGCATTCCTTCCACAGGTTTTTTTTTTTTTTATTGGATATCCCGCTTGTGCAAAGTGCTGGTCCCCGTTAGTTAGCTTGACGAGATGCGAGTGTATAGCGCTCGCTCGGGTATTGGTTTCTAGGCTAATCTTTCTCGTGGTAGGAAGTTCTGCTCAGGAAGGGAAGGATAAACGGTAAAGGTAGACGCTCCGGACTGGGTGGGTATAGGTCTCGTTTGACTCCAGGAAGTCCTGCTAGCTTTTTATGTTAGGTGATTGGTCCTCTGGTCGAGGGCTTGGCTGTGTATTATTCGTTTTGTTTTGCAGACATACCAACTCTTTTTTTCTTTGTTATCTGCAAAGTCCACATGACAAATTGAGTTCTGCAGTTATTTACATGAAATTAAGTTCCACTCACACATCAATTAATGCACTCACACATCAATTAATGCTTCTCTCACCTTGGAAGAGGAAATGAAGAGATTGAATCTAGTTTTTATCAACAGGTAGAAATTTTGTCATAAACTCACAACATCAGGAATTTCCTCATCAGAGAAAAAAATGACTAGCAAAAGCTTCATATGCATAGAATCAACAACTGTCGCATTTGGTAGTCAAGATGAATTGTCTTCGTTCCGGAGAGAAAAGATTAGACAATTCATCCAGACAAAGAGTTGTTGAAAAACTCCGGGATGTGAGTGGAGAAGGGAAGAAAAGATTCTGCCCAACTCTCACAGCGCAGCATCTTTTGGGAAATTGCTTGTGGGTGTGACAGCAAATGCACTTTCTGAAAGGTTACGAGCAGGCCCTGTCGTGTGTGCCAGTGGGCACATGCTTTCTCCCGTAATTTGAGAAACTCTACCTCACTGGCGAGTCTCAGATCTAAGGAGATTTTTACCAAGACAGATTACCTTTCTCTCCGCGCCGATGCATGCTGGCCGGTATGACGCACAGCGCGCGAATGTTGCAAATTGAAGTTTCATTGCCGATAGGTCAGTGGAGACAAAATAAATTGGGATATTTGTCTTGTGCTTGTGAGGATTCCCGGGGAGAGAAGGAAGAGAAAGAAAGGGGGTGGAAGGGGGGGGGGGGGGGGAGGAGGCTGAAGGATGGGATACAGGATGAGATTTTTGCAAGTCCCCCAAGCTGAGCCTCTGTTCCTCTTGTGTAAAGCATGGATGGTAAATAAAATTTGCATAACCACACTCAATCATCATCCCCACTTTCTGAATAACAGTGCTGAGAGATTGTTCCCAGAAAATGTAATTCGGCTAGACATTCTTTTTTTCTTCTTTAGAATTAGATGAGTAAGGATGTGGGTGGGGGGGGGGGGGGTTGAAATGGGTAACCTGCCAGATTAAAGTCAGTTTCCAGCATCTTTTCAAACCGAAGGCTGCCATCAGCCTGTGCCCGTTGGCAGGTAATGCAAGCCGGGAGGGGTGGGTGGAGGCTCTCGAGTATGGGAAAGTGACCCGCTCCGCCATCTACCCCTGCTGTGATGTGTTTGGTGAGCTCAGAGGAAGGAGGAAGTCTTCTTGCCCTGTGTGTGCTTGGAGGCGCTTGCACTTTTTTCCCCCTCCTCCCTCAAAAGGCCTGGGCGACATCTTTAATCTTGCCATGTTTCTCCAGTGCTTCACCCACTCTGCACTCCCCTCATGCACTGGGCCATTATGCATTCGACAGGCGTGATGGCCCCATTCATCACATGTTCATCCCCTGAAAGTCTCTGGTGTTAAGCACATTGATTTCTGTCTGGTGAATGATTAGTTGCCGAAATGCAATGTTTAAAAGCATTGCACATGCAACTTATTAAGTCCTCCTTTGCGCTGGTTTTTGTCCGGCATTGAAAAGGTCTGCTGCAGAAGTCAATTCCCTTATTCCGAAGGTGTGGAACCAGCATTAGAAATGTCAACAGACTTTCCGAATTGACTTTATGGTGTGACCCTTAGGAAACCAAGTGCTGCCACCAAAATGCCATTCCAGCAGAACGTGAATGCACACTGTATGCTCGTATTAAGGAGACTGAGAGATGTATGTAACTGGATGCTTGCAGTGTATATGTTTATGATACAGTTCTGTATTTTGAAGCCCCTACAGCTGTACTTGTCTGTGTCGCCTTTGATCATCAATCTCTTAATAGTGGTTTCATGTTGTGTTGTGAGTCATTTGTTTGTGTAATGTAAGAATATTCTTGAGGTATTGGGCATGGCTTTAAAGAAATCAACATAAAGCTTTGGTATCATCAAGGATAGAAAAGAAGGAGTCCATGTGGTAAAGTCACAGCATTTGTACTAGATGTCATGAAGCAACTCCATACCCAGTTTCAGCCAGCAGTACTTCGTGCCTTGTAGGACTTGCTTTTTATGTGTTATGTCATTTTGCCGTGTTTGACATTCTGTGTGTGTATCTGTGTGTGTGTGGTTTCAAGACTGAGGCATGATGACCAAGTTGTCTTCCCTCCCTTCTCCTTTGCCCCCCCCCCCCCCCCCCCCATCACTCTCCTGCTTGGGAGATTGTAATCGTGAACATGTGTGGATGCACTTCCAACACATGGTGCGCTTCATCACCAGAGATGACCTGACAGATCGTGGCTGAGAAGGGGGCTCTTCTCTTTCTGCTCTCACACACAGGCTTGGGGTTATTAGGACCTGCGACCTGCTTCCCAGATTGATAATTTCCTGGAGAGAGGCAGTCAAAACTGAGAATGTGGGAGCGCCTCCCGGCTTGTTCCTCGTACTATATTTTCTTACGGGAGCACTGTAATACACTTCCTGAAATTCTCCTCTCTCCCCCCCCCCCCCCCCATTTCTCTCTTACTTTTTTATTTTCCTTTCCTCCTCAATCTCTCGTTTCATACTTCCACATTTTGAGAGGAAATACTCATTCATTAATTTAGCTTCTGGAAGGAGGAAAAAAAAGGGCGGACATGCTATGGTGGCTGGTAATTCTCATCTTCTAGGAATTACTTGTGGGATATCTGATTATATTTACATTGTGCTGTGAGGTAATGCTGTCCTATGACTCTATCTGGGTCTTGATTACTAGCAAAGTACAAGTGTAATCAAACATTATGGCATCTTTTGAATATGAGGCATATTATAAACCGTACATATATTTATGTGCCTTCGTCATTTCACATCCATCACTGGTTCTGTGATTTAGGGGATACATTTACACGTAGGGCTAAAGTTCTACAAAACCCAAGTTGAATGGCAACAATCGTGGACAGTTTTTAAACAATTTTTAGGTACTCCAAATTTGCCAGACTTGTAAATGATTGTGTGTTTCCCATGGTGTTGTCTTTTGTACTTCAATAGACATTGTCTGCTAATTCGTATGTCTGAAAAGTTGTTTTGCAGATCAAGTTTATAGAGGTTATATTGTAGTCACAAGGTGACTACTGATATCGAGACAAGAAAAAAATCAATATTTACTGTACCTATTTACTTATGATACAATGTAGCAACCGCAGAGTATTGGCTCTTGGCAGAATATAACAAATTTACTACTATTCCATGGTTTTATTTCATAACAACATGTACCTGTATGCCGTCATTCTCACAGTCACAGAGTGCCATATACACATGTTATACACTGTATAAATGTAGTACTGGGAGTTATTGGCATATTGACACATGTACATACATTGTACATTATACATGTACATACATGTATACACTGTAGGCCTACATGTATCATACAATCAGTACTGTCAATGACTGCATTGTTGTAAATTGATACAGTGAGCCGAGAACAAAACACTCTTGCTACTCCAGACGATTCTTAGCGTTCTCCAAACTTTGGTCCGTCGCGACTCGGTTTCAGCAGTTACAACAGTGGCGTCATCCTGACAGTGTTCTGTTGAGTTTAACAAAGACTGTTTGTATTCCGCAATTTTTTGTTTTGTTTTAGCATCATAGTTCATTAGTGCGTGTATTTGCGTTGTATCTCCCACGACTACATAGTGAAGAGAGTGCTGTGGAAGTAATAGAGATAATATTGCAAGCGACTGTCGTGTCTGTGTACTTGACATCGAAGCCATGTAATATTTTGGTTGTTTCCCCCAGTAGGGGGTGATTGCATGCAAGAATCAATGTGAGTAGGGAGACATACACTATTGTCTCTGAGTGCAATAACACTGAAGAAATTCTTCCATTTGCGATCAAAATAACCTGTCAATTTGTCGTGCATATATGCAACATCTAGGCCTACATGTATAGTAGGAATATACAAAGTGTTGCTTGAAATGACCAATTTTTGGAGTGAGTCAGACAATAAAGTCAGCAAGTCAGCAAGCAGTGCATTACATGTATACCTATGTCAATTTTGTAGCATGGATAAAATGTCAATGTTATCATAATGATCACTTTATGACACTCTTCAAGGGGAGGAAATCCTCTGTTGTTTCTTGAAGTGAGAGTTTGCTTTGAGTCCACCTACAATGTAGTGAGTCAAAGTGAAACAAAACACTCCCCGTAATAATCACACTGTATGTTCGACTATTGGAGAGTGTTAAAGGAACTCCTGCACTCAGGTAGACTAAACCTCCACAGGAGACTTCCTCGTCAGTCGTAACTGACCCGTTTTTCCACGACAAAAGAAGCTCATTCCTGAATACATTTGCCTATCATTGATGAAAGAGAGGAATATAGATGTGTTAGAGAGGGAGAGTGAGTTGAGAGAAAAGAGATAAATGTGAAAGCCTTTTCTCTCTCTCTATCCTCTCAATGGGCAGAATGAGATTATTGATGAGTAGGAATGGCATTATCTCTGTGCTGGCGTGATGAGAAAGAACAGACCTCATCCAATTGTGCCGTGGTGGGGCCCAATGAGGCAGGGCCACACAAAACGTGACCACACACAGGATCAATGTTTACCTCACTGTCGTATCGCATATACTCCAACACCGCCACCACCACCGCCTCTCGTCTCTCCTCCCGCAGTGAAAAAGCCCTTCTTGCTAAAACCAGCAGACAGCCCCAAGGAGAGGTGATATAGCCCTAGTGCATCTACTCAAGCCTGTATGCATGCATGGTACAAAAAGGGTGGTTGGAGCGTAGATAATGGGATTCTACATAGCTTGGCGATCCTTTGTGCATGTACATTATTGGTTTATCCCCTCATGACAAAAAAAGAAAAAGAGAAAAAAAAAGAGAATGGAGGGATGGTAATGATTTATATCTGTCACTATATGCTTGTATTGATGTATTTGTAAGTATGCTGCTATATCGGTAATTTGCATGGGTAACCTGCTGTCCATTTGGCCACCAAAGTGGATTGCCAATGACGTGCCTGCATACACAGCGGTATATCTGGCTCGCATCAGCAGACGTGGTGAATTTCAATGGCCTTTGCTACGTGTAGTCATATGTTTTTTTTTTTTTTTTTAATATCTTGAGTTTTGACAGAAATAGGTGTCTGTTATTCATTCAAATGTATTTGTGCAAAACCTTTCTATTATTGCTGTTGTGCAATGCAGCTCAACCATTGATTTAAAAAAAAATGTATTTGATTGATTTTATTTCAAATTCAAACTCTAAATACCATGGGGTCGAATCTCTTCAACTCAGCACAAATTCATTGCTGTAAAATGCTGTCTTTGACATTACAGCAAAATTTGACTCATGATACAAGGTAAAGAGTGCAAAGCAATGTGATGATTGATTATCCTTGATTTTGTGAACTAGAGAAAATTTGCAGAATATTAGCAGTTTGTTGGTATAAAGCATTTTGCAATCACATGCTCCAAACTGATGGACGTCTACTGCATTGTTGAACACTTTTACTTCTGAAAATAGTTCATCATTCAATAAGAATTATTGTGAAGTCAATCATACAAAATGATAAGGTGTGTAAAAGCAGATAAAAACACCTTTTTGTTGTCATAATCAATACCAAATTGTGTACCTGCTCACAGTCATGCAGTGTGTACACGTGCTCTGGATTCTCCTATTGCTTCACATTGATTCTTACTTTAGCTCAGAAAAAATAGTTTTGATTGAAGGGGGAGAAAAAAAGAAAAACTTGTGTGAATTAACTGCACAGGAGCACTGATATTGACATCATAGTCTCAAGAATTTATGCACATAACAATGTGTACTATATCACTGTTGGGGCGACAAAACCGTGTATCTAAAAAATTTCAAAAGTACAGGAGAGTGAAAAAAACAGCAGCAAACAAACATAGCAGCCAAAGAACTATTACAAATGGGATTGCCTTTCCTTTGACCTACGTTGGTGGCTTCATTTTTGGGGTTAGAGAGCTATGATTTGGTCAAATTGATAATTGGACAATTGATTAAAAAATCATTTTCACCAAAATTTGAGATACAAGGGCCCTGTTTTATGAAGAGTTATAGTTGATTATATAAGTTGATTTCTATCGTATAAGTCTATGGCAGCCTGTGTGTTAAGGAGATTTTATTATATTATACATGTATCTTTTGATAAAACAGGGCCCAGGTCTTATATACAGAGCTGTATGCAGTTGTATGTAATGTACACGTATGTGGGTGTTTATGTGTGCATTGTTAGTTTGTTTATGGTCTATACATTATGATCTTGTATACTGTACATTATGATTATATATTATAGACTGATTAAATAGACGACTTTAGTATATAGCACAAGCTGTGATATTGCAGAAAGTGTGTGACCCCAGGGGGCTCCACCTCAGTCTGGGCATTAGGCAGGTTAGCCTTTGTCTCAGAGAAGCACGAGATTTACGAACCAGACATCAGCTTCCTCGCGCCTGTTCTCCCAACACACACATCCATTCCAAATTTGGCCCAAATCAGAACTTACTTGGAAGATTTCACTCAGACGATTCCTTCCTATAGCGTGCCTTGGACGGAGCAGATTACAAACCTGCTGATGTAGATGAAATTTGTCGTCAACGTTTTGTCCGGGCAAAGTGTTTGCTTGGTGCAGGTCACAACTGATGCATTAAAACCGCTCAAGGGCTGTGTACTTACATATGTACCTGAATGATTAAATTGAATTGCTGAATTTAATTTACTAATCTATTCTATGTGGTATAGTGAGGCTTGCGTTTGTTCATCAGTATTCCGAGTTGGCACAAAAAGCGACCAGCCACAAGTCGACCAGTGTCTAGCAGAGCAGAACCCGCATGAAAATAACGATGGACCAGTCAGCATTTAATCAAACAAGACTCATTAATGATTCACTAGTCCATCTGGCTGGTTTCACTTGAATATAATAGCATAATATAATGACATCAAACACAGTTCGTCATAGTAGAAGGAACAGGGCAAGCATGCAGTAGTACTGTAAAAAGGACCTTTGTGTGATGCAAAGACAAATTTACATAGACACTTTATAGAAGATACATGTACAAAGCAGTGTATGACAGTGGACATTTACAATTGTTGTTTGTATCATAACAGGAGTTCAGTGACAACCAATCAGCTGTTAGAGCATTGCATCTCATTTGTTGCTATGGCAACTAAAACTACTGTAGCTGCAATTGAGTGCAATCCCCAAATGAAAGGGGGCGTTAGGCGTTAAGTGTCTGTTTGTCGTTTCGTTTTCCTTACAAAACCCTTCCCTCCTCGATGAGCATACAGCGCTCGCTTCCGAAACGGCACATTGAGGGGCTAATTCTTCGGCTCCCGCTCGCGGACCGTCAGTTCTGCTCGGCACTGCAGTGTGTCAAGGAAGTCGCATTTCATCTCTCGCGTCGCCTAATTAATGACTTCACAATTTTTTTTTTTTTTTTTTTGGGGGGGGGGGGGGGGGGCTATGAGGGCCCCTACACCTGATCAGATGAGGAGCATCATTGAGATCATTGGGATTGGAGCGAGGTTGGGTTTCACCAGATGGTACCGAACCCACATCACTGAGACGACCTGGGTGTGCTGGCTGCTTGATTGGGAAGGAGAAGAAGGCGACATGGAATATAGATCACACTGATCAAACATGCATATATTTACAATATATCCCGGCTCTGAGCCATTTGCAGCACTGCTGCAAATGTGTATACTGGTGTACGGTAGGTCTTACTCACAAGGTGTCCACATGGTGGTGAATGGAGATGCTGTGAGAATTACATTGTGACTTCATGCTAGACGATCTTTGAGTCCAAGTTGCAATCACAAAGTTCTGAAAGCTATCCCAAAGGATTTATTTGGAGGAAGATAAATCTTATTAACTACAGTGTATGGCTTTTAAGGCAGAAATGAAAGAGTGGGTATTGTACGAGTGATGTAATAATTATGTAACCAAAACAGCTCTTTTGTGAGACTTTTTAATAACATACAGTGTCAAAGGTCAAATAGCCCCAACTTCTTTTTTGTTTTTGTTTTGTTTTGTGTGTGTGTGTGTGTTTGTTTGTTTGTTGTTGTTGCTGTTTTTTTTTTTTTGGGGGGGGATCTACTTTTGGTTGTATTGCCCCAAGCTAAACATATCTTACCTTTAACTTGTGCTCTTGGTAATGAATGTAAACATTTGTGAGGGAGGTACCAACACTTGTAAGAACATGTTCTTCTATTGTACAAAATGACTTCTTGTCATGTAAGGTTTTGAAAGAACTTCTAATTCTGCTGAAAATTGTATTCTTTTCTTGGATTGTTTTCTGTTTATATGCTAAAGTCCCCTTGAACATGGAGCGGCAAGGTACAAAATATATTTTAAAGAGCATCCTGGAAGTTGTCCAATGTCATTCTGCATTTTCTCTGAGCAGTGAAATCATGTCTTATACGTACACTGGAGCCATGTTTAGTGATGACAGAACGGAGAAGTGGTTGATTTTACAGAGCCTCCCTTCCCGAGGGACCATGCCAGGCAAGAAAAATTATGCACCCAGTTCAAAGTTTCGCCTGCACTTCAGAAATACCAGAAGACGGCTGGAGAGAGTGAGAGAAATCCTGATCCGCGACGAGACGCAGAGGTTAGCTGAAACCGGGGGCTGCGGGGTGCCAGCATTAAGATATTGGGCCGAGCTGCAGGAAATTGCGAGTGACACCGGCGGTGTATGTGGGCATGGAGAAACGAAACATGGATTTCTTGCCCACCTTTGCCAGAGAGATTCCCATGGCGATAGACATTTAAAAAAAGAGAAATTAAAAAATGAGAAGGGGGTGGGTATAGGGGAGAAATGCGTGCATGCGGAGACTGGCTGGCTGTGCCAAGTGTCTTTCCAGGCGGGAATGGAAATGACTTGCCTAATTCTAGATATTTTATTCTCATATCACAAGCGTTTTTTTCTTCTCTTTTTAAAAATTTTTTATAGCATTTTCACTTTGATTACATACCCTGATACCACTTTGTTTTCCTGCATACATATGTAGGTCGGTGCAAATTTTTGTTTGTGTTTGAACAGCAGTTCCTGTGCGTAAATCATTGCAAAGTTTGCACTGTATACATAATGAAGCTGTGAACACAGTGCTCCTGTGTAATGCTTGCAGAAACACTTTTTTTTTTTTAAAGACAGCCATAGTGTAGCCAAGTTGCTTATAAGTCAAGATTGACTATTCATGGACACAAATGACCAGAACACTTGTCTGATGTTGCAGACAACACATCTGAGATAAAATATACAAATTCTAAATGAGAAAGTCAAGTAGAATTAAATTGCTAGGTAAATGTATTCATAAGATATTTTAGCACACAACTTACTTTATTCTCGATAAAAAACAACCACAAAACACAAAAGAATATATCTTTAGATAATTCTTATGCCCTGCATGTAAGGTTAATGCACGTACAAGTACATAGTAGATGCAGTGCTTCACTCCGACTGAGGGGGAAATAATGGAAAAATGTGTACATGCACCAGTGAATTCGTTACAGGCGAAGAGGGGATTCATGGAACTGAACTTGAGTGTTTCAGCACTGCTGTTACAGATATGAAGATTATATATGAGTGTTATCGTTTGAAGCAAGCATATCTTAGGAAGAGAGAGAATACATAAAGAGATGGGGGGAGATGACTCTGGTGTATGTATAAAAGGAGATGTGCATATGTAGAAGTTGAGGAGTATGGAGAATGGTTTCAAATTTGTTTTGTTGTTGTTGTTGTTTGTTTGTTTGTTTTTTTTTGTCTCTGAGCTTGAGCAGCGTAGTACAGTATGAGATTGATAGATATCTATCCATTCTTAGTTTGAGGATTGGTATTATCATATCCATTCCAGGTCTGAGGATCATGTCTATCAGCACTCCAGAGAATATTGAGGGGAATCATGTGCTTGGGATGAAAGAAGTCCCTTTTCATAAAGCCCACCCAAATCGCCGAGAATTATTAGACTTTATGTGGGTTAGGGGATGAATAATGAGTATTCTTTGAGATTTTCATGTGATTGTGAATGTTTAAGTCATTCCCCCAACTGTTCTAAGGGGGATGTCTTTCCCCAGCAGATGGATGCCTCATTTCCAAGATGAATTGTATGTTGTGATGTGCCTACCATATGTATTCTCTCTCTCTCTAGGATGGAAATCAGCTACCTTCAATGTCAATCTTAACTAAGACAACCCCCCCCTAAAAAAAAACAAAACAAAAACAAAACAACAACAACAAACAAACAAACAACAACAACAACAGCAACAAAGAGTTTGATTTGTTGTCGTTATTGAAAAAACAAACCGACCAGTATTTTGATGAATTCTTTTAGTATTGCAGGCATATTTCAGTCCCTCATGATCTGTAATGTTAGTTTCAAGCATACTCATCAAACTCACCAAATAAGTGGTTTACAAATGAGTGGTTTATGAATTTTAACCAGCAGTGTGCTGTGTAAAAGATTTAGGCCTACATCATTTCGTGAAGATGCAATTACTGGTACACGAAAGAAAAGAAAAATGAATACAATTAAATTAAACTGGGGTTTGTGGATGAATATCTGATGGATAATCTGATGTCGCATGCTGTACCGTGTGTTGTTCTTTCTGAATGCTTATATTTCATAACACTGGTTTGTGGTTACGAGTGTGTGAAGCGAGACCTGTTATAATAAGCTATGGAATGCTGATCAGAGGAGAAGTTACCACACTGGTAGATTCATTTAGAATATTTCATGGAAGCTTTAGTGAAAAAAGAGACTGCGAGAAAACTGGTAGTGGGTGGGTTGTGCCTAGGGAATCAATGCTTAGTTGAATGGGGTGTTTGCCGCTCCGCTCAGTTTTGCTGTAAAAAGAAAGGGGATGGGAGATTTACTGCAGTTCTTCGAACTCCTTCAATACGGATCTGATCTATAGTTGAGGTGAAACTGTCACACACTGTTGAAAAACCCCCTTGGTCCCTTACCGACTGGCCATGCACCACACATCGGTGAGCGTATTGAGAGGGGAACTTTTGTCGGGGGCGGGCGGCAAATCCTGTGGTTTCTCGTTGGCACCGTGGCCTGCCGCGCCACACCTGGGGCCATTTCTCTCTCTGGAGCTCTGCATTCATATTTACCCCATCGTTCTTCCTCCACTCTTTCTGGTCTGGTCCGATCTGTGGAGCTTGAATGGCCCTCACTGTCAAGCAGCATTGTATCTGTAAAACCTGCATGGGTTTTCAAGAATGTGTCTGTAATACTGTAGGGCTAAAAGCACCCTTCTTTCCTTCTGTATTTTTGTGCTTCTCTCTCACCCCCCCCCCCCCCCCGTCTCTTTTACATCAATAATCAATGGGAATTAACAGGGTTTATTGAGAGTAGCTCCTCAGTGTCCTCAATACTTGGGATTTATTTTTTAGTTGTTGCCAGGAGCATTTGCATTTGGAATAAGAGAAGCATGCTGATGCATGTAATCTATTTTTTTTTTCTTCATGAGTGTGAATGTGGAAAACCCTCTTTTTCATCTTTACAGGAGGGTAAAGAGGAAAATAGGTCATTAAATTGGAGTGCTGCTTGGTATGGTACATGCAGTACAATGGTGGTTGTTGTAATGAAAAAGCGGTGTGTGAGCCGTTAGTTCGCACTTCAATTTTTAATGGACTCCTGAATGCAAGGGTGTACGTATGTAGCCAGTTTGCTGCGTCTCCCCTTGAGTTGAATGAACGAAAGATAAGCTACGATGTATTTGCAGACCTGTTTGTGTGTGTGTGTGTATATATGTGTGTGTATGTGTGTCTGTCTATCTGTCTGTAAGTATTATGTCAATTTGCCCAGTTTCCTTGCCTCACCCTGCCTTGGCCCTTGTTTTCCTCCACCTCCTGCTTTTCCCTGTTCTTTGTTTTTTTTTTTCTGTGACGTTATGTCACTGCTATTTCGTCTGTTTCTCAACTCTCTACTTCCATTCCTTTCATCCACAACAGCCGGAGATATATCTGCACATGTTTTCACTCATATAGTATACCATAATGATCCCTGCACAGTTTGTATATTGTCTCGTTATGTCTGGCCATTTTGCCAGCTGACACTCATTAAATATTTCCCCCATCAAACATCGAAAATTGTGTCCAGCCAAAATAAAGTCTCCAATATCTTGGGAGAGAGGGACTGAGTGAGTGAGAGATACATGTAGCTGCTACTAGTGCTAGACTTGTCTGGCCAGGGGTTTTGTTGGAAATGAAGCATCGGGTCGCCGCTGCGTGAGAAGACAGCTGCAGGGCACACTATTTAGCCAGGCTTCGGCTTTGACCCTTGCGTGACCCCTGGGGTACGATTATAGAAATGGGCTTGCCCTTTCCTCGGTAAAACTGCAGTCAGAGAGTGAAGGACAGTGGCCCCAATTAGATATACATGCATATCCCTGCTGTGTCCTCGTCCTCATTATATATTACTGTCATTTTATTGCTCATGCTATGCATATCGTCATTCATAAAGGGAGCAGCCTATAGCTGAACCATCAGTGCATGAGCGAGTGTAATATTGCATAGTGACTGTTGCATCATAGATTTGCTTTCAGGGCCAAATTCATTCATTCGTTCATTAATTCATTCATTTTATTTCCATACGGTCACTTGTTTCAGCCAGAGGCTGTTATTCCACAAGTCCATGCATCTTAAAAACAGTTACATCACATGATACAGGAACATAACATATTAAACAAAACATACAGAAAAAAAAGAAACATACTATAAAAAAATACAAAACAACATCAACAGTTGAGCATTCAGGCTACAAACCACGTTTCCTACACCCTCCACATACACACAAATAAACTCTATGCAAAATCAATTTCGTGTTTGAACTTTCACACTAAAAATAAACAAACAAATGTATACACACCAAGCATATAAATTTGATAAATCTACGACTGAAAACAGTCTTATTAAATAACAACTATATCTCGTGAAGGACATTTCTTTCAGATTCCCAGGCAAATTGATGTCACATTGAGGGTAGCATACAGTGTATGGACAGAAAACTGTAGATGAGATGCTTGAATTACTGATCAGGGAATAAAGAAAAAAAGAAGTAGAATGCATCACAGATGATAATTTTTTTCTCTCCAACACAAATAAGAGCAATAGACTTGATAACTATCCGCTCTCCAAGTTCAATCTGCATTTCCTGATCATGCACGCCGTTTGATCGTTTGCCCCGCTGCTTTGCCCCGGCTTTTCCTTCCAAAATATATGGGTTCTTCGCAGATCAACGTGAACTTCATTTGGGATCTCGCTAATCTAGCTTTTCCTGGATACTCTAAATCTCGGGGCTTAATGCAAAGGAGACGACATGTGC
The DNA here is from genome assembly GCA_033980235.1 of Diadema setosum. Lineage (NCBI taxonomy): Eukaryota > Metazoa > Echinodermata > Echinoidea > Diadematoida > Diadematidae > Diadema > Diadema setosum. The sequence goes on along the minus strand of CM067072.1, from coordinate 10,062,264 downwards.
CATTTGAAACATGCATGTCGAAAGCTTGCTGTCGATTTAGTGACAGCGCTGGGAGAATGCATTTTGATGAAAATGGCCAGCATGTCTGGGACAATTTTGCAGGAAACCTGAGTAAACTGCATAATGTTGACATACTTAGATTTTGTATCTTATAAATTCATCAACTAAAACTTTTTCTCAAAGATTAAATAAAAGATGTAAATCAAGTAATTACCAATAGTTGATTTCCATATTCTTTATGTACAATACCTTATTGTATATCATATAGATTTAGTAATTATCAACATTCATTAAGATTACTGTCACATACTTTGTACTTGATGAGGTACAATTAAACTTGTTATGTGTCATTTAAGTTTGATGGTAAAAAAACCCCCAAAACAAACAGATAACAAACAGATAACAAACACTGTTACAGGACCTTTATCTCTACACCTGTTTGTGTCTGCTCATGGTTAATGAAATCGAGTTATATATGGAATATATAATACACTCATGTAGAAAAAAGTATCTATACATAACATTCAGAGCTAATAACATTACAAGTTTAATATGTTGAATCACATCAGATATTCTTCAGAATTAAAGAGAAGGAAGAGATGAAACATACTGAATATTCTCAATGTTCTATTCCAAAAACCTACTGGAGTAGATAATATGAGCCAGTTTGTAGGAGTAGATGATATGAGCCAATTCTTGGTATTCTCAGAGAATCTTAAGGGTGGGGGAGAGATTGAGGGCTGATTTTGTTTCTCAGAGCCATTGCATGAGTGAATGACAAAACAGCTTGCATGACTGTCTTTAAGAATTTTGAAAGAAAAGAGAAATATCGTAATGCCTGTGTTGAGTCCCAAGTAGTCAGAGTTGTACAATATGTAGTAGCATGGAATGAGACTAGTCCTTTCTCCTTGTCTGTGTGTGTCAGAGGTGACCCCAATTCTCAGCTGACCTCCTTTTCGTGACATGCCCAGGAATTGTCAAGTCTCCTGTCTATTCGTGGTTGCTTTTGCCTTGATGGGTCAGTGGGCAATCTGTTGTGCCAAGAGTAGTCAATATACAACTACATTATGCATGTTTGCTGTGGAAGGGGTGAGGATATTGTAAAGATTTAATCACTTTGCAGCTTTTTGATTGATGGGTGTCATTAGAGAAATTACCTGATGATGATCATTTTGTATCATTAGATATCTTGGTTCTCTCATATCATTGCACTATATAGAGCCAAGTCCTGTATCCATACCTATAACCTTCTATCAATCAGTGATTTGATAACGTGTTCAAAAAGTTGTATCACGTATTAAAATGACAGTGGATTTAATCTATTAGACTGATACAGCAACTTTAAACAGGTGAATGGCCTGATGCATTGGTAATGAACTCTCTTCATTTTGTTTCATGAGTGATTTGTTCATTCCATATAGGGCCTAGATCTATCAATCCCCCCCCCCCCCCCCAAATTTAGAATTTAGTTCTTCCTTCAGGCTGATAACATTGATTTAAAATTATATACACCTGTACATGTATGTGCATCTAACATGCTTGTTTCTTATCATTAGTAAATTCAGTTACTAGTACACATTTGAGGGATTTATTTTTTTTTCTTTTTACATTTACAGTCAAGGAGTGAGTAATACAAAATTGAAAATATGAAAGTATCAAAAGCTGTATGATGAAGTGTAAATGTATGGACACAGCACAATGAAGCAATTTTGTGTAATAGGTGTTGATACCACTGGAACTGTGTTTAAGTCAGATGCAAATCACAAAAATCATGCAGTCAAATGCATTGAAGTGGTTGCATGACAAAGAAATAATATAACATTTGCATTGCTGTAATGGAGACCATGTGCGATAATACTTTGTATAGTCATTTGCGAGATGCCCCCAGTGTTGGGCGTCCATGTGATCCATGCACATGTGAAAATATTGAATTGCTGATTAGAAAAAGGAAGGGCGAGGAAGGCATGTCCAATTAGTTCTTGCACAAATAATGGTACACACACATGTTTACATTCAGAAAGATAATCAGGGGTGGTAATGCAGATGGCATACAAATGCCTACTCTGCATTCTCTCGCACTCGAATTGCAATATGCATATCATACATACATGGTGTACAACCTATGTACATACACATACACATACATACATATGGACGTACAGGGGGGCCTGTCGTATATCGATGGTGATAACACGCATGAGTTGTGTTTGCCCAACCGCCGGCAACCATCGGGGGAAGCGGGAGCAAGGGAAGTAGACGCCATGCTCCTGCTGCCAGGCCCCCCTGTAACCAATTCTTGGTCGCCGCTCGTTATCAACACCGGTCCCCACCGTGCCGCTCGCTCGTCCCCCCTCTCTTTCCACTGCCCGCAAATAAACGCGAGCCCAGTAGATTGTGTGTGCGTGGGGCAGCGAGCCTGCTAGGAGCAATGCCCAAATGAACGAAAAGGCTCAATAAAAAGCTGCTGTTTCCCCTCCTTGTGAACCCTTTCTCTATCTCGCTCTCCCCCTCTCTCTCTTGCCCACTTCCTTCCCCCTACCCCCCCCCCCCCACTGTCTTATCTCTCCCTCTCTTTCTCGTCTCTGTGATATACGCCTTTTTATCTTCCTTCGAGGTATATCTCAGCATGCATTTGCCACTCGCTATGCATATCAGGTCCATGATAAGATGCTCGAGCTGGTTCTTCCCTTTTTCCTCTTTCTTTTCCCCTCCCTATCTCGTCTTTTGTATAGATCTTGCAGAAACAAAAATAGTGGTTAATCTCATAACTGGCAGATGAGTGTTTGTCGTACCGATAGACGCAGCTCGTAGCAGCGTGTGCAATTCTTGCTCCGCGGTTTATGCGCCGTAATAAAATTGGTTCCCGGGGAATCAATAAGCAGGAGCCGGGGTATGCTTGCTCATTCGCTGCTTTGTAATTTGTCTTCTCCTGCTGTGTGGCTGTGTCTTTATCTACCCTGTGATGTCGTGTGTATTTTCTCACCAAACAATGGGTAGACTCCGTGGCCAGGCTTTTGAGAGTCAACGGCAATCTTTGCTGCAGAGAGCGAGAGAAAAGGGAGAAGCATTCAATATGATATGCGGAATGTATTATGCAGGCATTGCAAAATGTGTGAATGCTGAATTGACTGAGTCACTGTTATGTGTTCTAAAACTGCTCAAAAGTCAAAGCAGGACAGTTAGGGAAAAAAAATCTTTGTGATTTTTTTTTTTTCCCATTCAAAATGAAGCCCCCTCAAAATCCAGAAAGTATCAATGGCTGTGTTGTTCCAGAAAGCTCCCCCCAAAGCTCTACCCTAGTGGCGTCCTACATTAATTGTGCATGGACAACTCTTTTCACGGTGACGTGTGAGTCTGTGAATCATTAGCACTGATGACCTTCATAATTCATCTCCTGTAATTTGATTTTCATTCCAATCTTGCTTTTGTGCCATCCCCACGCACCGTATGTAGGCCTGCTTCTCTCCCCCTTCATTCCTACTAGTATGTCCAAATTTCTTCATTCCTTGTCAGACTTCTTGTCTGCCTTTCTCACGCAACTTCCTCTTCTTCCCTCCTTGTCTTTATCTACACACTATCTATCTATCTATTTATCTATCCATTCATCTATCTCCTATCTATCTATATTTGTGTCTATCTATCTATCTATCTATCTATCTATCTATCTATCTATCTATCTATCTATTTATCTATCTATCTATCTATCTATCTATCTATCTATCTATCTATCTATCTATTTATCTATCTATCCTTTGCTTTCTCCTGATACAAATTCACACACAAACACACTAAATATACCGTAGTTATGGGTAAACTCGGCCTAGCGGGTAAAGTCGGCCGCCAGCGCGCACAGTACAATTTTATGTACTGTGCGCGCTGGCGGCCGACTTTACCCGCTAGGCCGAGTTTACCCATAACTACGGTATGTATCTATATAAACATATACCAGTGTCTTCGTATCTCTCTATCTAGGCCCCTATAAATTTATCTATCTATCCATCCATCCATCTATCTATCTATCTATCTATCTACCTCTCTATTTATCTATTTTTCTATTTATCTATCTATCTATCTATCTATCTGTCTATCTATTTATATATCTACAAACTGTATCTATCTGTCTATCCTTTGCTTTCTCCTGATACATAAATTTAAACACACTAACAGATGTATCTATATAAACATATATATAATGTGTCTTCATATCTCTCTATCTAGGCCCCTATAAATTTATCTATCTATCCATCCATCCATCTACCTATCTATCTACCTCTCTCTTTATTTACTTATTTTTTTATCTATCTGTCTATCTATCCTTTGCTTTCTCCTGATATATTAATTTACACACAAACGCACACTTACATATTTATATAAACATATATACATGTGTCTTCTTTCTTCTTCATCTTGCTATCCTCCTTCCTGATTTTTCATTGTGGACAAATGAGCCGAGAGATGGAGCCTGGAATTGCCACATTATTCCCCCGTTTCCCCCCCCGAGTGCCGAACAGCTCGTATCGACGGACCTCCTGACCTTGATCTTACCAGAGCCGTTTGTTCGTTTCGGTGGGGACCCGTGGAGAACGGGCGAGATAATCAACTTATAGTGGATGGCAAGGACAGACTGCCCTCACAGAGACACGAGCGCTTTTTTTTTTTTTGATGGAGCAGAAAGAGTGAGAGATGGATAGGGAGAGAATATATATGATACGCCATGAAATAATGTATCTGCTTTCGAAATCTCCAAGATGCACGATCTATGCAGTCGCCACAATACAGCAATGTGGAACTCACTGCGTGATGCGTATGCCAAGTGAAAAGGCCAATTGGATTTGGAGTACATTCAAATGTTACATGAATAATTCTTGTTCCCCATAAGGGGACCTATTGACTAGCAGGGTTCCATCTACCTGTTCCAATGAATACATCTAAATAATACACTGGATTGTACACCATTTAGTTTGCATAAATTGCTATGTTCCACTGGTCTTTGATGAGCTTCCAGTTTGTCAGTAAGAAGATTTTGGATTGGAGTGTGCATGAAATTTGAATGGGAAAAGCAGTCAGAATGTATCTATCTATCTATCTATCTATCTATCTATCTATCATGAACTAAAACATCTCTTACATTTAAGAGACCTCCAATTTCACTGTTCTATCATAGACCATGAGGATGGCAGCTTTTGGAGGCTGTTACTGTATTTGCATGCTTGCTTACCATGTCATGCATGCAAATTGCAAATTCCTCGAAGCATGGATTGTGCGCCACATTTGTCGTATACATTCACAGCATCTGGTAGGTGTGCATGAATGTTTGGTGATCATGTTTAGTGTTCAATATGTGTGTAGGTATGTGTGTGTGTGTGTGTGTGTGTGTGTTCCTGCTGCTGATATGCATGGTGTTGTCTAATTCGTCAGAGCTTTCATTCACCCTTATTGAACTCGAAGAACATTATTACAGTTCAATGAATGTGGTTCAGACATGGCGTGACAAGAAGAATATACTCGCTATGCTTAGCACCCGCCCTATGGAGACGCAGAAACTACTGTACACCAGCAATAGTTCACTTTTGTAATACTCACAATGATTTATCACTATGGCTGCCCCCAATTTGTGTGGGAATATTTGCCATGATTTGCTTGAATTATTAAGAACAGTTTCTTTCTTTTTATTCTTTTCTTTTAACAAAGACTTGTCATAATAAAAGTCTTGAGAACCTGCCAAAAAAAAAAAAATCCTCATTTTCTTGCTTATGTGCAATAAATCATTGTGCAATGTATGTAAGTGAGGTCGGGGTAAAGACCAACAGTGTGAAAGTCTTTTCACTAATATATCATATTATACCAGCAAAATGACTAGTTTCATTCAATAAAGACACATCATTATGCCATTAAATGTTAACATACATGTAAATGGTCTTTAGAAAGCTTTATAATGTTGGTTTTATCTCAGTTGGCCACATTAACCTGAGTATATATGACTTCATGTGATCAGCTGCATTTAGGCAGTTTTTGTTCTTTTTTTTTGTTTGGTTGTTGGAAATGAAAAAGGGAATTTAAACTGCCTGTGTGAAGGAACTGCTCATTAGTTTGGACTGTTTTGTCCATAAATCATCTGAATTTGCGTATGCTGAGAACTCGGTTCAGTACAATATTGTTCCCCAGAAAAGATAGGCTTTCCAACTAATGAGCCATTGATACTGTTATTTTGAATAAGCAGAATGGCATGCAGTTTCATTCTCGTTAAATGAATGGCTCTAAAATCACAAGGAATTCACGGCGTAATGCGTCCCCAAGCAGCCACACACATGCGACCTCTCTACCTGTGCACGCAGAGAGGGGCTTTGTGAGCTTTCCGACTGACCCCGCACTCTACCGGTATCCAAAGAGGAATGTTAATAACTGTTGGATGATTCATAGCCCTCCCACTTCTACAGTTCCCGCTCTTTGCTCTTTCAAAAAAAGGGAGAAAAACAGCAAAGGTGCTGGACACACAATGTCTATGAGCTCCCAACTGGGAGTCTATACCCCCATACCATAAATGCAGTTGTTGTTGTAAAGGAGAGAGAAGGAGGAAGAGAGAGAGAGAGAGGGAAAGAGAGAAGAGAGGAAGGATGTAGGGTCATTGTCTCTTCAAAGGTTCATACCAGGCGACAAGTGCCTATGAAAATAAGCTGGGACAGTCGCTGTGAGAGAGATAATATCCCAGCGCCCTGCATGCTCTCCCCCTCTACTTTATACTTGCCTTGGTCAACAGAGGGTTTATCTAACTGTTCCCTGTCAATTTATTTGTTCCTCTTCTCCCTTACATCCACAGCCCCTTTTGCATTGACAAGGTAGAAGACGCACTTACCCCAGGCTAAAAACTAGCTGTTTACAATTCCACCCCCACCCCTCCCCCCAAAAAGAGAGAAAACAATGAGCCTTTGCAGAGGGCAGGGGTAATGTACTGCTCCCCTTCCCCTCCACCAACTCCCAAAGAGGGTGAGTGTGAGATGGGTTTGGGTACAAAAGGGCATAATGCCATGACAGATTGACTCACCCCTTTGAGGTATTCACGTTTGCCATTGACTGAGTTAAACCGAAACTGGTTATTGATTGTCAGATTAATGACTTGTGTCTACAGTTAGTCAAATGAGGAGGTTTTCTGGTCCACAAAGGATTCTTGGGGGAGCAGTAGTGTAAGCGGCAGGTGAGGCTGGGGGTGTCTTTTCTTCCGAAACCTTTTCTATCCAGTACCTGCTTTCTTCTTCTCATGAATGCAGTAAATTTCATTTCAACATCCCACAAACTGTACCCACTGAAAATTGAGTGGTGTATTGTTGGGATGCGAAAGAACTGTGTTTGTGGCTCACTGGTTGGATGGAATTAGGCAGTTGTCATTCAAATACAGAAAGAAGAGATGGGTATACTCATATAGTTTAGCTGATAAAGGATTGTGTAAAAACTATCTGTATGCTTGATGCTGAACAATTGTGCACATCCATTGTGACTATATATTTAAGATACTTGCATTCAGTACTGTGATATCCACTCCTATTCACCGTGGGAGAGAAGGGAGTTATTCACACAATCTTACCTCAGACAGTTTGCATGTGTGGATGTAACCAATATCACCATGCTGTGAAATTCACATGGAATGTTCTTGCTTTTTTAATACTTAATCTTTTGTAGTGTTGATAGTTGCATCATTTTGTTTATCCACTTTTGCTACTTGATCACAGCATGGAAATGCACTGTAAAATGTAGAGCTTCATCCACAAGGAAATCATCATACATGGATAGTAGGCAGTAGCAACATAGAATCCCCCATCCATCCTCGCTCTGTCTTGACTCTGTAGCTTTGCTTGGTCTTGGTTACAGGCTCCGAAGGTTGTTTTTTTTTTTTTTTTTTTTTTTGGGGGGGGGGGGGGGTTGAGGTGTTGTCATGTTTTTTGTTAAGTGTAGTTCATACAGTGTACAGAACAAAAAGTTTTATCCAGACAGGCAGTTCAATCAAAATCTCAAGCTGCTGTTGCAGTGTTGGAAGACAAAATTTTGACCGAATTTCAGAAGGTGGTTGCCACAGTTGCCAAATTTAGCTGCTTCCAGGGAGTTCATGTTTGTAAGTGCAGGACTGACTTTGATGCTCCCTTTATACCCATGTGCCCCTCTGCTTACCTATCCCTGCCCCCCCCCCCCCCCCCTCCTTCAAAAAAGTCAACCGAACTATCCTCTGCGTCTAAAACGAACTAGAGGGAAAACCACAAATGTCCTCAGCTCTTCAGTGACTGGAGACAAGGCATATTTGACGAAGACGTCTCTGGGGGTGGAATTAGGTCACATCTCTCTCAGGTTGGGCGGTGCTGGGTCTTCTGCTTCCACCTGTCAGTGTGCTGTTACAGGTGTAGCCTTAATTCAAGGCAGGCCGTCCATCATGTGTAAGTCTACCACGCTCGTGTCTTGAAAATTCACGGAGCGTTTCATGCAAATGATATTGTGGCACCCCAGTCTTTTAAATGTCTGCCTTCGGCGGCACTCATTGGAAAACATGCCACATTCCCATGCTTACTTTTGTTACGTTTTTTGTGTCAGTTGTCATTGGACATTGTGGTCATGCCTAGGAAATCATGGACCACTTACCCTGCCATTTGGGAAGACATTGCACAATATAGTCCAGGATTGATTACTTGAATTTATTTTCTTTCTCTCTGTGATCTGAAGTTGTTAAATGGCATGATGATACTTAGTTTCAATATGAAGAGTGGAAAATATACGGTGCCTGTATATCACTGGAGGCAGCATAAAGTATCTGGTTTATACTGTATGATTATGTTCCTGTACAAAGTGTGAGTTAACTGGAGCACTAATGTACCTCGAGAGGAGATGGTTCTGATTCATTAGAAATCTCCACCCACGAGGCTGGAGCTATAGTTATGGCAAAAAAAATTGGGCACGGATCATTTGTGGCAAAGCGGGATTAGCACTGGCTGCAATGGTGAGGGTTTTCATTTGAATCTGGGGAGAATTCACTCCCAGAGAAAAAGAGAGTGGCAAATTCCAAACGCTCTTTCAGAGAGGGGTCTCCCATCCTCTTGAATGGCAAAACGAGCAATTTTAGGCATGAAATGAACGAGTTCAGCCCATGAATGGAGTTTAAGCAGAGCATGAAGTCATTCACGGGCTCAAGCCGCCAGCAGAATTGCCAGTTGTGTGACGTGTGTAGCCTCGGGTTCTGGCAGAGTTTTGACGAAGCCAAGTGGAACCAAGTTTGCACACGACGAACTGAGCCTTGGCAGCCCAAGCGCATACCAACATATCTTTAGTTGTTGGACCTCTGACAAAAAGGAAAAAAAAAGAGTGAAGGATGGGGGGGGGGGGGGGGGTTGGGGAGGGATGAATGAGGGAATAAGTGAACGTTGCTTGTAGAATGTGATGCTTTCGAGTGACAGGCGGCATTTCAATCAAAGGGGGTAATTGCTCCACTGGAGCGTGAAAACTGTTTGTTATTGTCAATGGCCCCTTTGTGCTCGCCAGCAAAAGCAGTTGTCTGCCTTCGGGCTTTCGCACAATGCGGGGGACCTCCCCCTGGCGGAGTGGTGCGGAGCGGTGCCATTAGAGCTCGCACGATTATCGCCGGCCATCATCATTTGCGTGAAAGAGATAGATGTTTTCCTGCCGAGGCATATAGAAAACGGGTTCAAAAGAAAATGGGGGAAGAGAAATCAGGGATTTTTGGAAACCCTAATGTTTCCCCCAGAGTTAAGTATTTAATATGATTTGATGGAGCAGCATTAGCCTTGCAGAATACAAGTGTATATATCTTCTATGAAAAAGAAATGCGTCGTATGATAGTTCGGGTCCATTTAACCACCATAATTGATACCTTTCCACGAGAAAGAGAACTTTCATACACACATATAGATTTTTTTTTTTCACATGTCTAGATCAACTCTACTGCATGTGAGCTTTAATTAGTACCCTCCCCCCTTTTTTTTTTGAAGGGGGATGGGGTAGTGCTCAGCATTGTGCGTGGTGGTATACCAGTATATGTTTATTTCAGAAGTGACAGAATGAATGGGGGCTTTAGCTTTTCTTTGATTGCCCGACTAGACTACCTTGCTCGGAGTTATCGTGGAGTAATGTAATCCAGATAATCTGCCGGGTTTTGGTTTTGTGAGCGCTTTCACGCTCCGTGCCAGGACGATTATGTTTCGGCAGTCATTGAATTGTCAATTGTCCTTGGGCCATGTTTCATTCTGCCAAGACATGGCAGTGTAGAGGTGTTGTTCTAGAGCCTTTGTTGCTTGGGAATTCCATACATTCTTCCAGCTTTGTCTATTTTTTTTCTTTTCTTTCTTTCCCTCCTGGCTCCAGAATCTTTATTACAGAGAGGTTGCAGAGAGCTGGTTTTTTTTTTTTTTTTGTGCAAGTTAAGTGAGGGCAGTTTGGGTATATTTCTTGTGAAATGAGTAGGAACTTCTCCAGGGTAGGCAGTATTTATCAGCTTTTGAGTTTTAAATAACAGGAGTGTGGTAATGTCTCGATAGAATTTTTCTGTGATTGAGTGCTGTAAATCAAAGCACACTTATGCATGATTTACATGTAGACCTCCAATCATCAGGGACATCATAAAGAATATATGTGACAAGGCACTGTCGTAATTCTGCATTGCTTGTGATATGCAGCAATGTCGCTATCAAAGCCTCTACTATTCCGTCCAATGTTTGTGGCATTGCTCTGAAAAGTGAATAAAACATAAAGGATTGGATAGAAAAGTTTACCAGTTTTGTAATTCAGAAAGAAGATGTGGTCATACAGTTGCATCTTTAATGCAAGCGTAGTACTGAGGAGTTTTCATAGTAATTCTTGCCAGTGTAAGACTGCACTACAATAGTATTTACTGTTTAGCATTGGTAGTTTACACAGATTATTTCAGAAAAGAGCTGGAATATGATATTAGCTCTTCTACATGAATATGATTACCGGTATGTTCCTGTATACTTGCTCACTCTCTTTTCCCTGCAGTCAGGCCCAGAGCGGCTTTGTTTACATTCGCTGCCTCTCCTGGAATGCCCTGCGGGGTCACCCAGAGGTCAGCTATGTTTACACAGACTGGGCTATTTTTAGCAACAGGGATTTGCTCCAGTGAGAGAAAGAGGGCAAGAGAGGGAGAGAGAGAGAGGGACAGACAGACAGACAGACAGACAGACAGACAGACAGACAGACAGAAAGATAGAGAGAGAGAAAGGAAGAATGGGGGAGGGAGAGGGTGAGGGGAGAGAGAGAGAAAAAGGGGGGGGGGGGGAGGGTAGAGGGCAAGGCCCTGCATGCATTTCCATCTATTGCTGACTGTGAGAGGGTCACTGTTTGTATTGATGTGTATCTGACAATAAGTTGTTCTTTTTTACTGAAATAGTTCCCAATCTGTTTTACGTTTCTCATTTTGTATCAGCTTACAGGTTATGCATCTCCTCTGGTTTACCACTTTTAGTCATAGTGTGTAATATGAAATGTCTAATCTTTTTGTTTGTCTCAAATATGTTATCTTTTCCACCTGTGGTCATGCATGCACATACAATGTACATCATGTCCATGTCTGTGTTATGTGGTAAATTGTAGGCAGTCTTATCACTGGTCACATGAAGAATACTTAGGGCCTAATTCTAAGTCTGAATAAAATGTCGTTCCTCCTTGTTGAACATTGTAATATCAAAGCCAACTGTAAAAGTGTCAGCCTGATTATATTTGTTAAAGAAATTAAGTAAATGGCACTGAATGGCAAGAATGGCATTTACTATTCTCACAGGCATGCAAGTTCCCAATATCCCAGTTTTCCAGGTGAGATTTTTTTTTTCCCTGTCCGGTGCTTTGTTGCTTCCCCCCCCCCCCCCCCCTTCCCCTTGTGTTGATGACATGACAAATCTGTCTATGGGACACTCCCTTCTGCTGAGAAAGGGCAACCACTATAGGCCACTACCTTGACCTGAAAAAATGTTAGGATCTACTCTGGCTTTTCTCTGACTTACTACATGTGTGTGTGTGTGTGTTTGTGTGTGTTTGGGAGGGGGGGGGGGGTAATCTGGTACCTATTGCCAAGCAGAAGGGGCTTCATGTACTCCTACACAAGTCAACTTTCAACGATGGTGAGAATTTGTCAGTCATTGACTGAGTTTGTTAACTTTCCCATGTTTAAAATGTGTTTTAATACCTACAATTAAAATCGTCACCATGGTATATGTATGTGTAGATGACATACTGTATTCCCATGGCAAACACTCTTTCAAGAATTGTCTGATTTTTCCCAGATTCTCACATCTCTCTTCTTTCAATATATGCTGTGTTTTTTTTTTCTACTCAGTTCCATTTATTTTTCCTTTTTTTTTGAGGAGTAGGGAGGGGGTGACACATTGGCAATGAGTGCACATTACTTACAATAATGAAGAACTGAATTTATTTCCTAAAGGTGATAAACTAGTACATGAGAATATCCCGTTGAAGGGAATTTGTGTTTGCATATGCTGATTTCAAATTATGGTGGGCAAACCCTTGTGTTCAAGTACTCCTCGTTCAGAGCGAATACAGTGACTACACTGTAGATTCTACTTCCTTTTGTAGTTGGTCCAGGCACCATGATGGGTTCTTGACGGGATATCCTCTGCAGAATCGCATATGAATGAAGTCCCAAAGAGCGCTGCAAGTTACACTTTTGCCGAGACAAAGTCAAAGATAAAAAGAGAAAGGAAGAGAAGAGCTGTCTGTATCAAGGATGATAGTCACGCAAATTTTGGCAGTCAACCATTGTTCTTATAATCAACAGCCTGCCCTTGTTGCGGATATTTCTTTCACTTTCTTGTGCTGCTAATGGACACTTTCAAAAACTTTGCAGTCTCGCTTCCAGGTCTTGGAAAGTCAATATAAATTGACCCTTCCCGTACTCATGCCTACGCACGCACATGCTTGGCACGATTGTCATTGCCATTCACGGGACTGAAAGTTTGTGGTTGCACAGAGCGCTGGTCCAGGATACAGCAACAAAGGACTTCAGCCTTGTGACTGAACCTTTCAGGTTTCCCTCCACACAATACAGGAATAATGTGCAGGATGTATGGTTTTTATAGAGAAATTATAGACATATGACATGTTTTCCACTCATTTGATATTCTACATCAATAGAATGGTAAAAATCTTTTTCCTTTCACTTCATATTTAATATTCCCTTGGTATTTCTTCCCCTATCTATGGGAAGTGAAAGCTAGGAAACCAGTATTCTGTATGAGTTACTGAAATCGAGGTTGCATAGTATAACAGAGTTTTGTGCTTTCAGTTGTGTAAGTTTCTTTCCCAAGAGAAACTGGCTTGGTTTTTTTTTTATGAGTACATTTAGCTGACATTGCACAATCGAATTTCCTATACACAATTGCTCTAGCGAGCTTGTGAAATGAAAATGAAATTTCGAAATTCCAGTTAAATGGGTACCTTAATAGAACCATGATATTCATAAGGCGAGGTTATTATAAACAGTAGTTTAGATTTATTGTGAGATTAATGTGTAACTGCAACAAATTATACGCTTAGTATTGTAGGATTATTTGCTGCCTCAAGTTTCATGTGGGAAAAAGGATCCAGATAATTTTCCTCACAATTAAAAAAAGAATGACAGCATCATTCCACCTAACATTGAATCATATTGACATTATTTGGTTAGAAAAGAAAGTGTCCATATTACAGCAATTTTAAGGGCATAAGTCAAGTGACTTAAAAAAATGCTTCCATTACACAGAGTAAGTACAGTGGCTTTTTATTATTTTTTCACACCTTGCATTATGTTCCCCAAGTTTGATACATTGTAATTACAGCCAAATATTCACACTGTTATATTGCCAATAATAATAGGGAAATTTACAAATCCAATCAAAACATCAAATCGAATTATGATACCAAATAAATCATGACAGTGTGTCCACCCACTGATAGCTTGTGATACTCACAAGCACACACACAAAGACACACACACACAGACAAACAGACACACAAAGAAAAAAAAAATAGGATATTTCAGAGGAAATGGTTCTTTGTCACTATTTTGTTCTGACTCTGGATCAAAATTTATGTAAACATTGTGTATGAAAGACTGGTATGTCACCTGCTTGCAAGAGTACATGTACCTTGCAGTCATAGTCTTTGGGGATAAAATCTCTTCTGACATTCTATTCACAACCCATGGTAAATTTGCACAAAGGAGGAAAAAATAGAAATTCTCTGTATGCAGTGAACTTTATACAAAAGTTTGTGTCTCGTTGGGAGCAACGTTGTATATCTTATGTACCTTTGCTGAGCATCGGTAGGTGTATAGGACCTTCATGATGTTTGTTGCAGGTTTTTTTTTTTTCTTGACGAATGTAATGTTTAAGCATAACAATGTATGTACTTGAGTGCAATGCATTTTAGGCATTTAGAGTCACTAGCCATAAGATTATGTGATGCATCCCATGTCATAATGTATATTCACATGAAGAGTGTCCCTGTCACCTTGTTGTCAGCGAGTGTGATGCTTTGAAAACAAAGTGATGACAAGATTCTAGTCAACCAAGTGCAGTTTGTGCTACTTTCAAAGGCAAGTTCACGAAAGGTGTGTTCCACTCTCTCCGCTTGGAACATGTGTAAAATTAGCTCGTACATGGGACAGATAACCCCCTTCAATTTTCAAAGCCAATGATCTCCACGCAGCCTTTCGGTTTTTTTTTTTTTCTTCCTAGTACAAGTCGGCAACCTTTTGAAACAAGAGTTCATTTGGCGTTATCACACCCAGGAGAGGAGTATCTCGTGCTAGGATCATCTCTTGTGGATGCGGAGTGGTCGGTGTGCTCAGGGGGAACCTGCTAAATATAGGCTCCGGCTCTTCCTGCAGGTGTTAGCAAGGACTGGAAGAGAGGTGTGGGGAGAGTGGGTGTAGGGAACAGGGGTGTAGGGAGAAGGGGTGTAGGGAGGAGGGGTACATTTGTATAGGGAGGAGGGGTGTATGGAGACGGGATGTAGGGAGAAGGGGTATGGGGAGGAGGGGTATAGGGAAGAAGGGTGTATGGAGGAAGGGTGTAGGAAAGATGCGTGTATGGAGGAGGGATGTAGGGGGAAGGGGTAATAGGGAGGAGGGGTGTATGGAGGAGGGGTGTATGGAGGAGGGGTGTATGGAGGAGGGTGTAAGAGGGAGAGTTGTTGAGAGGACGGGTGTATGGAGGAAGGGTGTGTGGAGGAGGGGTGTAGGGAGGAGGAATGTAGGGAGGAGGGGTATAGTGGTGTGGATTTAGAGAGGAGGGGTGTATGGAAGTAGGGTGTATGGAAGAAGGGTGTATGGAGGATGGGTATAGGGAGGAGGGTCATAGGGAAGAGAGGTACAGGAAAGAGGGGAGTAGGGAGGAGGGTGTAGGGAGGAGGGGTGTGTGGAGGATTATGTGGGGAAAATAGGATGGGATGTAGGGAAAGTAGGAGGGAAAGAGGAAGAAGAAAGAAGATGAGGAGAAAAGGTAAGCTCCAACTGGTGTAGCAGAATTCGGCAACAGGAAGGATTTAACATAGGATGAAGATTATGTCCATACTCTATTTAAACCTTCCAGAAATCTTGTTTGTTGCTTGGAAAAAGAAAGAAAGAATTGATCAGGAATATCACTTTGTGAAAAGAACTTGCATACCTTCAGTGTGCATTTTATTGGAAACTAACTCTTCTAGAAATTACCGAAGGGACTTTTTCTGCACTGAATGCTGCCAAAGGTGGCTAGCAATTCTTCCTGGAAAAGGAACACGTCCAACCTACTTCCAAGTTCTTGTCCAATGACCCAATGGCCTTGCATAGGTATCAACTTGTGTGCCAACTGAGATGCCAGAGCTTTTAACAAAATGACATCACAACTATCATCAGAGATGCAAACCCAATTTGTCAGTTGACAAAATTGATGCGGCATAAACAGAGACTGATTAAAAAAAAAACACACACAACAGGGTCTGACATATTAAAGAAGCATTAAAGCCTTGACATACAAAATGTTCACACAAGTAGGTTTATACATCAATGTTTCAAGTGTTAGAAGAGCCATCGCTACAAAAGGAATGTAAACAAAGCCTCTACATTATGTCTTTTTTTTCAAAAACAGTCCTCTTCAAAGGATGAACTGTTTTGATAGTCAGAGATCAACTGATGGAATTAAAGAGAAAATCCCAAACTGAAATGGGATCAAAGTTTAAAGATGATAATTTGGGGGGAGGTCGTCCTGGGGTCACGGTGGAGGGGGGAGGGGGCAAACTTTGGTGGCGCTGCAAAATTACGCTGCAGTGGTGAGTCATGTAAGTGTGGGACCAGTGGTCTAAATCTGGGTACTTAAAGTTGTCAGGAGATATCACCCACTCCTTGGCAGGTCCTTCTCTGACTCATCTTTTCTCACATCTCTGGTGCCTTTTCTACCCTTCTCTCCCTCGCTCTCTGTCTCTCCCTCATTCATTCTCTCTTTATCTCTCATTCTTATTCTTAGCCTCGAGGAGAGTGTGTGATGCCAGTAGTTGAAGATGCCTAGAGCACCATTTACTTGCTAGACCGGAGTGATCGCTAGGGTTCAAAATGTCTTGTCATTAGCATTCGCTCTCTTGGTGTGCATGGGAAGTGGTGGTAGGATATTGCATGCAATAAGGCAAGCTATTACATCTGTTCTCGTTGACGTCTCGTGCTGAGTTTTATAGTCTTGTCATATTTCTGGAAGTGCTGGCAATGTCCTGTTGGAAATCAGGTGAGGGTGCGGTCTTTCGAATCTGATTTTTGTGAGCTCATGGACAGGTCCCTTCATTGTGTGCAAACATGGCTGGCGGATGTCTTGGGAGGATTTTGAAGAAGAAGAGGGAAGGGAGGGAAAAAAAAAATCAATGTCTTGCTTCATAGATGTTGAAAGCAGGAGCGGAGCCAGATGAATGCAGTTACCGTGTGCCATGCATAACAGGTTCCTGTCGCACAAAGACCAGAGTGGGGGGATCCAAGCATGCCAGTACGGGGAGCGTGTGCGCTGTTCCGACTGTCTGATCAAAAGTCATTTCCCGCGAGAGAATGTAAGGGAGAAAAGAATATTATTTGCTTGCAGCACTTGCCTCTTTCCCCCTGTCTTTTATCGGTTTCTGTATGGCTGCTCCTTTTCACCCCACGGAGTCTTATCCACGGAGGTCAGGCATTAGGTGTATTTGCAGACATAACAATATTCCCCAGTATTTTCCATCACCGGAGCTGGAGCCAGCGAGCGGGCAGGCAAATAAGATCAGTGGAGACAAGAGCCCCTCTGCCTCTCTCTTTATTGGTATGCCACGCTGGGAGCTATGCAACGCCTGATTTGACTAACGAAGGAGCGAGCGAGTGCACCAAATACCCCAGCTATGTCGGCGAGGCTACTATTATGTATGCCTGCTCTCTGCTCCTCTCCCCACACACTTCTTCACGCGCTGGCGGTCGGTCTGTTGCTCTCTCCCCTCATCTCTCCCTCTCTCCCTCTCTCTTGCGCCCTCTTAGCCGCCTCTCACGTCCTCTCCTCAGCACAGTTCCGCTTGTTGTGATTCTCATTTTACTCTGGCACGCACCAGCGGAGCACGGGCCTTTAAAAGATTGAGAGCTTGCGTGACTGCCTCGGCCTTTTAGCGCACGCGGGCAGCAAAAGCACCGTGCCCCTGTGATGGATTTGCATTCGGGCCAGAATTGCTGGTAGAGTGGTGGGAGAGAGAGAGGAGGAGGAGGAGAAGGAGAAGGGGGTGGGGGAGAGAGGGGGAGTGAGGGATGTAGCGCCACCAATGCGGCTACTTGTGTGGTTTGCTCGGTTTGGTTGGCTGCTCTGGTGGTACGGAGGAAACGCTCCTTCGATGGATGGCTAAGGGGGAAAACTTGCAGGATGATGGTCTCGAGTTGGGCACGCTACCTCACTCTTCCTCTATCTCCTTTCCCTCCCCCCCCCCCCCTCCCCTCACTCTTGAAGACTTGTTCCCTTGCCACAAGGCCCAAAAGGCATGTGTGTAGTTGGGGCTCTGGGGCTGGCTGTATAAATATTCTGTTCTTCGGCTCCCTTTCCCTATTAATAAAATCAGGAAGCCATATGTGTGCTTGTGTGTGTGTGTGTGTGTGTGTGTGTGCGTGCACTTACACTCAAAATATGTGCATATGGAATATTTTTTGCAGGCATACAGATTACTGCAAGAGGTAACAACAGTAGAAAATCATTCCAAATGGACGGATGATGCATGCTGGGATAGCCAATCTGTCCAAGTCAATAAAATTGGCAATGATTGATATAACTTTTGATTATATAGTTTATTATGTAGTAAATGCATCTCTTCATAGAACTGGATGAAAAAGATATGCAGGGGGTAATAATCCTCAGAAGTAGTGACCTCGGCAGTTTGATGTTGTTATAACAGTAAATGTCGATGACAAGTGTGCGATTTACCTGAAGAAGAAAGGTCAGCTTTCAGTGTGTCTACGTACATGATATGTAAAACTCAATAAAACTTCAGATGCTGCCTTTAAGGAAATGTATAATGTCCATACTCCCTCCCCTTGAAGTAGATTCCGTGCCATAAACGTTTGGTTTTCATTAGTTATGTCCACTCTTGATTAATTGATGTCATCAGCACTCCTAACATTGTGTCAACAGATAATTGTATTCTAGTTTGGTTTATTGGAGAGTGACACTCCGTCTCTCGATTACCGACTTAAGGCTTTTATTACTCCGTGCATGGTTTATTAATCAGCCCATATAGGATAATACACGAGCGTGACTGATAGTTGCATACAATGGCAGTAACATGATGCCAAGGGACTAAGCGAAAGCTATACTCTCCGGCTAGGGCCCTTTGTGTTTAGACTGAGCGGGAGATAAGCTAGACTGAGGTTGGTAAGAAAACAAGAGACAAGGGTCCGTGGGTGTGTCTGATTCGAGCTGTGATTTGAGAGTGTCGTTTTCCCTCTGAGAGGGGCAGTAGACACGGGTTTTCAACTTCGAGGTTTTCTCATTTTGATATCAATCCACACGTACACACACACACTCACACACACACACACACACACACACACACGCAAGCACAACGCTCACACTCACACACAAACACAAACACGCACACATGCAGACGAGAACCATGAGGGCAGCAGACAGAGATTATGTGGGTCTATCCCGTGATTTTCTGGCCTAATTAAAACAGGGCGCAAATTGACATTCGCTCCAGAAGGAAATGATTTTAGTGTGATGTGGTTTGCGCAAAAGTATGCACTTAATTAAATGCACTGAGTCATGAAAGGGACGAATTTCCCATTTCGTGCTTTGCGACAACATGCAGACAGGGACCATGGATATGAGTGAGATTGAGCTTGTGTGTTCATGCTCTGCTTTCAATCTTTTCATTTAGCAGAAAAGATAAAAACCGGATGAAATTCAAATTCTACTGATTTAAATGTAAATTTGGAAATTTCATGATGTGATCATAATAATTGTAACAATTTCTGCAATGTTCTCCCTTCTTCTTTGTATCTTTAATGCTCTAATAGATTGAAATATTCATGATTTCCATTCATCATCACCATCTGTTTTGGTATTCATTTACAGCTCATATTTCATGCATGCAAATGAAATGTAAATGGATGGTCATCACATTGTGAGAGAGGAAAGGATGCCTGGCCAGCAGTGATTGCTTAAAAAGAAACAGACAAGCCTACCTAACCAGCATTACAACACTACCTATGTTGGGTCCCTGAAATTATATTCTTTTCCTTTTGCAAATCGTGGCTTGATTTTCTAATTACTTTCTCAATCTGGTGGGATAAAGAGACTTCATCGCAAGAAAAAGTCAGCTTTGCGCTGAAACGGACTCCCCGCGCTTGCCAGGGGATATGTTTGCGAGCGCAGAGCTATCCGCAAATTGCGAATTGTGCCCATGAGTTTACGGCCGAGCCGTGGAAAGAAGAGCGTTTGGCCGTGTTACGGCATCATTTCAACTGGGACTGAGCACAATTGAAATTATGATATCAATTTTCAGATTGATTGCTCTGAAGCAGCTGGTTTTCATGCCGCTCTGTTTTTTTCTCCCCCCCCCCCCCCCCCATATGAGGGAAACCGGGCCTCTTAATTCATGTTTTATCTCTCCCGTGGGCTGGTGTATTGGAAAGGTCTTTTCGTCTCTACGCTGTACAACTTGTCATGCGCCTTGTATCATAGCTGCATTCACTTTGTGCACTCTAACATGTAATGAGGCTCATCAGGGCTTGTCCACTCTTTTGTCCTACGAGTCGAACGGTGCTGTAAAAAAAAAAGTGTCAAAATATGCATGCCGGCATGTGAGGAGACCTTCTATTCTTCCTCTTTTTTTTTGTTATACCCCATCAGTTGTTTATTGGAGCACATCCAGTGTATTAGTTTAGTCTCCAGGATGACGTGAAATGTATCAGAATTGGTCTGTCACACAGAGATGGACGGATATATCACTTCTGGGACAGCATTCTAAAGCTGGTAGTCTACTGAACACAAGTATGTGTAAATGTATGCAATTATAAGTTCTGTTTTTTTTAATTCTGTAGTCCATTATCTGTTGGACTGAATGCCGATGCAGGAAAATACATGATAATCCACAAATTTTGTAAAGATGCAAAGACATTTCTAATATCATTTTCCCCACAGACTGTTTATTTGATTACAATGTATGTATACACTGGAATTATGAATACTGTTTAGGAAAAAGAGGCACTTTTTTGTTGAAGAATTCTGTGTGGATATTTGCATTTGCGTGGTAACAGCCACACACGTAACAGCTACGCCCTGCACTTATAGTATGGCATTTTCTGTGAGTGACTTGTATCTGCAATGCCACCCTCAAAGGCGGAGAAAGAAAATCACACGGAAATGTTCATTTTCATAATCATATAGATGTCTGGAAGGATCGTATGCATATTTAAAACTGTAATTATTGTTAGCTGTAGTATAAATGCAACAACAGCACACTGATGTGAATTTAAAGGGGCTGCGTCAACGTAGGCAGCTTATTTAATGCAGTTTGCCCTGTCTGTTCAGCCCACATCCTCTTCTGTCCCGTTCGCTGTATTGGACGACTCAGTGTCCGTCCACTAAGCTCTGTCCCATGCCGCTTGCTTGCCGATGTCCGGTTGGACAAGCGAGAGGGATTGTAATGAGGGGATCTTCGAGCTAGGAAACTGACTCAGGGTCCCTTAAGCTTTCGCCAATCTTTCTCCCTCTCTATCTAACTATCTCACTCTCCCTCTCTCTCTCGCCGTCTATTTCTTTCTCTGTCTCTGTGATGGTCCAGTCCTTGTTCCCCGCTTTAGTTTTTCCGCGGTTTACTCTGCCACGTTCTGTTCTTCTGTTGTTGTTTTTTTTTTGAGTAAGGATAACAGCCCCTCCCCCTTTCTCATGTGCGCACTGCTGCCCGAAACTCGATCATCGGTGAGACCTTTAGGGCGTACCGTGATGGGGGCGATTCGCGAGTAGAGGAGTTCCCAACCGTGCGGCATGGTCATGCATGGCCTAGTGGCCAGTAGGAAAATATACGGGTCCATCGTAGCATATTGATTGTGTCCAAGCGGCAGCAAAAGCAGAGCACTGGACCGTTTTGGAGGGGAGCCAGGGGGGGGGGGGGATTGGGTTGAGGTGCTTGACAAAAAAGCGGGGGTTGGTGCATTTACATTGTACATTTGGGCCTCGCCAATGCTCCGCTTGTTTGTCACCTTCTAAAAATGTGCATCAGTTTGGATGCACTTTTGATTTGCGGCTGGAGGGCAGGTTTTCTGCCCCCCATTTTCAACATGCTCCCATTTTATAGATGCTAGTCATGTTGAAAAGGAATATTATGTGCAGCATCGGATATCATTGTTGGATCTCAGTAGGCTAGAACCCAAACTCTCTGCCTGGTTCCCTCAGTCAGTATAAATGATGATAATGCAAGCGATGGTCAAACCCCCACAACATATCACTAGTGGTTTGAGATAAATACAGGAATAAACTTTAGCGAATGTCCACTGCTCCCGTCGACCTTTCCTTCTTCCTGTCCATTCCAATTAAGAGCTCTTCAAACTGCATTGGTCGAAGCTCTGCCACACTGCATCTGTCCATCTGGCTGCATCCCCCTTCTCTCTTGTTGTCTCCACGCCACCCTTCAGACGTGTGATGTGGCCATTGCACATGTGGCATTCTGACAAATTCACCCCTCACCGTGGGCATGTCTTAGGAGCTCATTTTGGCAGAGGAATCTTCAAACACGTTCAACTGGCTGACGACACACACTTTGCTGCAAAGCTGGGGCTCCTTTCTGCATTTTATTACTAATCATGTGCTGGGGGGCAGGATTAGGGGAATTCTTTTTTTTTTCCTCGTTCTTCTTCCCCCCTCGATTTTAATCCTGCCTTCGTGTGAAACCTTGGTTTTGAAGTTGTGTACGTGTAGCAGTGAAAAAGTGCACAATGTGGCCTCGGCTTTAGTTTACACATCACTGGAGAACCTTGCATATTTTCTCCCTTCAAGAGCTTTCGCAGACTGAAATTTTATGCTTAGAAAACTAAGCTGTGTAACAATCCCCATTGCCTGTTAAGATCTCTGAGAGTAAGAGTAAAAGGGGAATGAAACCCAAAAATGCATGTGGGTTGAGTGGATGCAGCAATGACAGTGGAACACATCAGTGAAAGTTTGAGGAAAATCAGACAATCCATTCAAAAGCAATGAATTTCTTAAGTTCTGGTGTTGCCATGGCTGGATGCGAAAACTACTACAGATTATGATGTCACATGGTATGCGATATATAAAGAAAATATAAAGAAAATTCCACAAAATGTGATTTTTCATGAAAGTGCACATTCCTTCGACTTGTTACTTATTGTACATATATGTCAAGGGTAATATTATTGCCCTGCTAGTCTCATGCTCTTTCATTGTGCTAGAAAAGTGAGAATATGTTGAAATTTATAAATATTTTTTTTAAATATTGTTTTCCATATATGTGATGTCATGATCTGTAAGTGTCTTCTCATCCAGCGGTGGTGGCACCAAAACGTTCAAAAATTCATGACTTTTGAGTGAATTGTCTGATTTTCCTCAAACTTTCGCTTATGTGTTCTACTCTTATTTCTGCATTCAATCAATCCACATGTATAATTGGGTTTCATTCCCCTTTTTTATTGATAGGAGATAACTCTGGAAATCCTTGATTTGCCCGACAAAGATATGCACAAATACACATTGTACATGGCAGCTATTACATCAAGATTTTTATGTTTATGCAGGCTTCAAATGTTACTGACAGATAAAACAAAACAAGGATGATATATGATCTTATGGATTCACTGCATAACTCTATTCTGTAATAAATTCAATATGAAAATCAGTGCATTTACTGAAGTTGTAAAAAATTGATCTTTTTCCCTCAAAAGTAATATCAAACACTCTTTCCTTCCAGCAATGAATTTGTAATTGAATGTCATGCCATAAAGCATATAGTAGTACATGGATGCATATCACACCAGTTTTTCTCGACAGTTGTTACATTGTATGTCGTAAAACATGTACAAATTGTATGCCTTCCTGTCTGCTGTCTGACCTGCTTTTGATTAAGGGTGGTTTGGAATGAATATTGTTAATCACCTATTGTGACCAGCAAACAAAATGATAGCCCATATAGCATAATTTATGCAAGCCTGAAGGACCCGTCTCTCCACGGAGTTTGCATTTCTGACTTGAAGTGGAATGTCTTGAATGATTTATGAATGATTTTGATTCTCCGGAGTGTATATAATGCAAGCTTATGTGCTGTGGAGGAGGGTAAAAATTTTCTGTGCAAAATGTCACTTCAGTTCTAGGTGCATTCACGGTGGAATTGCTGTGGCATTAAATACCATGTTTTTTTTTGTTGTTGTTTTTTTTATCATTGTTGTCACCGGTAAACTACCACGGTAATAATGGACACAGCAGTAATCGACTTGGTACTGTTTTCATTCATGACATACTGTGGTATTTCTGGTAAGCATTGTGTATCCGCATATCTCCAGTGGGAAAAGAGGCAAAGTGTATCATATCACATTAGAAATGAACTGCTGTATGATATGTCATATTTTGTGACACAGTCTATACACCAGTGTATACTCAAATTCGCATTCACGGAGTATGTGCATTTCATGCAAAGTTTGAAAAAAATACTGTAAGTGCCACAGTATTTTGCAACGTATTTTGCGGCATATTTCATGTGGTTTACAATTTGTATTTGTGTTCACAATATAAAAAACTGCACAAAATACTGCAGTACATCAACGTCAACATAAATGCATCTACTGTAGGTACTAGTCAACGACTTTTGACTAAAATAAGCAACAGGCAGATAAAGATGTAGTATATTTTGCATATCTGTAGTATGTAAAAGCAGCGTTTATCATTGTGGTGACCAGACTTTGAAAATCATTGAACTCTTTTCTCCGACATGTACTGTAAGGTGATGTTAAAATGGACAAGTTCAAATAGATGGAATACGTTCAAGCATGCTCAAATGCTGTCACTATGACGATATCTACAATTTGTATTAACCAAACATCACAAGTTCTAGTAAACCATTCTCAAACTGGTTTATTTTGACACCGCAGTTTGTGCCTGACTATTGGGGAAATTTATGATGGATGGTCTACTCTGTGACAGACTATGATTTGCAAGAATGTATTTTTTAGTTTCTTAGCTTTAATAATGTTCAGACAATAATAGAGACAGTGGTATTGTGTATGACCATGCTGCTCATTTTTCCCCTTTCAGCCGAAGGCATTGTCAGAGAATGACTGTAGTTATCCTTTGTAAAGGAAAGTGTGAAAATGTCATCAGTACCATTCGCATGTTTTTCCTATTAGGATATGTTTATATTCTAGATTGATAATGATTGTAGCCGTGGTAACGGGCATTGGTGGTTTTTCACAAGATGCGAAACCTTGTTATATGGAGACTACAACATCTCAATTGCAGTAAATCTTGGCAAGGTTGGGTTTAACACAACAACTTGTTGGCAGTTGCTCGTCATCCATGCACATATTGAAGTACATTTTAGTTGCCTTTTTCTCTCCTTTTATGAGAACGGAAGAGAGATTACACATCAATTTGGCAATTTATGTCATCCCGTTTCTAATAGCTTTAATTGGAGTTCTGGCACTTCTTCAACTGTGACAGAGTATAATTTTGGATGTGTGTCCACAAGGGCGTGAAGCTCACAGGGGAACGGGCTGTGATGTGCTACGAAAAAAAGAAAAAAAATTTGTGACTAGGCTATTGTTGGAAATCAAGTTCATGGCTCTGGTTTAGTGTGGGCAGGGTAGGCATACACATTGTATGATGATACCTCAAGAAGAGATGTGAAGAATTCCTTGTGTGGGATGAGAGTAGAAGGGGGGGGGGAGAATATGCTCTCTCATCTAGGAAGTGTCACTCAGTGAAGTGGGTCAGTATTTTTTCTTTCTTGTACCAGGACTTATTACCTTTAACCTCTGACCAGTGACATGGCAGTGTTGTCTATTATTGTCTATATAATATCAGTAAAGAGTTGTTCATTTGGCTTTGATCTGCAAGGCAGTTTGTGGTGAAAGATTTGATGTGTGGATTGTTAGTGTGTTGAATTGATAATGACAGCAATGATGATGATTATGATGTGAAAAACTGAAATGGAGAATACATATTGGAGAGGCATGTTTTGCTTCTCATATCCCCATCTACAATTTATGTAATGTATAGTATGCTGTCTGAATACTAATACATGTAGTTAAATGCATCCACTCATATTCTAAACCCTACTGTTTTTTATGGTGATGTCATTGTGCAGTCATTATTATTATTGTTATTATTATTATTATTATTATTATTATTATTATTATTATTATTATTATTATTATTATTATTATTATTATTATTATCATTATCATTGTTATTATTATTGTTATTATTATTATTATTATTATTATTATTATTATTATTATCATTATCATTGTTATTATTATTGTTATTATTATTATTGTTATTATTACTATTATTATTATTATTATTATTATTATTATTATTATTGTTATTATTATTGTTATTATTATTATTGTTATTATTACTATTATTATTATTATTATTATTATTATTATTATTATTGTTATTATTATTATTATCATTATTATTATCATCATCATCATCATTATTATTGTTGTTTTTTCGTGGAAATAAATGAATTGAACTGAGTGACGGCATATAAAAACTTAAATATATGCCAATGCTAAATGGAAATGAAACAAAAGACTTTCTGACACATTCTACCCTCAGTGTTCAGAGAAATCTATGAGAAATGTATTGTGCCATGTAACAACAAGCACTTAATCATATATTTCTCCTTTCATTAATTAGGCAGTCCTTGTAGGCCAGAGAAGATATTGAAACCAACGATGTTAGTTAACATGGATGGATTGATTGTAAAGTCGCCACTGATGGATTCTTTATGATTAATGTGCACCTTCTCTTCTCTGCACCATTCCAGGCTTCCACCTCAGCGGTACGGTCAGCGAGCCCAGCGGTCAGCTGTACGAGCCGGAGCAGAGGCACCGGGTGTCCATCAGCTTCGACCGCTGCAAGATCACTGCGGTGACCTGCACCTGCGGCAGCCGCGACATCTTCTGGTGCCAGCATGTGGTGGCGCTGTCGCTGCACAGGATCCGGCGGGCGCGGGAGGTCCAGCTCCGCCTCCCCATCTCGGAAACGCTACTCCAGATGGACCGCGAGCAACTCCAGAAGTTCGCCCAGTACCTCATCGCTGCCCACCACACCAACGTCTTGCCGACTGCCCAGAAGCTGGCTGACGAGATTCTGCAGTCAAAGTCGGAAATCAATCAGGTTGCCGGTAGGTTTGCCGAAATAAAAATTTAAACACCATTCAGGGATATGTACATCTTATCAACTTTGCAGGTATACTGGAATTGCAGTCTTCTTTATCTAGGGGTCTCTTCAATGTTACGGCAGCTCAACCAGATGGTCCTGCCATTATTATTACCCTAGCATTGCCGGGTACCCATTTATACACTTGTGCTAAGAGGGACATGGTGGGTAAAACGTCTTGTCTAAGGACATAAAAGCGCTGGATGGTATTTGAACTCGGGTCCTCAGACTGATAGCCAAGAGTCGTATCCACCATACCACAGTGCCCCCACATTGGCACTCAGTGCTACTGGACTGCTGTACAGTATCATGATTTGACTGTTAAATTTTATTGTTTACCATGAAAGGAAGTTTGGAATGTGATGTGGCTTATAATATCAGATCTAGCCACAGCTAAATCATGTGATGTGAGTATGTTGAAAAGTTTAATGGAGTACTTCATTTTGTCCATTTTAAAGCTATGTATGATATTGGTAAAAAGAAAATGAATTAAAGGTATAATTTACCATTTGCAGATAAAACAAGAACCCAGCATTAGTGCTTCAAAATAGTTCTAATATGTGAGTTAGGGCTAGAAACAACCACTGTAAAAATTTGAATCCGTATAATCGATGTTAAGTGTTGTTAAATACACAAAATGTGAACAATAGTTAAAATAAAAATGTTTCCGGATTAAACCGTCTACAGTTACGGTTTATTGAGAAAAACACTGTTATCTCCTCATATTTTAGTCTTTATTGCAAAAATTGTATATGGTAGGATGTTTTGTGATACAACAGACCTACACATATGCATCAAATGTGATATCTTGAAAATTTTTGACATCACTACTCCCTACTGGGCCTTTAATGGAAGAAATTTGCCAAAGTTTTTTCCTAAGTGCAGCTTTCTCAAATTGCCAATATTCTTGATTATACTGACTTGTTACATATCACAACAGGAATACTGACACATGGTTAAATATATTAGAATGGATTTAATATATCATAGAATAAAACAAAAATGTACACGTATGTATGGCATGTATATATTTCTTTGACTGTGAATATTTTGGGACATTATTGGCAGAAATATATTCTTTATTCACTGACCATATCAAACTTTTGCATCAGTAAAGCATCAAACACTGACAACTTGTCGGTTACATGTACCAGAGGGGGGGGGGGGGGGAGGGGATGGTTGGATTTCATTCAGTGGGTACTATCGTATTTTCTTTATTTTGACCACACCTGTTATGTGTACACAATGATCATAACATTGATGTACTGCAGTGACAGTGTATTCCTGTCAGAATCTTCCTGACCTCACACTTCAACCCTCACCTTTCACCCCTGACACCTCACCCCTCATACAATCCTCCCCTTCTCTCTACCCTCATTCTGTCCTCTTCCCCTGGATCCCACCTGTTTTATCATCTTCTTCTCCCCACCCCTCTTTCTTCTCTCCCCTCCTCTCCCCTCCTCCTCTCCCCCTCCCCTTCCCCCCTCCATAACACACCCCCCTTTTCAATCCCCTTTTCCAATGAGGGCACAAGCCTAGAAACAAATACCATGAGCAGAACACAGGCATATTGGGTGTCAGCTAGTGAGGAAGAAAGGGGGTGGGGGGGGGGGGGAGGAGGGATGGGGTAAGGGGGAATGGGTCTGGGAAGATCCCCTCAGTTTTGGCAGGAAATTGCTGGAAATGGGCTGATCAGCTGCCGTGCGACAGGAGCAGCGACAGTTTCTCCGACGACTGCAAGGGAAGAGCCGGCTAGAAAATCTCTGCTCTCCACGCGCCAAGAGTCCGCTCCCTGCCAATCGGTAGATCTCCCCCCTTTTTCGCTCTCTGCGTGACTACAGACCTGCAGAAAAGAGAGGGGTGCAGGAGAGCCCCCAGTGCATGGCCCGTGCAGGATCTCGATTCACATGACACGAGAGATAATGCCTGCTTCCATACATGCTGAGGTAGTCGGGTCCCTTACCACCAAAGATCTCTCTAAACCTTCTGATTTCAATCTTTCACACGCAGTCTAAAAATAGTTGTAGCGGACTTAACGAATGCCATTGTAAAAGCAAGTGAATGCTGACACAAAACCCCACTGTATTTGTAGAGGTGTTTATTATCAACAACATCCAGCATGTGACTCCATAATACAGACATGTAAACGTACATTTACATCATAAACATAGGGGGTGCTTAAGTGAAATGTTTGAACATCAATTTTCTTATCTGATAAATTTAAGAATGAAAGTGTTCCGGCATCTACAAGCTTGCCTGGTCTCACATCCCCCTTCCTTCCTTCCGTCGGCTCCCCTTTAGAGCACCTTGCCCTTTGGCACTGACAAAATGGCCGCATTTTCCCTCCGCCCTTTACACACACTGACCTTTTGTAACTACAACACACAGAGTTCACCTGTTGGCATCAAAAAAGAATCCAGTGCAGGGCTGCATTTAGAAATGTAACTGGAACGGGAAGTGCACGCCATGAATAGATGAAAAGATGCGTGACCAAGGATAGCATCAAAGCGCTTCTTTAGAAGAAACAACAACGACAACAAAAGCCATGGAGCTACAATGGAGTGGACGCTATCATGTCATAGAGGGACATTGACATGTACATGTTTCTGTGTGCGTGGTAGATTGTCAATAGGCAGAGCCTTGGCATTTCCAGGTAGCCACGACGTCGCCAATCTGTGAAAAACCCCTCCGACTCTTTTGGAAATTTACATTCCTGACATCAACTTATCTGCGCATTGTTGTCCGCAAAAGGGTAAAAGCCCACGACGACGTCGCCGTGGTGCAGTGACGCCGGCGGAAACACTGGGAGAGCCGGTGCGCTGGATTCTCGGCGAAATGCCAGCCTTTGACTCGCGCTCTGCCATTGATTGAATAGAAGGGGACAATGAATTTCCTGCGATGCCTCTCTCGGCGGGGTTGAAAGAGGGTTAATTGTGCAGCGCTCCGCTGTGGAGTGTGCAAGAATTGTGAAGCTCCGTGCCTTTTGATATTTTCAGTTTCATTCATATTTCCTGTGCGATGGTTGCCTTCTTCTTTTTCCCTTTTTGAGCATCCGATCCACGATAGTTGAGAGGAATATTTAGCGTCATTATCAGCGGCAAGAAAGTTAGTTATCAACATCTTTCAACATCTGCTAATGACCAGGAAATATTTCACTTCCTAAACGATCTTCGAAACCGCTGTGAAAGAGGGATCATCTTGCCGCTTTGAGCTTTTTGCCCCATATGACAGCCGTGATCTTAATCTGTGAACTTTAATTCAGCAATCATGAAATGTGAGGCTCTGAAAATGTCATGATTTAGAATAAGAAAATCCACAGTTTTTTGCTGTAATCACTTCTCATGTAAATGATACTTATGAATGCCCTCCAATTATACAATTCCATCAGTTGTTGGTGCAGAAATTTGCCACAGATTCTGACTCTTTGCCGTCATGTAATCATTAGAGTGTCATTCCAATGTGGTATTATGAACATAACCCAACGCTATGTTCCACAAATTTTGATACACTGGAAACAGGTAGAAGAGGATGTGTACAACTATGCTGCTTGGCACGCACACACAAAATCATATTAGTCAAAGAGGACATTTAAACTGCTTTGTCCTGCAGTATATGGAAAAGATATGAAGAAGAAAACTATTGATAATTCTCAGAAAATTAGAGACACGAATGCCTGTTGACAACACAAACATGTGCCTTTATTTATAGATGTATTTTGATTCATGTATTTTAAGTATTCTCGGCCCTTGATACCCGTGTCATCCTCAGTGAAATTAACATTCATTGGTATTCAAATCGATTGGGAGAAAGTGTGCTGTTAATTGCATTTATTTCTCTGCAGGAATAACAACAGTAACTGCAGCAAGACAATGAACAACAAAAAATGTAGACAGTACTGTTCATATGTACAGTATGTGACAGGAAAGAATTATGTTGTCACTGCCATTCCAAAATGAATCTGAACCGTAATATTTTCCCCCTGTATGATATCTCCTCCTCTTTCTCCTCCTCCCCGTCCTGCAGGTGCTCCGGACCCGACGGCGGGGGCCAGCATCGACGACGACAGCTGCTGGCACTTGGACGAGGAACAGGTCCAGGAACAAGTGAAGCTGTACCTTCAGCAGGGCAGCTACTATGACTCGGGGAAACAACTGAACTCACTATTTGCCAAGGTATACATGTAGGATGGTACCCGACTATTCTCTGCTCCAGGCACTGGGATTTTTTCTTACTGGCTGCCCTTCCACCCCAAGGCAACTACTAGAAATTTAAAGAAATAAATAGATAAAAGAATAGAAGAAAGAGAGGGAAAAAGGTTCTGTTTAGGCATTTTCTTGGACGCATTATCTCTCTTTTGAGTAAACTTTCATGTTTTTTTTTTTAACTTGAAGGTTGGAATTTTTTTTCCTCTGATATGTTTCTGCACTACCCAGACCTTGTTTCATTTCATTCATTAATTTTAATTTTATTTCAATATGGTGATAAAAGGAACTTGCTCAGCTAGTGGCTGCCATTCTGCAAGTCCAGGCATGTACTGCATAACAAAAACAAAGCACAATAGATTGAGTATACAGTGCTCTCGAAGATGAGCATGTGTATGTGTGTGTGCTGATATAAGTAGCTTTTCTAATTTTCAGGTAACAAGAAAGACAAGGATGAAACAGCTTTGAAATCCTTTCAGGACATTGCATTCAACTTTTTTGTTAATGTTTGAAAACATGTGCAACTGAATCAAAACTTACTGTTGCATCTGGTGTGCTTATCTTAGGTATATGATTCAAGGGATGTACATTGACTCCTCACCCCCCCCCCCCCCCCCTCCATGTAGAAAAGATAATAACTGTTGCCAAGAAATTAATTTTGTGTGAGGGCATGATGAATGTGTTGTTATCACTAAACCGGAAGAAATGCTGAGCAGTCATAGAGAGGAATGCAATACCTATAGTAAGCAAATCTTTCTCTTGAACCGTACCACTCTTGCACGATTGAGGGTTTTCCTATCTCTGACATGTTATTTTGACAAAACGACAAAATGTGATGGATTGCTCCGAGATTTACAACCTGTGCGCAGGCTCTCTTTGCAATGCCGTAGCATTAAAAAAAAAAAACGGTATCACCGAGTCGTTCCACATTTTGTTTTGCCGTGTCATCGTCGCTCACATAATTTGTGGGAGCGGTGCGTCTTTTGGCGCTGTTCTCTAGGGAGATCTCTGATTGGGATAGGTTGCAAGTATCTTCCTCCAGCCCCCCCCCCCCCCCACCCCCACACACACTACCACCACCCCCAGGGACTTATGGTATGTGTGCATGTGAATATTTACATGTCAGTGTGTGTGTGTGTGTATGTGAAACAAGGTGTGTTTATGTGACATTAACTCCGGTCTTGTTCAATTTATAACAGCCTACATAATGTAGATGTCCATGGGGAAATGAAGTGACAAGGTCCATATATTGTTGGTTAGGGTCAGGAGTAATCATGTCTAGAAAAGTATGTTTGTTTGCCTTAGATATGCTTGTGACTACATACTCTCCTGGTTTTACATCTTTCTAAGTCTCGGAGGAATTCATATGTTGAGCAGTGGTTCATACTGGGATTGATACTTAAAACCTCACCCTGTCATAATGATACCCCAGAAATGGCTTGAATTTTGAAACGAAAACTTGTCAACCATTGTCACATTCCAGTTGAATCGGGTTATGTTTGCTGCTTCAATTTGCATCAATGTCTAGTGAAATTGTAATGTTTATCATGCTGTGATGGAAATATGCCCCATGAACCGAATGTCTTGCGATTCATATGAAAAGGTAGTTTGGGTTTGTTTGCTCTTGCTTTCAGGCTGATATCATGCCATTTCTGCTTCTCACATAGTTCAAAATTTAGTCATCATCCTTTTAAATTATTTCTATTCATCTTGTCATTAGATTTGAACGGTGTTCAAAGAATGTTAACCTTTTTTTTTATTGCCAGGGACTTTTGACGGAGCTACAACGCTATGGAGTTTTCTCTGCCAATCTGCACCCAAAGCATTCAAAGGGTTAACAACATGTAATATAGAAACAATACATAATTGACATGATATTACTGGATACAGCAAGTAAATATACATGTAAGTCAGTACAGATTCATCAAGATGAATATGATGCACAACCAAGACAAAAGAAATACAAATTAAGTCTTTAAATCAGGCTACTGCATGTAGGGGGAACCAGCGTGAGCGGATTAGAAATTATACGTCTGCGATTCTCCACCCTTGCCCGACACAGGTACGAGAAATGTTACGGGTTAGGGACTCCAACGGAGCGCGAATGCTGACGCTCATCACGGAGCAGTTCATGGTGGATCCGCGGCTGCAGCTATGGCGACAGCAAGGAACACCCATGACAGACAAACACAGACAACTCTGGGATCAGCTAGGTAAGCAACACACCCTTCTTCCCTTCAAGCCATTGAACCCCAGTGAAAGTCCCCCTCCCCCTCTCCCACCCCACCCTTTCCCCCAAAAAAAATTTAATAGGTAATTTTAGATTGAGATGAAAACACAAAAATCTACTCATATTTACAATAGTC
Organism: Diadema setosum; assembly: GCA_033980235.1. Classification (NCBI taxonomy): domain Eukaryota; kingdom Metazoa; phylum Echinodermata; class Echinoidea; order Diadematoida; family Diadematidae; genus Diadema; species Diadema setosum. Next base: position 10,028,775 of record CM067072.1, on the reverse strand, counting down.
TATGTGGGACAATTTACAATGTAATTCAATACATGTATGTGTGCAAAGCTAGCCAAATATGAAACCACTTCAGTGTGTGGAATACACTGCAGTTGTTTGAGGAGTCATTTTTCTGATTCTTTATTTTTCAAATTTCTGTTGTTGTTTTTTTTTGTAATAATTTTTTGACAGTTCTTGAGATGAAGGGAAAGGGTCATTGAATATCTCAAGAAGTCATATTTCATTACCAATGACATCAAATTCAGGTATTCAAATAGGAAACATTGATATCCTTTGATTGGTTTCATGGCATTAAATTGGTTTTCTTTGTTGTATTCAGGATTCTAGTCACTCAGTCCCATTGTGATTGAGCCTGATCTATTCCACCTGCCAACTGGATGCGAAAGTTGCATTTGTTGGTTCAGATCCATTCCCACAATGAGCTGTTGCCTCCGTAAAACATTGGGCTTTCAAGCTTTAAAAAGACTGGTGATTTCTGTGTGAACAAAATATGCGCAAGCTGCGTTTTTCCTCCTGCTATTTTACGACATTCAGGAAGGTTGAACTTGTGCTCAGTCGGCCATCTTGATTTGACAGAGTTCCTGTGTAGATGGCAAAAATTGAATTATTTAGCAGCTTTTTAGTTCCTGCAGATACCCATCGCACCCGGCGAGGATTTTTTTCGCTCTGGACTATCTTCCCCATTCTATTTCATGCATCTCTGGATGGCATCCGAGAGTGCAGCTCTTTGCGGCGGATTCAGGCACTGACCTGATCTAAATCAAGATGTGCTTTTATCTCCCGCGATACGCGACTACTACCGCCGATCAGACAAGGGCTTTGCCTTTTCTGTTTCCCCTCTTGAAATGGGTTTTCCTGTTTGTTTTATTTCCATCTTTGCAGTTTTGAAATGCAGATTATCTAAGCTTCGATGCAGGCTGCAGTTAGGAAGGGAGGGGGGGTGATGACCTCATAATAGATTTGATGCCTAGATAGTCCATGCTACTTATGTGGGCAGTGCATAGCCCGTCTCCCACAGATATATATATGGATGGGACTAAGTGTATGCATATTTGTGTGTGTGTGTGTGTATATATATATATTTGTGTGTGTGTGTGTCTCTCTCTCTCTCTCTCTTTCTCTCTGTCTCCTGTCTCTGTGAGTGCATTTATGTTTGGATATTTTTTTTTTTATATATTCATGTATTTATTTATTTATTTATTTATCTATCTATCTATCTAAATTTGTTACCATTATGATAATTCCATCAGCAAATGGAGGCTAGCCTCCAAACCAGTCACTTTTCTGCAATGATGGCAACCAATCACAACTTTCTGGACAGGGATCCATGTTTGCTTTGGCCACCTTCCCTATGGACAAGTCTACCAGTCTAGTTTGCCACAATGTAATACACACTGGATTTCAGCAATGGTTCAGATAGTTTTATGTTACTACCCTGTTTTCATTACAGTATGTTGTGAAAGTTTCAAGTAATCCACATTCTGTTTGTCAGTGCCAAATTTCCATTTTTATTTTTACGAAGCATAGCTTTTTTTCTTTGTTATCCAAAGAAACTGGATAACAATTATTTGATGGTTTTATCTTTCATTACACTGGCAAACCCTTCCCTTTATATACAGTGTCTCAAGGACTTATAGACAGATCTATGCTTTGTTTAGGTTAGGCTAGGATACAAGTGTAGTCATACTGGATGTTATCTTGCCGCTCAAGGAAAACAATTATCTGTGTAAACTTTGCTTTGTATGTTTTGGAAGGGACTCAAAGGAATTGTTGTGATTGTTTTTTCAACGTGCTGGTGTGCTTCTGGTCGAAAAGATGGTGAGTCATGAAATTGGCAGTTAAATTAGGTGAGAAAGTTTGTTGGAGCTGCTGTATGTATGGAGCTGGGAATCAACTTCCAAATTTGCACCTTAGGACAGGAAATTATGTCTACTTCATGAGAGCTCCCTCAGCCAAGAACCATAGAGCCCGTCGCTGGGATCAAAAAGTTGAGCTCCTGTTTGTTATCGGCTAAAAATATTGCCATTACAAAGCTAGATCTAAACCAAGACAACCATTGCCTAAGTTTCCCAACATTTGTTCTTTTTTTGGTAATCTGGGTCAGTGGATGCTGAAAATTAGAATTCACAATTTTATCTAGTGGACTTGATAATTTGAGGAAGATTAGATAGGCAGATTATTAAAATTGTCATGTAAACCAGATAGAAATTTTTTCCCAGAACAGTGATATCAGTCAGCACCATCTGTGCAAAGCAGGCGAAGTCATCTATGCAAATTAGACAAAGTGATGTTGGATGTTGTCTCACAAATATCCCACTGACCTGCATCCACCACTTTTATCCATTCCCATTGCTTGAAATGAAATTAAGAGGAATGAGTTGTATAGAGTTGTAATAGCTGAGTAATGATGACTCTAAAAGGGAAGGGAATAGTAGAGTTGCTGAATTTTTGACCAAAATACTTGACTTTTATAACATTTTTATGTACCAACCATTTGAAGACCTCATTGTGATACAATGACACCATTACTTCATCTAACTTGTATGTGGGGGTTGCAACCACTACAACTCTTTTCTAAAATCATGTGAACATTTGAATTTCATAATTGTCTTTCCCTATGTCAATTTGTACTGAGGCATGAACTGCTGTATTAGATATATTGCACTTTATTCTTCAAATCATGACCAATTTGTAAGTGGCTTTTCGAGATCAGTGAGAAATAAGGAAGATGACTTGCTGGATTTCCAGCCTATCTGAAAGTAAGCTGTTTGATTACTCCTAAGTACTGTAAAAGAGGATATTTTTATGGTGTGGAAATTTTTGCACATTTCATGTGTGACCAGAAACTAGTGCAAAAATACAATCACATGAATATTTTTGCTTGTCATGTACCGCTATATCTTTATGGATTCTGCTGTATGAATTGAAAATACAAGAAATTCATCCTACTGGGCAGAGTGTAAAAAATTACTTGCGCGAAAATACCCACTTTTACAGTATATGTTCTGAAGGATGCTGAAAAATTGGCTCCGTCTGTTTGCTTGGATTGAACATGGTGGGCTTCATTCTGGAGACAGTAGGGTTCAACAACAGACTGTCATTATCATTTTCTCTTTTGTTTTGGCTCTAAAAACATCAACTGGGAAATTTCTGCCAAGTAAACAATGGTAGTGGCTTTAGCAGTGTGCAAGGATGGCAAGGCGATCACATAGTGTAGTCCCTTGATTGAGATGGTCCTAAGGGAAAAAAAAGAGTATGACTCCAGCTACTGTTTGTTATTGATGTATGTCACTTGCAAGAAAAGATTGATACACACTCATCAAGAAATGAAAGTTGCACGTACTGTTCCTGATTCAAATTTCAAGCCCTTGTAATCTTCATGGTGTTTCTGGGTGCTGTTTAATCCATTGTTGTTTAGGCAGAGCAAAGTCTTGTAATTATTCGGGAGGGGGGGGGGGGGAGGGAGAATAGTCGTTGAATCTCTGCTGATTTCCTTGACCCCCCCCCCCCCCGTTGCTCCTTCAGATCCCGTCCGCAGGAATTGATACGTGATTCAGGAAAAGTGACAACGGCGCAAAGTGCTTTCACCCGATTTCAGATTCAGGTTTGGCTCCAAGAAAGTTGATTAAGACTTAATTAGCGGGGACTAATGAGAGCTGATGGCCCACGGTGTAATCAGCGATTCATCGTGCTCCGGCGCTAGCTCCTTGGTCTCGTGTTTGCCGTGGGAGTGCTCTGAATTGGAATTTCTCCCCGTTTTATCACTTATGCAGGGGAAAGGAAAATTTGTGAATCACTTCTCCTGTTCTTTGGAGGGAGGGGGGGGGGAGGGAGGGAGGAGGTAGTTGCTTGAATGAGGTAAGGTGGCAGATGAAGTGAAGAGTAGGTGTAGTTAGAGCATGTGTAGGTCCATGGTTAAGGGTTAATGTGTGTAGATTAGGAAATGGTATACATAGATACAAGAAAGATAGTGATATATATATATATGTGTGTGTGTGTGTGTGTGTGTAGATATATATATATATATATATATATATATATATATATATATATATATATATATATATATACACATTTATATATCTATATATAGATAGATAGATAGATACTATGTATAAAGGATTGGATGGTGGGTAGATGGCATGTAGTATATAAAAAGAGGCATAAAAAGAGGCATATATGATTTGATATGCTCAGAGTATTATATCTTGAACAAGGAGAGAGAGGAACAAGAATCCCGGAGCGAAAGCGAGAGCCAGCAATCACGTTACCCGCTGTTGTGTGCGGAAGAGAATGTGGAAATGGCTCTCGGTGAGTTCATCATGGACGGACAAATTGCAGCGGATTAGGGCTATTTGAAACAGATACAGAGCGAGCGAAAGAGAGAGAGAGATATAAACATGTATAGGGATATATATATATATATGTAGAGAGAGAGAGAGAGAGAGGGAGAGAGATATATAGGGAGAGAGAGAAAGAGATAAAGGAAGAGAGAGATAGGCTAGAGAGGGATCAGATGTGATGCATATCGCAATCTTATTGTCTTGGTGGATGGAAGTGACAGCAAGGACCCCGCGTGTTTCTCTTGGCAGCGTCTGGCTTCCCGAGTATGGTTTGTGTTTGCAGCGGGAGATAAGTTCAGGCTGCTCCCAGCACCGAAAAGGCAATGCATGGGGGGCCCCTCCCCATGTGTGCTCGCAGGGCCTGTTGCATTTGTTTGTACTGGGTGCGTGCTTTCCATTTGCGCCTCGTCAGCCCCCCCTGGTCAATTAGGCACCAGAAAGTCATATGCAAACCATGATGATAAGCAGAAAGGGCTGAGGGATGGAAATGAATTTTTGCTGGCATCGTGTCGTTTTAGCCAAGTTTTTAGTAGGGCAGAGGCCCCCTTCTACTGTTTGGACACTAACCCAGAAACAACTGTGATACGTTGTATCTTGTAATCCCTGACGCATAAATGTGAACCATGGCATGGCAACCATGTTCACGGGTGATTGTCCTCTTTTGCAATCCTTCTTTTAATGAGCCCCATACAAGTTACAGCCTAGATACCATCAGGCATCAGAAAAACACATGCCAAATCTTGCATCGACCTAGCCCCTAGTTTGGCAGTGAAAGTTATTACTGTTCTCCAAATTTTCCATCCTTTATTTGTTTATTTTTTGCCTCGACAAATGATAGCATTGCTGATATCTATGCTTTACTGCTTTTGATGAATTTTTCACTTTGTATTTCTAGAAGTATTTGTTAATTGCGTTCAGAATCTTAGAGTAATTGACAAAATTTTTTTGGATACTTTATGCAGCAATTTTTGTAAATAATTTGCTTTATGAACGTGCAAAATGAGAAAGTGATGGAAGCTGTGTATAAAGCTATGTTGAAAAGGACCCTCTCCTATATGAGACATTCTGTCATATGCAAAACATAGCAATTGCTGAGAAAGTCTACATAACTATAGTAGTTTGGAGATAGAGATAATACTCCATGTTTTTCGTGATAATCAAATAGAGTTCATGCTGTGGAAATTTGATAGCACCGCTGCTGTTTAAGCTTTTTACGTTTCTATTCATTAGAGAGAATATGTTCCACTTTTTGAGAGCCCCCCTTTCCACATTCATGATCTCTTTGTGTATTGGATGACGATTTAAAAAAAAATTCAGTGGAGACTCAAGTTGGCTAGTGTCTATATTTTTCATGTTTTGCGAATACGGTTAGAGGGTGAATGTTCAGTGGTGTTGGAAGCGGCAAAGCATTACACCTCGGTACGCATCTTGGCACAGGGCACCTTCCCCCAGCGGGAAGTACTGAAGCAGCCGTGACAGGAGGGAGGGCCTTTGGTGTATAGCTGGTGAAACCCGTGACACATGTGCACACGTGGGCTGGGAGAGGGTAGAGATTCTCTCTGGCGGAGCCACGGTTTCAGCGAAGGAAGTTGGTCATTGCGTGACGCGATAGCTGGGTGTATTTTCGTCTGACAGGAGCTTTGCCGGCCAGCTTTTCCCCCCTTATACTCCTAGAGTTCTAAGCGAGCTGGCTATAAAACACAAGCCAGGCCAGAAGCTGCCGCATAGCCCTACACAATCTTGACTCGAAATCTGACACAGAGCCCACGAGTCATCGCGGTACCGTAAGCCAATTTGTCCCCACAATTTTCTCCTGGCTCACTTTGGGGTTTTTGATTCAGAAAACTGGCACATGAAAAGGGAGAAAAGGGGGAAGGGGTGGAGGGGGGGGGGGGGGGTGGAGAGGGAGAAGAGTACCGCGGGAGATCACCCAATCAAGCAGCAGTTTCCTGGCATGGCATCGCCTCTGTGGCGGTGATAGCCGCCTTGAAATCAGGCATGTGTCACGCAGAGACACCCCTCCTCCGACTCCGATGCCCCCCTTTTTCCAAACACACTCCCCCTTTGCTCTATCCCATGTATATGTGATCCACAGTCGTGTCTGATTTGAAGATGAGTTTGTCCATTATGCTGACCTTTACCGCCCGCCTTTTCCCTGTCAAAAAATTAGAGTGGACAGTCTTGTCTTACTGTGGACTGACTGACCGTGGGGCACCATAATGGAATTAAGGGATAAATGGACTGTTTTTCCAGAAATATCTGCAGGACAGTGCCTTAAACTCCAACACACAGTTTACTGTAAATCCCTCTGCATCTCCACTTCAACATGCAGGCAGCCTAATGTGTATTCAAGACATTAGGGAAGACTGAACCTAGCTTTAACTAGTAACAGGATAGAATGATGCCCCTGGCGACACTTTATGGCAGAAGCATTAAAAAACAACAACAACCCTACAGACTGTAACACAAAGATGATCATGGTGGATTCGTTGTTTTTGGCATACAGTGAAAAATGCACACCTCCAGAATTTATTTGCTTAATAATGGGCACACAATAAAAAAAAAAAATAGAAGAATAACATGCATATATGCTTATCATGATGGAAGTTACTATTATGTAATGCAAGAAATATAATTTGTAGACTACTTCAACTATGCTGCAGATTGGTGTTTGACAATTTTTGAAATAATTTCTACACAGAATTTCAAGTGTATGCTCATTAAAAACAACAAGAATATTGAGCTTAGTCACTGTCCATTCCGTATTTTTTTTTTTTAGCAGATGTCATGTTTTCACCCACATCTGTTACAATGTACATACAGCACTTCTTATGCAATTTGTATGGAAATGTATGAAGAAGTCAAAAGTTTTCCAACACTTTTCGGAAAGGTCAATTTTCTCTGTCTTTTCGTATGATTTGCTGAAACTAAACACAGGTTCCTGCTACAGGACTTTTCATGGAGACTCTGTCGTAACCGCTCTGGAGTTGTTGCGTTTCCAAGGATGTTGGCTATTAGGTTACTGTCGGCAAGTGGTAGATTTACACATGTTATGCACACGGGCCTGCCGTGAATCGATAACTTAAGTTTCCCTGGCATAGTGAGAGAATACTGAAGTCTTCGCTGTGTTCACAGGGCAGTCAGATACAAGTTAAGACTATCGAGAAGTAGAACTTGTGATTCTCTAAATGTAAATTTAAGGCAGTGAGAGAGAAGAGGGTGGGGGATACTTGGTCATCTTCACAAAAGCACACCACGTGCAGGGATCACTTTCATTCACTGCCTTACCACTAGGTGAGGCCTCTTTGTCCCCATAATTGAACAGGAAATGTGGGATGCATATCTAGTTTGCTGTAATGTTAGCTGAATCATAAATGACTCCGTGTTTGATGACATAGTGATACGACCGAAGTCATACACGGATGGAGGGCAAATCGCAGGAAAGGGAACTCTGCACTGGGTTGTGTCACCCAGAGAGGGAGCCCCGCCGTAATTCCCGCCTGACAGATGCTTCCAGTCAGTCCGCGGCTGCCTGATTCCGAGAATATGGGTGTCGTGGACAAAAGTGGCAAGCAACGTTGTCGATCGGCAGCGGGCTCAGCTGTTGTGGAAGTGGTAACAGGGGCTGGCTCCGCGGCATTGTCACTGGCGGAGACGCAGAACACAGGCGTCACTGTGTGCATGTGTCGTCAGCGCCCCCCGATTTCCCCCTCTGCCGGCTTCGGATGAGGTGGCACGCCCCCTGGTAAGAATGAGCAGCTGCTAAAGAACATTTCCTCCGTGTCTTTGTGGCGCTTCAAGCCACAACGCCATGCACAAATGAGACATCTTTTAATTCGGCGCAGCACGTTGTCTTTCATCGAGCGCTTTCGGGGATTACTCTGAGCTGACACAAATTACAGAGCTGGGGCAAATGGAAATGGAAACGAAAGTGACAGGAATTAGTGATTGTGAAGCAGGAAAGGGAACATAAATCTAGAATGGTTTCCAGGAAGAGAAATAAATTGTCGGTCCCAGCATCCACAGAGCGTGTTAGCATTCACAGCCTTCTTCCTTCCTCTTTTTTCCCCGCTTCCTTATCACGTTATCAGCACCACTCAAAGATGATTTCGGCCTGTTCTACTCCAATCACAGTTGACTGATTAATCATGCCTCGGTCTCTTGTTCGCCGCCTTAACCCCCCTGTTCCCCTTCCCCGTAATGCTCCCATGCGTTCTCCCGACTCCCTGCAAGGCCAACTACTCTATCCTGTAGGAATCAAGTTAATTAACCACCTTGTTTTTCGGGGGATATTGTGCGAGAGAGAAGAGGAGGCACAGACGGCCCTCTCCCTCGCCCCTCTGCACATCCTGCCCCTCCCCTTCCCATCCTCTCGCCACCTCATTTTCACCTCCCATTTTGAGGCTAATGATGCTGCCCAAATATGGCCCAGCTGTGACTCCTGGTTGTCCCCACTCAATCTCTGACGAGGGAGCTGTCAGGGTCTCTGAGTTCATGTGCCGTGTATAATATATCGAGTCCCCTTGTGTTTGCCAGGGGGGAACTTTGTAAGTTGGGGTCAGAATGGAGTGATGCACAACTTTAAGGATGATGTCATTAGCCGGATTTGGTTTTAAGCTGGGATTTCTTCAGCTGACCCACTGGTGCTCCTGTGCTTTAGGAAACAGGGTCCTGATGACCCATGCCAGGTGCCGCAAGATGCTCCTCAAGACTGCTTGCCCCTATCCTGCTTCAACCTGCCATCCCTCTTATACCTGTATGCATGCTCTGTCACTATATTAAACCCCTTTTCTGTAAGTTTGGCAATCTCCTTGTGTGTATCATGGTGCTTGGCAAGTTGGAAAGGATAGTCTCCTCACAGCCTGGTGCATTTTGATGTGATTAGACTGTGTAAAGGTTAAAAATACATAGTGTATATCCTCGGCCCCCAAGAGTGGGAATGAGGCTACAGATTGATACAGTCGTACCAGCAGGTGTACTTAATGGATTTGACACTCGCATGTGGAGTAGCGTGTGTACGAATCTATGGTATTTGTGCATAAATGCACAGACGTGTCCTGCATCAACGAGATCCATGAATACAAATATATGTACTTGTGCGAATCCATGTCAGTGCAAGGCCTTTCAAAAGTGAGCATGTATATATTTAGAAAGCTCACAATCAAATTTAGGAAAATCTAATGTCCATAGAGCCCACAGTTGGGTTATCATTATTATTATTATTACTTTTTGTTGTTATAGAATATTATTGTCAGATGGCTACAGACCGTAGGGAACATGTCAGGAGCAAAAATGCATTTTGAAATAGACACAGGGAAATATTTTTTATGTGAAAAAAAAAAGCAAAACTTTAAGATTAATCAAGAAAACCACTTTCTTGCACAATCATTTAAAACAGGTGTATGACAGATGCTGTAGGATAGATGACATGACAAAAGGAGGGGGAGATATATTTCCAAGCTAGTGAATTTGAGCCCGGTCTAATTGACGTCCTGGTGTATAATTTCCCGCGACACTCACCAGGATTATTATTTCTTTCTGTTTGCCTACTTTCCTCTGAGTTTCTGCAAAGTTTCACAGATCTGTTGAATTTCATGTCATTTTATTCACTTTGAAGGGGAGGGGGCAAATTGTGTCATAGACCGTGATTCTTAAATTGAAAACGCTTTGGTGACATCGACGTGGGAGTCACGGCGAATGAATGTTGAATGTTGTGCCGCATCATGGCAGCAGGCAGCCAGTGGTGCCATGGGTCTATACCCAGTGGATGGTGCTCCGGAGTGAACCCAGATGGTTTTGGGGAGGAAGAACATGAATGTGGCACGCTCTTTGTCTGTCTGACAGTTGATGACTTCATCTACCTTGTCTGTGCGCCACACCAACACCGGGAATCAAACCCACATGTCGTCGGATCGTCATGTACAGTTCGGCAGGAAGAGTGTGTGATAGGGGAATGGTGTGTGGGGAAGGGGTGGGGGTGGGGAGAGGAGAGAATGGGAGGGTAGGATTGGGGAGGAGTAGGATTGGGTAGCAGCGAAAGGGTGAGTGAATTCTGTATGCAATGTAATCCTGAGATGGGAAATCTGGCAGTTTTAAGTTTTTGGTTTGCATTTATAAAATTCAACACTAAGAAAGCTGTCATTTACCCAATTTATACTGCGGGCGGGATTCAGATCCTTCTCGAGAAGGTTTGAGAGTCCGCTCGAAAAAGGGGTCTCCTGTCTGTTTATATTGCTCGCGCTGGTTTTGCCCAAGCAGGCCCAACTGGTTCCATTCCCATGGTAACCAAATTGCTCTCTGATAGTGCAGGCTTTTGAATTTCTAGCATAACTACAAATGTGATTGAGCATGAAAGTGTGCTAGTTTAGTGGCATTTATCAGTGGTAGTTGGTCAGGACAACTGGTTTTTATGTTAGCTGGCAATGACCTTCAGTGATTACTTCCGGGACGGCAAAATGGCAGCTTTTCAAACTCCTTAGTATTTATACTGCAGCTGAGGCTCTTTGAGACTGCTATAGCAGGCTCTGAAGCACCCCCTGCTTATGACAAGACCTGATCAGACCTGATCAGATCTGATCAGATCTCCTTTTCTGAATTCTCTCTTATTGTAGTGAGCTGAAAGGTTGCTTGAAGTTGCAATTGGAGGCTTCAGAACCTCCTTTTGTGCTTAGTGTAAACGGGGTACAGGAGCGTATTATGATCACGCAACCGTGGGACCGATGGCTCTAAGATAAATCCAGAGAACTAAAGAATGAAGATGAATTGCCTTGGCTGCTACGGGCACGACAGCTGCTTCCAGGGGACTCAAACCAGGGACCTCAATATTGGGAGGCCACGGTCTTACCCACTGAGCCCCAGTGGCTCCTCAGGATAAATGCAGGGTGCTTCAAACCTACTGGCCCACTTCCCTGGTACAACTCAAACTTGCTGTAGGGGGCGAGCATGTACCTCCTTGGGGCATGTAATGGGAATGGACTCCCGCCTTTGAAAACTTTGGGGCCTTTGCAGAACGCCCATATGGCAAGTGTGAAATTTAGTATGTACTGCCCTTTACTGCTTTTACCCTGACTAAACAGTCATGTTCCGAATCACTGCGTGATACGCCTGCATCGTTTTGCCATGATATCCTATATCATATTGGTTGATGTCCTTTTCTTGAAATTTTGTGCATTTTTGGTGTATTTCTAGCCTGCCTGCAAGTTTAAAGAATATAGGAGAATTTTTTCCTGATAAATCAGTTGCACACTAATTAAGGGAAATTAAAATGCTTGGCACCCTGTCACTGCTGTGAAGTTCAAGCAAAATTGAGGTTTATGTCTCTTTCTGAAGTGATTTGAAAAGAAATATCGCATATTACTATCATGGTTTCAAATAAGGGTAAGATAAGAAAATTCATCCTTACGGCTGAGATTTTGACCAAAAATTTACTTACTTTAATATTTATGTGTCAGTTCCATGTACTTTAAGTCAAGTAGCTGAATTGAAGCATTGTTATTTTCTACAATATTGATTTGATAGTGTTGATCTAGATGATATCTCACAGGAAGTGAATTGCCAAAACTATGACCAGGTTTTAAACATTTCATATCTTCTCTGCTGGGCAGCCAGTTGATTGCCGATTTATAGCATCTTCAGTGTGCGACGCTTGCTCCTTTTTAATTATCACACTGTTGTGTGTTTGATGAGACTGCATAGGTTACATTTAGAAAGAGTGGAGCTTAATTTTAGGAACGTACAGGTGTGCCTTTTTGACATGGCTAAGCCCCAACCTGCTCCTTCTTATTTTCTCATCTGTTGGACTTATGAGTTTACGCTGGTTAACGAGCCGTTGTGTGTCATTTCTTGATTGAGCCAGCACTTATTGTACCTGTGTAAATCTATTTAGCTGCACTAATTACATAATGTAACCCCATCCATCTATGTCCATTATGCAATTAACCAGGATTGGTTTTGTGCTCTCTCTCTCTGACACACACTCACTGAAGAAGGTGATGATGATTATAATGAACTGACGTTGAGTACCGACACATTTTTCCATATGCAGGGACTAAGGCTGCTGCTTGTTCCTGCACTAGGAGTCAGATAGACAACCACATTGGGTATCGATACAGTGCATGTGATGCATTTCGATAGTTGAGTGCAGAAACAAGCTGTCTGTACACTCATATTATAAGGCTCCAGAATCCAGAGAATTGGGGGGGGGGGGGAGGGCAAAAAGTCATTGATTTATTTCAAACAAGTCGACCAACACCATGTAACTTTGACTATGATAATTCAATGGCATTTAAGTTATCTCACATGGGAGAAATATAATGTCCTGTCAGAAGGAGGGTTATATCATAACAAGTGGAAGATCAAAGTCAATTGTATTTATTTAGTATAATTGATTATGTAATTAAATTTGTTAGCCTTGTCTGTAAAAAGATATTTGGTTTCCTTCCCTTGATATTTTGTAGTTTTGATTATTATAGAGAGCTGCAGTATTTTCTTTTAAACTTGTGGTAATTCATGATACAGCGGCAAATCATCTGTAATAAACGACATCCTATAAATAATCAGGGGATCATTTAAAAGAAAATAAAATCTAGTTGCTCATTAAGTGCAGTGTATCATGAGACAGAATGTTCAACTTCTGCCGAGGTGACATCAAGATTATGATTCACTTTGCATTTGAATCAAGTATTTGATACTTCCTTCATGATATGCAGTTTGAGCAAAGACATTCGTGCGCAACAAAAAACAAACAAACAAACGAATAAAAAAAAACAGAAAGAAAAAGAAAAAAATGCCTTCCATTCTAACCAGCAATGGATAATTAGCCCGAAAAAGGGTAGATTCAAATTCATCCAAATTCAATTTGGCAATTTGTCAGTCAGTTGCAATCAAGGGTAGATTTTAAATCAATTTAATGTGTACACCTAATAATGCCACTTGATGCGAGTACATAGTTGAACATTTTCAGAACCCGACTCATGCTAGGCATCGGGAATCTGTTGGCACTTATGTCACTATTAAAAGATGAATCACATCAACTCAAAATGATATATTCTTTGTGATAAAAGTCAATTCTTGAAAGAGACTGGCTCTTTGTCTCAATAGATTGAAGATACTACTTATGTTGTATTTGTAATAGACTTACTGAGTGGAATGCATGTTGAATGCAGAAGGAGTGTTCAAGGGAGTGGGATTAACATAGCAACATAGATTTGTGTATGTGGGACACTCAGAGTGTCATATGCCTCCTTTCTTCTTCTTTTACGTACAAATAATGCTGTCATGATTATCAAGTATTGGTAGTTTTCTGGTAATTTTGTCGACAAAGACTCTGTTACTCTCTGGAAATTTAGGAGGAAAATGTCCATGGGAGTATCAAACTGTGACTTTAAAGTGCTTTACTGACCTTAACATGACTGTAGGATTGGAAAATGTTTTATTTCAATTATCAGTTGGTAAGAGGGATATGATCATTCATTTGACACGTGTGTGCTCGTTTGAATCTAATGTAGGATCTTTTTTTCTTTTTTCTTTTTTTTTTAAGATGTGAGAGTTTTGAAAAAAAAAATAGAATGGATTGAGTTTCATATAATTGCACTTTGCACACTAAACAGGCTGGATATTTGGCTACCATTGACAGTCAAAATGTTAAATTCATGGCAAGAGGACTCTTTACATTGCTTTAGAAAATATAATATCAGCATAACGTAGAATATAGTAGGTTTATATACAAAACAGAATTTCAGTACAAAATGCTGTACCATAAAGCCTACTCCAGTTCCTTCTTAACCTGCCAAACACGGTGCTGAAAAACCCCAGGCACATGCTAATATATGCTTGGAAAAGTGTGATGATAGTCCCATCCACTCATGTCCTGGAATGAAATACTGCTGCCCACTTTGTATACTAATATTTGTATACTATGGAATGGAAGGAAAAGAAGAGCAAAAGGCTGTCCTACCAAGACTACGCTCGTACATCCCGGCTTTTGGCCTTGTCTACCCTTATCTTACCCGACAACCGCGCGCCGCTTGATTAGAGTCGCGGGCCCTCAACCGGCTCCCGGCTCTCAGCGGCTGGCTAGAATTACGCTTCGCCAGGGCTGAGGATACAAGCAGCCGGCCCAGATACCATTACCGACGAGAGCGAGACATCCCCACAGGAAAGACGCTATCATGGCAGCCGTACCTGCCTCTGCATGCGAAAGCCGCCGTGCGTTGTGTTGTAACGTCAGCGGCTGCCCCCCTTTGCAGCGGGCATGCAAATTAGTATGTATGTCCATTTGTGAGTTCTCTCTTCCTCTTCGTTTGATGGAGTGTGTTGTAGTGGCCACTTGGGATGCTTCATGTCCGTGTTATACATAAATTCATATTTTCGCCCTCCATGCTCCGGGCATGAGACGCCCAGCTGATGATCCCGCTCGTTGCCAATTTGAGGATGAAAGACATGTGCCGATACCTTGATGCCTTTTCACATAAGTCACGGGAAATTCTATCCACATTAATTAGTTTTCTTATTACAAGGGGGTGTGTTATGATCAAATGAAATAATAATGGAAAACTCTTTATAAAAATGGCTCTATGACACTGAATGCTTTTTATTTTATTTTTTATCTAATGCATAGATTATATGATAAATACAGAGTATAAGTTAGAGAAATGGAGGCTGCCTTCTTTCCAACAAGACCATTATCTTTTCCTGTATTTTTTTCCATTGTTGAGATAGTGAGAAATACCTCTTTTCCACAACATGCAAATTCAAGATAAGTTGATGTCCAAATTTCATTCATTTACAAGGAAATATCCTTGGAGCAAAGAATGTGAAGGACCTGTCAAAATTCTGTGCAAATTTTTGGGCTGCCACGGCAACTGGGCACTTGAAGATGTCGCTGTTTATCATCTTACACCCGACCAGCCTCATTCGATTTGCGGGGAGGAATGGGGGGAAAAATATTATGTCGCATGTAACGCGGCATGAATTATGGATGGTGTGTAGGCTGTGAGCTCATTTACAAGTGATGAGATTGAGCCGGGGACGTTTCCGTGGTAGCAGCGTTTCTTTCTGCGGACAGGGTCGCCACTCTATGTACATTTCCACTCCATGCAGCCGACAAAATGTTCACAAATGTTGAAGTTAGCAATGGCTTGCCTCTCTCTTTTAGCAGAGACTGTGTCCCATCTTGTCACTAAGGGGTCATATTTATTTCAAGTTGAAAGTGAGGGGGAAAAAAAGATTTCCATGAATTCCCGTGACAGCAGTTGAGTGCTGAGATCAACCGTAACTTTGATTAGAAGAACGACACAAGATCGCCAAGTCTCTCCCGAGAAGGATCAGCTTCCTTTGCTCATTTGAATAATCATTTTGCCACACCAATCTGAACAGCTCTGGAATTTAAGTGAGTCTCCCTATTTTTCATGGCAGTTTGGCTGTAGTTTATGAAAAAAAAAAGAGGGGGGAAGAAATTCACAACCCAGTGGATCCAATCTTCCATTCTCCAACAAGTAGCATGCAGCTCTAAATATTCACCAGTCACATGTGAAACGGATGCGATGTTTGTGCATGCATTAAAGCGGCTCAGCCAGTGTGCCTCATCGGTGAAACTCTACGCTGCAACCCAATGCATTGCTCTTACCCACTCTGCCACTCCAGAACAAGACAAGGTGGAGGGGGGGGGGGGGAATGGGGGCTGGCTGTGATTGCTGTTGCCGCGGAAACACGTCCCACCATGATAGGACTCTTCGAGGAAAATGTTAGCTCAGGCCGTGCAAACTCCTCCTGTTGTGCGACCACGGTCGACACATTTACAAATAGATGAAAGCGCCTGCCAAGCCGAGCCGAGGTACTTCATTATGGCAGCGAGCAGTAGAGAGCTACTGGCCGCTTCAATCAGCATGCGTAAGTAATGCCGCCTCTGTCGTTGTGGGCCGACCGTCTGATGCAGAGGGCAGCACCACCCTCCTATCTCAAGGATGAGGGCGGTCTTGTGTCAGGCAGATGGATTCGTTTTCTTATCACACTTGCGTCATTCTGGAAAGGTGCTTTCTTGTGTCTTGTGGGAAGGGAGACTGATGGTCACATCTCGGGGAGCTGCAAGAAGACCGTATCTACATTTAGATAGTGCTGAGGTGATGGTCATATTCACTGCGGTACTGCAGTACTTGTTTAATCAGATTGGTTTTGCTTAAATCTGTAACTGGAGTGTGGAAGTGTTAATTTAATTTCAGGTCTCTTTCCTTAAAATTTGAAAAGCCGCAGATGCCGGAGGTTCCATGTCCTTTAGTTCATGGTATGATATCCAGCAAACATTTGAGGACAGGCTGATTTTGCTACAGCACGCATTTCCCATAGACACTTGCCCGAGTATACTCAAGACTTGTCCTCAACGGGTCAATAGCATGCTCCGAATCATGCATGCACATAGCAAGCAACTGCCATATTTGTCAGGCATGCATTTGTATCAGACTTCCACTCAATTGTGTACACAATACTGACCAGAACAAGAGAAGGGAGTATTGCTATGACTGAACGCAAATACAAATGAGTTCCATTTGTGCTTAGTGTAAGACAAAGGGAGGGAAAGGAGGAAACAGAGACTCCACTCCAGTCTCTTATATTGTAATTAATGACACACACTGAAAGCTGAAAGCTGCCTCTATATATCCGAATTGATGGACACTGTACAATCTGATGAAATGGCTGTACGTGCAAGACTAATCCAGATTCCTCATCAGTGACCAAACGTTGATTGCCATTGATTAGCGGTGCGAGGTGCCCATCTACCTAATGGGAGTGACCGGCCATACATTTCGAGGAGGATGGGCTATATAACCTTTGTCCCTCATCCCGGTATCCCATGGCGATGACCTTCCTCTGTCAGCTCTGGGCATTGAGACAAGCTCTTGATGTTGAGGCAAGCTCTGGATTTTGAGGCAAGCTTCCTCCACCCTAAATGTGGGATTTGCATCTTTCTTCTCTCAGCAAATTCAAATGACATCAACGGGGCTGTAGGCAGTTAGAGCAGTAGGCAGCCAGGAGTCAAGTGTAAAAATTACAAACAACACTGCAGTATGTGCTACTACA
This sequence comes from Diadema setosum, assembly GCA_033980235.1. Lineage (NCBI taxonomy): Eukaryota > Metazoa > Echinodermata > Echinoidea > Diadematoida > Diadematidae > Diadema > Diadema setosum. Next base: position 10,011,358 of record CM067072.1, on the reverse strand, counting down.
GATTTTATTAAGTTGGGTTTTTTTTTTTGGAGCAATTATAGCCCTCTGTACAAATAAAGATTCCAACCGTCATAGCAAATATTCACCCCTTTGAATATTAATCATCTCTTTTTGCCATGATTTTGTAGCATTGATGAATAGAATGCTGCTTTAACAGTGTACATAGCCCTTTCTTTATACTGCTTTGCATACTGGTCATCATGTAGGAAACACTGCATATTTCTTGCCCAATATTCCTGAGGTATCCAACAGAAATAGATTCTTTATACCACACAAGGGAAGGATAGTCTAAGCACTGTCAACATTTATTCAATATTCCATAACTTGTATTTATTGTTTATTTATTGGAGTTAATGTTCTTGATAAACAATTGATATTTAGTTCAATACCATCAAAATATTTTAGAACACACACACACAAATGAGCTACACAGTAATCTGCACTTTGACAAGGAGGTCAGTTGAAATCAAACTTAACTTCTTTATGTTTTGGCTTTAAGTAGTCTAAAATGGAACTGTTGATTTGGGTGAGGCTTCAAAGCCATAAAATTTTAAATCTGAATACTTGTTGAAAAGAATGGTCATAACCACAAGTTGTATTTTAATATAAAAAGATATCCTATGAGGGAGAAATACATCACTATCTTTGTTTTATGAACATGATGAAATATTCAAATGACACTTCAAATCATTTGTGTCTTCGGTGAGAGCAAGGTTTTCAGAGCAATAAAAGAAAAACCAAGGGGAATAGAAAAAAAAAATGTGAGTAAATGTTCATGTTGGCAGACATCTTTGCCAATTGAGCTCAAGCTTGTCTAACGCTTGTCTGACATCAAATGTCATCTTCAGACAATATCGAGGGTGGAAATTGTGGAAGAGGATCAGTGACCTTTCAGGACAATTGGGTGTCGTGTCTGGCGCAGGTATTCCAGCGCATCACCACAAATCAAACTGTACTACAGCATTCACCAAACAAGTTCTTAGCTAACACCATCGTTTTTTAACCTATTTCAGTTTGGGAATGGGTGCATATGGCTGCAAAACTCGGATAAGGGTTATTGCTCTTAACTTGGCGCATTCCAAATTATGTTCAGGCGGAGATGCTGTTCAGAAATCTTCCATGGTGGAGCCCATGAGAACCGGTGAGCTATACACCCACCTGTTCAGTCTGACAAACACTTTACACAACTGGAGCAAACAGTATGTACCATTAATTTGTGGTGCCAAAGTTCGGCAGGTCAATCAAGGTAGGTGAGACGATTCAGCTCCGTCTGTATCGGTCTCCCAGACAACATCTCACTGTGTGTTCTTCAGATGACAAAATGTACCACTGCACAATCCAAGATCCATATTGATATCAGTGGAATATTATATGCAAATGTATGTGATGTGTACGTAGTAAACAAAGTAGAATGACTCGCAATGTGTGCTGTTGAGGTCTGTTACAAAAATACATGCACAGAAAGATGTTATGGTTTCATATTCTGGCTGATCTAGAGGTTATGCCTAATTTGAATGTCAGAATGTTAAGCTCTCACGTCATAAAAAGCAACTTTTTTCTTTTTTTTAATGTCGTGCTAGTCAGGGTATGCAATGACAGCTGTAGCAAGCAAACATGTTGATATTCGAAAGTTGTTTTGATTGCTTTCTGTACATCATCAAGTACATCATATATTGGCTACACCTTCTGTTATGATACCATTATCTGACTGCTCATGAACTTTCAACAACAATAACAAGAGTAAGAACCACAACAATAAAACAGGGAAAGCAAATGCGTTCATTTCCTCCATTTGGAACAACACCTACAGCTCTACAATGTTTTTCCATGCCGTTTTGTCTTTTATCTTTGTGGTCAATATTTTGGAGCTGTTTGTTGCTGTTTTGATTTACACACGTGATGTACGTATGTCGGCTTCGTCGGACAACAACTAAAAGGGTAAGACTCCGCAAAGTTCAAGTGAGTCTCAATAATGCTGTTGTCTGGAGAAACTTGTCGTGATGGAATTGACGAAATGGCAAGGCATTAACTTCAGATTTTCTGAGGATGGATAAGGAAAATAAAAAAAATGTTGACGTGTTGTGTAAAGTTTTTTGAGATAGTTGTGTTGGCCAGAAAGAGAAGCGCTGAAGGATAGCTACAATGGCGTTGACGTTACATCGGTTCCATTCGAAAGGGCCGACTGACGTCTGCGCGGCCGTCAGATGACGACGTGAAGCCGCACATTAGGCTGATGTCATCAGAGAGCCTCCTTATTGATTAGCCGCTCATTTAGCCGACAGTATTTACGCCACCATCATGCAGCCTGATGTGGATATGTAAAGGTCATTCAAATACCCGTTGGTGTGGCGAGAGCTGAGCTGTGTGTCCCTCCCTGCCCTTCTTGTTTGTGCATCTCATGAGTAGTCTCAGCGTTCGTGTTTGATCTCGTGTCGGTAAACAAAATGTCCAGCGAGACCGTCAATACTTCCCTCACAAAACCTCCAGAAAGGCAACAATCGTACTCAAGGCAGGCATTTGTAAGGATTGTGGATGCATGACTCAAAGACGTCACTGAAGCCATTTGCTTCTCAATTCTGCCGTATGATTTCTTGGTCAGAATGATTTTAATGACAAAGTCTGTTCATAATATCTCCCTCTCCCATCTGTTTTATAGAGGGCGTCTTGTTGCCAACATCAGCTTTGATAATTTAGTGTTATCAAGAAAAAAATGTTTATACCAACATTCGTGATACCAAGTACCAATGCAAACACTTGACAAAAGGCAGAGGTACTTCTAAGACCCCGTTTACAGTGCGAGGCCGGGCTCGGCCGCGGCTCGGCCGCGGCCGAAACCGGCCACAATTGCGCGGCCGAGCCTCGCAATTTCGTCCGTTTACACTGCTGGGCTCGGCCGCGCTTTCGATTCAAACCTTTCATTATTTGGTCGTAGTGGCGCTCTGCTTGTAAACTAACGCAATTTGGTATTGTCTGGTTTTCAGACCCTTTGCCAACTGAATTCCGTGGCGACGAAGTCGCCGTTCGGGCAAAGGCCTTTGCCGAAGGAAAAAATCCTTTGCAGGACAAAATCACCTTAAACTATACTAGTTTTCGACGTTGAGGGGGTTAATATCCTGAACAGCGAAAGATACAGGCAGAGGGTTTGGAAGCCAGACTAAAACTGGCCGCGCAATTGGCCGCGCATTTGGCCCAGTTTGCGTTTACACCAAGAAAAGGCCGGGCTCGGCCGCGGCTCGGCCGCGGCCGAGACCACCTCCAGAGCGAGGCCAAATGCGAGGCCAATTTTGGCCTCGCATTTGGCCTTTTGCGCGTTTACACTGAAGCGGGGCTGGACTCGGCCGCGGCCGAGCCGCGGCCGAGCCTCGCACTGTAAACGGGGTCTTAGTATCATTAGTTGTGATTTCACTTAACAAAACTCATCACATAATCTTTGAAATATTGTAGTTTTGATAATTGTTTATCGGGGAGGGGGTGTTCATAGATTATTTCCCCTTTTTAATGAGATCATGTGCTTGCTTGTTGTTCAGTGTGTCAGTAACTCAAGCAGGAGATGAGACCACAATCTCTTGCAGTGAAAATGGAAACAAGTTCTGTTGTTTGCTGAAACATTTTACTAGTAAAGAAGTACTGGCAGCTGTAGAGTATTACAAAGGGAAATACTTTACTGAGCTCCTTTACAGACATCCAAATATTAACACATGATTATGAAAGACTAGGTTTTCATAGATTTATTTTCCCCCATTGTTCACACACATGCTGAGTGGCAAAAGCACATGTTGGCCATTTGCATGCATACCCTGATGATTTATTTACATTAGCATAATTGTGCATTGTCCTTTAGTATAGATCCCACTTTTGAAATGCATTCATATTTCATCTAAATATCTCTTTAATGCAAGGCAAAAATTAGCTGATAATGGTACTTTGTATTACTGTGCATAATGATTCGTGTTGATACTAAAAAAAAGAAAATTTTAACAGACATATCATGAAAAAATGATCACATTTCCTGGTCATTAGGAATGTGAAGGGTGACAAAGTGTTTCAGTGGTGACTCCCTTGAGTCATAATTTTTGCCCATTTCATGTGAGAAATGAATAATTTTCAAGTCATAAATCACGGCGAAATGGTTGCCTTTGAAGATTTTTAGTTCTGACGATAGAAGATACAATAAATTGGACAGATATTAAACTCTTGCAGTGGCCAGCATGACAGTGTGTCTGTGTGGTTCTGTCTTCACTTGCTTCTTTTACATTGTAGTTGCAAAAGTTCATAATGACCACCTTCATATCACAAATGTCATTCAGACTATCGCTCATCTGTTGCTATTGTGCTACTCTATTTATTCCACAAATGATTTCCTTGCGATGAGTCCTTCTCAAAGACAGGCATTGCTGAACTTGCGTATATTGTCTTTGGAGTTCCATTCACATTATCATTATTATCATTTTTTTTTTTAAAATTTACTGCCGTGGATGCCGAAGTTTTTGAGAGGAGCAGCGCCCTCTGTGTCCACCCTACCCTGTCACCTCGTGCCGCTCCTCCCTCTTCTCATGGTTGAGTAGATGTTATTCCTCGCACAGGAAACATTGTTCTCTGCCATACCAGGGGTCTTGCAGGGGGGCAACGGTTAACCCACGAAGTCCCTCTCCTCTGCCTCCTGGCTCCTCCTTCTCATTTCTCAATAGAACAACATACATGATAGCTTCAAATGGGGTCACGTCAGAGGACTGTAATGCAAAATGCATTATTTTTTATGTACCTCATTAAGCTTGAGCATTTTTTTTTTTGAAATTAGCTTGTTATCTGCTGTGAGTGAATAAAATATAACATAATAATAGTAATAATAATAATAATGATAATAATAATAATAATAATAATAATAAACTCAGAATTGTGATGTATTTCAGAATAACAATGTTGTCAAAAGAGATGTGATGATCTCCCCCCCCCCCCCACCCCCCATGGGCAACATCTTTGTTTTGTTGACTTTTTTGTTTCAGGTGTGAGGGTTAAGGTTATCTTTGGAAAGAACTGTGCTATCCCAGCTGTTCTGGGGAAAGGGTATCACTGTCAATATCATCAATCAATCTCACAGTGAATCTCTTCGGCCTGGCACTATTGACAATCACATTTTCTTTGGAAACGTTTTCTCAAGTCTTTGTGGATGTATTTGTGTCACCCATCTGTCACAGGTAGATAGGGCTTATCAGGCACCTTATTGGAAAAAAAAAAGAAGGTATTCCTCATGTAGGCGCACGTGTGAAATGATACATTCAGGCGACATGTTTTCCCGACGATTCCCATCAAGAGATGATGGAGCCCCATGACTCGTTCCGACGCTTCTTTCACTGCCTTTTTTCTGACAAAAAACATCAGTCATTCCACGTTTCATCAGCAACATGATGCATACTTTTGAATGTATTTCCAAGCTGATGTCTGTGCCAGTGACATTAGGAAAACAGATTATTATTATGTAGAGTAAGAACACTGGTCCACCTGTGAGGGGCTATGTTTTTTGTACATTCTAGAATTTTCTTCATTCATTTTAGAGACTAATAAAGCTCATAGGGCAAGTGTTAAATTGGCATGAAATATTGGGAATCTCTGCAGCCCCATCCTCACAAATCTGCAAAGACGATCAGTCAGTCTGCCCTTCTTTTTTTCTTTTTTTTTTCCGGCTGCACTGTTTGTTGGATGACCATGACTGTGCACAGATTATGTGGAAGATCAACAAAAGTTTTCTTGTCATCTGAATTTGCATAGATGCACATCCCAGCAAATCAGCTGTGGAGATGGAACACATATCCCCAAACATCACAGACTTTATGTTCTACTTGAGATGCTTTCGGTCAGAATCGGAATATGGATCAAGCAGAAATTTGCAAGCCTAAATTGTAATGTTATATTTTACAGCAGGTGTGAGTGGTCGCAATGCAGATCATCAGCAGCTCATGCAGCATGTAACAAAAGATGTACATCACATCCACAGAGTATATAACTTACTGCGAAACATCACTCAATGCTCAAGCTACCTTTGGTGGAATACAATCAAACATGTAAACCAGTGACATGTGCTCAGAGAATGTTTTGAAAACGAAACAAACTCTTATCAAACCGAAAGCAGCCCGAGAAGGAATTTGAAACTTCTCATCAGGAACATCGTAGCTATTGTCAAGAGGGGTAAAATAGAGGGCCCATGCACATTCCAGTGGGAATGTGCATGTTAAGAAGTGGAGATTGGATTAATGTGTTGGCGTGATCTAATTTAACCAGAACTTGAGAGAAAGAGCACAAAGAATGACTATAAGGAAACCTCTCTCAAACAAATCCATTTGTCCGCCTTATCATTTCACTCCTCAGAATCAGAAATTTGGCTCGAGCAAAGCGAGCTTATCAGAAAGGTGCGGAGGGTTTTCGGTGATTCCCAGAGCTCCAGTCGTTCTTGTCTGCCTTTCTTTGTCTTTCGTCACTTTTCAGTAGCAGTGGAACACGTGTTGTAACGCATCTGTTCGTACTTTTGAGCCACAACAGGAGAAAAATGAGATTCACCACAGTGCTTCTCATTTCATCTTGTGTGGCTGCATGAAATGATAAAAAGTACAGTTTGAAAGTACAGTTCAAAATGTAACTGCTGTTTTCAATGCAGAGTTATTCCTTTTTTTTCCCTCAAATCTCTTCAGAGAAGAGGATGCTTATAGATACTCTTGTTTTCAAGATGGATTCTTTTGATGATTTTTTTCTTTGGTGGTCATTGTGGACATTGTTATTGTTTCCTCATATTTACATTTTTTTTTTCACATTTGCCATCTCAAATGTATGTTTTGGAGGAAAATATGGGGTAGGTGAATATCGACTTCAAGTGATAAAACGTGTGTATAATATACACACGTTTTATCACTTGAAGTCGATATTCACCTACCCCATGCACTGTTGTGCATATATTATATGCACAACAGTGTTGGTGATTTTGATAACTGGCAAATCATTTCCAATCCAACCAATAAAGAATCCATCAATCAAAACATTGAAAAAAAAAAACACCTCTGCTTCATAGCCATAATATAAGATCCAGGTAGACAGATATCATGGGAAGATACTTCTACTACTACCACTACTACTACTACTACTACTACTACTACTACTACTACTACTACTACTACTACTACTACTACTACTACTACTACTACTACTACTACTACTACTACTACTACTACTACTACTACTACTATTGGTGATAAATAACAAAAAATGGTGAATAACATTCTAATACCACTTCATGCATGCAATTCTGAGTGCACTGATACAGAACAGATGGGTTGATTCAAAATACAGAATATATATAAAAGAAGAGAAAAATTTACATTGTTTGCTTTATTCTTCTATTTTTATTGTGTATATATTCATTGTCTCATCATCTCTTTGTCTCTCCCCCAGGTCTGCTGTGGATGGTGGTGGTGATGAACCCAGGGTACTCAGTACGGGACAAGGAGCAGTGGAGGGAGAGGTTACGGCAGTGGAGCTCCAACGACCTCTGTCCACTAGAAGACGCCGACGCCCGCAGTAATATTCCAAACCCAGGACCAGGTGCAATAAACAATGTGGCAGGTATGTATGTGCTGGTATGCTGGCTCCACATTATCAGCGGCCCAGTGGCCCGGTGGCCTGGTGGCCCGGTGGCCCGGTTGCTCGGTGGCCCGGTGGCTCGGTGACCCGGAGGCCTGGTGGCCTGGTGGCCCAAGGCCACCAAATGTTGATGCTTGGCCACCAAATATCCCAAAAAGTTATCTATTGGTGGCCTGATCGGGCAACTAGGATTTGAAATGGATTGATATGGTTCTTTTTAAATTTGGGTCACCAAAATATGAAATGTAAAGGTAGTAGTCGCTCGAATGGGCCACCAGAGAGAAAAAGTTTGTGTGGAGCTCTGCTTCAAGTCATGTGACCATAATCCACTTGTGGTGGGCTTAGCACCCAGGAGATGTCAGTAGAGTAAAAATTATGCCATTGATTATATTCTCTTTGTAGATATTTGGAGTCGGTAGTTAGGGAAGTGACATGACATGAAATTAATTTATGTGAATGCAGGAAGCTTGTGTGTGTTCCGCTTCACCTAGTTCAAGGTAGCATCGGTCAGAACCAGAAGGGCGCATCTGTCAGACTTTTTGAAGCATCTGTGCCTTTTATGCTCTCAACTGGCAAAGTAAATTACAGTAGTGTGAATCTGTTATTATTTCATTGAAGGAAACAGGATGAATCTCCAAAATAGAAGCTTGATTTTGATGGACTGAAGCAACCTGTCTCGATGCCAGCAAATATTTCTCAAAAGTGAAGCATTGGAAATCCTTATTTCTTAAAATAATTGGGTTCACTTGTCACACATCTATTCAATTTTGATTACTATTTCATTACTATACAACATGTACTTGTTTATGTTATCATGGTATCATGGCAGTTTGAAAACATTTTTTCTTGCTCATCCTCTTCCTCCTCCTCCTCCTTCCTTCTCCCCCTCCTCCTCCTCCTCCTCCTCCCCATCCTCCTCCTCCTCAACCTCCTAATCATCTGCCTCTTCCTCTTCATCCTCATCTTCGTCTCTCTCGTCCTCCCCCTCCTTCCCCTCCCCCATCCTTCTGCTCCTCCTGCTCCTGCTCTCACTCCTCCTCCTCCGTCTCCTCCGTCTCCTCCAACATCACCTCAGGACCGTCAGGGAACGGCGAGAGGCCTCGAACTATCTTCACACGGGCGATAGAGGCCTGCGACCTCCAGTGGACCGACAACCACTTACAAAACGTCTTGACCAAAGACTACTTCTTGTGTGTGCATCATCATAGAGACATGGACTTCGGTCTCTTCAACCAGTCTGGTTACCCCCTATGGTCAGGTAATTACTCATTGTCCTTCATGCTTTTCTTTGATTTGTTTTGTTTTGTTTTGGTTGTTGTTTTTTTCTGATCACAAACCTATATGTACTTCTCTAGAGTAGACCATCAGAAAAAAAAGAAGAGATTTTGACATTGCAGATTTCTTCTTTGTCATATGACTACTAAAGGCTCTGTTTATTTCAAACAGGTAAGATTTGATACAAGTGATTCTTGTCATAACTGAGTTTTTGTATTAGCCTGATAATTTAAAAAAGGTCTTGTCAATGACAAACAGTCGTACTGGTTCATGTATTCATGGCTTTGTGAGTACTTTTTTCTTCTTATATTGTTCCCCCTCCCCCCCCCCCCCAAAAAAAAAAAAAAAAAATGTAGGGGGTACATGTTGTTATAACTTCTCAAATCCACACAATCAAGAATGAATGTGAAAGGAATGTTCATAATCAACCCATTAGAACTGAATTTACATAGCTTGTTTCAAAATTATCTTTTCCTAGGCACTGGGCATAGTGTAGATTTGTACATGAAATTGCACTTTCTGAAAAGTTTCAGAACACTGAGCTGCTTTTATATGCAATGAATAAATTGGTGCATATTGGATAATTGTTATGGTATTGAAGCAACTTGTATTTAAACTCCATGTTTGCAGTTATGATTGGATTTCCTTTCCATAACAGTGAAATTATCATGCTCCATAATGTATGTTTTCTATTTCACAATATCCTACCTATGCAGGCTTTACTAGAACAACAGCCTTAACTAATGTACATTGAGCTTTTAATGAATGATATTGTCAATACATCTGTGCATAATGTAAACACCACCTATAGAACATCCCCCCCCCCCCAGCTGTTACTTTCGTTGGTGCCTCACAACAAAGTAGGCCAACAATGATGCTAGTTTCAGTCAGGGGTTGCTATTGCATTGGTGTACTTTACCTATTTTATTCCCAAGGTGTGGGGACACCATCCAATCAATCCTTCCTGTCTTTTAACACTGCCTGTCACCTCCCATCTTCCCCCTCCCACCCCACATACCCCCAGCGGTTGCTACCCTCTTATTCTTCCATTGGTATCCACCCTCTTCATTCACGCCCCAGGGAGTAAATGGGCCCCAAATTATGCCCTTAGCGCCTTAGAACTCCTGGCTGTATTGAATGCCAGAGCGTGAAAAAAAAAAAGCAGCAAAATGTTCCTGTGCTCCCTCCCTCTGCATAATCTGGCCCTAGGAGGGGGTCGTCATTCAATCAGTGAGGTTGCTGCACTTTCTTCCAGGGGTGCAATAGGGGTGCAAAGCATATTCCATTTGCCCAAAGAATGTTGCACTCCTGGATGGAGTCCTTTCCTTGTGAAAGACCCATGCATACTTGTGGTAATGACATGGGGTATTTCACATGAAAACCATCTAAATTTGAATCAAGCGACCTGGTCCATGAATTCCCAGTCATTATCATTTATGTGAACTAGTAGCTTCAGGCAAAAAGTGCAGACTTGGCTGCAAAGCTTGTGTACCAAATGGTAGGGTACGCACACTCGTAGACAGGAGTTGCATACTCCATTCAAACAGAAAAAAAAAAAAACACACTCGTGAATCAAACAGATTTCTTCTCAACAGAGAAACATCAATTAGAGCGAATTTGTCCATTCCTGCAAAATACCATTCATCGTCCTTTAAAAAAAAAGGAGATAGAAAAAGGCATTCCTCCTTACCCAATAACTGTGGTATACTTTGTGAGACATTAGTGCCCATGTGGTTCTGAACAGGCGATATACAGTATGTCGTCACCTAAGGTTTTCCCCTCTCTAACTGTATGTTTGATCCCATGTGCGTATGTAACTGTATGTCCATGTGATCACCAAGTTTACTGCCTTCATTCCCCAGTCAATAAATCCGTTATGTCCAGTTCCCTCCAAACGGATCTCGATAGTCTTTGCTACGAGCTGTATGATATAACGCTCCACTGATAGTTCAGCACTTGCATGGAATCTCAAGGTATCATAATTGCTGTTGCCATGGCTACTGCCATACATATCAGCTGTAAGCATCAATGTCATTGCCATAGCTACTGTGGTAGATGTGACATGTAATAATCACAAATCCCTTGATGAGATAGAACCTTGGAATGGTCTCTGTAATCATTGTATATTGTCACACTCTTTTGAAAACTATCCCCCTTCATATGAAGAAATATACCCATTTAAAAATTAGCTTTGTTACTAAAAAGCAAAAAAAAAAAAAAAAAAGTCTAGAAAACCAGTCCAGAAAAACAGGCCACAGCCTGGGAGTTAGGCTATACTGATATCATGCACTTCTACTTGAACAAAGTTGCAGCGTATAGCTGATGTGGTTGCTACTACATATCCTCTATATATCCTACATATCCTCTTGAGTTATGTATGCATGGGACTTGGGTAGGACTAGTCATTGTGTTCCGGATCACATGGCCAGTGGAAAAAGCTGACGTAATTGTTGGCTTGATCGTCATTCATCTTGAAAGTTAATTCATTAGAAGTCAGCAATTATGCAGAAGGCAGTGTAGCAGGATTAGAGAGATAGAGAAAGAGAGGGAGAGAGGGTGAAAGAGACAGAGGAATGTGAAGAGTGGCATAAAAGTAGAGAAATAAAAGCAAATAAAGTTGGGAAAAGAGGAATGAAAGGGAAAGAGAGGGAGAGAGATATAAAGAAGTGACAGGTAGAGATCAGTGGAGAAGCAAAACTGCAATGCCCTGAAAATTTACAGAGAAAATTTTCGTTTTTGGGCGTGTAAGTGCAGGGTGGAAAGCATAGGAACCCATTTTGTGCAGTCGCACAGGGACTGAAAGAATCTCTGAGGATGATGACGGAGTACTGGTAGTGGATCATCTGGTAGAGACCTCGAAGAGTAGTCTGAAAATCAAATCAGGGCAATTAGCCCCCCCCCCCCCCCCCATTACCCACAGGCTAAATGCTGGTTAGTGATAAGGTTCGAGTAAAGATTAGGGTTAGGTTTAGGATTAGAGTTAGGGTTAGGGTTAGGGTTAAGTTTAGGATTAGAGTTTGGGTTAGGGTTAGGTTTAGGGTTAGAGTTTGGTTAGGATTAAGATTAGGTTCATGATTAGGATCAGGGTTAGGGATAGGGGAAGGGTCTGGGGTGATTTTCCAGGGGGTATATTTCCTTAGAACCTCTGAACAAAATGTCAGAGGAAACCAAAAGATGTTTCAGCATCACATTGGAGATGGGGAGAACTTGTTGCTTTTTGCAGTTAATACGTGACAGATAATCGAACACCATATACCAAATCAGGAGGGCAAAGACAGAAAGGATGATGATGAGGAGGAGGATGAAGAATAGGCATTTGCATAGATGTCAATAGTGAAGACAGTGGCAGAGAGAACGAGATGGAGGTGGATGGAAGAAAAATTGTAAGGGAGATTGGGAGGAGATAGAAGGAGGAAATTTACACAGAGAGTGCAGAAGAGAGAAATGAATTGCACAACCTTCGATATTGTTTGGCTTTTGTGCGCCACGCTTTTGTCCGTTCACTTCTCGAGTGATTAGACACAACTGTAGCATGAACGCAAACGTCTGGAATATGGTCCATGCTAACACTGACTTCTCCCAGTAATTACTGCTCATTGTTGTGTATGTTAAAACATTTAATAATGGATCGCTTGGCTTTTTTTTTTCTTTCTTTCTTTTCTCTCTCTTTCTCCCTTTTGCTGTTTTTTCCCCCTTCTGTACAGCAAAGCTGAGCAATGCATATTTTGTCTGTCATTACCATCAGAGCGAATTTTTGTGCCGTGTAGATGTGACCTGCTGCATACTTCTATTTGCATCAGTGATTAGCGATGACGGGAGGAAAAATAAAGGGCTTCCATAAGTGAAAACAACATGATGAAAATAACACATGAATGAGCAATCACATTAGTCTATGGGAGCTTATGCATGAACGTGATGACATTTTAGGAGTTTTTTGCCATAACGAAGGAGACTTTCTTTCTCTGCCGAACATGAAAATTACTTCTTTTGTTTGCCTGCAGGTTACTGGCAGGCATCGCGACAAAAGACTTTTGTGAAGCAAAAGGGAATTGCAGCCAACTTTTATCATTGCCTTACTCGTAACAATAATTGGTTTGTGTACTCCTATATCTCTGTTAACAATGAAGAGATCCAACGTTATGCAAGCCGTCTCTAGCCCTGGTTTTGTAGATCAAGGATGCTGCGTGCGTTAATCAAGCTTATGCGAACATATGCTGAAATATCTGTTGGAATAGAGATAAGTTAGGCAAAGATTCTCATCTATCAAAAGGAAAGAATGTCTATTACCATGGTAGTTCAATTCGTCTACAAATCAATGCACTGCCTACCAGTGGCGTTGTACATAAGGTACACTGTTTTATATGTTACTATCTGAGTTTGTTATGAAGTGTCCTTTATGACCAATCAGATTGTTGCTCCAAAGGGCTAGTAGAATTATTTCAAGAACCATAGCTATCTGATTTTGTTATAGAGCATACTTGGTGATGCATCAGATTGTTACTTCAAATGCTGAGTATAATTATCTCATGAACAATAGCTATGTTAGTTTATAATGAAGTGTCCTTTATGGTAAATCAGATGGTTACTTCAAATGGCCGGTGAAATTATTTCATGAACCATAGCTACGTCTGTGTGTTCTATCCTGTACCCACGTATGCCCATGTCAAAGAGGCATGAAAGCCACTAACAGTAGAGGGCGTAGGCAGGTTCTGCAACCCTCCTCCCCTCCCCCCCCCCCCTTCTCCTCCTTCGCCCCTTTGTAACATGGTCACACGATTGGTCAAGTGAAGTGGGCTGCCATCTCGTAAAGTGAACTGCCAGCGCTGCCTCATTACCGCCTGATGCATAATGCCGGCTTGTGGCCGGCCGCACGGCCGATCTATGCAGGAGAAGAGGGAGAAAATTGTCTCCGGAGTCGCCGGGATTTATTTGACAAGCCCCTGAATGCAAAACCACTTGTTTTACAGTCACTTTCCACATTTTCTTCTCTCCCCCTATTTTTCTCTCCCCTTCCTTCTCATTCCTCCTTTTCCTCTCTCTCTCTCTCTATCTCATATTTCCCCCTGCGACTGTCATATATCATGTGCTCTTATGGCTATATATATTAAAGCTGTATGGCTTTCCCACTCGTGTGTCTTTTTTCCTTGGAGTCTATTTGTGGAAAGCGTTGAAAACCATCGGATCCTTTAGCTGTATATTCTTCCCCATACCCTTTATAGCTCTGATGTGGGGATTCATGTAGTCCTTATATTCTAACCCTGTTTTAAGGCACTGTTTGAAATACTTCTTTTATTTATAGCCCTATTTGACAGATGCATAAATGTGGTCTGTGCATATGTAAATATCTCACAAGAGATGGTGAAGGAAAAATCTTGTGATATGTAACAGATTAAGACAATGCAAAACAAACACACATAGCACATAATCAAATATATCAATGAATAGATATATTTGGAAAACATGCATATATAGATATATATACCATACTTGAAAATGTTTACAGGTGATTCAGTTGATATTGTATATCTCTCTGTTTATCTATCTATCTATCTATCTCTCTATCTCTATCTATCTATCTATCTATCTCTCTATCTATATATCAATATATGATTTCTGCTTAATCACCTGTTCCTGTCAATATCCTCTTTCTATGCCAGTGCATGCCCCAGGATATGGAACTCAATGGGAGACTGGTTCCAATCTGCCGTTTCATAAGAGGAGAAAATATATTCATAATGAGAAATAGATAGACAGAGAGACAGAGAAAGGGAGAGGGAGTAGAGGAAGATATATATAATAGAGACAGAGAAATATATATATATATATATATATATATATATATATATATATATATATATATATATATATATATATGTATGTATATACTTATATATGTTAGATAGAGAGAGAAATATATAGATAGAGAGAGAGAGATTGTGAGAGAGGGAACAAGGAAATGGAATACCAAGCCCTCCTCTGTGGCATAAAATTGTTATCAATCAAGGCTGGCATATCGTGCACCAATTTGAATATTATGCAGAGAATAACTGAGGCTGTGATGATTTGTGCTGTCAGGCTGAAATTTTTTTTTTTTCCCCATCTCTCTTTTCCACGGTGTTCAAGTCCGGCCTGACGACAGTCGGTACGCTAGCTGCCTTTTTCTCGCTTTTTCCCCCTCCCTCACTCACACTCTGACAGAGAAATCAGTGTGAATGCGTGGTGTGATATAATCCATTTTACAACAGGCCAAGCCTCAGTGACTACATCCTGTCACTTTCGAAAGTAATGCTGGAGGCAACTTAATATCTGGATTTCCATTCCTTTATTTTATTCCCCCACCCATTTTTTTGTTTGGTATGGGAATACTGGGAATGGGGGTGTTATTGGAAGGGGGAAAGGGGCGGTTTAGTCTCCATTAGATGGCTTTTCAACGTAATAGAATTATGATTCTTGGAATCAGTACGAGGATGATGAAAAATATTTGCGATGATATAATGTTTGCAGGTAAATGTGAGATGCTGTATGTGCTTGTAGAAACCTTTAGCAGCCGTGGAGATTGAGGTTGAAAGTAAAGACTTGAGTTTTTCACCATTTTGTGGCTTTATTTCTTTGTGCCTTGAAGATTTTAGAGCATTAGAATTGTTAGTTGATTCATTATTACCCCTCCCCCCAAAAGGGGACCTTTATCAGAGCTGTCTCAGTCAACATCCTATTTCAGAAACTTCTGTTAATACCATGTCCCATCCATAAGGGTAAGACACAGATCTAAGCAGGATTGAATGTGAGGTCATAGGTTACTAGCAATCATGACTTTTCATCAGGGCCCACTTCATACATGGGACTCTTGGTTCTTTTAAAATGCATTATAGCTGATAGACTGGACATCTGTGCTTGTAGTCAGTGTGAATTGGGTATGAGCTTTGTTGATGGACTGGAATCTCTTATCAAAGGTCGTATACTCCTTTTGGAAACATCACAGAATTTTGCAAGGTTAAAGAATAATGTCACCATTACATCGTGTATGAACTCTTATGGTAATACACCTCAGAGTTTTTGAAAAAACAGAAATGCAAAAAAAATAACCACATGGCACTTAAGAATATGCTACCCTTTTGTACTGAGAACAGTCGGTGTATTTTTTATTTTTTTTTGTGGGGGGGGGGGGGTCCAGATAGATTCACTGGAAATCTGTAGTATTGTTTTCCCTACAATCATAAAGAAGTTTTCAGTTTTATCATTTTAAAGGGGATGGCTAGTAACCGATCAGTGGAAATCAGTGGGAGTGCTGAGGGATGATTGTTCCAATCCTTGTGCAGTTTTGTGGGATTCATTTAAGAGTACATTATATATCTACTGTTGTGTGAAAATTATTTGCTTCAGAACGATCTCATATTCAAGTAATGTGCAGATTAATGCCCCGTCAGTGACCAGGGACGCTTACCTGGAAACATTAAACTGCACATTACTTGAATATAAGACCATTCTGAAGCAAATTATTTTCACACAAGAATAGATATATAATGTACTCTTAAATGAATCCCACAAGGATTGGAACAATCATCCCTCAGCATTCCCACTGATTCCCACTGATCAGTTACTAGCCATCCCCTTTAAGGAAAGGTCTGAATTTACCTACCTCTACAATATACCAGCTTATGAATGGAATCTAATTCAGGGTTACAAAAATACAGAAGAGATGCACAAATTTTAAAAGATAGAAAGTGTGCTTTTTCTTCTACAATGTAAATCAAGAAAATTGGCGAGAGGAAGTGGGCTGAAGTTAGGAAGACTGGAAGGCAAAAAGATAACAAAAGTGGGCTTTCTTTCTAGTGACTGTGGTCAAAAATTGCAGGTGGCATGTAGCTCAACTGAAATGCCTATCCAACAGGCTGGGAATATAGGATGAAAACACTGCACAGTAGGGCAGGTGTATTCTGTGAATTGGTCGACTGAATTTGCTCCTGGGAGGGAGAGGGAGAGACAGACAGACAGACAGACAGACAGACAGACAGACAGACAGACAGACAGACAGACAGACAAACATGCCAACTGACAGAGGAGTTAAACATCTTCTTCCACGTCATATAATGCACACCATTTTATTGTGCATCCGTACTTCTGTCATGTAACATTCCATTTCAAGGATTTTCATCAGCATATAATCCTGGTTACTTTTCTTTCATGGTCTTATAGTGTTCATTCCATCAGTTTTTTTTCCATTCTTTTTTATTAAATGAATTATAAATGAGGAACGTCAAAGGGTCCATTTTCTTTGGTAACAAGAATTTACTGAGAGTTCATAGTTGTATGTGAAGATTTCTTTTTCCCTGTACACCTTCTTCATGTTGATAAGAAAGAAAAAAATAAGAGGAAGAAGAACCATCTATCACAGTTGATACTGTGGATATTGCCTCAAGCATTCGTATCATTTTGAGTATGACTCGTACACTGCTAATGGTGAACTCATTGCTTGTTCATTGTTCGAGTTCTTGTACAGACAGACAGACAGACAGACAGACTAACATGGCTCATTCCCCGACTGTAGAGATTTGTCTCCCCCCTTCTGATCTTGACCCGCTCCGCCCCGTTTGTCACCATGTTACTTTTTGAACTCCCGTGACCTCTACGGGACGACTCCGCTTCCACGGGCGTGCGTCACCTTTTGTAGTCGCCAACAATGGCTTTGTTTTGATTGACAGGGATGGGATGGGGTTGGGGTGGGGTTGGGGTGGGGTTGGTGGGGGAGGGTTAGAGAGGGATGCTGCGGTTGGTTGTTCGCGAGAGGGCGAGGATTGAGGAGAGGGTATTGAAATGCCGCACACACCAGGAGCCGATGGTGGGGGAGGACACTCGGTCGCATCGGAAGACCAGCAAATGTTTATCCACCTGTGTTACTCGATACAAGGAGGGAATTTCGGATGAGTGGGAGGGAAGGAGTGATGGGACAACCAAAAAAAAAAAAGGCAGACCGCTGGTATCATTTCGATGCATTGAAGCCTCGTTCCGTGGAATGGTTGGGTGTGTTAGCACAATGCCTTCTCTCGGAGGCGACGGGGAAAAGCGAGATGTGAGGAAAATAGCTTGGTATTTACCTCAGCATGGCATGACTTTTTGCTGTATTCTGAGACCTCTCAGATGCTTTTAGTCCCTAGTCTCACTGTTTGTCGTCTGCTAGCTCCTGTTTGTTCCTGCCCCTCTTTTTCCCGCCACTGCTTCATGATAGAGCTTTTAAAGTCTTTTTCCCCCCCTGTGGATGTCTACCTTTTCATCCATGCTGATCTCTTATTGTTACTTTAGTGTCTTTCCTCAGCTGTCCCCTTCTCGCACATTCTCCCTACTCCAAGTATACTCATGTACACTGTGATGTAAGGTGTTCAAGACCCCACCCCCTTGAGTGTACACCATGCTGTACCTGCATTGTGTTCTGTGTTCTATCTATCCACATGCCTAATAATTATGGTACAGTAAAGACAGTGATACACAGCGTTCTGCGTATGTTAGGCATGTACATTATTGTCAGCAATTGCAATCAGTTTTTGTGACAACAGTAAAACAACTTCGAACAGTGTGGTCATTTCACCACACTACAAATTGACACAGTGATTACAGAGAGGAGTATGATTGTCTCTGCAACCATAGTGTGCAACTCTTTATTAATACATAGTATGACACTGTCAACACTGATAATGTGTGTAGACAAAAGAAATGATAGAGTTGTTTGTTACTAGCTAGAGTGCACACAGTGTGTCTTCCTGCCCACAGTGTTGTACACTTTGGTACAGTGTGAAACAGTGTTAGTGCTTTGTGTGCATATTGATTGACCAAATATGCTGTGGGATTCATGCTTTTCTGACAGCTCGCTGTGATATTCCTGTGCTCAAAAGTGTTCTTGTCTCTGTAATATGGCATCAAGTATTGTCAACACCCCGAAATCATTCATAAAACATACGGATGTTCGACTGTGGTGACTTGATACAATTACCAGCAGGGGGCGATGTGGTGTAATAGACACAATATAATAGTTTTACCAGAGTGGGTGAAAGCGAGAATTCATGAACACAAACCTAATTTCTCTTCCAGAGCATCTACCCACAGCCTGTGCCCGGGTGGATGCCCTGCGCTCCCATGGCTACCCCAAAGAAGCCCTCCGTCTGGCGGTCTCCATCGTAAGATACCTCAAAAAAGTACAGCAGGACCACCTCAAGCAGGCCAAACATGGTAGGTATCCCCCCTCCTTTCTCTTTTCTTATGTGTCATTCAGACCTCAAGTTTATAGCGTGAGTTACATGTAGTAGTTATATGTGAAAGGGTTGTATAAGTTCTCTCAGCTTGTCACAGAAGTACACACATCCTATAAACTGTGCCATTACAACTCAAGAAGCGCTTTCCAGCATAGTTCAATTTCATTTTGGCAGGAGGCAGATGTAGAAACATTTCTTGTTGAAGAATTGCTGGTATTATCGATTGTAGGAACTTTCTCTCATTGAAATTCTCTGTGCAGATGGGCCAAGAAGTTACATTGATTGTACACAACATGTCTTTTCATAATCATTTAAAACTTTATAATAAAAGTGAAAACAGATATTTGTGCCTGCCTGTCATTTTCTAATATTATAGTCCTTGTCTTTATGTTCATATTTGTTGTTGTTGTTTTTTCATACATGTGTCTGTTGATGTTTTTATTTGTCATTTGCATGTACTTGTACATTTGTACTCAACTTCTTAGCTGATGTCTGGCATAATATATCGTGATGAAACAAAGATACCCAAATTCATGCCCGACACATTTTGTGGTATGAGGTGAAGGTAATAATAATGTTTATTTTTTTGTGCCACGTCTCTTGCCAGGTGCCCGGAAGTCCAAACACAGGAAGTGCTCTCCGCCCAGTATGACAGCCAGTGAGATGTTCTACACCAGCACCGGTGGGAGCGGCACCGGCAGCAGCGGCGGCGGTCTGTGCCGGGACGCCAGCGAGGCGTGGATCGGACACCCCCTGGACCCCATCGGCTGCCTCCTCGACACGTTACTCGAGGCTTCCTCTGCCAACCCTCAGGGGGGCGACGGTGGAGATGGGAGTGGTAAGTCGACATTCTCTTTACTATGTCATATGGTCGGCATACATACTGGTTGGTGATTGGTCATAACACAGTCATGTGACTATTACAGTGAAGATCGAAATCGTTTTATTGTGAGCAGTGTCATTATGTCAGGAAATATACACCAAAAGTAATTAAAAATTTTGACTGGTTGCTGACAGGGCAAGATTTAAATAATGTATGTATCATTTTATGTAGATCCTCTAGTATGACATGCCTTGTCTATCATTGTAATGTAACATCCGACAGTCTTTTGGGAGTTATATTTTCCCCTTGAGACAATAGTTTCCCTCAGTGCAATCTCTTACAGAAAATATAACTCCTATGGAGACATCAAAAAGTATATCACATCTCTACACAGACGATTAATTAATGTTGACAAAACCTATATAGCTGACTCTTGTACAAGCCTTTGTAGCATGGTATTACAGCCATTCCTTCAAGATATTGAATGGCGTTGTTTCATTTGTTACACATGGAGCATCTGCAAGTGTGCTGTATGTATTTCCTAAGTCTGTTGATTATATGTTACTCGTTGTTTTAAAGCAGAACTGTCCCCCTTGAAATGATCAAAGTCACGGTGCCTCATAAAATAACTGAAAGCTGGCGATGCTTCATGCCAACAGTGCAGCTGCTTAGAATGAGTAGGTGTGTGCCATACAGCGCTGAAACAGAATCCACCCACTACTGCTGTCTCATCTCTGCACTGATTTGAGGAACATTTTTGTCTCTTTTCTCCCCTTTTTATCTCTCTTTCTCCTGCTCTTTTTTTTTTTTTTTAGAGTGAGAATAAAAGGGTCTTGTCCAATTTCCAGAGCGGAAGCTAGGTTTAGGAGCCCCAGCTGTTGCGAGGAATCTTTGCAAGAATTCAGAACATTTGAAGGAAATCGACGCGAGCACATATTGATCAGTGGCGTGGCCCCCCGCAGGGAGCCGTGTCCTGGTGGGGATGAGTGGAAAGACGTCAACCACAAGTTGATGGTTCGGGGTTCGGGCTCGTGCAGTTTAAAAAAAGGCACACAAATTGTGCCAATTCACCGGCAGATGTCGCCCAGCACACCATGGGGATGAAACCTCTTTCACTCCATAATCCTACCCCCGATAAAGCACAGATCAAACCGTTTTTCTTTCTTGTTAAAAGAGGATGCTCTATATCTTTCTGGATGTGAGATATATATGCAGATTGCAAACGGAGATAGGGCTTC
Source organism: Diadema setosum (assembly GCA_033980235.1). NCBI lineage: Eukaryota > Metazoa > Echinodermata > Echinoidea > Diadematoida > Diadematidae > Diadema > Diadema setosum. The sequence continues at coordinate 9,990,155 of CM067072.1, read as the reverse complement.
ACACGGCAGAGCCTGCACCCAGCGTATCTGCTACTGGAAATCATCCAAATGGACATTTATGGGTTTCCAGGAACTGCACACGGCTCCACGGAGGAAACAAAAGGGGGGTGTTCAGCTCTGCGTAGGACAGAGAGGTCGTGTGAATTAGGATCACTACCTGTCTTGTGCAGCCATCCCCACTAGGGTGTGAGGCACACGCTGAAGTACTTAGCGCATTTTGCTCGGCATGTTTTTAGCAATTTCCAGTGACCACTCAGAGTTGTGCCCTTCCGCTACTCTCAAAATAAGTTCTTCCTTCCAGAGGCTAACTCAGTTATAGAGGCCAGGATTATACCAGGGAGCAGATTGTAAATTGTTTCACCGTGTAAGAACATTTTTCATGTAAGTCATTCTTTTCATGTCGCTCACAGGGATGTCAAGCGGTCTATCCACGAGCAGCTCGTCATCCAACCAGTCGTCTTCATCGTCGACGAGCCATGCCAATAACAAGTACCGCCATGTGCGGGTGACGGGCTCGCACGACCCGCTCGAGTCCTACCTGACGCTGGCGTACGAGGTGGCGGTGATCGGACTGGGCCAGCAGCGGGTGATGCCCATGGGGCTCTACGCCCAGGACAAGGCGTGTCGGGCGGAGGAGGAGCTCATCACCAGACACAGCGAGATCCTGATGGACCACAACTTGGTGGAGGTTCTCCAGCAGCAGGCCAACACCCTTATGGAAGGTAGGTGTACCAACCATGCACAAGAGATGTGGCAGTGGCCTAGTGGTTTTTTACTCTGTATTCTAAATCAAAAGGTCTCAGATTCAAACCTCTCCATAACATATATTGTTTATGACTTTGACTTATATATTTTTTTCGACCATGTTCCTTCCTTTTTTTTTCTATGTTCTAAACGTGTAAATGGGAACTTTGTTTAGGATTCAAGCCCTCCCATGACACCTGAACCATGCATTAGATTTAAGCTACCTTTGTTGATATAGGTCACAAAGTTAAGCATTTGTAGTAAAAACTAAATATATTGAACAAATATTTTGCTAGGCATGTAATACCGAACATGGCTGCTAATCATTACAATAACACTCCAAAGATTGTAAATCCAGTTCAAGTCACGTGCATTCTCATGTGATATATGACACGATTTTGGTCATTATTCCATGCAAAAACAAATCTTTTTCTTCCCCCCCCCCCCCCCACAGGTGGGATGGCTAGCGGTCTTGGGAGTATGGTCCGACCCGAGAGTTTCCCCATGCACACATTTGGCAGATACCTCTTTCAGACGCTGCTTCCATACAATGAGGACCTTGCGTACAAGGTCGGCCTACGCGCAATGAGGTGAGAATGGAATGATCTGACATCCAGAGAGCCGTGCACATGAACGGTTTCATGTGCAGTTTGTCACTATCTGAGTTAGGTCCACTAAGAATGGAATGACAGAACGATCTCAAATTTCAAAAGAGCTTCACCTATTTCTTTTTTTTTTTTTTTTAAATCATAGTCAAGTATGTGTGGTAATTTGAAATGGTCACTGCAGATTTGGACAGAAAATGATAGGGGTTTATGGTATAACATATGTGGTTTGCTTTGTGTGTGACATAACATTGTGTAAAGTTACAGAAATAACACACATTTTTCCTGTTGTATTTTGTAGCAAGTATATGCTAGTAGTGTCCCAACAGAGGAAATGTGCATACTGGTTAACAGTGTGTGTTCTGCAATTGTGGTAGAAATGAATTCATACAAAATGAAAAGAAAAGGATGAATTGTTTCAAATAAATAATTCTTGCTTTAAAGGTAGGGAATCCCATTTGCATGCCTTAAATGAAGAGTTGTATGAATACAGTGGTATGTTGAAGAGAGTATCATTTTAGAAACTCCCATAAAGTATTAGAAGTGGAAGGTAACATTTAGTACATATTTATTGACCGTTAGATTTTGAATTGAATTTTTTTCGGGGCTCACCGTAAATTCCAGTACATTATAGGCTACCTTTGCAGACCCATGCACTGCATGTGTGTCCATCATGTATATTTTGTGAAGAAAGTTCATCAAAACTTACAAACATTTCTATATACATTCTTGCCACACACTCTATATGTTATTACATCAGCTCTTATACTTTTAGGTTTGTGTTTATAGATAAAAGATACAGAAGACTGCAACAAAAAGGCTTAAGTGTGGCTGACACACAGAACTACTGAGTAGTTGAGTTTTGTGCATTATTCAAATTGTAGATTACTGTTGACTCTCAAATTTCTCAGCAGTGGCCTAAACAAGTACCCTGAGGTTCATATTTAATGTTTTGCTGCATTTTGGGAGGTCTGTAAAAGGTATCCCCTACCTTTAAGTTGTTTTTGTCACAACAAAATTGTTGTTATTGATGTAAATAATGAACTCATTCTTGTTGATGTAAAGGGCGATTTGTCAATCAGTTCCACAAGATCCAGTGTTCCTTCTCTGTTTGTAACTCACAGGCTGCCCATTCTAGAGGAAGGGGCATCGGTGGCCGGAGGCCTGACCGCCAGCAGCATGAACGCTGTCCTGATGGGACGCTACCCTCGCTGGTTCGTGCTGGGCCACATCGAGTCGCAGCAGTGCGAGCTCGCCAGCTGCATGATCACAGCTGCCAAAGGTTGGTCTCGAGAGTCAGGGCATACACCATTATTGTGCCACCATGGGTGTGATACTGTATACGCAGAATATTTCGCGAGGTTTTCATTATCGTGAATTTCACGAGTTAGGTGCTATTCGCGAAATTAAAGACACACAGAAATAATAACTGTGATACCGATATGAATGTGACGCACATGCATACATTTCTCCATTCAACACAGTCCTCCACGATCACGGATGTAACCTCTCGCGAAATCGTCGGGAAGTCCCGATTTGTGAAAATTTAGACTTCCTAATCTTTTGGCATATACAGTACTATTAACAGATGTGTTGTTTTCTTTGCAGCATTCCTTCCAACTCCCCCGCTCCCAATCTTTTTGACAGCAGTTCTTTTATTAGAAGTCAGCCGAGAGACATCACAGAAATGTTTGCAAATGACATCTGTGTAATTCAGTTTAGATACGATGATTTCATGACTTTATAGCTACAATTGTCACTGAACACAATTCAGTTCAATTTATTTATTTTTCAATTCAATTCGGATATTATTTTTCATCCAACAGAGAGTGAAACAGAGTATAACCATGCATAAAACAAACACATTGTTTAATTTCAATCAAAGAAAAAAATATATAATACAATGTGAATCAAATTAAAATACAAATTATGACAAAAATTTACAGTTCAAATTGCTGCATTGCTTCTATGCTGCTGCAAGTGTAAAATGTTGGACAGATTTTATTGATGCATGATAATGACTGAAATGTCTTTGCATTTAGATGACCCCCGGCGGTTGCGAACAGTTTTGGAGGCTGCCCAGCGCCACATCCACAGCGCATCGCAACTCTTCAAGCTGGCACAGGATGCGTTCAAGGTGGCAACACCCGTGGATGGGCCAACGCACTGCACGCTGCTGAAGGCGACCTTTGACCTGGGTCTGCACATCATGCGGATGACTTTGGCCAACAACAACTGGCGGCGGAGGGACATGGTGCACTGGATGGTGCGGTGCGCAACCGAGATCGGCATTAGTGCCCTAATCACCGTCATGCAGTCCTGGTACACCCTCTTCTCGCCAACGGAAGCCACGACGATGGTGGCCACGACCGTCATGTCGCCCAACACGGCGGTGCGGCTCAACCTGAACTTCCGGCAGCAGGAGGAGCTGGCGAGGTGCGCGCGGAGCGTTGCGCTCCAGTGTGCCGCCAAGGACCCGCCATCCTGCGCGCTATGTGCGCTTACCCTCTGCGAGAAGGACAATGTCGCGTTCAAGGCGGCCTACCAGATAGTCGTGGATGCGGCGGCCGGAGCCATGAATTCCCAGCAGCTCTTCACGATAGCACGGTACATGGAGCACCGTGGATACGCCACTCTGGCTTACGACCTGGCCGTGTTGGCGATGCGCAACCTGTCCCTAGGATACAACCAGGACACTCACCCGGCGATAAATGACGTGTACTGGGCTTGCGCCCTCAGCCACTCCTTGGGCAAGGAGCAGCTGAGTAACATCATCCCTCTAGTGGTCAAGAGTGTCCAGTGTGCCTCGGTCCTGGCAGATGTGCTTCACAGGTGAGCCATCAAGAATCTCATTAGTCAGCAGTGATATTGTTATATTGATATTATATTGTGATATTGATATTTGCTGATGTCCAGAAGAGCTGATAACATCTCCGTGCATGTACAGGACTCTCTCATGCATTGCCTGTCTTCACCTATTCAATATTTTTCTAAATCTTGATGCATTTTGAACACAGCTGTGTGAATCACAAATTTAACCATTGACATGACAACACTGGAGCATAAATTTCAAACCAAATGGACATCAATGACTATCACTTTGTTACTTTTGGTCACTTATGTCATTACTCTGATGCTTATCTTTCCTGCAGATGTACCCTCACTGCGCCCGGCGTGGGCTGCCCACCAGACGCCAAGCGCCGCTGCATCAAACTCTTGCCATACGACAAAGATCCCATGCGGCAGCTGCTGGACGCTGCCATCTTGGCGTACATCAACACCGCCCACTCGCGGCTCACCCACATTTCGCCACGCCACTACGGTGACTTCATCGAATTCCTGGGCAAGGCGCGCGAGACGTTCTACCTGGCGCCCGATGGACACATGCGCTTCACCAAGCTCATAGACGATCTCAAAATCATGTACCGCGGCAAGAAGAAACTTATGCACCTGGTCCGCGAGAGGTTCGGATGACGCTGGGCCCACTTTGAGCCCTACCAAGCCCCTAGACAAGCTGTACTGCAAAGGGACTGTGGGGCATTTGTCTCGCCTGTGTGTGCTTGGTGGGTTTAATCTTACCACAACTGGAGTAGTGAACATACCCCTTCCCTCCAAACAAAACAGAATATATGAATGAACGAAAAGAAAACACGCAAATGGGTGTTTTAGCAAAGCATTTTGTCAAAAAAAAAACAGAAAATGAAAGGAGTTGTGCAGCATCATCCTAATGATTTGTTTTGTTGTAAGTAGCCCCAGTGTCTTTTTTCTTGCTCATGTTGATGGATGACCAGTGGGCGATGTGTGGACTCTCTGCATGTCCATGTTGATAACTCCCTCTTATCGTGCCATGTGCTCCAAACTGCAGTATTCTAGATTGGATGAGTCTCTATGCTGGCGCTGTATGCTACACTCGAGTTGAGCATAGGTGGTCTCAAACCACTAAAGCAAGCTATCTGGCATAGCTTGACAAATAAGAATGAAGGACAAACATATGCATGTCTCGATACGACTGCTCTAGAAGATAAGGTAGACGTACCGATGTTACCAAGAAATGGCGATGTCATCATGAACAAAACTCTGGATGTGTCTGCTGCATGCGTGAATTCCACAGACAGATAGATTATTAATAGACAGTGAATGGATTGAGGGTAAGAATATCTGGCTGGTCCAATGTGGAAATTGGTGTGTGAGTGTGCTTGGGTTAGCCTGTCCCGAGAGAGAATCTTGTGTTGTGGAACCAATCCAGGCATCTATGAATGATGACGTCGTGGCCGCGAAACGCTCTTGGGTGAACAAAGCCATGGGTAGACTCCCCATAGACACTCGCCATAGATTATTTATTGCCAATGATTCAGTAATTTACGAAGACAAGAGAAAAATTGCAATATAGATCTAAATGTATCACTGTGGATGATTTAAATGTGACGGAATGATTGATAGGTAGCTCTAGACACCAATTTATCAGCTGTATTAACATAAGCTATGTGATCGGAAGTCTACTGAATCCAAACCAAGAAATGTTATTTGCCAATGGACAGGTCAAAGAAAAAAAATCTTTATCTCATCTCATGCTACATTGCCAAAGGTGTGTTATAATTGTGAGTTGTACGTCCGTGGATAAAAAACAAACAAACAAGAAAACAATCCTGCGTATTTATATCAAGGTTGCCAAATGGAGTAGATTATTGCCTCTCTGTGTGTGTGGATCAAGAAGCGAGTGAGAAAGATAGTGTGGCTGTGCGGATGCCACTCAAAAACCAATGCAACTTTGCCCAACCTCTGCCGATGTTAGAAGAAAATTTTTGAATATGAGCGTCCAATTTTTCGTAGGCACCATAGGTAAAAGGCAAAGCAAGTGATGCATGTGTTACGTATGCATCATCTCAGCAAGCAATGCATGTATCATGCCTGTATCAGTCGTACAGTAACGCCATCTTGGACATCCCCATATATCCGTAAAAGCAGCGACTATGTGTTTTGATATGTGGGAATGGGTGACAGTATTGAGGAGTTACACTGTAGGTAGTAAGTGTGAAATCGTCTCGTATCAAAACAGAGCTAAGCTGGCCTGGATTACCTAACCACTGAATAAACGATATATCTTTGTATAGCTCCCTCTGGTGGCATTCTCAGTTATGTCACAGTGTATCTTCTTACAGGTTATCTCTTCAGAGATCATGACAATTAAATCTCAAATAGCACATACCTTTTTTGGGGGGAAAAATGTGTCAAAATGACGGATTGAATGATGAAATTTGAGGAGCCCATGGCGCAACAAGGAATGACAAAATTATGAAATAAAATGAGAGAAGTTGATTCAATTCCACGTACACTAAAGATTACCAACATTCAAACATATGTGTGCATGGGACGATGCCTTGCTCAGATATGTGCTCTGTTTGTAGTTGTTGTTGTTTTTTTCTCAAGAATAAAAATTGTATGATGCCTGATGATGAAAAGTTAGTTCCTGGAGGTGATCTCCAAATCTGAGCCTTACCATGACACATCGTTTCTGATGTGAAGTGTTCTCCGACTATAAAAGTATATACAAAGCATTTGTTAAGGATTTTCTGCCAAGATACCCAGTGCTCTCGGGATTTTTTTTTTTTTTTTGGGGGGGGATGGGGAGGGCTGTAATATGACCCTTGACCCATGGTCAGAAGGGGAGAGGAAGGGCGGTAGCTTCAATCCACTTTACTCAGAGCATTCGTGACGCAACTCGAGTTCTGTAGGGCCTGGGGAACAAGTAGAGAACTTCATAGTCTGTGATATAGGGAAACTATTATGTGTATATTGTGATGTAGACATGTCCAGCCACAGATGATGTAATGATGGGTATGCTTTCTGCACAGTCATAAAGACCACAGTATACACGGCTCAGCTCATAGATGATATAAGAAAATGCATATGCTTAACATCAGGGGGTATTGCTTCACCGTCAGTTTTTGCAGACACATTGCATGGCACTGCTGTAAAGAGTAGGTTTGACGTATGTAAAGTCGACAACCCAGCCCCCCCAACTCCCCAGTGTATCGGTTTCCATTCATTATGAATTGTAGTCAGAATGGCTTACCTTTATGATGTATCTACCTCAGAATGACCTCAAGAGTTTAATGTACATAGGCAATTCAGTAGCCATTGCTTGACTTAGGAGTTGTGATTGCATTATTTAAAAGAAAAAAAGACTCCATGATTACTTTGCAGGGATTTTAATTACTACTTCTTTTCTTTTCTTCTTTTTTGATTGAGTGATTTTTTTTTTTTAAAGAATAGGTACTGATCTGCATAGATTTACTGGAGAAAGGGTATAATTTTGTGTTGCAGAGTATGAAAGGCCAAATCAGGGAAAATTTGAAGATTTTTTTAGATTTTCTTCTAAAATGTGCATGTAACAGGAAAGAGGTGAACAGTACCATCATTGTTGTCCAAAAACAGAAATTCTCATGAAAGGTACGGAGTGAGTATTTTTTTTTTTTCAGGAATGATTCTTCTTTGGAGGTTGCCCATCGCAGAAATATTCGCAAACAAAATTTGTTGCAGCCATTAAAGTAAAATATCTAAGTGTATGTTAGCTTGTATGCAAGAGATTTGCTTTCTATTCCTTTGATCTCACTCGTATTTATTTTCAGTTTTACTCTCTATCTCTCTACCACTCACCCAGGATCTATTCTGTTCCCTCTCTGTCTTCTTATCTGTCTACCAAATCATTCTTTCTTTCTTTCTTTCTTTCTTTCTTTCGTTCTTGTACCTGTCTTTCTCTTATATTCCTTTGTTGATCTCTTGCTGCATACAACTGTAGGACCACAAAAATGTGAAATATGTCTGGTAATATTTATGAATGTGTTGATATACAAAGTAGGAACCCCCAAATCCCTTATCTACATGCTGCATTGCAAGATGCCGAAATGACGCTGCGTTATCTTGCGAAGTAACAAGCGAGTAGAAATTTCAAGGAAAGAGAGAGTGGGAGAAAACACGGGTGTTAAAATGTCACATTTCTGAGCTGTAATATATTTATTTATCATGGTTAGTGAAACTCTGGAGCTGTAGTCTTTGCTTAAGTCTGGAGTACTTTTTTTTTTTGGTCTATGTTGCACGAAGCAGTCATTGTCACACCATTGCACATTGGATTATGAAGTGCACAAATCATGTTTTGAGTTCAGTTGATGTCGTGTTCCCTATAATGTTGGTTCAGTGTGTTACCACTTTTTCCTTTTCACCCAGTACCTGAAATTGTAGCGTTACCTGAAATTGTGTATGTAAATGTTCTGAGACTTTTTTTTTTTCCAGAAGGAAAATATTTCAGTTTTTTTTTTTATTATTATTTTTTCCCCCCAAGGAGCATCTAATCTTCTACAAGTTAGGTGACTGTTAATTTAGCTGTTTATTTAGCTGATGTTTGAAAAGTTTTCTGTGTTATCTTTTATTCATTTTTTTTTTCACTCTTCTTTTTGTTGTTGTTGTTACTGTGTTGTGTATGTGTGCACAGTGCTGGTAAAGTCCCAACACTCTGTGAGAAGTGAATCTCTTCAATCTAGAGATCAAATCTGCCGAAATTCAAAGGTGATCTCATCAAAATAAGTTTTATGTGACCGTGATTGTGATTGAAAAGTGCTTTATCGAGGAAAAAAAAAAACTCAAGATGACGAGTGGTAAAAGTGTGTTTGTCGATAATGCATAGATTGCTCAATTCATTTGTTTTTTGTGTGAACCAACGTTTTGTATCATGTTAAGATATGGACATCAGTGTTGTGTTATGTTTCTGCCACCACGATTGGATACTAGTGGAAGTGCCAATATTTTGTGACCGTTTGTCAGTTATTTCTATTATTATTTGGTTGTTTCTTTTGTTTGTTAAAAGACAAGAAAAGAAAAAACAGGTGCTATTTTTATGTAAACTTATAGGGAGTCACGTGCAAGGAATATTTCTGTACAAAACAAAAATCTAATCAACATTTCAGAGTTGTTTCTCATTTTTTTTTTTTTTTTTGTTTCTCGTGATGTGTAAAATCATGTACAGACTAGCCAGCTGTAAGATAATAGAGAAGTTTCTAATGTCATGTGTATTTTAAGAGTTTGTTACATTTTGTTTGTTCTGCTGTTATTTTCTTTCTTCTCCTCGTTGTGTTGCCATGTGCAACTGTGTGTTGTGCCGTTCCGGACAGATCTTGAATTTAATGTTTGTTTATCTTTTCAGTTGTAGCAAAGAAAAAAGAAAGAAAGGAAAAAATTACTGAAAAGTTTTTTCCAAATATTACAACTTGCTGCCATAATCATAATCATGTGATGCCAGAGTCAGTTAAACTGTACAAATATGACTTTCACCTCTACATTTTTTTTTTCACATTGGAGTTCCAATTTGCCACTCACATTCATTTACTACTGCTAGATATGTCTTCACTATTTGTATTCTGCCATTTTTTCCTTGTTTTTTAAATTTTTATTTGTCTTGTTTTGTTCATGTGATGGGTGAACTCGTTCTAACATGTGTAGTGTAGGTCTGAGCTGATAAACATGTGGCACATGTCAACTTAGTTGAGTATGTTTAATACTTCACATCACATATTTGGCATCCTAAAAGCTTTTTTTTTTTTTCCCAAGCATTTTATTTATTTTTCTTTTGAACACAACTAAATGAATGAAGCGCCCCCAGTGGTGATAAACAGTCAAAAGATGAGCTCTTAAGCAGTAGAATGGAGTACAGAAATAAATCTTCTCTGTTAGTCTGAGGAGATTTTCTGACACCAGAAACAGATGACACAAGGGAGATCTTGACTCGTTTCATCACATCAGCAGCAAATTTTACTCACCAGGAATGAAATTATAATGTGAAGTAGAGTTTCCTTTGATAATCCATCACATGTAAAAAAAAAAAAAAAAAATGAAGAAAGAAAGAGAAAGGTAATACAAGATTATTCAGTTTTGTTCCCATTTCTGTATATTTTGTATGCTTTTGTTACACGTTCCAGAGAGATTTGTGTAGTGAGTGGAGATGGTAGACCTGTAGAAAAGCGGACACAACGATCTGTGTAGGGTGTCTGCACTGAAGCACAGGAAATTCCCAGAGGAGGGTGTGTAGAATTGTGAGGATTTTTTTTGTTTTGTTTTGTTATTGCTCCTTTAGACTATGTGGGTGTCATCACATAGTCTTCTAATTTCTCAAAGCTTGTGTATAATCGATTATGCTTCATCAGCAGTAGGTAATAGGTATAGTGTATGGATATTTCCTTTCGATTTCTTTGGTGAGTATATATATTTAAAGAAAAAGAAAATGAAAAAAAAATGATCATGAAAATTTAAACGCTCAGGGCATGTCACATCAATTTCCAAATGTAGATTTTTTTGGAAGGTAAAGAAAACATTCTGTGAATATAGTTTGTTTTTTGTGATAATTTATTATGCGTCTCTGTATAGAAATGATTCCTTTTTTTCACTCCTTCCACCCAATATTTCTCCCCCTTCTATCTCTTTCTCTTCTCCTAGTACCTTCTGTCTCTCGTTTTTTCGTAGTTAGGAATCTTTCTCGTGGACCTTGTTTGTTCGTGTTATTCTATAGTACACAATTCTAGAACTTCATGGAAAAAGAAAAAACGTAGATAACACAGATGATTAGCTATTAGTGATTTACATTGATGATTGATGGATGATGTTGAAAAAAAAGTCTGATTGAAATGTCATGAAAAAATTGGAAAAAAAAATATGAGGATTGATGCAGTTGAAAAAAATTTTCCAGTTTTATAATAAATTATTTGAACCAAGTATGAGGAAAGGACTGTATTGATCATGAAAACAAATATGGCTCCTTGTGTTGTGCTTTGTTGGAAGTTTTGTCTTGAGATGTGTGTGATTCGAGTTCCTCGGGATGCACGGGAAAAATTAGAGTAAAGAGCAAAATTACATAAAATTAGATTGGTGAGATAACAAGTGAAAAAGGGTTTCACATTCCCATTGGCCTGTACACAATCCCTAACTAAAACCTTAACACCCTAAAAATGTTCCGCAGGCCCTGCATTGTGTTGGATTAATAGTTACATGTACCTGAACAAGGTACAAATTTGTAGATCCTGCAATAACTTCCAGTACATGTACATACACGTGCAATACAAAGTAATTAGGCACAGAAAACAAAATACAAATTTAGTTTATCACAACATTATGTGATTATGGTTGCACTTTGGCTGGTTCAATGCCTTTGAGTCTGACCTGTAACTTTCACCGCAGGCACACACTTTATCACACAAAAACAGTTTCACATTGACACACGAGTCATTTGTTTGAAGGTTTTAATGGATATAGCGTACATGTATATAGGTCCCCAAGTCATGCAGTCAACATACATACATTCTATTCATACCATAAACAGTACCTACACAGGGGCATTTCAAGGCTACAAGACCCCAACAAGTGACATTGTAGTCTAGCTCCCAGGCTGTGGGCTATTTTTCACTCGGAAAGTATAAACTTCGCCAATGCATCACTCGCAATAGCCCATGGAAAGATTGTCCCCTCGAATGGCATGCACGTGCAAGTCGAGCCTTTAATCAAAACTAGTCTAAATGCCATGAAACAGGCTAAGAGCAAAGCTGGCAACATTCGGCCAGGGAATTAGGGAAACATTTTCGCAAAAGCAGAACATATGAGTATCCTCCTTAAGATAGCTCGAGATCTCTTCTGTCGGGTTTTTAAAGGGCAAACCTTCCCAAGAGCAGAATTCCTTTCCACCCCTGGATTTCAAAGAGCAGACAGGAGAAAATATTCTGAACTATGAAATTCCATCTTACAACGAATACCGGTACACATAACATTGCAGAAAAACTGATATGTACAGATTTTTGAAGTTGATTGGGAAGATGAATGCAATCCCAAAGAGTGCCTGGGTTAATCGAGAAGAGTTGATAGCATCGTGATAGGGTATTTGAATAAAGTAACACAGAGCCTGGAAGCAAGACTACAGACATCTAGAAGAAAGTTTGGATTCTTAATTTGCACATATGTAACGTTTTCCTACGATCAGTTAAATAAGTTTTCTACAAATCACAGATTTGTGATGACACACAACACAGAAGTAGACACAGATAATAAATTACGCACAGACAACATTTCATGAGCTGCAGTAGAGTTCTAGTCAAATGTAGGCATAATTATTTGGGTTTGGCATCCACTTAGCATGAAGTTTAGTCTTGGTGCAGCATTAATATCCCATATCCTAACCAACAACATATTCTGTTTATTATCAATCATGAAAAAAATAAAGGTACCTAATCCATAGACTCCAAAGGGTGTTAACATTGGCAACTACTGTATTGTCATTTGCTGACTTTATTACATTAATAAAACACTGTAACAGTGCCAGTATCAAAGAATTGATATTGATTGTAACTTTGTTTAATACATGATTGGGCATAGATACACGTAGATGGCCAATTCGCTACATGTACTGTACAATGAGGTAGCCGGACCAACCTTGTAATAACCAGTACCTCGTTGGAAACACATCATAGACAGAGACAAGCTTTATAAGGATGGGTAATCAAAACTGACAAATCCACCTCATTAAAAGCAGGACCTTGTTGTAAGCAAGATCGTCATAACAGGGTTTCCCTCTACATGTATTTATATGCTTGAGCAAGGTGTTACAAGTCCACATACCCTCCAGGTTCTAATCACTGTCAGGTAAGTGAAATAAATGTGCATTTTCCTATTCATTGTATAGAATGTTTGCTGAAGTGCCCAACCAAGCCAAAAGGGGAGGTATTTTTTTTTAATGCTCTACTTAAATGACGTACATATCTCACTTGAACAATACCCTGTAATACATACTTGCAAGGATGGCTATACCGCCTCGTCATTGCAAATACTGACTCACATCACATGCATTTTTGGTCATAAATTGAATTGGTTCCTGAAAAAAAAAAAAAAAAAGAAAGAAGATTTTATGGTAATATATATCGTCGCTGGGGTGACAAGACCTTGTATCTGCAATTTTGGTGAAAATGACTTTTTTGGATTAATGGTCAGTTAATCAGTTAAGTGATGTCCTGTCCAAATCCTAGATGTCTTACCCCAAAAATGAAGCCACCACAGCATGTCAAAGGAATGTCTATCCCATTGGATACAGTGCTTTGGCTGCCATGTTTTTTTGCTCTCCTGAACATTTGACATTTTGTAGATATGAGGTCTGGGCGACGATATGCAACGGCGTGGCAAATGATTTAAAAGTTGATGCATGAAATTACAGTTTGTATTTGATGGTCAGTAAATCTCTAACAGTGTATGTTACTGGGTGGTACAGCTGTCTTCCAAATATAACTGCCAAAAAAAAAAAGAGAGTAAAAATAATATGTCACATGATGTCAAACTGAAGTCAGCAAGACAACACTTTTGCGTTGCTTCTGGGATGCTTTAAAAACTCTCACAGGAAACTTGCTTTAATTACCTTGCTTCTATTTGATTTAATTTCCTCTTATGGGTTTAGTTAAACAGATAGATTTTTCAAAGTATGTAGCTTCATTATGAATCAGGTCTGAAATCATTACACATTATTTTTAATTTACAGTCAGTACAATTGTTTGATTTAAAATATCATTAAAAGCACTTGTGCACCAGACATTGAAACCATGGGATAATGACATTAATATTCAGCATTCTTGACTTGCATCTTAGATGACAGGGAAATTGATATAAGAAAATTTTAGATTCCTAACTTGGCAATATATAAGTAAATCTCCATAGTTTTATCAAACATATATCACCTGCAGCAATGTTTCTCTCAAACCAACAACTTCACTTTAGCTCCAATCCGTCTCTTATTTATAGGTAGATTTACATTTAGTTGAGACACAAACAAAAGATATTATTTTTACACTACATGCATAGAGAGAGAGAGAAAAAAAAATAAAAGTGAACGAAACTGAATTATATCACTGAAGTTTTCTGACAGTAATGCCAGATCTATATAGATTCTTGCATCTATGTACAACTCTACAGATATTTACACAAAGAAGACACAAAGTTATACACATATGATATTATTCACATATTGTCCTTCAACCTTCTAATGGAACTAGACATTTCTACATTGGGACCACAGAATAATCCCCCATGAATTTACAAGTAACAAGTTATTAGAAAAGATGCATGTCACCTCTGACCTCTCAAAACACCCAAAACATTTTAACATTTCTGGCTCTAAGCTGATGGATAAGTATAGTTGCCATGGAAACAATTAACTTGTCTGCTATCAGCGAGGTTACCAGTGTTTGCCAAACTTAAATATGGTGTATACATGTAAATTTGATTCAGCTGAAATCTGAAGATGCAATGTCCCCTTTTCAACATTTAGGCAAAACCGATATGTTTATATGCTATACTCTGTGAAATGCATCATTTTTCTCATGCTAGACTGCTGCACAAAAGAGTTTTACACGTACATGTAAACAATGGATAGCAGAAAATATACAAGTCTGTCATCATATACATGTACGTACATATCTTTTGACATTTTGGTCAAGTATTGAATGATGCAATAAATAAGGAGCACCTTAAGGCCAATAACACACACAAAAAAATGTGATTGGAAAAAAAAAAATATGACGCCTACACTGTAAGTAAACTTGTGATGAGGCATTAAAATAAATGAAACATGACAAGTTTTCGCAGGTGCACAAAGCATGCGTCGAGCAAAGACCAGGCATCAGCTGCTCTCGTGCCAAAAAACCAGAACTGTTGGATGAGTTTTACGAGTTGATCATTGCATGTTTAAAAGTAAATATATATCAGGAAAAGGAGCATAAAAGGTAATATCCAATGCTACTGTTTGATTGATTTTGGTATTTATGTACATCAGCACCATCTGAAAATATCTGAAGAAGACTGAAAAGATACAGGTTGAGTTGCAAAGCATGTCATCGAGGTAACGATACCTAATTTAGAATTCATTCTTTATCTACATGTATTGTCACTAGGGGTTTTTTTTCAGGGGGATGATTTTTTTTTTTCTCTCAAAAGATGGAATGAAGTCTGTCTACACCCAGTATTTGTACAAGTTCAGAAAAAAAAAACACCCCAAAACAAACACATGCACATCTTTCCTATAGTAGTCAAAGAGTTTATATCTATTGAATATGATTCATGTTTTTATTTCAGTTTATGCAAATACTTCCCATGGTATGAGCTTTACCTAGAGCAAACATGATACAAACTCTGTGCCTTCTCGTGACTCCATGTCGTGTGAAATTAAATTTGGAAGACTTTCGACACAAATAACTGCATTTTTCATGATGAAAACTGGGCTCTAAATTATCAGCACCTTTCATTATTTTTTAACTCAACATGATTCAATATGACTCAACCTGATGACTGGGGGGCTTGTTTGATTTGTATGGCAGAATTTGCATGCTCTAGATTATTGTGTATGAAATGACCATAAAAATTGAATCAGGGTACATGGTATGTGGTCATTAAACATGACTGAAAGAACATAAGAACTGAAAGCACAAAAGCAAGAAAGATAAGAAATAAACTGAAAAAAGAAATAGACATTGTCTTTTAGAGATGACTTGAGGAAAAAAAAAAATCTTAGTTAAACTCAACTCCCTTAATGTTCCTGGAACAAGAATTAATTCCATTCACTGACATTTATTCCTTTGATTTTTTTTTTTTAAATTCTTTAATCAATTCTTTGTTTCACTGATTTCACTCCAAACAATTTCTGAGAGTAAATTATACACGAGCTACGCGAGCCAAGATTCCACCTGTCGGCCAACTACAGCACCTTTCATACATTGTAAAGAACTTGCTCTTACAGCTGCCAAAAGAGTGTAGCTGTCTCAGGGGGACCAAAGCTTGATAACATATGTCCAAACTATCTGTAGACATGCAAGTCGTAGCTTTCTTCCTACAAATTGTCCCCTGTAGTTGTCTCAATGAGACCAAAACATGACAACATACATTGTACTTGTACGTCCAAACTACGATGTAGACATGCAAGTTGTACCTTCTCTCCTACAAATTTTTCCACCTGTAACTCATTTTTGTCCTTTGCCTGTCCATTTTGTCTCTGATTGTCTGGTAGTATCTCTCTCTTTCTCTGTTTCTCTATATTTGCATGTATCTCTACTACAATACATTATATTTCTTCTCTCACTATACATGTACCTGGATCTGTGCATTAAATCTCTTTTTCTATATCTACCTTTCCATCTATCTACTTGTCTACTTTAACCATCTCTCTCTATCTATCTCACATTCATGTCACTTCAGAGAAGGACACGAAACAAAACACTGGCCTGATAAATACTTCATCCATCAACCACTGACAAGACTCTAGCACAGACTTCATCACAGTGATACCATCCTTTTGCTTCTGAACCCATAATGCCACGCAGATGCAAGGAGAGATGAGATGTAGTTTATAAAGCATGTATATGAAGACTTTGATTGCAAAACGAGTTAACTCCATTCTTGTTAATTTCAGATATTTGCCTTTAAAGCTTGTAAAACACAAAGAAAATAATATGAAAATATAATATGAGATTTTTTTAATAACACCAAGAATATTCCCTGTAATGAAACAAGTGAAGTATCATTGGAAAAGTTTTATTTTGCTATTTTCTGATGAAGGACTTACTTTACAATGTTTAGAAATGGCACCTAGGCCCTTCTGCAATCAAACTCTTTCATATATATTTGCTGCTATCGAATGGGCTTGAGCTTGGACAGGGATCTCTTGACGTTGAGCATGGGCTGCTTGATCTTGGGTTTATCTGGAAAGAGCTCGGCCTCGCTGGAGCTGGTGGGGAGGCGCCGGTGGTAGATGTCAGGATAGGCCTTCTGGAACTGTGCACGGTATCAGTCAATGTCACAAAGATACATGTAGGAGAAATAACAGAGAGATGTCACTTACTCATAAGCTGCAACTTTTCAGACAATGAAATCTCATCAAGAGAAAGAGCTATGTATACTTTGTGATCATTAAATTTTGCAAATTAAAAACTTGTACAAAGGCAATTTCATAACTGGCTAAATCTGTGCATGGAGAACCAGTGATGAAATGAAAACTTAGAATTATTTGCATTCAAGAAACACCTTTGAGATGATTCTATCTTGTTTTACATGAGGACAATAAATTGGCTTAATGCAGTATTTACAAATATTAATGGAATCCAAAAATTAATGAAAACAAAACCATTGCAAAACAAATGTTGTATCTAGTGTCTCTTCTGGCAAAAAAAAAAAAAAAAAAAAAAAGAAAAGAAAAGAAGAGGAAAACAAAGGAATACAATGATAATAGCCATTAGCATAATGATATTTATACAAAAATTTTTCTGATTCACCACACAAAATAAACAATGTCAATTCACTATCAATATTTTTTCTAAAATGGACTTGAACAGCAGTTTGATGGTGGATCAGTAAACACATCACATCATATTAAACAGATTAGCTGTGCTTACACCATCAGCGGTTATATCCACAAAACATATATTTTACCCACGATTACAATTCAGAGTGTCTTGGAAAATCAAATGAGTAACAGCCATTACATCTTCGTCTCCACCCAACATGTTCCCTTATATAATCAGAACTCACAAGCTTGAGCTTTTTCTTCTTCTCCTTTGCTGGCATCACTCTGTCGGCAATGATGTTGTCCAAGAGGTCTTCAATGGCCTTCTGGGAGCTGGACGTTTTCTGCTTCTCGTATTCCTCCACCGACACCTGGGCACAGAAGGCAGCCGGCTGGACATTTTCAGTGTCCATCTCATACTTTATCTGTAGCCAGCAGGTCAGAGTGAGAGAAATAAACACATACATTATCATTTATATCTGTCAGATACATCTTTGCATTCACATTGGCCTCTTCCTTCTCATTGCTTTGAGTGATAATGTACACAATTTTTAGTTCTTTCATGTACTAACTTACGTCCAACAAACCTGCTTTTTTATATATCTCACGTATCAAAGGTCAACTACAGGGCATATCTCATGTCTTTCTCTCGCTTTATCCTCAACTCTTCCCATCCATCAATCCATCAATCACTCCCTCCATCAACTTACTCACACTCCCATGGATGATAACCTTGCAAACTTTATAAACAGCACTGCAGTGTTATGAAGTCCAAAAGGCATGCCTTTTGTGGAACAGTAAAACAGTATTTTTACCTTTCCTGCAATAGGAATGTATGGTAGTACAATTTGGAGAAAACAGTATTTTTCACAAAACCTGTAGCATTTTTGTTAAAAGAAGAAAATCAGCAGTACTAAATAATTCAAATAAGTAACCATTGGCATCTCTGCACTCCTTATTTAAAACAAACATTCAATTGTCAGTAGCAAACATGAAAGTAAATACAGAAATTAAATGTGATCTTGGTAGGATGCACAGATAAATGGATGGGACAGACGGACAACCCCAAAACACAATGCCACCAGCAACCCTCTGGTGTGGAGGCGTAAAACAATTTGGCTCACCTGGCTCCTCTTTAGATACATCATCCTCTCCTCAATGTCTTGCCTAAGCTCCTGCGGTATGGTGAAGAGGCTGGCGTGGTTGTCAAGGAGATAGGCTACTATCCTCACGGCCAGCGACTCATCCAAGTCGGCCTCCGCCTCGCAGCAGAGGATGGAGCGTGTGAAAGTATTCAGCAGCTGAAATGTGATAAGATTTTGTTGTTGTTGTTGATGGTTTAGCAACATTAACTCCATGAGTGAGAAATCATCATATTTGTAATATCACTGTAACAAATGTAGTATGAATTATTTTTTTTTTCTTTAAATACACTCAAAACAAGAAAGTTGAAAGAATTAGATATTATTCAGAGGGGTGAAGGTTCAGGTGTGAGTTTCGCAACTGCTGATCTGTAAATTAACAAACATGTAAATTAACAAATATCGTCGCTGGGGCGACAAGACCTCGTATCTCAAAAATGTCAAATGTTCAGGAGAGCCAAAAAACATGGCGGCCAAAGCACTATACTGAATGGGATAGCCGTTCCTTTGACATGCCGTGGTGGCTTCATTTTTGGGGTAAGACAGCTGGGATTTGGACAGGACATCACTTAACCGATTATTTGACCACTAATGCAAAAAAGTCATTTTCACCAAAATTTGAGATACAAGGTCTTGTCACCCCAGCGACGATATGCCTTGTCCGCCTTGGACTACTTAACATAACAATGTTGGAATTTCGGAGCTTGGGTATTTGTTCCATGTTCACTGTGTCACTGCCGGCAACCAGGGACAGCCTGGTGGTAGTGTCGCTGCCCGGAAAGCAGTAGATGACAGGTTCGAGTCTCACTGGTTCCTTTTTTCCGACATGTTTGTTAATTTACAGATCAGCAGCTGCGATCTTAACAAATTTAATTTGTAGAGGGAGACAAAGAGAGGAAACTTGCACCCAAACAAAGAAGTTGTTTGGAGATTAATGTGTGAGTAAATGGAATGACATCACTTTCCACTTTATATCTTACATGGCACACTTGACCGTATATACAATCACAGTTTAATGAAAACATGAAACTTTGGGTGAACTTTTACTTTGACACAGTCACAGCTGGGCAACAATAGTTGACTACTGGCATTTGCACTATTGCTGTTGCCTACTGCAATTATTAGAACTTACAATAATATGTTACCTCGTTGTTTTCTAACATACCCAAGAAGGGTTATAGTTTAGATCCATGAATAAATCCATAGTGAAGTCACGCTTCTCCATGATTATCATTCAACGAACAAAACTAGCATTTAACTGAAGCCCCTTACCAACTGCCTGGTCGAAACGTTTGTGCTCAGCACCAGCTGCACATTGTTCTCCATCTTGCTCATGAGGCGCAGCAGGAGGTGGAGGGCCCTCCTCTGGGGCGGGGGAAGCAGCAGGAGGCAGAGCCGTAGTGCCTCCAGGCAGTAGGATTTGTCCTCACTGAGGTATAGGCCTGGAGTGTCGTGAGTGGAATGAGGGAATACCAGTCATGAGAATGCAGTTGTAATGTGGAATATTTCACAGTGTGCACTTTGCGCTATCCGGTGCTGGCATGGCAATCAAAACGTTCATATAGATACATACATCTTTTTACTATACTCCATACACTTGAACTTGTATCATTTCTGGTATCATATGTCAACAGTCGGTAAAATTTGCAAACACAATTTATATTTTCCTTGATGAGCAAGAAAATGTAACCAAGTGAAGTTTTCTACTATAAGAGTATGTAGTGTGCAGAATACAATGCACTGGGGATTTCTAATTAGGAAGCACATAAAGGGAAGTTAACCAAGTTTACTTCTGATAAATTTAGGTACCGTTACACGACTACTCTAAACTATACCAATTCAGGGAAAGTTGCAACCTATGGTACAGAAATGAAGGTCACTATCTTCTAAGATACTTTTCACTGATATATCGTAATGTAATAACCATCAAGCGGCAGGTTGCATTCCTTCCCACTGGGCTTAGAGAGACAAACGATGATGGAATACTCACCTTACTTACCTCCTTCAAATCAAGAAATAAATTGTGTTTGCATAAAGACAGATTACATATCTTCACCACACCCAACACCAAGCAGTTCATACAAACTTCCTATAATATGCTGTACACAGGTTTATCTCTCACCAGCAGGTATATATTCCAATAAACGTTAATATATGTTAAATATATTTCAATATAATGGTTAATTGGATTATGATGTATATGTAAGGGTGTAGAAATTAGGCTGCCATGAAAGTACAGTGTATGATAGGACTACTGCCATATTGAAAATGGATGCTATACATACCAAGTTCGATATTGATGAAGGCATGCAGCTAGTTGTGTTAGATTGGTTAGTTTGTATAGCAAACTCCCACGCACTTCAGTGAGAGAATCATGCAATATAATATTAGCAATGGAACAAGTGTTAGTATGTTAAACCAGTTTATCATATCATATCTTCACTGTATTTCTGGCTGCAATCAAAATTAATTGCTTAATCTTTGTTAAAAGTGTCAAAGGGAAACAGTGCAGACAATAACATCCACTAGAATCAAGGAAAGTACACCTTTTTGACACAAAATGGAATATAGAGCAAGTTGTCCATGATGCACGAAAAGTGGTCTACCACATTATGCCTGGAAAGATCGACGGCTTAAATACAGAGTAAAATTAGACAAAACACAAAAGTAAAGGTCTTAAAATCTGACCTTACAGCTGTAGATTAGAAAGTTATGTAATCTTGTGTTTCACATGTTCATAAAACAATGACTTATTGTACACATTGTAGTCCTTGTCATACACCCAAACTGGATGACACCCAATGAGTCCCTATTTAATTGTGCATACATCTTCACTGGATTTTCTCTCTGTGTCAATAACATGAAATCAATAAGTTGTATCCCTCTTGTATCAAATGACTCCAGCTTTGTAATAACCTAGCAATGGTGACTCATAGGGTAAGGGTTTGTGGCTGCTAAATTTATAAACCCAATTAAAGAATATGACACTTTAATTTTTGGTCTCATTTTGATACAACTTGTACCATTCTCTCTGTCTGAACTTTCTCTATTCACTAAAGTGAAGCTAAATAAGCTGTACCATATCATGACAATGAAAATTGCACTGAGCCCCAGCCAAAGTTGAGTCTGGTGGCATTGTGATCCTTACTGGAACACTCTAATTCTTAAATGGTTAGTGTAAATCATATGAATATCAAAGACATTGTTTATACTACTAGACAATCACTACCTACATTTATGTGATTTATGTAATTGAATGCATTAACATGAGTCTAAATAGAGCAACTGCATCAGTAAAGACAATGTTAGAATAGGAATCGATCTAATCATAATTGTAAAGATACAATGTAATTCTACAAGTACGCACTTTACAAGACGAAAGGAAAGAAACATTTGCAACATTACTGCCACAAGATGTTTCCCTCAAACCAGAAAACTTTGTTGAAAGTGTGTCACACACTAGAGATTTACAATGGATGCCACTGGAACTGTAATGTTTAGAAAGTAGAACCTCAATAATTCAGATCACTAACATCTTTATATCAATGCCATAAGTGCCAAGAATAGGTCTGCATCATGTTCACCTTCAGACTAACACCAAATGAGGAAATGTTTAGCCTATTCATAGCAGCACTATAGCAGCATGTTCGACACCTGTATTCAGCAGACTGTCAAACAAAGGACCAGAGGTGACTTGGAATATTTCATTGTAACTGATTAACAAATTACCCGACATCTCGTAAATAAGCAGTGAATTGATCAGTATTTTTATATAGGTAGTAGCCATGACAAAAGAAATCATGGGCATACATACTCGAACAGGAGGACTCAAACCTACGACCTGATCTCCGGACAGGTGTCTTATCCTCTAGACCACTGGAGATCAGGAGGTATTAGGTTTCTTTGAATCCTGCCAGAGTACAACGTATGTATGCCCACCGCAGCCCAGGATTTCTTTTGTCATGGCTACTACTAAAATATTGATCAATTCAGTGCGTATTTACGTCGATAAAGGGCGATTTGTTAATTACATGTAGTTGCAATAAAACAACTCGATGGAAGAATTCCATCATGAACTTGGAACATTGTTCTGCTAACCAGCAGCAGCTAATTAGAGAAGCGCTGCATTGAATATGAAAGATGGGCAAACGTGGTCAAAATATAATAATTCTATGAAGGAAGTATGAGGAACTGCTTTTAACTATAAAGGACAATATTGAGAGAAAGAGTATAGCAACTGAGGAATATAAATGCTGTATTTTTGCTTGTGGTGCAGAGCTCTTTGCTACTGAATAAGGCAACAAATTGGAGACATTAAAATTACATGATTATCAAGACGCATTAATATCTAGAGACTAATATGTCTTGAGTAGTACTATCAGAAAAAAAAAACCAACAATAAACAAACCCTAAAATAAAGTGCAAATGTGCCCATGGTATATTACTTTTCATAGATTTGAATCTGGAAATGTAAATGAGTGACAGATAATCATCCCTATCCACATTGGTTTGGGTTTCAAGTTCTAAGCTAGTCACATGGAGTTAGGAAGTGCTGTGCCATCTGTTACCACTCTCTTTAATCACACAATAAGAATGAAAAATGAAGGAATATCTTTAAAAAAAATGGAGCAGCATACATGTAGTTACATGTATCTTGAGACAACATGCATGTAGTTACATGTATCTTGAGACAACGGTTGTGTCTATACCTTGGGCCTATTTAGACTTAAAGTGCAGTATGGTACCCCACCGGGATTTCCCACCATGTCCCAATTTGCACACAATGTTTGTGATAATGCCTAGATAAACTTCCAGCAAATACCAATCCCAACAAGAGCAGCAAGCCACACTGTGAATAGTGACAAATATGTGATCACACAGCTGCACAGTCCCTTCTGTACCAAACCTGACAAAACACAACATACTATGCAAATGCTGGACAACACATAAAATTGTCCTAGATCAATTACACACCTTCTTGGTGATTTCTGTTTTGTGTAAAAATATGGCATCATATATTTTGCCATGTCAGAATATCCTTCCCAGCATCCCTCTGAAACATGTGACATGATTTCGGTGAATATACACTAGACCAATTACAGAAATGGCATTCTTTGGGTTTCAAATTCAGCAGCTAATAGTGCACCAATTTAGAACCAAGCACTGATTCACTGCCTTTCACTTGTTACGAAAAATAAATAAAATGTGCAAAGCTGCTTCCTCCGACTATCAAGTTTAGAGAGTGCTGCTTATAATTCTGGATGAAAATCATATGCCATTTCAGTGTTGTTGGGTCATGTGTGGTACATCATCTTTCCAGCAAGTATATGTTGTAGTTCTTGTTTTGAATGCAATTACATACAGGCATAGGCTTCTTAAGTGCAACTGACCATACAACTTCTCCAAATGACGTGGTATTGAGCATGACTGCTTGTGATGATGAATACAATACCTTTTACAGAACACAGGGCCAGTGAGATTAGTAGAAGTTGGACCACAGGACTTACTTGAGATGCTGTTCACGCTATCCTGCCGCCTGAGGCGTCGCTGGGCCGTCTGGGCCAGGTTTTCGTACATCGGAGTGGATGTCTGGAGATTGGAGAGGCTCCTGCTACACCGAACTGACCCCACGATTGCCGAGGGCATGCCGGAGGGGGTCATCTCGGCCTGGGCACTGGGGGTCGCAAAACTCTGCTGCCCGGAGGATATTGCGGAGTAGGAAAGAGTGGCACGGATCGGGGCTGGGTAGGGAGGGCTAACCTTTGTGGAGTTGTCAGTGTGACTGTGGAGCATTGCCTCTCTTGGTTCCCTGGAGGATCCTTCTATGGGAGAGAGGTTGTAGACAGGGTATGAAGGAGGCGGAGCCAGACCTGGCGAGACAATCTGATTGGAGCTTGTCACCCGCTCTGCAGGTGCCTCTTTGTCCCCAAGGTCTGCACTATCATCTGACAGTTCGCGGTATGATGATGATTTCTTCTTGACCAGTCTGCCGAAGAGTTCGGCCGCAGAGCCAAATCTCTTGGAGGCAAAGAGGCCACTCCCCCACTTCTGCTTGGGTAGAGTCTCCTTCTTACCAGCCTCCGTGATGTTGGAGAGTGAGCTGCACTTACGTGGGGGGACTTGAGCCGAAACGGAGCCCGTATTCCCATAGGTGGATTTATCACTCACTGAGCTTACCTCAGCGAGTGACGACTTCTTTGGAGGTAGCAACGGTGGCATGTTCGCGAACCCGTAGTCGTCTTCAGCGTTGCTCATCCTGTGACCTTGGGGTCTTGCGGCGTTGGCGCTGTACACATTGTAGTTCTTGTGCAGGATAGTGTTTCTGTGAGTCAAGACCTCCGTGCTCCCAAACCTCTGGTTCAGTCCTCGACGAGGAATCCCAGCCGCGTTGTTGGGTAGATGAGGGGTGTCCCCTTGCATCGCAAGGTCCGCCGGACCGCAGCTGGTGCTGCGTCGCACCTTCCGTTGTCCAGCCACGCTCCCGGCTCCGTCCCTCCGGGCTGGCCTCTCCCTGCCTGAGGCTCTGGTGGACAGGTTTCCCCCACCCATGGTCATATTGAGCATGAGGCTCTCCACGGACTGAAATGAAGTGAGCCCTCCCCTGATTCCTGTGTACACTGTCACAACCTCCTGCCCAGGAACAATACCCCGATCCCTGCATTCCATACTGACTGTTAGAGGGATGATCGTGGATACCAGGGAAGGTGGGACAAGGCGGACAAGAAGCAAGATAGATGAGAGAAAGAAAAACAGATGGAAAAGAAAATGGATGGATGGTAATTAGTACATAATTTGCAGTGATGAGAGGGTAGTAAATGGAATGAAATTTGGGCAATACATGGGGATGAAAGCATGCAATGTTTACCTCCCTGGGGAGTAAAAGGGGGTTATGTAGTTTACAACTGTAATATGCTTTTAGTTTTATTCTAGATAATTTATATTAGATAATGAGGGATTCTGGCTACATGTGTTGTTTGAACGCCATTGCTAGAAACAGAATTGACTGAGTAAGTATCTCGCTTTTGCAGGATAACAAGATAATAATTTTGCTCAAATAAAGAATCTGAATATTCATAACAAATACATTCAGACAATGTTTGTGATTTACCATGTTTAGATAGATGCAGTATCTATTTGTATAATGTATCCAGTGCATATGATACAAATGTATGTGAAACATTGTTAGATATCAGTAGGTTGTATAGGTTTCCTTTTAGCTTTGGATTTTTTTAATTGATTGATTACATTTCTGTAATATATACACTGGTATATGTGTATATAGGTAAGGAGACAGAACTATGTATCACTCAAGGTACAAAAAGTAGAATAATACAATAGATACAATGTACAAATAAGTACATTTTGATTATAATTTCAATCATTATAATACTGATTATTTGTTTAATATAAATTGTTAGACATTTTGCTGTAAATAAATCAGTTAAATATATTGATGACAACATGCAATAAAATATGTGATATGTGAATCCAAATATGTTAGTTCTTATGTCTTGTGTGTTTTCAATCAAATGCCCATTTGTTGAGTAAGACAGACTCTCATATGGTATCTTTTAAATCTATTTTCTTTATTTTTTAACTTCACCTTCATGCAAGTCGTTTCTCAAGTTTTAGTACGTCAAAAGCAGTTCAGCTAATCAGCTATTAAGTTTATCACAGATAACAATTTAACATCTGTCATTATTATGTGTGAGCTTTTAGTTCTCAGTTCATTTAATATCTATGCCATACTATGCTTATAGTGATAAAGTGCACAGATGCTATTAATTCATATTCTAATATCCTTCATCTGTCATCTTTAACTAAAACAGGAATAATTCCCTATAGATCTGGAAAAAAAATAAAAAACACATTTTAATAGCTATATCTTTGTCGTTTGCCTTGACAGGTTACAATGAATTAGCCAAACACTATTCAGCACTAGAGGATTATTTGCAAATAGCTAAAAGCAAAGCAAGGGGATTTTACAAAGCTGGGGCTGGGAATGACGTGGGAGGGTAAAGGTCACATGCAGGCGGCATTACATAACAACATATTGAAGACAAATGACTTCATGATTCATCTCGCATCTGAAGAAACTAAATCCCTGGTTTAAAACTAAAACAAAAACAAAACCAAGAGATGGACATTCATACCTACATCATTTCACAACTATTTCTTTCTTGACATGAAATGATCAACAAAAGATAAAAACAACAGAAGGCCATAATTTCAACCATGGACCATGTATCAGGTGATCAAGTATCACCTTAGTAATTGTGTATCTACATAAAAACAACAAAACCCTGCGTATACATTCTACATGATGACATCGCCACATGGTAACTAAAAAACCCCAAAACAATGACAGTAAAAAATAAAATAAAATCAGGATGGGACCTAGCCCTGGCAGTGCAGTGCAGTAAAACCAGTCCTGTACTCACCAAATGAATCAACGACTAAGTTGTATCTGCTGTAGGTGATGAGAGGCTCACTGAGATTCTGGAAGTAGTTGCTTACAGTCTTAAAGACATCCCTCTCAAAGCCTGGATAGTTGGGAAGCTCAGAGTCAATCTTACTAGGCCCTTGAAATTTGTGAGAGAAGGAAAGAACATAATTTGTTGTGTCTCCTGCCAAGGCAAAAATGGGACCGAAGTCAAGCCATTTTCTTTTATATACAATCTATCTAATACCAATATTACACCAGTATCTTTAAGAATACAAATGCATTGTTCTGCCTGACACGCTTTACTTTTATCCATTAGCCATCGCTTTGCCCAGTAGCTCAGAGTTCACCATGTTTGATGTTTATTCCTATCAAGAGCATCTTCTTAGACCAATTATATAGGAGAGTTCCACGTTTGCTGTAACTTGGCCGCCAATTCAATGTCACTTGGCCGCCAATTCAATGTCAATTGGCCAGGACTCAACACAAGCCCTATTCGTTCCTGAGTTTAACATCTGCACACCAGCAAATGTGCAAAAATGATTTATACAGAATCAAAGTCCCTCTAAAGAGTTCAAACCCCCTACTTACAATTTGCCAAGCACCTCATTGCTGATAGCACCCAATGAGGTAAGTCCCCTTCCTTCTTCAAGAGCTGGACCACTCCATTCCTGTTGATGTGGGTGCAGTTGTGAATGATGTCAGAGGGGACAATGACAGAGTCATCCAACAGCCCATCTAGTGTTGACAACCAGAGTAACCTTTCCAGTCTGAAATAAGAGAGCATTGTTTATATTTGTAATCTTTAGTTTGTGGGGAACAAGGCAAAAAGTGGCAGGGAAGGTGTGCTAAACAGAAAGTCTGTGGTAAATAAAGGGAACACCTAAGTCATATGATATTTTGTGTGTCAGAAAACTGCAGTCTATTCACATCTCACAAAAACACATACATGTTTGTTACTCATTTGAGCTGTGCATTTTGCCTTTGTGGTACTCCAATTGAGGCAAACTATCCACAACCACAACTATTTGTACAAAACTGTAATCCCCTTGCCCCATTGATGATTCCTGCCAAGTTTGATCAAAATCTAGCCACCAGTTTTCAAGAAGATGGCAATTCAACATTAAACAAATTACAAAAACTATTTGTAGTACTTGGGCCCCACCTTAGGGCATCACCATAATTTGTAGAAACTATGAGTCCCCCACCCCCATTGATATGATATATTTTGGGTAATTTGGCCCCACTATTGGGGCACCACCGTAATTTGTACAAATTGTGATCCCTCCCCCATCGCCGATTCCGGCCAAGTTTGGTTGAAATCCAGTTACCTGTTTTCAGGAAATAGATAAAAATGTGAACAATTATGAAAGATATTTAACACTGTAATCACTGGCATCTTTGTTTCTGTGGCAATGGAAGTTTACCTCTTGAGCGTGGCACTCTTCCAAACCTCCTCCACCTGTTCTGTGGTGAGTGGTCTGGGTATCAGTCTACATCTGGGCAGCTCCTTGGTTACTCCGCTGCTCTCTGGAGGCCGAGGATCAACAACATTTGTGTCCCTCAGCGCCAGAGGTTGGGTGACCCGACCCTGCGTTGTCCTGGCAACAGACTTCTTGACCTTTGGGCTGGGGCTGAGGCTCTGGATGCTACTCCGGCTGGCCAGGGCAGAGCGCAGCTTCTTCATGGGTGATACTGGCAAGAATCTGCCATTCCATAAATGTGGTGAGGAGAGATATTTTATATCAAATGAAATACAAAAACATTGCAAACGTGGGAACCAAGGTTATATGATATGCAAATATTTTCAATATTTAAGAACCTTTCCATTACAGTGGCTTCTTTGATCACCACTCATTAGGCCAAAAAAAAAAAATTGTTGCATTGGCGTAACCCGCCCGACCCTAAAAATTAAAAATATTCCGCCGACCCCATGTTTTTTTATTATTTTTTTTGCTATCGATATCAAATATCTTGTTGATTGCGATCGCGATCGCACAAACCCGGAAGTGGAAACGGCTCTGGGGATATCGGATGTACGAGGGAGAGATCTAGCGCCTCGTATAAGCCTTCCTTGATCAGTACGTCATCTGTTTCCAACACGGACACGTACTCTAACAAGATTTATTCAGTGTATACGTAGCATTCAGACTGCGATGTATTGTGCACAGTTTTGCCATAGGTTTCTTGTGTGGAGAACTTACCCGAATCTGTATATGTGGGACTGTAATAGAGATCGCCGTGTGCGATGAAAAGATCGTACATATGGGTCAATTTGCATCTATCTTATCTAAGTCAAAATAGTAAAATATGAAGTGAAAACATTCAGGATAGGGATTTCAACATCTTTAAATTCTGTGAAGGGGTATAATTCCAGTAATATCGGCCTCATAAATGATTTGTAGAATAGATGAACACAGCACATTCGGTGCAGCAGTTGTAACTGTTTACTGAGCTGAGCACGAGTTTTACACGTAAAATGCAGGTAGCAAAAAAAAAAAAAAAACAAATCCGCCCGACCGACCCTATTTGAAAATCTCATGTTACGCCAATGCAACAATTTTTTTTTTTTTTGGCCTTATTACTCTTACTGCTAGTACCTGTATTGCCTAATCAGTATCTCTGCTTGTAAACATATTAGCATCTTTGTGAATGTAACTCTTTTTGCTAGGATGGTTCTTGCAGTTTCATTTTTCATCTGAACTGAATAATGGGGTAAACCCACAAAACAGCTGGTAATAAACCTACAGAACACTTTCTGACCTTGGACAATAGCCCATCAGTACCACTGCAGTAGGGCCATCAATCTATTAAAGACCAGCTTAAAATCTCGAAGTCCCTGCAGTAAATCCCAGATTTAGGGAACTTAAGAATCAGAGTGCATTCTCTGTGGAGAGATATTGTCTAACAAGACAAGCAGAACACAATAGTTTGGTAGTGCTCACAACTCATTGTGAGAGGGCCACTAGTCAAGCAGCTTACTACCACCTCTAGCAAAGACTAGCTTAGCTTCCAGAAGAACAAATAGAGCTTAGAAGGGTTGTCAGTATACGGTCCACTGATTTCTCTCTCTCTAACGCTTCCCCTTTTTCAGTTCCTGGACAACTGCCCACTCACTTGTATAGATGACCATTGTCTTCGAATGAAGCTTTCTCTGCAGCAGCCACTTTTGAGGTCTGTATTCCTTCAATGATTTTGCTCTGCACAAATTTATCCAAGAGCAGCACAACTTGTTGCCTCGTGACCCAGGGACCAAAGTTCTCACTGTTGCAGAGGTAGTTGTGCAGCCAGTCGACGGCCTCCGCCGACGTGAAGCAGTTGTCATAGTGGCGCATCCGCCATCGGTGGCGCTTCAGCGGAATGCCTGATCGGAAGTCACTGATGATGGTATTCCACTGTTGATTGGAAGGCACACAAAGTCGGCTTGGAAGTTAATCATCAAATCTTTTGATCATATCAAACAAAGGGCCAAAAATTACCCAATTACATGCAAAGCCACTAAGAGTAAACAGTAGGTTATGACAGGAATACATTTTATAACAAGTAACGACATTACAATTGAATCAGTCTACAAGTGTACATATACATTGTATTATAAGCTATGATCACACGTACAGTCAAAATCTAGTGGTGACTGTTAGGTACCATGTACCTGTAGGCCTATATCAGGAGTGCTAACAATCTTCACTTCAAATCATAATTAGCACACTATGATGAAAAACTTGTCATACTTTTAATCTCTAAATAAGGATAAACAAGAATTTTGATAATTCAAGCTTGAGCATTTGGACTGAAAATATAATTTTAATCTTTGTCCTTTTGCTGTGATGAAATTGCTTTATTTCTATCATTGTAGAAATTCATCAATCACAAAGGAAGTGATTAGCATTCTAAATTTGATGTTCAACAATGGATATACAATGTATTTAATGTCTAGGATAGCTTAGCATTCTTTGGTGACACTGACATCATATAGACAAAAAAGTGGGATTTTTTTTTCTCTTGTGCTGGGCTGGGCAAGGCATCACTGACCTCTTCTTGGTTGAAATATGTGTGTACTATAGAAATCCAAGTGGCCAAGAAAAAGGATTGTGCTTAGTATTTCTATGACTATCAATACCTCCATGTCCATGATCATATCACAGCTACAGCTAGGCTACAGCCAGCATTTGAATCGATTGAAAGATCAGTCTGACTTTATCATCACATCGGGGATATATTCCTCTGTGGCCGCAAAGACTAACAGTTAGCATGTGTATGTCTGGCTTCAAGGAATCCCCTCGCACTCGTAAAAGTCAAGAAATGTGAAAACACTCCTCCGGACAGACAGATCTTTCTGTCTAATTTAAGACAAGAGTCCACGCCACGGCATCTTGTCGCGATGTTCATATATTCATATTCATATATTTGCAATATTCGTACTGATTCAACTGAGAATGACATTTTGAAGTTTGACAACTTCTTGTAAAATTAATGTAGATTATCTACTGATGATCACTGCTGATTTAATGTGGGTTGACAGTTAAGCTCACATCCTGGTCCCTGGATTGGAAATTGATCTCTTGGTCTTTTATTCAGTGGCGGCAGTGCAACATAGATGCCAAGTTCAAAAAAAATTTATGAGTGAGATTTTCATGACTCGGTGTCTCCGCGCAGGCGCATGCGCGTGAGCGAGGGGAGGGTGTAAGGGGGTGTCCGACCTCTCACGGTACGGAGCTTCTTCAATTTTTAGCTCTTAATGGTGCAAACTGGTGCATACTAACCCAGAGTGACTATTTTTTTTTTTTTACTTATTTTGAAAGACAAAAGGGAATTTATGCCTTCAATTGCAACTCTCACTTTTCAATCTTTAAGCTATGCTCACGTCGTGAGAAAAATGGGTGCCATGCGTGAGATTATGAGACGGACCCTATTATTGAGTATTAAATGCTTGAGTCTCATGCAGAATGTGTGGGACTTGACCGAAAGATCGGTCTGTATCTGGTCGTCAGGAAAATGTTCCGCGGAGACTGTGTCTGGCTTCAAGGATCCCCTCCTTACAGAGGAGAGCGATAACGTCATAAAATAACAAAAAATCCTCCGGACAGACGGATCTTTCTGTCTAGTGTGAGACTTGGTTAATAATGGTACTGCCACTACCATGACTACCATTGTCTGACTACCGGTGGTAGCTCTGGGTGCAATTTAATGGTAAGGCTGCCTTACGTTACTGGTAATTCTATTTTAACTGCTACAGTACTGCCACTGCACTGGTCATCAGGTCATGTGCTTTACTATCAGATGCTCCAACAGTTACAATTAACAAACGTGAGTAAAATTTATTTATATGGTCCAATACGTTCAATTTTTGTGAGATGACGACACCATCACTCAGTCACTTGCACTTTAAAATAACACCCAAGCGTGTCAAAAACATTTCTCTTCATCATGTTCATGGTTCATACGATTTAACAAGGCTCACAATTGTCAACAAACCACAAATCACAATCTAACGAGCAGCTCGCACTTGCAGCAGTAGGGGCGCTGGTCCGAGAATGAGGATCGTATTTGTATATGAGGGTCGTCTTCGTATACGGTGACTAGGTCGCAAGCTGCCGACTTCGCGGCGAACGGCGTCCCGATGAATGAGGACGCGTCCTTAAAAATTGATATAAGCTTAGAAAACTTTGATTGTCCCCAAAAGTAAGGACGCAAAAGCGCAACTATTGATTGCTTCTTGCTTTGACCCTCGTAAATGAGGACGATGTGCAATAAACAGAGATCACTGCTTTCCTCGTTTTCTGTGTGCCCATGCATATGTTTTGTTGTAAGTTGAAGCTGACATACATGTAATACATGTAGGGCGATCTCTATATACGAACGTACCGCTGCATGCTGCGCATTGCGACATCAACAAGTCATGCAAATTTTGCGTTTCTAGGAGCAATATGGATCGAGTTTTATGAGCAAAATGCTCTTCAACCTAAATGTGAGTATCGATGTCCTACTAATACTATTAATCATTGTGATGTTTGTATAGACCATCGGCATAACATACCTGCTAGTAGATCTCTAGTGCTTGGATTACATACATGGACGTTTCACTCGGGATACTGTAAATTGTGAACAATTCTTGCAATCGGCCTATTGTGGCATGTTGATTTGTATGTGAAAGGCAGATGAGTTTCAAGTCTGTTTACGTCTATCACTCAATTACTACAATTTTTAGTTGAAAACGACACACATTAGTATTTTCCATTCAATGTTATAGCGCTGACGAAACCTGCATGTTTATTGTATTAGAAGTCTTGTGTGGGTATGCATGTGTATGCAATGTGGGTGTTTGAGAGTATAGTAGTCTGTGTACCCAAATGCCAGGAAATTGTTATCATACATCAAGAAAAAACAAAAACAAAACAAACAAAACAAGCGCCAAGAAATCAGGTACATACTTTTGCACCATTTAATCACAAACACACACACAAATCTTCACATTTTTATTGCCATTTCAATAAACAAAAACAAAAAAGTTTTTAAACAAAAATAGGCACAGGTATCACAGCACACGATGCATGCATTTCCTTTCTGTGCTGATAATATTAATGCTAGACTAGAATTATAATACAAGCAGTATGCTTTAAAAAAAAAGACTAAAAGCCTAATTACATTGTATGCCTAGAATAATGAAACATTCTGCAGTAAGATAACTGGAAAGAAAAAAAAAGAAACAAACAAATAGATAAGTGACAATTTAAGTATAACAGACATAATAATAAACTTAGTAAATTGTAAAAAGTTAGTGAGTGTTGAACGTGAAATTGCACTTAATAATTATTATTAAACAGTTACCAAACAGTTTGGCACAGGCAGAGCTTGGCCTAGGAGTTGCCGAGGAGGGCATAAACAAAAGTTTGACTTTATTGTAGGAGCTGATGTCAAGACTTTATCATTTGTCCTCGGGAGAAGATAGTTTGGTGACTTTTTTTTCAGTTACAAACAGAATGGGCAGATGCTAAGCACACAGCTGTTCATACACAGCAACATATCAGGAAGGAATGTCCCTTAACATTATATACAACACCGTTAGTCAAGTACACAATATTGTAACATTATGCCTACGGTACACTTTACGATCTTACTTTGATATCACAGAAGTTTTCCCCGTTTCGAAATAAAAATGTCATTTTCTTTTTCTACAGAATTAAGTCATGAGAATTAAGGTTACAGCGTCATTCCCATCAAGAACAAGCTGAAGGAAAGTTGAGCAGTAATTCTGGATGTTAATTGCATGACGACAGGTGCAAGCTATGTTTCATGACGCCGTGACACTGGTACTGAGAGCCGCCGGGAAAGCCGACATTCGTGAGGAGCAAGCCGAACATGCGAACATGAATTGGGAGTAGCCCAACTTGCATGAACATGTGCCTTTTGATATCAATTTCTAGAACTGCTGTCGTGTTCTGTCCTCCAAGATCATTCACTGAATCAAAGAGAAGAACAAATACTGTAATTAATTTGTACAACAAAAGTAAATCGTGCACTGACGTTAGAACAAAGTCTTCGGGATCGGCAGTTTTGTTTCCTTGTATCATTTTTTTTTTTTTTTGTGTGTGTGTGTGTACAACAACACACACACAAAACCCAACACTCAAGCTCCGTTTATATTATGTGATTATCGACTACCCATAATACGTTACAAAGCAATATCAAATGAAATGTTATCACTTTAATTTCGTTGATATTGTACATTTAAAAGAGAAAGTTGTTTGTACTTCATGCTTAGTTTGAAATCACATCAAAGTAGTTGAGGATTCGAGTACTATTCCAAAGGTTCATTGTTCCTAATGTCCGTTGTACTATAAAAGGTTCGACGGGTCGTCGGTTTTACGGCTCGCTATTCCCAAGGTTCGTAACGGTTGTTCCAAAGGTTCTTTATTATATGAAAAGGAAATTTAAGGTTTGCTATTCTGAAAGTCCATTAATCCAAAAAGAAGTATCATTCGTTTTTCCGAAGGTTCGTTCATCCGTCAATGAAAGGTTCTTTTTATATGAAAAGGAAATTTAAGGTTTGCTATTCTGAAAGTTCATTAATCCGAAATGAAGTATCATTCGATTTTTCGGAGGTTCGTTCATCCGTCAATGAAAGGTTCTTTTTATATGAAAAGGAAATTTAAGGTTTGCTATTCTGAAAGTTCATTAATCCGAAATGAAGTATCATTCGATTTTTCCGGAGGTTCGTTCATCCGTCAATGAAAGGTTCTGTTTATATGAAAAGGAAATTTAAGGTTTGCTATTCTGAAAGTCCATTCATCCGAAATGAAGTATCATTCGATTTTCCGGGGGTTCGTTCATCCGTTAATGATAGGTTCTTATATGAAAAGGAAATTGAAGGTTTGCTATTCTGAAAGTCCATTAATCCGAAATGAAGTACATGTATCATTCGTTTTTCCGAAGGTTCGTTCATCCGTCAATGAGAAAATGTTCGTTATTTCGTGTCGTTTATCATAAAATGGAAATAAGGTTCATTGTTCAAAAAAAAAAAAAAGACCGTTCATCCTGAAATAAAAACGGTTCATTATCCGAAGACTCGTTGATCTAAAAACGATGATGTATGCTTTTGTTAGCAGTCCTATATAATCACCTCTTCGTTTTCAGATTAACAAACGATTTTCATTTCCGATTAACGAACCTTGAAACACAAAGATTCCTAACATTTTTGGATTAAGGAACCTTCGTAATAGCGAACCTTATTTTATTTTCGTTTTAGTGAACGCAAGGAAAAACAAATCTTCGCAGTAACGTCATATGTCATACAATGTTGTAATGACGGACAGTAGTTTATTTCGGATTTGCAACGAACATCCAGGTACACTGCAAACAGAATTTGTGTGTTTTGGAATTACGAACCTTCGGAAAAACGATCGTTATTGCATTTCGGATTATCTTATAATAGGGCCTAATGCAGGTTCCCTGAAACGCAGAGCGATTTCTATTTAAACCCGCTAAAATATGATGCGTTCTTTCACAAAGAGACGCTCGCTAAATTTTTCTTATGCTGAAGTTATCGTAAGAGTCCCGCATTTCTTTATAGAGCCTAATAGAATAAATTTCGTTTATTCTTCTTTTTCAATGCCGCCCGGAAATTATTTCGTTCAATCGAAAATTTAGCTATAAACGTTTTAGTTTTGAGCGACTCAATGATGTTTATTTCTAGATGTGAATTTTTGCATGTGCTTCGACGTTGTAACAATATGTCGTTCATGTCGTCGTAACGCAAGTGCACCATATCAGCTCCTCTTGCCAACGCAGCATGCAGAAGCATTGTTGAGCATAAATAATGATTCAGGGAAGAGTGTAAGGGCCTATTTCAGAGCTGCCATTATCCTACACATCGTATGATCTTACCTTGCTCAACTTCGATTGTGCTGTTGGGATCTGTGCCATAAGACAAGGAAAGAAAAATATATCAAAAACTGTTAAGAAATGTTCCGGTTTCACGGAGAGAAATACAAATATGCAGTGTGATATTAATACTGAATCAGAGTGGCAGAAATATATCAATGTCACTTTTATGTGTAACGTTGCTTACCTGGTTCGTTTTGGCCTTCATTACACAACTCCTTCATTTCCTGAATGTGAACATCCATCAGTTCTCGGAGGTCATCTTTATGAAATTAACAGATGTAGTTTGGTTAGTACACATCTAGATTCAAACAGAATTTAAGATGTGGCACACATATAACACTTCTAAAGAAGTACATATAATCTGTTCCTGCTTATGATGCAATAACCAATAAAACAAATGTGATATCATTCACCGACCAATTAATGAAGCATGCGTGTGGACCATCATGTGAGAAGTTCTGGTAACTTTTCTTACCCTATAATAATACAAACTTTGTACTGGCCTCTCCCCTCACTCGACTCCACGATGACGGGCGTGCTACCGGACCTACAGGTGAGAGCTCACCCTCATAGATAAAATGATTCACGGGAATAAATTAAACACAGTTTTGTTAAAACTATGAGCACTGGATACTCTGTAACTGTAGTGAGACCAGTCTTCAAAATTGCTACAGTACTCGCTTACGGGAGCCATTTTCAAGTTTATTTCATAAATCATTATTGGGATTTTAAAAATGGGAATATCATTTAATTGTGATCGGAAGAAGTAGCTTTGATAATTTCGTTTCCACTGTTTCAAAATAATTATGTTTATTTTTCTTGTTTGTTTTTTGTTTTGTTTTGTTTTTTGCTTAAAGTTTTGTTAGTTTTATTCAACCGTTCCTTGAATATTAAAGCACTTTCCGTTTTGTTTGTGATCATTTAAATGCCCATGTGCATGCATACATTATACGATACATGGGAAACTAGCGTCGGCATGAACGCAGCTGCCATGCACGGGCAGTCGGACATATTCAACACAACGATGTGTTTACAACGGGATTTTAGGTACCGGCATACAGTCGCCAAACCAGGCAATCGGAAATCGGAATATTAATTAACAATAATTAGAATTAATATTTTAGCTATTAGAAATATTCATACCGTTCAAATTTGCCATAATTCCACTGCAAAGTGCATTGGTGACTTCGTAGGTGTGTTGCTCCATGATGCGTGTATTGCCATTGACAGCACAGCGACTTTCACATTTCGCGCGATAAATCCACGGGAAGACGGACAACCCACAAAAGTAGACGGTGAACTAGGGGTATTTGTACACGAGGAATCCGTTTATCGCATCTAGAACGTGCGGTTCGGTACCCCTAAGCCCGCAAAGCCCCGAGGAAAAAAATCGTCCGCGAAAAAGCTACCGATCATGATTTTCGCGGACGCGATTTGTCCGCGTTTACGGAGATACCCTCGTTTGTGCGGACGATCCGCATTCTCGGACCAGCGCCCCTACTGTGCAGTGGTGTAGCACAACGGTGGATTTAAATATTCTATTCCTAAAACTGTCGAGTGTCGTAGTCGTACCCATCTTCTACTCACCAGTTTTGTCGCTCGAAATGGACCGATCGTTGCTTTCGGTTTATCCATGTTCATGCATGATAAATGCGTCTTTCTCCGGCATCTGACTACTGCTGATTAAATGAGACCTCTTGACCGGATTTAAGACATTAATCCCATGTATGATGAAGCCGAATCCGGAATATAGGAAAGAAACTCTGTATTCCGGGTGTCAAAGATAAAGTTGTACGGTAAGTTACAAACTGGCTGGCCGGGTTTGAGCTGAGCTAGTACGAACACAAATCAACATGCAATGAATGGATGAAGAGGCCGGAATGCGACCGATCTAGCTGCACACACATTCCGTGCGATACCAGTGCATGCAATGCTCGTGCGAGAACCACCACCACCACACGATGATCCTGTTTGCAGGTTGAATCGCATTATATTGTCGATCTCTTTCAAAGTCTCCGCCAGTGTTTACCACACACTGATTGGCTGCGTGTGGCAGAAGCCGGAATTAAGTAGACTCCCTACCAGTCGTCGCAATTCTCCCCCTATTTAATCGTGCTGCGGATATTAATAAAAATTAATGACGTGCACATTAATCAATAAAGATAATGTCATGTAAAATTTTAGATCATTCAAGCCTTGAGATAGCAATTCAAGAAAGAAATGTCTATTTTCTTTCATTTGAACGCCATAATATGTATCCTCTAGTCATTTTAGTAGACACACTGAACGGTGTCATGGAAATTTTGAAATAGGATTGCAACGGATATGAGATTTCCGTTTTTTGCCATTTAAGTTAATTGGCACTTAAAAATTTTGATGGTAGCTTCGAGCATGGCATTGGATTTTCTTACAGAAATTCACTCAAAAGATCTAAAGCAAGTCATGTAGTCAAGCTGTATTCCTTATTTCTACCCATAGGACCTAAACTATACTTGCTTCATATTATTGTAATGAAATTCTCCGTGTTAATTCATATAAAACGAAGTTGATTATTTTATTATTTCGGTATCACAATAATTTGAGTCGATTCTTAATGGTATTTCGACAAAGGGCAGTCAAAAGTAAAATTATTAAAGGCAAACTGCAATCTCTAATAGATTAAGAAGAAAATAATTGTCAAAGCATGCAGAACCGTTGATACCTTTGATGGAAATAAGAAACATAGAGAAGATGAAAATTAGGCCTATATCATCAGCTGTTTTCAACCATTAGTTTTCTGTTGAAGGCACTTTTGAGATAGGACTTGCGTGATGCGGCAATTTTAACACTGGCTCCCTCGAATTTACATGTATACAGTGTACTTTCATAAAACACTTATAAGGTATAGTCGAGTTTGTCCACATTTCCGCATGAGCCGATCAACTATAAGGGTGGACACATTTTGGTGTAAAGATTCTGAGTCTTTGGTGGGAGCTCAACACATACACACATCACATTTTTTTTTTCTGTCAATATTTTCTATTTCATATAAACAATATAGGCACCTACAAATTAATGCATGACATTGAAGATAACACAAATTTTATTGGCAAAATAAATTCCTCATTGCCTATATTACGAATGAAAAAAATAAGGAATTTTGTACATAAAATATTTCTTCATTAAAACAAAATCTCTCTTCCTTCTCCCTGTCTAAAGCATATTGCTGATAAGGCCGATTTTCAACAAAATTATATGCTCATTGCGCAAGCCGCCACCATGACGCCATTATGAGTTAACCTCTAGTCCTGGTAAGAACAGTGAAATAAAAAAATAAGTACCATATAAACAGAGCATCGGATCAATATTATTTCGATGTGTTTGGAATCCTGTTAATCGAGTACTCTATATCAACCAACCAATCAGTCATGCATATCGAATAAAACCATTCTTTATTGTATATAGAGTAATACTGCGAGACTACATCATATTATATTACACTTTTGCGCGTCAGATCAGTGTTCCAGAATTTATAAAAGGTGTTCGGTGATCTCTTTTGCATCATCCCCACGTTCCAGATGATTTTCACCTGACTATTCTGAGCATCGTATTTTGCGAAAAATTCTGAACGAGTGGTATACATCATGATGGAAATATAGTCAAACCTGTCTATCACAGCGGCCACCCAAGGGAGACGAAATGAGTGGCCATTATAGACGGGTCATCTGACTTTTGTGAGCATTGCCTACATGTACATGTATCATCGTTGTATAGGGCCTACATCTGTAAGTAGGACCTGACTAACTTTGTACATGTATGCGTAATTGTGTATACGAATGC
Source organism: Diadema setosum (assembly GCA_033980235.1). NCBI lineage: Eukaryota > Metazoa > Echinodermata > Echinoidea > Diadematoida > Diadematidae > Diadema > Diadema setosum. Next base: position 9,949,673 of record CM067072.1, on the reverse strand, counting down.
ACACGTGTGTTTCATGCATTGAACAATGCCGGTGTTTATCAAGTTGTTGAAACTAAAGTACATGTATAGCATGTGTACAGTCGTGAAGAAACCTTTACACTAGTGCATTATGACTGAATAAGTGGTGAATGCAGCAGTGGCGATCACTGAACGTTGCCCATTAATGACTAGCACGGCTGCAAAGCAGAAACACGTTGAATTTGGTTCGGCTATACGGCTCCATGTGGGTCTATGGCTGCTGAGACAATAAAGCATGTTAAAATCTACCGCGGAGACAAAAAATTGTGGCCGCTGGCCGTGTTAGACAGGTGGCCGTTATACACAGGGTCATAAACAGGGCTTTTCTCTCGGGGGGAGTGGGGGATTTTTCAGTGCAGGTGGCCGCTATAGACTGGTGGCCGCTAAGGCAGGTTTGAATGTATCTATATGCAGATACACGGTTGGTGACTCTGGGAAGGAAGAGGGTTCACCATCATTAGTCCCATTTTGCGAAATTTTCATTGGCTGCCTATCAGAGAGAGGATTGTCTTCAAAGCGCTTGCTGGCTAATCTCCATCCTTTATCTCAGAGCTCCTGATGAGGCATCAACCAGCACGCAGCCTGGCGGCAGCGAACCAAGTACAGTGTTGGAGGAATCTCTCGATCAGCCGCTCAGCATGAGAAGACAAAGCCTTCTATACATCTCAGGACCCAAGCTTTGGAATGCCCTCCCGCTATGGATAAGAAATGCAGATTCTTTATCATGCTTCATGATTTACCTGAAGACTTGAAGGGAGGGTATGTTTCTGGGTGAATTGGGGATTCTGGTTTTAAACTTTTTACAAGATAATTAGAAACTTCTTATATAAAATATCAAAGAGCATATACAATTCTATAAGAGGAATTCAAAGTTTACTTGGCAAAAATCGGTTTTGAAATGGCTAAAATATCCAGAAACATGGTGTCCTAATAAAAGGGGCTTGTACCGAAAGGGTGGGTTGGGTGGTGGCGCGCCGCGTTAATGGGGACACCACCCTTCGTCCAAAGCCCCCCCCCCCCCCCCCCGGTTTTGCCGAAAGGGTCGTTGGTACTTCTTCTCATGTAATATTAAGTTTGAATTTATATTTAACCTTCAAACAACCATTTCAAAGAGGCTATCGTCCGGATCGGTTTACACTCTATTACCAGTTGGTCTACAGCCAGTTGGTCTAATAGACTGTTTAATATCAGTTGGTCTAATAACCAGTTGGTCTAGTCATCATTTCGTCCAATTACAATTTGGTCTAATTGTTATTTGGTTTAATTACTATTTGGTCTACAGTCAATTCGTCTGAAAATAGCCAACTATACGCTTTTCCAACATTAATATTAATAGCCAATCCTTGACTCGGGATAATTGAAATTAATACCCCAACATCATTGACTGAACAGTTGAAGTTGGAGACAAAGATCAAGCGCCATAATGAGCGCCCTTCTAAGGCGGATACCGGCGATGGTGACACAACTTTGCTCCTGCGACACTTGCTCTGATCTTTGTCAGAGTCTCCAAGGACTTGGTTAGGGTTGTCATAGGGTTTTATGTTTAGTTTGATATGAGGATAAGGTGCGTTATGAGTGTGAGTAGTGTAAGTTTGGCTAAGCGTGCAGATATTTTATGGGAACATTGTCGCAGGAGTAAATGTCATGAGAGACCACCGGCGGTTTACAAGAAGCCACCACCACCACCGCCACCACCATCATCATCATTATCCAGTCGTCATCATCATCATCATTGTCATCATCGTCATCATGGTCATTATCATCACTGATGACGAACAGTTGATTCCGGTCAACGGAAGGGGGAAGGGTCTTGCCACCCGGCAATTACGCAAAATATCTTTATCGCTTTTGTTGTCAGTCAAAGACCCCTCGGTAAACCGATTCTGGTATAAAGTTGAGCAGGGATATACATCCGCGGAAAGTAATTTTGTAACTGTAGTAAAATGTGTTATACACGGTACCCCTCTACGCAAGGGCGCCGGAAGCGGGGGGGGGGGGGGGGGGGGGCAGGGGTGGCACTTGCCCCCCAAACAAAATGTGGGGGGGGGGCAAAACGAGTTTTTGCCCCCCCCCCCCAAGTGCCCCCTGTAACAAATAATTAATCACTTATTTAAAGACCAAAATGAATACGAATAAAGGCATATTTCTTGTCTAAATGTGGTAATTTCATAACTGAAAATGCAAAATTTTCGCCCCTAACGGGGCGAAAATTATAATACACTAACAACATACATTATTGCATCTATACACTAATAGTAACTAAGCTTGTGTATAGTGTATAGATGGTAGCCTCGTGTCCTCGAGTATGCCCGCTGAAACATACCTTTAGTAAACCTTACATTTTTCATTTTCCACTTTGCTTTCCAGCAGTATAAGAATACTTTTTATTATTCGAACGATGCGATCACTTTTAAGCTTTTAATGAATACATTTCAGATAAATTGCAAAGTGAAAGTGGCTCGCTCGTTCTGCCCGTACTTATAGTAAAATGAAAAGTTTTCATAAGTTATTATCATAGTCCTTCGCATTGATTTCTATTACTATGTTTAATTCCTCAGAAATTTAATTTCAAATGCTCTATAAAAGCGCGACTTTTATACTCTGTTTTTACAAAAAGTCCCTACTGTGCACAGTTGGAGGGGGTATCCCCCTCCCACACCCTCCCCCCCCCCCCCCCCCGCTCGGTCGCTTCGCTTCCTCACCGAGGATCTCACACCATCAAGTACTCCCATATGTTATGATCATAGTCCTTCCAACTGATTTTTTTTTCAATATGTTAATTCCCTAGAAAAAAACCCAGAAGTGTTCCGGCGTAGAGGCTCTACGTCTCCTGTTTGTACATGACATGCATTTTGCAGATTCGTCAACTGTGAACATAGATAAAATGTGCCCCATGTCGATCTCTCACACCTCGATCCCCAACCAAAGCAAAAAAAGAAACGAAACAAAACTCGCCAAAGAAAAAACGCATAAGAAAACAGACAAATAGACAGACAAACAAATAACAAATAAAAGAGGAATACAATGTAATCTTCGTTTTCAAAATCTAAGTCAGGGGGCTAGTGCATCTAATAATAATTAATACAGAGATACTTTATCGCGTAGACAGTGGAGGGTCTGGGGTGTTCATTCAAGGATGATAATAAAGGGGTGGATCCAGGTTTATTCTACTTGCTTTAGAGGGAGCACGGCTGCTAATGGCTTGTTTTGAGATTTGTTGGCTGGAGAGTTGTTCTGTCATCGCTACGTAGCTCCTGCGACACTCCCAGAAACTGGGCTAGTTGGCGAAATTCTTATTTGTACGCCTGTCACGTATGCATGCGGTTAGCAGAGAGTGTGTGGCTACTTTTGTGTGCTGTGGGAGGATCTCCGCGGCGATATGAACATCAGCAGCATCCAATCCCTGATCCAATACACACACACTACCTCATCCTCGTTTGCACTCGGATTCTGTCTCCATCTAATCCACTCCTCGACCGGCATAAATCGCGGTTTCCACGCACTTTTCTCTCTTTTTCATCACTTGTGTAAATGAAGTCAAGATTCACAATGTATTTCAGAAGATTTGCGGGTCGATTCATCGCGGTGATTTTGATGTATTTCGCACTTCCGATATGCACAGCATCTAACGGTGAGTACAATACACACACCGCCTTTCTCCCAGAGATGCATGTAGTTTGGAGCTGACCGGCGGAACACCTGACCTTATCGTGTGGCGTAAATGACATAGCTGCGATGGGGATACCTTTACATGCACAGCGTTTGACATTTACGGAGCTCTGCTTTCATCAAGTCTGTATACACATGATAGATGTACTCACATTTGCAATGCCAAATGGTTCTATGCGTAAAGCAGAGGCATACAGTGACGTTGGCGGTGCCCGATGCCCGGGCCCAGTGTACGTTTTGATCATATTTTTATATTATGGCCTTAGACAGGACAGGTGAATCCATAAAATATTTGTTCATTGATGCCTGTACGCGCCACATTTTCCAGCCATTTAATACAACCGTCTAAGCCTTCAATAGACATTCATCATATTCATGGGTTATAATGTGCACAATGACTTTTTGTTTGCTTGTTTGCAAGGGGTACAAACATTTTTATTTATGTCTACTCACATTTCATGCCACATTCTATCATTATTTGATCTGCACTATAGTTTATCTTTTACTTTCCAGATAGCTCTCTAGCTCATACATGTTTCCTTCTTATCCAAAAGTGTTACACACCAAGCATTTGCTATTTGAATGGAATTGTATATAATTGTATTACATACTTACAAGGATTCTGAGTACACTTATGTTGTTACCAGGTATGCATTTACTTCAATAGAAATGTACCTGAATAATCCATGCCAACATGCAGCGTTCTTTATCTGTTTTGTCAACTTCTCTCCTGTTGAGCATGTAAGCTTGTTTTTGTTGGTGATGGCCACTTTCTTCTGATACATGATTATAATTTATGAGCTTTATGTCAGCCATTTGAGAACTGAAGACACTTGAATATATATGCTGGAATCTTTTTCTCTTTCTCTTCCTCTTTCTTGTCTGCAACATATCAAATATTATGCATCTCTCTTTCCATACATACATGTAATGTATGTACTGTATGTCTATTAATCAATCAATATCTATATACCTGTGTATAAACCATATGCATCACCATGTTTTATACATATATATTCATGTACATGTATTGCATAATAATTCTCTTACATATAAATATATATATGATTTTATATAGAGAGATAGAATGTGAGAGAGATAAATTTATAGATATTAATTATAAATATAATGTGTTCATTGAGTGATAATGAGAGCATTCATTTGACATTTTACACCCCCATTCAATAAGCCCTGAAATAAGAACAAATTCCAGGCAAACAATTAAAAAGTAAGATTGTATTAATACTGCAGACAATTCCAAATTGACTGCCAAAGGTAGTAAGCTATCTCTACATAGGCACAATCCAGAGATAACATCTTATAGGCATATATTTCTTGTGAGCAGTTTGTTTAGATATTTAGGTAGACCTACCAATGATTATATTTGTCCTTTGATAAATACTTTCCCAATTATTACTTTGTTTGTTTTTGTATTTGTTTGTGTGCAATTTGCTTTTCCATGCTTGGTCTTCTTAGCCAAGTTATTTGGTTAAAAGGACAAGTTTACCTAAATGGTGGATTGAGTGAAGGTGCCACAGCAATATCAGTAGAACACATTAATTAGTGAATCTCTGAGAAAAATTGGACAATCCAGTTAAAAGTTATGAACATTCAAAGTTCCTAAGGCACAATCACTGCTGGATGAGAAGACCACTACAGTTTATGATGCCCCATGCATAGAAAGATATAAGGGAAATATAAAGAGAATTTGACAATTTTTTTTTTAAAGTACACATTCCCTTGACTTGTTACTGGAACATGTTAAGGGTAAACTCCCCCTGCCTTGTGAAAGAGGGAAGTCATGTGCTATTTTGTTATGCGAGAGGTCATGTGCACTTTTGTTATGTTAAGAAAGTGAAAGTATGTCGAATTTCATTTTCATTTTCTTTATATCATTGTATGCATGTGACATCACAAACTGTAGTAGTCTTCTCATCCAGCATTGGCACCACTCAAACTTAAAAAATGCATATCATAACTTTTGAATGTAATGTCCAATTTTCCTCAAACTTTCACTGATGTGTTCTACTAATATTGCTGCATTCTCTCAATCCACATGTCCTGTTTACCTTTGGCAGCAGTGATTAAAAATATGTTCAAGATATCACATGTGATGCATTTGAGTATATAGGTCTATTGTATCACAAAACATCCTACCATATACAATTTTTGCGATAAAGCCAAAATATAACGAGATATCAGTATTTTTCTCAATAAACCATAACTGTAGACAGCTTAGTTTGGAAGCATTTTTATTATAACTGTTGTTCACATTTTACTTAGCATCAATTTTACTGATTCAAATTTTTACAGTGGTTGTTTCTATCCCTAACTCGCATTTTAGAACTATTTTAACCCGTTGAGGATGGACTGATTTTGCTACAACACGCATTTCCCATAGACCCCTGCCCGAGTATACTCGGGACTCATCCTCAATGGGTTAAAGCACTAATGCTGGGTTTTTGTTTCATCTGCAAATGGTAAATTATGCCTTTAAAGTGAACTTGTCCTTTAATTGCTATACAAAACACATGTGCACAATACATTTTTCATTTGGAGGCTTGGCAGTTGAGCCAGCAATCCAGCGTGGTCCTGAGGGGAACGACTTCACCTTCGAGTGCGTCGGCGAGAGGCCGCTCAATTGGTATAAGGTGCTGTCCGATGGTACGGAGATGGAGATCCACAACAACCACAGGTTTGATATCATCTACCACTACGTCCCTGAACAGCACCATTACATGGGCAGGATGACCATCCGGCAGGCTACTGTGGCGGAGAGCGGCAGCTACGTCTGCAAGCTCAAGGGTGCTGGTTTAAGGCATTCCGTTGAGCTCTGGGTGTTTACAGGTAATTACAGTCAGTTAAACCTGCTGTAGTGGTCACCTGCCTTATATGGCCACTGAAAATCCCCCCCCCCCAAAAAAAAAAAAAAAGAAAAGAAAAGAAAAGCCATGTTAAAGAACCTACTCATTGCAGCCACCTGTCTAATGTGGCCAGCAGTCACCAATTTGTATCCCACAGAAGATTTTAACCTATATATTATTTTAGTGGCCACAGACTCATATGGAGCTGCAGATTTTTCAATGTCTTTTTCAGCTTTGCAGCTGTGCTGGTCATGCATGAGGAACTGCTAAAATGATCATTCAGGCATAGTAAAACATGCACTCTGAAAAAGCTCACTTAGTTGCTGTATTCATTTTAGGGTGCAATAACATGAAATCACAACATCTTGAAACATGTGCATAATAATACACACTTCATACATTTTCATGTATATATGTGAGTGATACTCATGACATGTCTTGAAACCTGTCTAATGTGGCCACCTGTCTACAATCAGCCATTCTTTTTGTCACTCTGTGGTGGCTGCTACTGACCGGTTGACTGTATGCCATGGCATGCTATGCAAGGGCCATGGAACTGAGGAGAGTTGCACCCCCCCCCCCCCCCCCCCCCAATTGGCTGTTAAGAAATTTCTAAAAAAAAATGGTTGGGAAAAAATCCCAAACACAATATGCATGTGTATATATATTTTTTTTTCAATTTTTTTTTATTCATTTTCCATATTCCACACTTCATACAAGTTTTATATTCCATTTCATTTTGAAAAGAAATGTTTTTTTTTTAAACACAATGGTCAGTTTGAAACAAAATTGCACAAATGTATAAGGACGTATAATTGACGTGTAATATGAGGAACCCACTAAAAAGCAAAGCTTGTAGGATGTAGGTTCCAAAAGTATAATATAGGCTTGTAGTAGAGTATATCAATGTCAAAAATGACGTAACATGCAAAAATACAAGATGTTGAGAATATTATAAGATTTACGGAATGTACAAAGTATTGTATGATGTTCATGATTACACTTATGGTATCAATGCTAAAAAAGTAGCAAGTTGATCAAACAAATGAAGTCATCTGAGTGAGGCATCATTTTGAGTATACAGAAATTTTTCAAAATGATCACGGCAAAATGGTTAAACGTAGGATTTTAGAAAATTGGCTTTAAGATTTTGCTTAAAGGAACTTAGAGAACTTGATTGCAACCGAACAAAACCTAACTCATTCCATAAAGAAGGCCGGTTGAAGTAATTGTCTTAAGGGCTAAAACTGTACGAACGGGGGAAAAATGATAGGATTCACTGTGTCTTGTAGGGTAAGTATGGATATCACTGTTTTTAACAAACATTGAGGAAAATATACTAGGAAGATCGCCAGTATTCAACTTATACAAATAAATTCCAACATGATACAAATACAAGTCAGAAATTTTGAACAATTTACTGGAAACAAACAATTCATTAGTGTGATCAAAAAAATGTGCACGATTAATAATCCGCAAGGCCTTTTTCTGAATCAACAATAACGAATCAATTTTAATCTTTGAGCAATTCCCCCAGGCCAATATTCCATAATTCAAGTAAGGTAAATAATAGAGTTGTATAAAGAGAATGCAATATTGGCTTTGGGAAGAGATATTTCAGTTTGTGAATAACTCCAACATTTTTACACAACAATTTACATAAATAACCAACATGTACCTTCCATGAAAGATTACTGTCAATATAAATACCTAAAAATTTTGTTGAATCTATTTGGTTTAACTGTAATCCGTTCACTTATACTAAACCTGGAAGAGATTTTATTGTGTTACTGAAAACCATATAATTAGTCTTATTTATATCAAGCAACAATTTATTTGCCTGAATCCACTGAAATACCAACTGAAGTTCATTATTCAAAAAATATATACATATATATATATATATATATATATATATATATATATATATATATATATATATATATAAAGATAAGTAACAAAGCTGCAACAAAGTTCATGCTGTATTCACCAACGGTTTATTTCTTCACACAAATTTTCGAGCGTCTCACCGCCCTTTCTCAAGTGTTGAGAAAATAAACCGTTGGTGAATACAGCATGAACTTTGTTGCAGCTTTGCCTTATCAACATATATATATATATATATATATATATATATATATATATATATATATATATATATATATATACATACATATATATGAAGAGTTTGTTCGCAAAAAGCGATAAGTCCATTTTTTAAGGTTTTGAAGTACAGTCTCTGTCATAAAGTACAAAATGATACCTTTTAAGTGATGTATTGGTCACTACATATAAAGGTACTTTTTTGAAGTTATGGCCAAAAGAAGCAACAATTCTCTTATTATTCTCTTTATTTTTCTTGACCTTTAATCGCAAATATCTCCATTTGGCAAATATGGACTTATCGGTTTTTGCGAACAAACTCTTCATATATATATATATATATATATATATATATATATATATATATATTTATAGATATATCTTTTTTATACTTGTCATTTTGAACAGTGGATGATTAATGAGGTAAAGTTGTGACATGCTTTGCTTTGATTTGCAAGTCTATCAAAGATATCACATCGTTGTCATTCTGACTTCGATAGCACAGCAATATGAACCATCAAGACACATGCATATCCCATTGTGACAAAGAGAGACATAGATGTACAATGGCATAGAATGTAGACCAACTGCTTTATATGTATGTCATTCCAAAAAAGAATATTGGAATGCCTCTGTGACATTTTGATGTCTTCGTTACAGTGGCAGCATATAGAAATGAGCTTCCAACTAGGACTGATCATCAGGCGAGTGTAGAAATTGATCCCAGCATGCCAGAGCTCACACTGAATGAGGACCTCGTTCTGTCCTGCACGTTCGAGAACGCTACGGCGGGTTCGCTCGTGTGGAGCGTGGACAAGGGGGAGGTGAGGGAGTCTCTGCCGACGGGGGACGAAGACAGTCACGTCCAGGTGCTCGACAATGGCACCCTCATCATCCGCAAGATGACGGAGAATGATGCGGGAATCTACACCTGCACTCACTTGGGTGACGAAGGCAATCAGACTGCAGAGGTGAATCTTGGAGGTGAGCTCATGGAATTTCCCGTTTTTACTCTTTAACTCAAACGTCCTTAATATTTCCATCCATTATACTCCATCCATGCTCAAGTAATGACCAATTACCATCTGACAGGAAAGGATGAAATAATTATGATTTTTTTTTCTTGCTTTCTAGATGTTGAAAATGTAAAACCAATGTTGGGAAATTTCACTCCATGATTGAGTACATATGGCAAAATGAGGAGTAAAGTGAGACATCAATGATGGTGAAGATTTCTTTTGAATTGGAAGGAGAAAAGGAAAGTTACAGAATTTTGAAGATCATCATGCTATGCAAAACACCTACTAAATAGGGCCTACTAACTGTGCGTGGCATGTTCTATGAGGATCAATAAAAACAACAGCTTACAAAAGTATTGTAGAACTTGCACAAACTCATTGCCAAGGATGGTTTCCAAGGTTTAATTTCCTCCCGAAAACATCGTCCTGTCTTTTTCTGATCACTGTGCAGGCCATATCAAGCTCACTGCTCCCCAGTCAGTCAAGTTCACTGAAGGCACTGACGCCCGCATCAAGTGCGAAGCCCGTGTCTCTGCCGCTGTCTTCCTGCCCCACATCGAGTGGCAGGTTGATGGGGAAGACGTTGGGAGCGCCTGTGCCAATCGATGCTCCACAACGGAAGAAAGCACTTCCGATGCTGTTACCAGCTGGTTGAAAGTCGCTGAGATCACCAAGGAAGATCGTAAGAACTACTCGTGCATCGCCTCCAACGATGCTTCCAAAGAACGGGAGGACATCCTCCTACGAGTCCGAGGTTCGTTACAATCTATAGAGGGAGGTGATCATAGTCTGATTTTATTTTTCTAATGTATCTAACTCTATATTCATTTAGAAGCAAGTGGAAAAATGTAAATAGTAAATGCATGGGCAACTTAAAATGGACCATTGTACTATAAACACAGAAACAATGAAATTGAATGTCAATTCATGATTTTACAGATGAGAGTTTTGATGTATGTATTTGAAACTCAAAAGAATATAATCTGTTTTTATATTCCCAACAGGTCAGGAGAGTGGGATATGTGAGGAAATGTTAGTTTTGCAAAATATTCCCCCATCCCATAGTTCCCCTTTAATACCTATGTGGTTTTCACTGATGGAAATTGAGCCATCCCCATGACTTTATCTTGTCTGTGGAGGCGCTGTGGCATAGTGGATAAGACTCCCGACTCCCAATCGGAGGACCTGAGTTCAATTCCCGCCCAGTGCTCGTGTCCTTGGACAAGACATTTTTACCCATTATGTCCCTCTAGACCCAGGTGTATAAATGGGTACCTGGCAATGCTAGTGTAATAATAATAGCAAGGCCCTCTGGTAGAGCAGTGTCAGCACTGAAGAGGCTGCCCTGGATAAAGAAGGTCCTATAATAATGATAATGATAATGATGATGATCATAATTATTATTGTTATTGGTATTATTATTATTATTATTATTATTTTATTATTATTATTATTGTTATTATTATCATTATTATTATTTTTATTATTATTATTATCATCATTATTATTATTATTTTATCATTATTATTATTATTATTATTTTTATTATTATTATTATCAATATTACTATTATTGAATCCCGTGCCAGCAGACCGTCTCGCAGCCCTGTGGCCGTTCCTTGGCATCTTGCTGGAAGTCCTCATCATTGTCCTCGTCCTGGTCGTCCACGAGAAGTGCAAAGGAGGAAACGACTTTGGGGAGGAAGATGAGGAGGACCTCAAGTGAGTTCTAGCAAAATCTTTTGGTCTATGAAAGTAAAAGTCTACCTGTGTAGGTATTGGATCAGTTTAGTCACTTACAAAGTGATGATGGACAAAAAAGTTAACCCGATAGAGAACAAAATCTAGTATAACTGAAGTCATTTGGTATTGCCAGGTACTGAATACACTGTTATTTTCGCGTACAGATATTTTCGCGAATGAGGAGGTCATGGACATTTTCACGAGATGTTGTTTTACGCGAACTGACACAGAGGTCTACATAAGCGCACTACTACCTTAGCGTATGGTGACATTTTCGGGTTTTGTTGAATTCGTGGTTCAACTGAGATTCGCGAAATTAAACCCTTGTGAAAATAACAGCTTATACAGTATTTAGAATGAACCTATATCTGATGCAAGGGCCATGGAACGTTTTTAGTGTGTGTGTGGTTGGGAGGGTGGCAGTGTCAAGGGTCAATGGTACTGAGATGGGTCAATATAAGTCAAGATTATGACATAATTATGTGATCTATGAAAGTAGTAATTGTATAGTCAGGTGTCATAAAGTGTTATTATACTCTGCAGATTCCAATCATTTCAGGTGCCAAAGTATATTCATGTTTAATTTTGTTAATGAAGAAATTAGAACAAATCTTTTTAATAAGATGATCTTTGTACAGTGTCAAATGAGTCCAGTCTATGATTGATCAGTTTAGGTTTTCAAAGATAGCAGAAGTTGAACATAATTATGATTGCACCCTCCACTCTGTTAATGTTGACTGGCCAAAATGGATATAAGCAGCTTTTTTTTTCCCTCTCTGAAGGTTTGACTAATCTGTGACTTTAGTTTTAGCTTCATTGCTTTATACTGTGCACCACATAGATGACAGGAGATCAGAATGTAGTGATTAATTAAAACATTGATTAAGTTGGTCATTTTATGAACCACACTTATTTAAGAAAGAACTGAAGCTATGCCTTATCAACCAACAGAGTTTATCTTGTCAAAGACCATTATAGAATGAGTAGACAAAGTCAAGTGCAATACAAGGTTCCAACAAGGGCAGTAGAGTGTCATTTTCTTGGATACTACATGCGAGGACTTTGGAATATACCCGATATCTTTGCTGTGTTTTCGATCACTTTCCAGGAAAGAAGTGAAGCCGAACATGGGCGACAGCGACTTGCGCATGAGAACCACCAAACAGTGATAGCTTATGCCTCTTTGAGGGGGTCACATGACTGGGAGCTTGATATGCCGGACGCTACAGGGCTACCACCATATCTAACCAAGTATATATTCTCCACTATTCTTTTAATATATGAAAGAAAAAAAAGGTAATTTTTCTGTAACTATACAGGTTCTGCCCAAGTTTCTTCCTCACGTGGTAGCGGTATGGAATATGAGATAGATAGTGTGGCCTAGAAAGCTGGTGTGAGATATGTAACCAATAAGCTCGTAGAAAAGGTAGTTTGCTAAACGTAGAATTTGAATTTATGCTTGATATTGAAGAAATGGTATCAAGGGGTCCGTTTCATGAAAGTCTTAAGAGAGACTTTCTCTCTCCTAAGTCACACTTAGGAGAGACTTTGCTAAAAACCGTTTCATGAAAAAGCTATCGCATAAAGCTATCACATAAACTCAGACTTAGGAGAGACTTTTTCTACAACCATTTCATGAACGAAGCTAGCACATAAAGTCTCTCCTAACTTGGCAAAGCTATCACATAAATCTAGGAGTGGTCAGGAGCACTCCTAAGTTTATGTGATAGCTTTTTCAGAGAGCCATTGTATCAAACTTTTTTCTCATTTTTGGAGAAATTGACCCCAAATTTGGCATGTGTGACCACTGTCAAAGGTAGATGTGCAAGACATCTTTTTCGTTAATATCGCGTAATGCTTTGCCATGGCAACGACATATTTTCATAAAATCATACAAATTATTGTGGATTACACTACTACACTCAGTTTTTAAGCAATGCAGTTGAAATTCAGCATAGAATCAGATCAAAGTAATGTGTAGTTGTGCACGACGCTTTTTTCCGTGTGTGGATGTAAAGAAATCTGTTGCCATGGGCAACAACAGTTTTTTCTATACCAATCATACAAAGAAATATGTGGATTGATCTAACTTCGTATAGTTTTTAGCATTTGACCTAAATTTTGGCACATGTGACCGCTATAGTATGTAGATGTGCAGAACTAATCTTTTGTTGATGTTGAACAATGCGTTGCCATGGTAACAGCATTTTTTTTCACTTAAAAGCACTCTAAAAATATTGTGAATTCAGATAAATTTGTCAGTCTTTGAGCAATGGCTTGAAATTTGGCACATGTGACCGGTATAGTACGTAGATGTGCAAACTTCATTTTTCGTCATTGTTGAACAATGCGTTGCCATGGTAACAACAGACTTTGAATAAAAAGCATACAAAACTATTGTGGATTCAGCCATCTCCCTCAGCTTTTGAGCATTTGGCTTGAAATTTGGCACATGTGACCACTATGATATGCAGTTGTGCAAATTTCAATCTTTCATAGATATGGAACATTGTGTTGCCATGGTAACAGCATTTTCAATGAATATAATACAAAAAATTTGTGGATTCAGTTTACTCCTTCAGTATTTGAGCATTTTACTTGAAATTTGGCACATGAGACTGCTAAAGTACATTGACTGATGTGCGAATTTCTTCTTTGATCGTTGTCAATGTGTTGCCATGGTAACAGAGTATTCTGAATGAAAATCATATAAAAATACTGTGGATTCAGCTAACTTCCTCAGCTTTTGAGCATTTGACTTGATATTTGACACATGTGACAGTCATAATATGTATTTGTGCAAACCTTTCTTTCAAATTTTCTTCCATTAATATTGGACAGTGTGTTGCCATGGTAACATAATTTTTTAATGAAAATCATAGGACTTACCAGTTTATTCATCCAACTCCCTCAGTTTTTGTGCACTTGATTTGCGATACGTAATTATGACACATATGACGAACAGATTTTTTTAATAAACAAAACACAACTTTATTCAATGTTGAACAATGCGTTCCCATGGTAACAACTTAAAAAAAAAAAATAAAACCGTATAAAGTTAGTGCTGGTTGAACGAACTCCCTCAGTTGGAGGTGGGGGTAAAAATCACAATGAGTGATAGTTCAAGTTTCTGCAGGTATTCATGGTTTCATACTTGGATTTGATTTTACTCATCAATTGCCACAATTGAAACACATTTCATTTAAAGATGCAGAATGACAAGCGCCGATAATGATTCTTTCACCACTATCAATTTCATACTCATTAACCCTATTAAGCCCAAGCTATTTTGACCCTTTCCAGGCCCAAGGGGGGGGGGGGGAGCACATTGTGCCCCCCTATATAACTTTGTTATTGTTTGATATCTCATCGTCATATTTGGCACATGGGTAGAGCAACTCATACTCTACATGACCGCATACTTGAGTTTTTTCAAGGTCACCCATAGAGGGCGCTATTTATCAAAATATAAAGAAATACATAGGAAATATGCTAAAAACATGATTTTTCTGTATGCTTTCTTTATCCCCAGTATATTTATGTCCAATTATGACCAATATTTTTCATATTTGCCACAAATAATGTGCAAGTCAAAGCTGATTATTTGTTATGGTTGAAATTTCTCAAGGTCACCACATGGGGGCGCTATTCATAACAAAATAAAGAAATACATTATGAGACCTATGATGTATTGTTTGGGATAGGTACATGCATAGTAATCATATTTCATATTCCCATAATATTGGAATTTTAAGTTTGCAGATTGATAATGTGATAAACAAATGATATTAGAGGTATAACTTGGGTGAAGAAATCAAAATGACACAAAATAGAACGTCAATCTTTGGAAAATACTGTTATTTTCAAGCATCTCTATTATATCTCTTGTTTTATGCTGTTGGCACAGAAAAACAAAGGAAATAATAGGAAAAACATTTCAAGGCCATAATTACTTCACATTCTGCTTCTTCAGCAAATTTCAGCCAAGAAACGCCCATTTCACACATTATAATATTGTAAATTTGAATTGGAACAGAAAAATACGCAAAAATCTGACTGACATGGTTGTCAGTTTATGGTTGCCATGGAAACCAGCAATATCAAATATAGTTAAATTATATATCAAAACGTTTGGAATAAGATTTTAGGAAAAGTCACCAAATTTGGTTAAAATTGGATACAGGGCGAAGGAGTGGCGAATGAAAATCTGGTAGAGGGCACAATGTGCCCCCCCCCCCCTCTTGGGCTTTATAGGGTTAATATTAGTTCTACACAATTTAACTACATGTCATGTGACAGATTATGTAACTGCAGAAACTATTGAAACAGTTGTTGCTGTCAAATTGTCATATTCTGGTTGCCTGATTCATTGGAAAATCTGATCTTGAAAACATGTATTTTATTATTCAATATCGTCATAATCAGAGCACAATTATCATAACCACAATGATGATACTGGTTAGAGTCTTTGTGAAATTATTATCACTCACAGTATTTTCTGGTATTACACTCTACTTCATTTCTACATAATAACTTATTCTTAATTATATCTTTCTGATCAAATTATACTTGCCCGCGTAGATATAATTTTCTAACTTGGTTACATAAAGTTTGCCGTCACACGCCTGGAAACAATAAAAAAAATAATGCACTGCAACGTTCACTGGTGTATTTATGTTTGGATCACTTATACCTCAACACATCTTTCATAATCATTTGAAATATTTTCATGGTTTATTAATTAAATTGTGAAAGCAGCTGAACTTCAAGCAATTCTATCATTGCAAATATTTGGTGAGCAAACAATGATATGTGTTGCAATCCACTCTTTTTGCACTCTGAGGTTCCCTACATCAGAATACTAATTATGATAATAGTAGTAATAATAATGACCTTGTCTACTACACAATAGCTTTTATTCATCAAAGCAATCAGAAATCAGACTGTTATGTGCTGACAGAGATTTGCATTTGTCCATTTTAAAATGGTTTCTTCCACTTTACTATAAATCTTCTTTTCGTTTTTTTTTATCTTTTTTTTTATTTATTTTTTTTTTTAGTGTGCTTCGATTCACCCGTTTGCTTTTCACCAACTTTTTTGCATGCTTAGCTGTTCTGTTTTGCTTTGCAATGCATTTGTTTCTCTTTTCTTCTAAGGGGGATTTATCTCATTTCTGGTTTTGGTTAAAGGTCCAGTTTACCTTTGGGAGCAGTGATTTCAAAAATGTCCAAGATATCACATTTGATGCATATGCGTAGGTCTGTTGTATCATAAAACATCCTACCATATGAAATATTTGCAATAAAACCTAAAATATAAGGAAATATCAGGGTTTTTCTCAATAAACTGTAACTGTATACGGTTTAGTCTGGAAACATTTTTATTATAACTATTGTTCACATTTCGTGTATTTAACAACACTTAACATCGATTATACGGATTCAAATTTTGACAGTGGTTGTTTCTATCCCTAACTCACATTTTAGAGCTATTTTAAAGCACTAATGCTTTCATCTGCAAATGGTGAATTATGCCTTTAATGCCTGGCAAAGCACTTATGCCATCACCTATGGACTCGTCTATGACAAAACTCTGAGTGAAGTTCAGCAGTCAAACTGCAATAGTCTGATTGTAGCTTCATATCTAACACTGCAATTGTGACTCTGCATCACAAAACCCCCAAAAAGTCACAAAAAGTCACCAAACATGGATTTTTGGTTAAAGGGATGGTGTAGTTTTGGTTGAGACCTGGTTTCAGATTTTTTTTTTGTGTGTGATATAATGAGAAACCTCTTCTGAAATATGAAAGGGCACATAATTCCAAGAAGAATTCAATGTTTACTTGATGAAATTGGTTTTGAAATGGCTGAAATATGCAAAATAAAGCGATTCCTAATAAAAGGTGGAACCAACCTTTCATTAGAATCGCTTTTACTTTGTTTTACTTTGTTTTTGGATGTCTCAGCAGACTCTAAGATTTAAAATGATGTACAACTCAATTCAGATGGACTCTCCTAACCTATATTAGAAAAGCACAACCTCTGCAAACTCATAATCCTTTCCATGTTAGTTCCGACTTCCAGTTGTTTTGCTGGTTGTGAAACATTGATGTGTATACTACGTAAAAGATTACAGCCGAAATAATTAATGAAATCATCGTGATGTTCATATTATTTCACACTGTATTTTACAAATGAATAATTTCATTCTTTCAGAATGGTCCGTTATAATGAGGAAGAGATAGTCGTAAAAAGGATCATGAATTCAACCATGTCGTGTACCTTTCAAGGACACATGTACAAAATGTGAAGAGATTTTGGGGAGAAAAATACAAAATGCATTTTCAACCCCTGCTAGTGCAAACATCATGGAATACAGCCTAAATAATTAATAATGTAATCATCGCGATCCCGCTGGGCGCACACAGCGTAAAATAAGTTTAATAACGCATGTTACTCTGCTTGCACCCATGTTCAGAAAAAAAAAGTAACAAATGTTTTTAATACAATGTGATTTTGTTTATTAAAATTTTATACTGTGTTTCACAAATGATATTTTCATTCTTTCAGAATGGTTCAATACACGAGGAAGAGATAGGTGTAGAAAGGATTACGAATTCAACCCTGTCGTGCACTTTTCGAGAAGGCATGCACAACACACGCGAAGAGATTTTTTCAGAAGAAAAACAAAGAACGCGTTTTCAACCCCTTCTTTTTTTTTTATTCTTTTGGTATCAACTCACAAATGATTCCTTTTTATTCTTTCTCAATGATAATGATCCATTTACTTGCGTAATAACAACACAAAGACTGCTCATAAGTTTGATTGCTTGACTCCATGCTTATGTTTTCTTTGTTTTTAGTGCGTACGGTTATAACGAGGAACCGGTTATAACGAGGCAATATTGGCCGTCCCACGGACCTCGTTATAATGGGGTTTCACTGTATATACATTGATTTTGAAAGATTAAATCCATATATATATATATATATATATATATATATTTACAGCGGTAAAAACTATCATATGTTGCATTCAACCTGTCTGCATCACCCTCGGCAAGCTCCATGCCTTGAGAATCTATATGAAAGAAAAAAGAAATACAAATATGGAAAAAAAAATATTGGTTACATACTGAAATTTTATGACACGCCATTCATCCCCTCTGCCTGACATTATACAGAGTGTTAAAATATGTGGGCTTACAGTTGAATGAATACACACACGACTGGCACACATATCATTACACAGAACTACTTTTCAGCAATTTCTTATACAATATATTAGAAACAGTTTAACAGCATCTACGAAAAAAAAAAAACTAAGAAAATCGTCTGGGATGTCATACACAAGAATTAGTGTAGCAGATTCTTCCTGATAAAAAAAAAGGTGTGACACAGACTCAAAATGAGAATGTGATTGTGACTTTAAACACTCGTCTGACAGAACGTTATACATTCATGACTTTTTAAAAAGGATTGTAACTTATGTCAGGCAAGCTGGGGGTTCCAAAATAAACAGAAAGATGATTCAAGGGGTTATGCAATAAATCAGCTGCATTGCTATGTCAGTGCGTAAATCAACTAATGTAAGCCGTACAGAATTCCCAATTGTGGCTGATATAGACATAAACATTAAATAAACTACAAACTGGGGTGTATAAATGCACTAATTTCTTCATTTCTCGTATGGAACAGTTCACATATAGAGGTAACATTGTTTGTCCACCAAGTCTACAATAATTGCTAAAATAAGAAAAACCAAATTACCTGTAACTGATATGTCATCAACAGAGGTTGCCCTTTTTCAACTGTTATTCAAGTTGTTTATTTTGTAAAATCTTTATACTTTCAAGTTTAATTTGAGAAAAGCATACCTGTGTTCTGTCGTAGATAAGATGCTGCTATACAGTTTGTAGTCCAATTGCAGTCTGACCCTGACCTGGGTGAAGTTCAGCTGCAGTTGTCTGTCCCAAGGCTTGGTGAGGTTCAGCTCTCTTCAGGCCTTTGGGTGTGCAAATATAAGAACAGTTAAATACCATACAAACAGAAACATCGGATGCACAAATGGGATAGTTGGAAAATATTTGAGATGAGTGTACATCTTTATTAAAACAAGCAATAATAACAAAATGTTCATTAATTATTATCAATTTTGTAAGATATATTATGTGAACAACAAGTTGTAATTGCCAGTTTTCAAAGTTTGAATCACTATGTAATGAGCAACTGTTAGCAAATTGTAAGAGTATGAGGTAATTTTAGTAATGAATGAGAGGGGAAATTAATAACAAGCATTCACTTTATTCAGTTGGCAGCAGAATTATTCACCCCCTTGCATTATGGACACTATAGCAAAATAAATAACATTACAATTACTAAATCATATACAAGTGGTGAACAGATAGTTTATGACAAATGCCTACCTGCTCAATAGTCTTTGATTTGCATATAGTTAGAAACTCTGATCATTCATGCATGAAGAGATAAGGTCCAGTGAGCACATTATGGTCATTTCAGACCTTTCTGTGATCACTGAAGCATGACGTGTTATGGTCTGATGATAACGATTAATTTCTTTTGTTTTTATGGAATTTTAAATAGTATCTTACCATTCTATACACAACTCTTAGCATTTCATCGGGTTATATTCATTTTGACATGACTTAAACTTTGAATTATTAATATCACGGCTAAACCTCTGTACAAACTCTATGGTGGCAACTTTCACTAGAAATGAGTTCATTTAAATATTTTTGTACAATGAAAAATGCCAATTGAAATATTAAGAATCCTACATCAAATTCCATCATATTGTGTCACCTATCAAAACATTGAGTGAACAAACCATATTCAACGAAGCATTTCAGTGATCACTGAAAGGACTGAAAATGACCATAAACGTGCCCACTGGACCATATCTCTTTATACATGAATGATCAAAGTTTGTAACTATATGCAAATCAAAGGCTACTGATCTGTTATTTACTTGTAGCAAACTATCTGATCACCACTTTTATGATTTAGAAATGATCTCAGTTATAATGTGATTCATTATGCCAGAGTGTCCAACATGCAAGAGAGGGGCTGAATAATTTTCCTGCCAACTGTAGATGATCAAGATAACATGATTTCTCAACTTGCTTCAATAGCTAAAAATAATCATTTAACACACCAAATGAAGATGGTGGAATATCCATGACACTGTCACTTGACTTTTCCATTTGCATCTTGCCCCCAGTCCTTAACTCTGAAGTGGATGAAGTTCACATGTTGTCTGGTCCTTGGCTGTTTGGAGTTTATTCAATATACAAGAACAGTTAATATCTTACAAACAAAACAATAGTGCAGGACATGGGACATTAGAAAGTATGTTAGAGAGGGTACTTTGCCTTTGCTATAACAAGCTATAGCAATCAAATTGAAAAGCCCTACCATTGATTTTGAAAGAATGAATTCACTAGTATCTACTGATCCATAAGCTATAAATAGGACTTTTCACAGTTTAAAATGATTAGCTATGCCGAATATTCTTGTTTCAAACATTGTAAGAGCATAAGGTTTTCTTGATACTAGAAAAGGGAGAGGGTAAATAAACAATCATAGTAGGGCCTACATTATTAAGATAACGTGACTGCTAAAGTTTGTTTCAGGAGCTTGATACATGTAGACATGCAGGTACCCCCCCCCCCCCCCTTCCATGAATTATCTCTTTTCAATTGGATCAGTATGTAATATTCTACAGATAGTGAAATAAAAAATGCAAAAAACAGTTGTTTCTAGAAGGGTCACTATTCACTGGATAAGAATGTTTGTTTTCAATTACCAAGATGGACATTACAGCAAACATTGTTTTTAATATTTCCTGTCTAACACTATTCAACTAAAAATCCAGAGACAATTTGATGTCCAAATATAAATAATGTTGCAATTGTAGTATTTGAAAATATACAGATATGTTGTCTGCTAAAATAGTATTATAAGCTAAAATACTTGCATTCTGTTGAAGGTGACCATGCTGGTAGATACATCGTAAGTCTCGACGAAGTTCAGTAGCAGTCTGGCTGTGGAAAAGATGGAAGTTCAGCAGTTTGGTTCTGTATTCAGTGAAGTTCAGCAACTGACTCTGGGCTTTATGAGATGAAGAAGTCTGATTGTAGCAGTCTGACTGATGTTCCATATCTAACATTATAATTAAAAATGTGAATACAAAATAGAAAATGTGTTTTCAAGCTGTTGTTTGATTATACAAGATTTTACACACAATATCTAGAATCTGCATGAAATTTGAAATCAGTTCACATGTTTTTGCAGTTTAAATATATAAAGGACCTTATATTATTATTATTTTTTTTTTTGGGGGGGGGGGAAATGATTAAAAGACATACTACTAGTATTTGAGTTGTCTCAATTCAACATGTGTAAGCCTATAGTTTAGGGTATTGTGACTTCTGGAGGTTCTAGATCTTGTCGATAGGCATCCATGTTGCAAGGTCTACATCTACCTAAGATCTGGTAGGACCAGCTGTACTGTGGCTTCACATTCGGGTTGATCAGTTACAGCCTGAAATGCAGCCACAGTCTGACTCTGATCATCAACTGTTGTCATGTCATCATCATCATCAATTAAATTGCTAAAAGAAGTTGTGTAAGCGGTACTAGCATCGGAGTATGGACCTATAGAATCTACTAACTGCCTAGATAGATAGCACTATTTAGAAGACCTATTAACTTCCTTACTGATGAGTGATAGGCCTACTTATGTTAATGATAATATGTTTAAGAATACCAAGGCAAAGGGTCTAGTCTGGTTATACTTTTGGTATACACTGGTTAAGTAGTATCTAGGTCAGTAGGTGCTACTCAGGATCACTATACCACTGGATTCTACATCTGTAGACATCTGGTAGTATAGCAGTAGAATTCTAGAAGTTCCATGCCAATGAATTTGGGTAAACATCATTCCCTATCTTATTGTGACACATGCATTGCGATTACAGTGCTGTATGCACTTAGAATTGTTGAAGATAGCTTTCAAGTCTGAACCAAGATCTGAACCATGGTTTCCAATTCATATTCTGTGTAGACCTGGATCTACGTACCACTACTAGGCCCTACTATTACTACTTGATCTAGTTAGTCTAACCACTGTCGGACTCTCCAGATAGTACTACCGGCCCTAACCCCGGGACGCTCCGTGTACACAGTTACACACTGTCCCAACACTGCGTGTTGGGGCTGGTCGCAGTTATACCGGCCCTAACCCCAGGGCACTCCCTGTTAGTTGTACCCAGTGCTTCGCGTTCAGGCTGGTCACAGTTATAACCCTAACCCCTAGTATTTTACAAGTTTTTGTTGTAGACCTAGAAATTAGTAACGTTAGATAGTAACATTAGGACTTGTAAACGTAACAATGACACAGGTAACGTATAGCTGGTTCTCTGTAGTGTAAATGCTAATGCTATAAGTTCACGTTAGGGCCTAAAAAACATTAGGCTTAGGCTAGGCCTATAATTCTGTTGGACAAAATAACCTGAGATTTTCTAGACTGAAAAAAAAAACCCCAGATCTTTCCTGTCGATTTGACACAAAACAGAAAATTTGTATCACTTCTGAATACTATCCACACAGCTAACAGTGACAGTGTAATTATTCAATGTTAGACACGTCTTCAAAAATATAATATTAATAATAAAATGCAGACCAATTCTTTACTTATGAAATTTCCGGTTTCTTCTTCGATCCCTTCACTATTCACGCCTTAAGTTACTTGCAATTCACCCATACATGAACAAATCGGGCAATTGCTCTCATGAAATATCTGCACGCTAAAAATCAACCCACAAACATTTCACTATTAGAATCTACTTGTAGAAGTTGTAGTAGCCCTAGACCCTACCATGCTAACAAACTAGGCAACCTACCTAAACTCAGCTGGCCATTTGGCCATTCAAACAAACGGCGATGGGCCTACGTGGGACTATTGTGATAACGCTAATACCGGTAGGATTGATCTACATCTAGATAGCCCTTGGAGAATTGTAGAAGATTCGAACAAAAATATATCCAAATAATATCACATTATGAATCCACATGCATTACTTTTCAATTGCAGACATCTTTAAATATATTCACTAATAGAAATATGTACTGGTAGCGGTGTAGAATGCAACTTAGCCTTCAGGATCTTGCCTCCGTCGTAGATCTGTTGCCTCTGCGCTGTATACACTGTGTGTATACGTGCTATGTCTATGTAGCGAGTGCTCACATGATATGCTAATGATATGTTAATTAGTATTACCCTCGAACATGACGATTGAAAAAATTAAAGTCTCTCATAGCTTAGGAGAGACTTCGTGAAATGGTTTTTACTTCTCTGTGAAAGTCTCTCCTAGCTTAAGAGCGGCTTGGCCATTTTAAGATTTATGTGATAGCTTTTATGTGATAGCTTCATGAAACGGACCCAAGGTGTCACAAAGGAGAAAGTATGTCGAGATGGATTTGCAGAAATGCTTGTCTTTGTTTTTTGTTTTTTTGTTTTTTTTTTACTAATGACTATTCAATTATTCTTCAAGGCAAAACAAGGAGTGTAGTAGATGTGTCACATGGCACAAGTACATGTATTTTCTGACCATGATTCTTGCAAGGATAATGAGAATAGTTCCGAATACATGCCTGAAGGTCATATGACTGATAAAATCTTTATCCACAGCCATCCTGGAAAAATGTCTCTCTTTGTGCATGTGGTCATCATTGCTTGTTTGCTTCAGTGCATTATTTTGAAAGCAAGGGGTCATCACAACTCACACCATTTTCATCTGAATTGCCATCTTGTGTATGAGATACACAAAAATCAGGTGATACATTTTAGTCTGGGTGCCAGAGGCTGAACCTTGTTTTACCGTCCACCCAATGTTTTTTTATGGTTTTACCCTATTTCGGGGGTGCTGAATGCAAATCTGGATGATGCAACTCTTGCATCCTTGAGGATTTTGAGATATTCAAGATGGCCGCCAAAATGGTCCCCCGAACTGGAAATTCCCACGTATTTCCTTCTAAATGGTGAGATATTGAAAACAATTCCTGGTTTTACCCTATTTCGAGGGTGCTGAATCCGAATCTGGATGATGCAACTCTTGCATCCTTGGGGGTTCTGAGATATTCAAGATGGCCGCCAAAATGGCCGCCAAAACCGAAAATTCCCACGTATTTCCTTCTAAATGGTGTGAAATTGAAAACAATTGATAATTCTATCCTATTTGGAAGGTGCTGAATCCGAATATGGATGATGCAACTCATGCATCCATGAAGTCTTTGAGATATTCAAGATGGCCGCCAAAATGGCCGCGCCAATTAAAACTGGAAATTCCCACGTATTTCCTTCTAAATGGTGAGAAATTGAAAACAAATGATGGTTTTACCCTATTTCGAGGGTGCTGAATCCGAAACTGGATGATGCAACTCTTGCATCCATGAAGTTTTAGAGGTATTCAAGATGGCCGCCAAAATGGCCGCCAATTAAAACCGGAAATTCCCACGTCTTTCCTTCTAAATGGTGAGATATGGAAAACAATTGATGGTTTTGCCCTATTTCGAGGGTGCTGAATCCGAATATGGATGATGTAACTCTTGCATCCATGAAGTTTTCGAGATATTCAAGATGGCCGCCAAAATGGCCGCCAATCAAAACCGGAATTTCCCACGTATTTCCTTCTAAATGGTGAGATATGGAAAACAATTGATGGCTTTACCCTATTTCGAGGGTGCTGAATCCGAATCTGGATAATGCAACTCTTGCTTCCTTGAGGATTTTGAGATATTCAATACGGCCGCCAAAATGGCCGCCAAAACCGAAAATTCCCTCGTATTTCCTTCTAAATGGTGAGAAATTAAAAATAATTGATGGTTTTGCCCTATTTCGAGGGTGCTGAATGAGAATCTGGATGATGCAACTCCTGCATTGTTGACGATTTTGAGATGTTCGATATGGCCGCCAGAATGGCCACCCAAAACGGAAGTTCCCATATATTGAAAGCCATTGGTGGTTTTTATCTTATTTTTGAGTGTGCTGAATCCAAAGCTTAGGATACAACTCTTGCATCCTTAAGGGTTTTGAGATGATAAAGATGGTCGCCAGAAATGACCGCCAAAAACGGAAATTCATATGTAGACCCCCTATATCCTTCTAAATGGTGTAAAATATAAAACAGATTGTGGTTTCACACTATTTTGAGTTTGCTGAATTTGAAGCTCCAGGATACAGCTCTTGCTTCCTTGAGGGTTTTGAGGTAATAAAGATGGCCGCCAGAATGGCCCCTAAATGGCCGTTAAAAACGAAATTTTCCATGTAAGCCCTCTGTTACCTTCTAAATGGTGAAAAATTGAAAAGAATTGGCGGTTTTACTCTATTTCGAGAATGCTGAGTCCGAACCTGGTTGATGCAACTTTCGTATTCTTTTTAAGGGTTTTTGAGATGTCCAAGATGACCGCCAAAATAATTGTCAAAAATTGGAAAATTTGAGACCCTATTCAGCACCCTCGAAACTTGGTTGTTGAAATTCATCCATTCTTTAGGGTTTTTAGACGATCAAGATGACAGCCAAAGTAAGTGGCAGAATTCCAATGTTAATATATTTTTTCTTAATGGTAAAAGTTTTAAAATAAATTGATGGTCTTACCCTATTTCGAGGGTGCTGAAGGTCTTTGAAGGTTTTGGGACATCTATAATGTCCTGTATGAACGGAAACTCCTTAACATTTTCTTATACTTAAATTATTACCTTCCATGTTGTCGTTTGTTTTTTTACTCAATTTTTTCGCGTTACCTGTGATATGACCGTCCCCTCTTGTATATATAATGTAACATCATAATTTAAAAAAAAAATTGAAGCATAACTATAAAAATGTCCCACTCGTGTCTTCAACAATGTCATCAAGACCATCAATATAAACCAAATAACCAATTTGAGTGTTCATGGATGAAGAGATTAAAACTACTCATGGATTAAGACAGGCAATATTGGGTAATTTCAGTACACTTCTCTACATCACTATCACAATATGATATGTTTTCCATATCTCACCATTAAGAAGGAAATACGTGGGAAATTCCGGTTTTATTTGGCTGCCATTTTGGCGGCCATCTTGAATATCTCAAAAATTTCATGGATGCAAGAGTTACATCATCCAGATTCGGATTCAGCAACCTCGAAATAGGGCAAAACCATCAATTGTTTTCCATATCTCACCATTTAGAAGGAAATACGTGGGAATTCCCGTTTTTAATTGGCAGCCATTTTAGCGGCCATCTTGAATATCTCAAAAACTTCATGGATGCATGAGTGGCATCATCCAGTTTCGGATTCAGCACCCTCGAAATAGGGTAAAACCATCAATTATTTTCAATTTCTCACCATTTAGAAGGAAATACGTGGGAATTTCCGGTTTTAATTGGCGCGGCCATTTTGGCGGCCATTTTGAATATCTCAAAAACTTCATGGATGCATGAGTTGCATCATACATATTCGGATTCAGCACCTTCCAAATAGGATAGAATTATCAATTATTTTCAATTTCACACCATTTAGAAGGAAATACGTGGGAATGTTCGATTTTGGTGGCCATTTTGGCGGCCATCTTGAATATCTCAAAACCGTCAAGGATGCAAGAGTTGCATCATCCAGATTTGGATTCAGCACCCTCGAAATAGGGTAAAACCGTCAATTGTTTTCAATCTATCACCATTTAGAAGGAAATACGTGGGAATTTCCAGTTCGGGCGGCCATTTTGGCGGCCATCTTGAATATCTCAAAACCCTCAAGGATGCAAGAGTTGCATCATCCAGATTCGGATTCAGCACCCCCGAAATAGGGTAAAACCATCAAGAAACATTGGGTGGACGGTAAAACAAGGTTAGGCCCAAAAAGTGGCTTTGGCACCCAGACTATTTAAAGCGTTTTAACACTTCATGAAATATGTCATATGGGGTTCATTTCAAGGCTTTTGACTGGTTTCTTCCATTGTGATTCAATACATAAAGAGTTTCTACACTGTCCTCTAGCTCAATACACACACTCCAATGATAATCTCCACTGATGTGATTCTATGTGAATTGCATGTGAGAAGGTAATATTCTCATTGATGCGGAGTAACCAAAGGCATCCCTCAGCCTTTAGAGGAGGCTATTTTGGCACTCAATTAGATTGAGTTGCCCTTTGAATGCCCAAATTAACAAGACCATTGATTCAATTTGCTCCGCAGCGTCTCCGCAGTCATTAAAGGAGACCTCCGGATGATTTTCAGATTTTTACATTTGAACAACTATAAATTAGTTATGCTGAGGACAGAGTTTCAGAATTTGTGATGATTGGGATGAAGAATAAGAATATTTTCAATTTTCAAAACAAGGATGATGACATGGCAGTGTCACCATAAGAATGCATGAGTTGGGGCTCAAGGAAGCAGAACAAAAGAAGAAGGCATGCATAGATTATAACACAGGTGAACTCGCAAGCAAGCGGTATTGTAATGGAATTACACTGCTACATTTCTGAAATATGTGAACCTTCTATGTCATCATCCTTGTTCAGTGTAATTTGTTTAAAAGCATTGTTTCTCTGCTCTAAGAACCACAATAAATTCCACAAATCTATACATGGAGTTGTCGATTTATGCACTACATTATGTGAAATTATGAAAATCGTCTGGAATGTCCCTTTAAGGCTTGCATGGAAACCCATGAACACCACTCTCCTTCCTGGAGGCTTATCTTATTAAGCTGAATTACTTGTGACAGCAGCTAAACTGTACCATCCAATACGAAGAGCAAGACATGACTGTTGATGTTTTTGTTGTTTTTCCAAACGCCGGTAGCAAAAAAAAAAAAAAAAAATCTTGTCGAAAAAGGGAACTGACAAGTAGAGCAAGATACCAGGTAATACTATTGCATGTTGCTTGCCATCTGCCATGTATTCCAACAAATTACAGGGGATGATGAATGTAGTCCATTCATCTCCCTTTTGGTGCTCAAGCAAGCCTGCCCTCTATGTATTCCAACAAATTACAGGGGATGATGAATGTAGTCCATTCTTCTCCCTTTTGGTTGTTAATTGCTGAGAAGGTGCTCAAGCAAGCCTGCCCTCTATGTTTGCTCTCCACCAATCCAATGGAGTCTCAGCCAATCACTGATCTCTCTAGATCAGTTCAGACAATGCATGACCTAGACATTCACAGAATGCATTGCTGAGAACCCATTGCCATGCATCTACATGTGGCAGCCTCACTAATACAAGACATTTTATGCAAGTCACTGTGTCGACTCCTTTCAGTTTTAATCCAGCTCGATTGGGTGCAATTTGTTTTCACATGGATTGTGCAATTGCTTATTTGGCACGGGAATGGTTTAACAAACTACTTATTTACAGGCACAGTCAATGTGCAGTGAATTGCCAGTAACAGAGCCCGTCGACGCAAGATGCATGATTTGTTCTATTTTTACGTAATGAAGAAATGATGAAGAAATGTATTTCAGTTGCAGGATTGCTTTGTTGCGAAGAAATTGATGGACACCTGATTTTGAGGGATTATAAAATACAGTAAATATGATGATCAACTATAAAAGGCAAATACTGTTAAATAGAGTTGATGCTTTAGGATAGTTCAATGAAAGCACTGTACTTCATCATCAAGTATTATACTTGTTTATAAAAGAAAAAAAATGAACTGAATGTTGACATGGATATGCATTTAAGTGGTATGAATATTGCAGTTTCATATAAAGCATCTTTGATTTGTAGATATGGAGTGTATATTGAGTAGGTTGGATTAAGATACTTTGTACCAGTATTTTATCTTCCAGTGATTTCTATTCCTTTTGTATTGTAAGAAGAGATATGCATACCATTGGTTCCTCAGTAGTGATGGCAAGTTGTTATACTGTAGCAAATGTACAGTGTTGTAAGTCAAAGGCATCGGTGGTATAGTAACTGTTTCTTGTACATGGAAACGGCAGGTTTGTGCACCCATTCTGTGGTGCAAGGATATTGTTATGTGTGCTCATTACATGTGCTGCATTAATGTATGTATTTATGGTGTTAGTTGTTGCTTGTGAGTGAACTAATCTTCTCATAAGTGCTCACTCATCCACCAGTGATAGAAAAGGATTGAATGAATGAAAAAGTAGCTAAAGGAGAAGAGGAGGAAGGAAAGGAAAAGAAGGAAGGATGAGAATGAGGAGGAGAAGGAGTCATTAAAGGGAACGCAAACCCAGAGAGCAATATGGACTGAGTGAAAGCAGCAATATTAGTAGATCACATCAGTGAAAGTTTGAGGAAAATCGGACAATCGTTGCAAAAGTTATGAAATTGTAACATTTTGGCGTTGGAACCGCTGGATGAGGAGACTGCCAGAGGCTATGATGTATGAGTGGACAACAATGTAAAGAAAATAATAAAGAAAATTCCACAAATATTCACTTTTCTAGCATTATGAAAGAGCACTTGACTAACCACTTTCAGAAAGCAGGGGAAATGATTGCTACCCTTAACATATGTCAGTATCAAGTTGATGGAATATGTAATTTTCATGAAAAAATTGATTTTTGTGAAATTCCCTTTATATTTTCTGTATATTGTTGTTGTTGACTCATACGTCACAACCTCTAGTAGTCTACTCATCCAGTGGTTCCAATGCCAAAATTTTAAAAGTAAATAACTTTTGCATCGATTGTCCGATTTTCCTCAAACTTTCACTGATGTGTTCTACTAATATTGCTGCTTTCACTCAATCCACATTGCTCTTTGGGTTGCGTTCCCTTTAAGGAAGATTATTCCTCGCTCAACTCTTTCCTTTCTGTATGCTTGGTTAAAGGTATCTTCCATCGTGCTAGGCCTACCTGACAAAAAGGATTTCATATGTGAGCTTCATGATGTCGTTTTATTATTGTGTCGTATGATAACCCCATTTTTGTGCACAATCCCATTCTTTCTCTCTTTTTTTTCAGTGCACATTTAGGCTATCCCATTCCATATGGTGGGGCATGTGTGTGTACAATATATTTGTCGTGTTGTAACTCCCGTAGCACGATCTAATTTTGCAGAGGTGTTTTTAAATAGTAATAATATTCCAGTACTAGTTTATATAGCAGTTGAAGTTGCCAATTTTATATACACCTTTTGTGCTTGTTGGTGTGTGAGTGAGTGTATGTGTGTGTTTGAGTATACATGTGTACCAAATATTTTGTGTGTTTGTGTGTGAGAATGTTGTAAAGTTTTAGATGAAGCCACTGAAATACACATCCACCATCAATGGTGAAGGGTGTGTCAACTTTTTACCACTTGTTGCAGTTGGGTCGTTCTTGTCTTGTGCAATATTTTACTTTTCCCATGTGTTTCCCCACCAGCAGTGGTGTTACGAGCAAGTGTGCTGGAGCTTGCTTTTTACTCCTGTGTAACATATTGAATACAAAATTGGCAAAGATATATAATTTGATCTTGTATATTTATGTGGAGTTTTAGCCCAAAGTTTTACTTTCTGATTGTGCACAAAGTTGACTCGCAGATATATATTGTATATGGGTATATTACCCCGTATTACTGATGCACTTTGAACAATGCCCTTGTATTTGACGTCGAAACGATTCTTTAAGACGTCAAGTATACTGAGAATGATAAACACATCTGGATTTGAATCCCAAGCAGAAACTGGATTAGCATTATTGAACATGTGGTATCGTTATTTTAAGAGACAGATTATTATTTTAAAATTATGTGAAATAATGTATAATCTTCATTCGTCTCATTTTGATAACAGCAAAGGAAAGTTCATACTTGTCGATTATGTAGAGAAAGCTGGGATGGAAGTGCAGCTTTGGTGAAGTACATTTGTATTTACTCATTTTCCCATCCATTTGTGTTTTGAGTAAAATCTATCTCCATGTAGATATTATGATACTATTATATTGTGAAGAGGATGGAACATTTGTCACACAGCAATGGTAATGCACAGGAATACACAAGTGTGTGTATTCCTGATGTACTAAGCTGTTGTATGACCGAGTTAACTTGCACATATTTGGCAGATACAGAATTGTTTGGACTTTCTGCAACTACCGGTACTATCCTGTTAATGTTTAACTTGTTTGTTGGGATTTTCTTTCTTTTTTTTTGGGGGGGGGGGGGAGGGGGAGGTGGAGTAGAATGGGGATATTCAAATGTGAAAAGTGTTTATTATTCGGTGACATATTCAGGATCACATGATTAATTGCTAGGCATCCATCCAAGAAGTTCTCCATGTAGCTTTGTGCAAATGTGTATGGTATAATCAATCATAATAAACTAATGTTAAAATGTGTTTTCTGTTGTCATTTTTTTTTCTTAAATAAGCCATCATGCCAAGAAAACTTGCTGTAATACAGAAACATACACCCTCTCCTGGAACAAACCATGTGCTGCTGTTATAATCAATGGACAGATGTTAAATAAATTAAACATGTGTGCAATACCCTCAACAGACATCAACAGTGGTTTAATTACTCGTTGTTTCCACAGCTATTAGTTTTATGCTGGTTTATACCAGTAAACAAGCGAATGTTGTCCATTGGACAGGTCATAAGAAAGATGACGAAGACTCGTAGCTCTGGCCACTTTTTCTCTTTTTTTTTTTTTAAAGGAAATTCCTTGTCATCAGACAGGTCAGCATATAATGTAAAACCAGAAATTTTGCAGCCATGAAACTTTGCTGAGTTTCATAAGGAGCCAAGATTCATGAAAGTAAAATGCACACGAAAGAGTCTGTCTACACGATACATTAAATGCCAGTGGTGATTTGGAAATGTTTCACACCCCCAAAAATAGCGCCATCAGCTCCAATTCGCAAAAGTTTCATGCTGCAAGTGTTACTGGTTTTGCGGTACCTAGAAGTACACTATACTTATAAAAAAGACAGTTACTAGCATACCAAGAGGCTGTAGAAATGATTTGTACCATTCCATTTATTGCTGATCCACACTTCGATGTCCACACGAACCGAAACCAGGACAACACACAGATAATTGATTGGCATCAAAAAATACTATTTATACACTCATAATCTCTTCCAAGTTAGACCGGCATGTTACATATATGTTCACTTGCAGTGACCACACTCGCACAACATAATTTGATTCATTGACATAAATCACATAAGATGTATTTTCCCACTAACACAACACATTAGTCTATATCATTTAGTATCTAGTATAGGGTATGTTCATTAAGGTACAAGAATAGCAAACTATCTCAGTATCACAATTGTTGTAGAAAATAACACACAAAGGAATGAAAAAAAAATTACATTGCAACTGATGAAAACAAAGAAACCCTCCTTTCTTCAAAAAGGCTTTACAAGCATTTTTTTCCCACATGTGCCTAAACCAAGATTGCTGGTAACATAATACAACGCAACAGGAGAATCCTTTTCTGTAGGCACAACAAAGTCTGAAAATTGTCATATCTGCAAGAGTTTAAACTTTAAGGAGAAGTGTTACTGTTTTAAACATGTGATAATTCTTGCAGTCCAGCACGTATCATTTCTGGTTGCTAGAGTGGAAAAAAAAACAAACAAACAGCTCGCCTATACATGTGCGGAGCTTGAGCGTAAATGGAGTGCGCACTAGCAGCATAAGCATCAACATGGTGATACAGACGACACTGTATGGCGTTCAGGAACTTGGGACTGTTGGCGTTAAGAATCCTCAATCTACCATTCCCATCCATGATTTGTCCATAAGATTTCTTGTGCCTCTCAGAAATGTTAGGATGGACCATTTCATGGACTTTCAAAGCCAGTCATGGAAGAAAAGAAGATAATTTTGTCTCAAAAGTATGCCAATCTATTGATTCCAAGACTAATCACGACCCCGTGTCACAAAAATATCTGGATGTCTGACAATGAGAATAGATTAGTCTGTGGCAGAGTACATCAATACTCTTGTGCAGTTACAGTACATTCTTCCTTATGCGGAACAAATGCTTTTGTGAATATAAATAGGTTGAAGAAGGGACAACATGTCTGGCCTTTATAATTGCAGGAAGCAGATATATAATTTCATCACTTTGTGTAACAAATACAAAAAAAGACCTCATTAACATGATACAGTACAATATTTTTCATCACTTTGAGCAAGTTTAAAATCAGAATGATTTTCCTTCAGACAGATCAAAATGCCCAAACTCATTCTTTCAAATATCACATGTCTATATGTAGATGCACAGGTCACAGTGATCGGCTGTACAAAATTGGCCAACTAGTACAAAATTAGAGAATGTCTCATTCAAGCAGTATAAATGTGAGCGTGTAACTGACACTATCCTTTAATATCAGTGATGACGTGATGACATGTAAATACCGAACATTCGTGGTTGATGCTGAGTTGATACACAATGGCTTTGAGACTACAGTGTAGCCACATATGAAGCAAAACAGTGTTTAATACACAGTCATGAACATTGCAAACTGCTGCTGAACAATTACTTTGCAGAAATTCTGCATCAGGATAGACTTACCAAAACACCAGCATGCTACCATAAAAGTGCATAAATCACTATTTGCCGGTAAAACATGTGCAGATTAATTATAGGATCCCAACAAGTTGTCCAAAATCAGAATCATATTTGTTCTTATTGCAGCTGATCGACAAATTGCCCTCCATCGACATAAATACATACCAATTACAGTGCAGTGTTTTGAGTGATGTTACTGATAACAAAATCACATGCATACACATACTGAAAGATCTGTATGTTTTTACATTGATGAAGAGCAATTTGTTAATCAGTTGCAAATATAAAAAAAAAAAAATACTTGACGCAATAATGATTAATTTGAGTAATATTCCTTGTCTACTTTTATGATTACTTCTCATTATTTTCTTGCAAGTTAATAAAAAAAAAAACCCACCCCAACATAGTAAGGAGGTGCTACATCTTTCTGTTTGCCTTGATCGTGGCTATGTCATCAGTCTTGAAAATGCAGGTGGTAACATACATGTAAAGGACACACTGAGTGTATGACATTTGTGACAAAGTGATCGTCACTAGGATAAAGTTTGTTTATGCACAAATATTACATGCTTACTGCAGAAATCTTCCGATGGATTTGACAGCAAATCATATTTTTCTGGGTCAGCCTATTGCTGGCTCTCACCCTAAACGGTACATGTATTTCAGTACTTTCCTCTATTATAACATGATGTATACCATGGTACATGCAAGTAATCTGTATCATAAAGTCAGGTACACAATGTCTCAGAAGTTGAGGCTTTATGATGGCTTGCTCCACCACATACTCAACATTGTAGATACTTTGTAAGTCAAACATCAGAGCCCTTATTCATGTACAATCCTATAGTACGTGATTTCAATTAACCACTGTTGTTACCCCAGTGTCTTCTCATTGCAGCCACATACATGTACAGCACAACTAGACTTTGTCAATTTGTGTAAGTGATGATACACGATAATTCCTCGGAACATGAAAAAGGCACATAGTTTACAACAATTGGATGCACAAACAAATGAAGCACTAATTCGTAAAAATCTACCATGGTACCCCGATGCTTCACAAATACCTCAACAAATCTTCTTACAGCCATGTCCGCATAAATTTATATTTAAATTTTGGAACATGGCAGTGCATCTTGCAGCTTTAAAAAAAAAAAAAAAATCAATCATTGCATGAGCTGCTTCTTCATGAAAAACACTAATAGAGGCAAAGGCAGCTCATTAAGAGTTCCAATAAGTTTCTTCATGTCATCATGGATGTAAGAAAAGACCCTGGATTTATCAAGATTGTATCTCACATGAACCTATGGCTACTTTAATCATTCTACAAAGTATCAGATGACTCTTGATTAGCTTTGTAATTGACTGACCCATTGTGGACGAGCTGACTTTGCCATAACAAGCAGTTCCCACAGACACAGGTCTGCCCGAGTATACTTGGGAGCAGTCTTCAATACATGTAGGTTAAATGTCTATCATTCAGTCGCATGTTACACTATGAACATGAGTCAGCATGATAGCATTGAAACAGGTGAAAACTTGTCCACCTAAAAGGGTTACATCAGTACATGTTAGACATTAGTTAAAATGCTGGGGGAACAAGAGCTATTGTATTTACCAAAGATAGTAGATAACAAGACAGGAAGGCGCGCGATAAAAATGGACACAAAATGGCTACCCTACATGACGATACAAAAGAGAGCTAAGTACAAACTCAGTACACCTAGAAACATCATTCATTTCCAAAGGTAGTGGTATCTTTATTATCTTAAAGGTAGGGAATACCTTTTACAGACCTCCCAAAATGCAGCAAAACATTAAATATGAACCTCAGGGGACTTGCTTAGGCCACTGCTTAGAAATTTGGAAGTCAACAGTTATCTAAAATTTGAATAATGCACAAAACTCAACTACTCAGTAGTTCTGTGTGTCAGCCACACTTAAAGGGGAAGGCTAGTAACTGATCAGTGGGAATCAGTGGAAATGCTGGGAGATGATTGTTCCAATCCTTGTGGGATTCATTCAAGAGTTCATTGTATATCTATTGTTGTGTGAAAATGATTTGCTTCAGAACGGTCTCATATTCAAGTAATGTGCAGATTAATGCTCCGTCACTGACCAGGGACGCTAACCTGGAAGCATTAAACTGCACATTACTTGAATATGAGACCATTCTGAAGCAAATCATTTTCACACAACAATAGATATACAATGAACTCTTGAATGAATCCCATAAGGATTGGAACAATCATCTCCCAGCATTTCCACTGATCAGTTACTAGCCTTCCCCTTTAAGCCTTTTTGTTGCATTCTTCTGTATTTGTGATCAATAAACACAAATCTAAAAGTACAAGAGCTGATGTAATAACATAGAGTGTGTGCCAAGAATGTATATAGAAATGTTTGTAAGTGTTGATGAACTTTCTTCACAAAATATACATGATGGACACACATGCAGTACATGGGTCTGCAAAGGTAGCCTAGTAATGTACTGGAATTTACGGTGAGCCCCGAAAACAATTCAATTCAAAATCTAACGGTCAAAAACATGTACTAAATGTTACCTTCCACTTTCAATACTTTATGGGAGTTTCTAAAATGATACTCTCTTCAACATACCACTGTATTTATACAACTCTTCATTTAAGGCGTGCAAATGGGATTCCCTACCTTTAAAAAGATTCAAAAATTATAGTCGTAGCTTTTATTCGATTAAGGGGATTATTTTGAAGAACGAGATTGTAAAGTAATAAGGATTATTTCGTGGAGGTAAAAATTTGGCAACAACATGATCTAACAACAATCAACTACACTTGATAAACAGCAACAACAACTTCAAAGACAGCGTGTCTCAGGTGATGTGTGTAATACGTTTGAGGACCGCGCGCTGTCCATTAACTTCAAAGACAGCGCGTCTCAGGTGATGTGCGTAATGCGCTTGAGGACCGCGCGCTGTCCATTTGTTTTGTACAGGATTAGCATGCACTTTCCTGTCTTATTAGTTAAGCGTCTTTGGTATTTACCATATATTGGGGGGGGGGGGGATTTAGTTCTTAAAAATATCATGAGTTGGATATTATTTGTGAATTGAACAACGCGCAAGATTATTAAGTCTAATCCCAACACCAATAAAACATGTACATATACATGTACTGGTAAGCAGTAGACAGTAAATGAACAAGGTGCGTGATAATACAGTCGTACTCCAGCATTGCAAATTTAACCACTTGCGAAATTGTCAGAAAGTCGAGATTCACAGAAAAACTAGACTCACTAAATATGTGGTGCATACAGTACACTAATTGCAGAGCAATGCATTTGGAATAGAAATACTCAGTAGTGATATCGTGCACACACATATGACTGATTTCTGAAGTAATACTTGTCATGGTTTACATGTTTACTGACCTGTATGTATACTGTGATTAGATACCTGCAAGTATTGTAAGCATAATCCATGTCAAAGCTTGCTATAAACATTTCTAGATACACACATTCAAAAATAAACAAACTTGTTCATTGGTTTTCCTGTACAAATTACTGTAGATCAGAACTTGATGTTTCCATTTAAATAAAAATGAAAATGAAAAACATGAATTTCTCTGAAACACAGTTTCAAATCAGACACTAGTATTTCTGTTTGATAGAAAGCAAAATTCTCTTGGAGGGATTCTAATTTCAAAAAAAAAAAAAAAACCCAAACAAAACAACAAAACAAAACAAATATACCAGCACTACAGAACAGATATCTTATCATAAAACATACACATTTTATAAAGCAGTGCATGCATTGTATGCTTGCTTTATTGATTAACATTTCTCAAAGAGTGTTGACACTTCAAAGTTGCCTTAGTATATCAAAACACACATATGACAATTGTTTGACAAATCAATAAGTTATAAATGTTATGAAACAAATCAATTTTTTTTTTTCTCTATTCTATCCCTGTCTGCAAAGTTTCCCCACTCAGTGATGCTACTCTTGATAACAATCACTGAATTCAATTACAGGGATGCGGGCTTGAAGTATGACACATTAATGGTGGTTTTGTTACCATGGCAACCCAACAGCTGAAGTCATTTCAATTCTTGAGACGAATGACAGGCCTGTGAAATGAACACAGCACATCACAAACGGCTTCAACAATCATCAGATGTTGATTTCAAACATCAAATGCAGTCAAACCTGTATCAGCAACATGCTACAAGGACCCGTTAGACTTGATATTCCTTCTGCAACAGTTAGAATGTAATCGAACCTGTGTGCCAAGACCATCTACATTATTCTACTGATTGAGAGGCAGCACCAATCATTGCACACAGATTTTCCATAGAAATACTCCCGACTATCTATGCGAATCACTCTTATACAAAGATCACCCATATGCAGGCATTACTCACTTTGATTACCCCTGCCTGCAATTTACACACAATCCCACCTGTATACAAAGACCATTTCCCTTCAAAGGCCATATTTTCTTATCATTCCATTTCACTCAGTGGTCTGAGTAGTCATCGGACATCATTTGCTCACCATGATTGTACCTGGTTGCAACCCGCTGCCTGAAGCCTCATGTGAGGGTATTTTGTGTGGAACCAGCACTAAGATTTAACTGAAGACTGCATCGATGGCATCGTTACTTCGGCACTCTATAGCATGGTTTCAGTGAATCTATAGGTAAGTATCCTTTTTTTTTTTTTTTTTTTTTGCTTGAGACCTATTGATAATCAATCAATCCTCCGGTCATTGTTGTTTTTTTTTTCCCTGCATGATACATAACATCCTTTTGCTCCACTGTATGTTCTGCATATACCTAGCTCCCTGATGAATTCTATTGCTTCTGGTTGATACCACAAAAGGCTGCTGTTTCACATTCTGGTCTGATTTCAAACAAACTCTTAAAACTCTCCCATCACATCACAGCCTGTGCACCTTTACATCAAAGTTGTTAGCCTTGACAAGTTGTCAGCTTCTGACAATCACCACAGTAACAGTCCGTGACCAGAGCTTCTCAGCCAATCAAAACTAAGGCTTTTACTGAAATTTTCAAGGATTGACAAACTTGTCAGGGCTAACAACTTTCATGAAACTGTGCCTACAGCTAACAGCTTTCATGAAATGGTGCCCAGAAGTGTGGCAAAGTTAGGCGTCCTGAATTTATCTGAATACATGTATGTTATGGTGGGCATCCCTTAAAAATAGAGGTAGTAAAATAATTAGCAAATTTTGTGACAATGTGCAATCATTGGCAATCACAGTTCTCAAAGCGTTATTAAAGTTTATGACTGTTTACCGCTCTTAGACGTTGCAAGCCAATAGGTCTTGAAAAACGGTATCATATGAAATGGAAACTGGACGAAAGAATGAATTTCATGCCATGATAGCATCAACGGTTTTCCCATCTCCTATCTACACTCTAAATATCTGACGCTGACTTCAACCGTTGGGATGCCATTTACTATTTACCCTAGATAAGACTCACTTACAGTTACCATGGAAACACCCTGTCATCATAGCTCGTCATGTGTATCGGTTTCGCCTGTGTTGATGTCATATTTATACGTGCACAACGCCGGCGTGATGAAGTCAAACTGGTAAACGCAGCGATCCGGTTCACTGGCTGACGTGATTTTGTTTTCAATGCCACATTTTAAGAGCACCTACAGGGAGAAAAGGGAAATAAATATGAAAGATTGTGAGCTTAGATGAGAGATATCTTTCATAATCTGTATCTACTAAATAATGAAGACTGGAGTCCACTACTAGTCACAGCTGGTGCCACGTTTTTAAAAGTGTTGGGGGGGGGGGCGTTTATATTTTTGGTGCCACTTCAGGGTTTCATCAGCTAACAAGAAAAAAAAGCAAAACAAGCTAAGCTTAACTATATATTTTTTTCCTGGTGCCACTTCCGAGGTTAAAAAAAGTGGGGGCCCCCAAGTGGTTGGACCCTATGTATTCCTATGTATTATGTATTATTGTGGGGGGGGGGGGGGGGCGAGATCCCATATTCTTTGTCCATCTTCTTTACTCATTTATCATCCATATTACATGTTTCTGGTTAGTTTCCAATTGTCTGCAATTATTACATATTCGATAATGCCTCCGGCACCACTTCGTGGTGGAGGCATAAAAACTGCATCACTATGTATTAGCTGATCTCTCACATTTATCCCTAAGTTGATTTCTACTCTTCAGGTTTATGTCACGTTTATGCAAGCTTCTGACCATGCAAACATTGAGATTCAAGGGGTTTGTGTGATGAGCACTGTACTAGGGCTTTCCGTAGCTCACTAGATAAGAACACTGGTCTAGAAATCCGGAGAGCTTGGTTTTGAATCCAGTTGCAATCCCATTTTCTTTACTCATTTTTCATCTTAAAAAAGGAAGTAAAGACAACAGGACTATTTTCATTGCAAACATTACCTTTGTTGACCTGTCTGGACCATTCCAGCACTTTTGTCCTCTGGTATACATCATGACGGAGTACTTATTGTCTGCTGGACCCTCCCACTGGTTCCAGGTACTGAAAGAAAATTCACCAATGATTATAAAAAAAAGAGAGTAAAAGTACACAAGTCAATCTAGTTGCGTATTGACAAGCAATACTAATCATGAAAGAATTTGCCCTTACGGTCACCGCTGTTGGAAATTGTTGTTCAGTACAACAGTTGAATCAGTCATGTTCAGGCTGAAAAACATTTGCAGTAAACATATCGCTTCCATTTCCCGCTTAACTGGGAGACCCCAACAGCATTCACGGAATTAAAAATATTTTCAAGGAACACAGCAATTACTTGGACATAACCACACTGATTTCGGAGAGTCTGTACTGTGATGTCATTATTCAGTTGTACTTTGCCATGTCAAAAACGTAACTGTTCAGAGTCTGTAAGCAAGAACAAATGGGTTTCTGTTTCTTTTAAAGACAGATAGGTATAAGTCCTTTGGAACCCAATTGGAGCAATCCACCCACGGGGACTGCATGGGAAAGACCCCTCTGGGCTTTTGTGGGGTGGAGGTGCTGAGGGGCCCCCATGCATCTATGTTCCAAGAGGATAAAGTGAGGTCTTTCCATGGAGAGTTACAGGCCACACAAGAACATCACTGTTAACAATTGGCCAATTTGATCAAATTTCAAACATGATTCCATATGTGATTCAGGTTGTGGTTTTGATCATCGTTCAAGGCAAAACATCCATCAGACACTAGTGTTACTTCTAGCACAAAGTGCATGTTGGCTACAGAGCTATCACATTGACTTCCTCTCCTTCAAATATTGCATGAAAAATACTAATACCAGACTATCTGATAGATAAAGCATGTCTCAACACTAACTTTTTTTTTTGTCAGGTGTCCCGTTCTGCCATTCAAAATCTCTAGATTTTAAATTTTGGTGGCTGGATATAAAAGCAAATGTTGAATCTTAGTTGCCAGGTCAGGCCACCAAAGATAAATTTGGTGGCCTGATACCATACCAAATTTTAATGGCCCTGGACCACCGGGCCACCACTAATGTCGAGCCCTTGATAAAGGTTTTTACTACTTATTTCTCATCTTGATTAGATTTAATACATTTAATACAGTTTGGTTTATCACAGTGTTTCACTCCTATGCTGTAAACTTGGTTGATTGAACAGTTTACAATTTAAAAGTATTGTTTACCATTGGGAGCAGTGATTTAAAAAATGTTCGAGTTATCACATTTGATGCATATGTGTAGGTCAGTTGTATCACAAAACATCCTACCATATAAAAAATTTGCAATAAAGCCTAAGATATAGGGAGATATCACAGTTTTTCTCACTAAACCATAACTGTAGACGGTTTAGTCTAGAGACAATTCTATTATAGCAATTGTTGACATTTTGTATATTCAACAATACTTAACATTGCTTATACTGATTGACATTTTTACACTGGTTGTTTCTATCTATACCTCACATTTTAGAGCTATTCTGAAGCAATAAAGCTGGATTTTTGTTTCATCTGCAAATAGTAAATAATACCTTTAACTGCCTCGCTGAGTTCAGGCCACTGCACTGCAAAGCTTGCATCGTTTATTCAGAATGTATGGACTTTGCCATACTACACCTAGTAAAAGTCGATACATATCTTTACTATATCAATTTATGCCATATTCCCAGTGATTTACTTCAACTACAACCACTAAAAAAAAAAATGACCACATAAACTCACCCAAGTGATGTTTCTGATCCTCCATGCTTTGGCTTCTGCGAAGATTTTTCAAACGGACAAAGTTTGTACACATATCTGCATTGAAGACAGAGTGAGATAGAACAAATAAAATGATTATCTTTAAAGGGATTGTACAGTTTCGGTTAAGACCTAACTTCAGATTTCTAACATTTTTTGGTGAGATAATGAAAAACCTCTTATGAAATATGAAAGAGCATGTAATTTTATGAGGAATCCAATGTTTATTTGATGAA
Source organism: Diadema setosum (assembly GCA_033980235.1). Taxonomy (NCBI): domain Eukaryota; kingdom Metazoa; phylum Echinodermata; class Echinoidea; order Diadematoida; family Diadematidae; genus Diadema; species Diadema setosum. The sequence goes on along the minus strand of CM067072.1, from coordinate 9,907,271 downwards.
AATTGGTATTGAAATAGCTGAGATATCCAAAAAGAGCGATTCTAATAAAGTGTGGGACCCACACTTTCACACAATCGCTTTGTTTTACCTTGTTTTTGGATGTTTCCGTCATTCCAAACCCGATTTCCATCAAGTAAACTTCGAATTCCTCTTAAAATGGTATGCTCTGTACTATTTCATAAGTGTTTTCTTGGTATCTCGCAAAAAGTTAAAAGCCCAATTCTCACCTCCACCAAAACTGTACTATCCCTTTAACCCGTTGAGGACGGTTTGATTTTGCTACAACACGCATTTCCCATAGACACTTGCCCGAGTATACTCGGGACTCGTCCTCAACGGGTTAAGATCATGAATGACTGAGTAAATGACTGTTGTAGTTTTACCATGCCTTGGAGTCAAACGGATCTGTCTCAAGCCCAGCTGAGCAGTGTTGTGTGTTACCATTCTACCCCCACCAGTAAAGAAATGGACCACCCTGTGTCTCCATAGGATACAAATGGAGGTCCTGTGTGTATATGTGAGACGGACCTAACTCGCACACATAACAGTCCCACTTAATTTCTCTCACACATCCCAGAAGATTGGCATATGATGCTGACCACTTGTGGGCTCATCCCAGGTGACAAGTAATAGGCAGCAAAATGTGTCAACCAGGCAAAAAATGGCAGACACATGAATGGATGAATACTGTACACGCTGATATTTGCCCATACAGATATGTAGTTGCAAATGACAAGTGATTGGACAGTCTTTGGTGTGTGTGTGTTGATGCTGTTTTTTCTGGTGACGCTTTGTGGTCTCATTATGATAACTGCACATACACACAAAAAGAATATAACATAATAAAAAATGCTAAGAAAATGTTATTTCTTAAACAGACCATTCGTTATAACACTGCTTGAAAGGAGATCAAGTCTCTCAGAAAAAAACAAGGAAAAGTAGAAATTACGTGGTGCGTAATATATGTCCCCGCCGGAAGTAGCATTTTGTAGCAAAATGTACAATATAGGTCAAAAATCAAGGTCAAAGGTCAAAGAATACAAAGGTCAAAATTCTGTGTAGAAGTTTTGAAGTGCTCACCTAGTGCCATCACATAAAGCAAACGGAATTGAAATCGGTTTGAAATGGCGAAGGAGTAGCATTTTGTAGCAAAATGTACAACAAAATGTAGGTCAAAAATTAAGGTCAAAGGTCAAAATTCTGTGTAGAAGTTTTGAAGCCCTCACCTAGTGCCATCACATAAATCAAACAGAATTGAAATCGGGTAAGAAATGGCGAAGGAGTAGCATTTTGTAGCAAAATGTACAATACAGGTCAAAAATCAAGGTCAAAGGTCAAAGAAGTCAAAGGTCAAAATTCTGTGTAGAAGTTTTGAAGCCCTCACCTAGTGCCATCACATAAAGCAAACAGAATCGAAATCGGGTTAGAAATGGCGAAGGAGTAGCATTTTGTAGCCAATGTACAATATGGGTAAAAAATCAAGGTCAAAGGTCAAAGAAGTCAAAGGTCAAAATTCTGTGTAGAAGTTTTGAAGCCCTCACCTAGTGCCATCACATAAAGCAAACGGAATCGAAATCAGGTAAGAAATGGTGAAGGAGTAGCATTTTGTAGCAAAATGTACAATACAGGTCAAAAATCAAGGTCAAAGGTCAAAGAAGTCAAAGGTCAAAATTCTGTGTAAAAGTTTTGAAGCCCTCACCTAGTGCCATCACATAAAGCAAACAGAATCGAAATCGGGTTAGAAATGGCGAAGGAGTAGCATTTTGTAGCAAAATGTACAATATAGGTCAAAGGTCAAGGTCAAAGGTCATGACTGAAATTCTGTGTAGAAGTTTCAAAGCTCCCATGTAGTGCTATCATATAAAGCAAACAGAATCAAAATTGGCTCATAAATGACAGAGAAGTAGCAAATTGAAGATTTTGATCACACACGGACGCACACACGGACGGACACACGGACGGACAACCACACACACGTACGGAGCCCGTTTCATAGTCCGCGGCCGAGCCCAGCCTCAATTGCGAGGCCGAGCCCCGCAATTTTGTCCGTTTACACTGACGGGCTCGGCCGCGCTTTTAATTCAAACCTTTCAATATTTTGTCGTAGTGGCGCTCTGCTTGTAAACAAACGCAATTTGGTATAGCCTGGTTTTCAGACCCTTTGCCAACTGGATTCCGTGGCGACGAAGTCACCGTTCAGCAAAGGCCTTTGCCGAAGGAAAAATCCTTTGCAGGACAAAACCACCTTTAACTATACTAGTTTTTGACGTTGAGGGGGTTAATATCATGAATAGTGAAATAGTACGGGCAGAGGGTCTGGAAGCCAGACTAAAATTGGCCACGCATTTGGCCCAGTTTGCATTTACACCAAGAAGAGGCCAGGCTCGGCCGCAGCCGAGACCACGCCAGAGCATGGCCAAATGTGCGGCCAATTTTGGCCTCGCATTCGGCCTTTTGAGCGTTTACACTGAAATGAAGGAGGGCTCGGCCACGGCTCGGACGCGGCCGAGCCTAGGACTGTAAACGGGGTCTTACTCTCTATCTGTGAACTCGAAACATTTTCCCTGCAGCTCCTGGAATTCCTGTTCCGGTCCGAGGTCGACCTTGAGCTGCTTCTCGATGTCGCTGATGCTCCTGTCAATATTCTTGAGTTTGTCGTTGGCGTTGTCATACTCCTTCCTTGCCTCATCAGCAGCTGCAATGATGAGAATGATGTGTGAAAAGGGAATAACTATATGCGCCATATATTTAGGGAGTATAATTGTTCATGAATCAGGACTTCCCAGCAATTTCATGAGTGGTTAAACTCGCGATCGTAGAGTAAAAGTAATGAACAGATGAATGTAGACATTTGCATATTTGTATGTTACATTTGTGTCAGGATAGGAGTTTATATTTTTGTGAGTTGCTAAAAGCAATAACAACCGACTTGTGGAATTCACACATATGAAAACCTTGTGAAAGATGTGGCATAGCAGTAGTTTACATGAAATATCTTCAAGTTTTTTCCCTCACTTCCACAGTTCATGCTTGGCACAATATGGTGTATCCAATGTTTGCTTCATATCCCAAGATAATACACACAAGATTTCCTCAAACATTGCATTATTGAAACAACCCTGTCTGGCCTACATGTACTTCTTCTAAATACATTGATTCTGCATTTACCTTGACATTAAATTGCAGGTGTGTTACAACTTGTAAGTAGGACCACTTGTTCAAAAGATGTGGGAACAGTAGGGCCTATACCAACATACTAGTTATGCTGATGTAACACACCATTGCCACCAATCGACTTTTATTTCACTAGTCTGTCAGGTATTTTATGCATTTCCTGAATTCAAATGATTTGAAATGGCAAAACTGAAGAATGCAGAGTTTGTATCTATGAAAAGTTGTTGATCAAGCATTGGACAAAGTAGCAGGACACACACACACACAAAAAATATCTCAAGTTTGGATTGACCCCTTATGTTCTACTGCCATGTCATGAAACACGAGTATTTTCTGATAGAAGAACTACATGTAGTCGCAGCAGGACAGAGTAAAGATGGTGAACTACCGGCAAGCAAAAATGGAGATGGAACTTGGTCAGCTCTGTCCACTTTGACAGTGTTACGTCAATGTTAAAGGGTGTGTACAGTTCTGGTAGAGGTGAAGATTTAGCTTTTAACATTTTGTGAGATATTCAGAAACCACTCTATGAGATGTCAAAGAGCATGCAGTTCTAAGGGGTATCAAAAGTTTATTCGATGAAAATCGATTTTGAAATGGCTGAGATATCCAAAAACAAGGTGAAACAAAGAGATATCTATAAAGTTGGGGCATGTCGCCTTTTATTATTAGCACTTTTTTGGATATCTCAGCCATTTGAAAACCAATTTTCATCAAATAAACGTTGAATCCTTCTTAAAATTACATGCTCTTTCATATTTCATAAGAGGCTTTTCATTATCTCACTTAGGAATGTTCAAAACATGAATCCCTACCTCAACAAGTACTGTACAGTCCCTTTAAAGGCATAATTGACCATTTGCACATGAAACAAAAACCCAGCATTAGTGCATTAGTTCTAAAATGTGGGCTAGGGAAAGAAACAAACAATGTAAAAATCTGAACCAGAATAATCGATATTAAGTATTGTTGAATAAAATGTGAACAATAGTTATGATAAAAATATTTCCCAACTAAACTGTCTACAGTTACGGTTTAATGAGAAAAACAGTAATATCTCCTTACATTGTAGGCGTTATTGCAAAAATCTTATATGGTAGGATATTTTGTGATACAACTGACCTACTAGTATACACATGCACCAAACGTGATATCTTGAACATTCTTTAAATCACTGCTCCCAAAGACAAACATGACCTTTAACAACAGGAAGGTTGAGAGATTTTTGTCACACTCACTCGCAATCAGAGCTTTGGTTTCCTCATCGTATTCGGGCATCTTGTCCTCCCCGGCCTTTCTCTTTTCCCTCTCCTCTCGTCTTTTGGCCAGTCGGTCTAACCGTCGCTCCCTGCTCAGTCTCCTCATCTCCTCCTCTGCATCCTCATCCACCTCATGCTCCAAGAGATCGTCTTCCTCCTCATCTGCCCACTCGTCCTCTTCCTCCTCGTCATACTCGTCGATGTCGTCTTCTTCATCCTCGTCGGCGAACGAGTCGAATGCGGCAGGTTCACCTGGGAGAAATAGGAGCCAAGGGTGGACAGATGATACAAGTTTCATATCACAATCTGTTTTAACACCACACATTATCGTGTCTGTTTGACATTTGTTCTTTTTCTCACAGATAGGCAAGTGACATGGATTATTTTTCATGAAATCTTATGTTACACAATGATTTATGTCATGAACCATACGCCTTCATTAGTGATGAGCCTACTTTTAAAGGACAAGTTCACCTCCATAAACATAAGGATTGAGAAAATGTAGCAATATTAGTAGAACACATCATTGAAAGTTTGAGGAAAATCGCACAATCCGTTCAAAAGTTATGAATTTTTGAAGTTTTTGTGCAGTAACCGCTGGATGAGAAGACTACTGCAGTGTATGATGTCACATGCGTACAACAATATAAGGAAAATATAAAGAGAATTTCACAAAATTTCATCTTTTGAAAAAAGTACACATTCCCTTGACTCGTTACCAACATGTGTCGTGGGTAATATTATTCCCCCTACCTTTAGAAAGAGGCAAGTCAAATGCTCTTTTATTATGTGAAAAAATGAAAATATGTTGAATTTTCTTTACATTTTCTTTATACTGTTGTACTCATATGACATCACAAGCTGTAGTAGTCTCCTCGTCCAGCAGTTCCAACATAAAAATTTAAAAAATTCATAACTTTTGCATCGATTGTCCAATTTTCCTCAAGCTTTCACTGATGTGTTCTACTAATATTGCTGCATTTTCTCAATCCTTATGTTTATGAAGGTGAACTTGTCCTTTAATTTGAGGGTTACACCCCAAATGAAACAAAGTTGAGATGACATTCACATGACACAAGTTTTATATCATGTTATATTTCACAAGCACACAGCAATGTGTTCGCTTGACCTGTCCTCTTGTTATAGATGATGGAAAAATGTTATAGATGATGGAAAAATGATATACATGAATTTTAATGAAGTATGTCATCAAGGATACAAATCTAGCATTAGAAGATGTTCATGTTCTGAATCATATATCTTCATTTGAAGCCTGCACCCCCCCCCCTTCCTAAATGATGGCACATGGAAACTAAAAGCACTCAAAGAGCAAAAACCTCCACCAAGGCCATAGGGTTACTACTGCCAGGCGAGAACTGTGCAAGCACCCTTTGGAAAATATCCCTGATCCAGATCATGCACAGGATCACCTCAAAAAAACTAGTTACATGTTCCTTTTTAAATACCACGACACAATGATTTAAAAAAAAAAAAAAATCCATTTATAAATATCCAGGAAGCAGGTGGTTTTACTCACCATTAGTCTCTGACTTCTGGCCTCCCTCAGCTTTTTCTGCTGCTAACTGCAAAGCATAAACACAAAAACCGACCTTGTTGACAAATATCATCCCTGACATTCCTGTTCATCGTGCAAACAGTAGGCAAAGTACTTCATAAAAGGGATCGTATAGTTTTGGTTGAGACCTAATTTCAGGTTTTTCACATTTTTTTTTTTTTTTGTGAGATAATGTGAAACCTCATATAAAGTGTGACAGAACATGTAATTCCAAGAGGGATTCCATGTTTATTTGATTAAAATTGGTTTTGAAGTGGCTGAGATATCCAAAATATGACCCATCTTTTTTTTTTTTTTTTTTTTTTTCTCAAAATTTCAGTTACTTTGCTTTACTTTGTTTTTGGATGTCTCAGCCATTCCAAAACTGATTTTCATCAAATAAACTTTGAATTCCTCTTAGAATGGTATGTTCTGTACTATTAATATTTCATAAGTGGTTTCTGGTATCTCACAAAAAGTTAGAAGCCCAATCCTCATCTCCACCAATACTACCATCCCTTTAAAGTACATACGTATATATATACACGGTCAGTGTTCAATCTTGTTATCAAGGAGATTCAAGAGAATGGAGTCACAACTGTCGTATTTCCTTTGAAGTCACGTTCGATGCCGCCACTCGAAAGTATTTGAAGCATGTGGCAAACTGGATCTGCCGCGCAGATAGGAAGACAATTGACTCATGTCTCATTGCATAATCATCAGCCACTTTCTAACAAAAATATGTCTTTGTGATGGTAATTACTTTTCGCCATCCCTACTTATAAAAGATAGGTGGTATATGATGGTAGAGACACGGGGATGCGTGAATAGAAATTGCGCAAAAAATGATGAAATGAAAATGAAAATTACTTGACTGGCCGTGCCCGGCCACTAATCTGATATATCTATCAATATAGAACTATACTCGAAGATTATTCCATATCAGTTTTATATGGAGGAATTAACTGGAAAAGTGATAAAACCGGCTTTCCGGGAGGGTACAGTTTTAAACACTTTCACATGATACAGCTCTGATTTACACTTTTGCACATATTTCATGAAGGGATTGACCTTTATTTAATGAGCTTTATCATTAAGTGAAATTTCGTTTCATTTAATAGACAAACAAGCAAAATATAGCCAACATTAAGTTAACGTTCAAAATAAATCTTCAGATTGCTAAGCAAGACGGCGGCATCAAACCCCGCCACCAGAGGCACAGATGCACCTGTGGAATTCTTTTGTACATCAATAGAAAAGTGACAACTGTTTGAATAATTACAGCCAGTTGAAACTCCATCTCTAAAACCTCCTTGGTTTTATAATCTCACCATTATTGTGTAAGAGATGATAATATCATGGAGAGGGAGGATTAAAAGTATCAGCCAGAATCAACTATTTTCCCTGAAAGATCCCGTGTGCGTGCCATCAATAGGTATCATACTTTTAAAATCCTTATGCCATATACAAGTTCATAACGGAAAAGGTCTTGACACAACTCTAGATTTTTCAAATCATTTCATTTCTACCTCACAGATGCACAAGCAGTACTTCCAACTTGTTGTCTCTGTAATATACTTGAAAATATAGCACAATATTTAGATGATATCAACAGCGAATGTTTAAAGGGCTGGGACTTTTGACACCACCTTACCTGACTGGCAGATTTGAATCTATCTTTGATGTTATTCCAAACATTTTCAGTGAACGCAACCTCATCCACAAAAGTTGAGCCTCCCAGTGTATTCTGGAAAATAAGGATACATACATTAAGTACAATGCTTGCAAGGTATTATAGGAAGCAACTTCCTAAGATTCTTTGTGGTCTCTTGTGTGGACATTTATAGACACATATTGATGTAATTTATTCTTAAATTTGCCCTGCTGTTTAATTTGCAGCATTTTATAAGATGATGTCACCCTATGATCAGGGATGCTACCTAAAATGTACAAGAGGACATGAGAATATACAAGAATGAGCTGTCTCAGAGATACATAGTCTGGGCTGAAAAAATAAATGCTGGGGCCAGCAAACTATTTTTTATTGTACTTTTTTTAAAATAAAAAAAAACAGTAATGTTTTACAGTTATTCGGTAGGTTGTGAATAAAACTTTATTTACGGTACACGCTTTCTTCCGATTTTGCCAAATTTTCTCACCTTCGCTTCTTCTTCATTGACATCACCGCTGTCGTTTTCGTCAAACTCCTTTCGGCTCTGAATCTCGCTGAGTGAAATCCTGACAAATATCAAGATAATAGTGAAACATTGTAGAGCAAGAAAAATGAATGACCAGGTCCTAATTTTAACACTTGAAAGAAAGCACTGAATTAAATCACCACCAACACACATACACACACAAATAAACTATATTCAGCACTTGAATCATGTTTAATTCCACCTTTACGATTTCTTCTCATAACAAATACACAGTCCCTTGCAGTATTGGGGTCATTTTGGATAATCTAGATTATTTGCCAAGGATGGCTTTGTCTATGAAAGCACAAGATTACCACCCGCCACGCACTTTATGTAACCTTGGGCTATACTAAGGTCAGGCTCCAGCCGTTGTAAGGGCATTCAGTGTTCAACTCAATAATATTCTGCAAATGCACAGCTAGTAAGTGTTCACAAGCTCTCATATACATGTAGGTTCTCAAAAGACACAACTGAAATTTAATCTACTTTCAAATGTGAACAAGGAAAAGTGGAAATTACGCGGTGCGTAATATATGTCCCCGCCGGAAGTAGCATTTAGTAGCAAAATGTCAATATAGGTAAAAAGATCAAGGTCAAAGGTCAAAGAAGTCAAAGGTCAAAATTCTATGTAGAAGTTTTGAAGCCCTCACCTAGTGCCATCACATAAAGCAAACGGAATCGAAATCGGGTTAGAAATGGCAAAGGAGTAGCATTTGGTAGCAAAATGTACAATACAGGTCAAAAATCAAGGTCAGAGGTCAAAGAAGTCAAAGGTCAAAATTCTGTGTAGAAGTTTTGAAGCCCTCACCTAGTGCCATCACTTGAAGCAAACGGAATTGAAATCGGGTTAGAAATGGCGAAGGAGTAGCATTTTGTAGCAAAATGTACAATATAGGTCAAAAATCAAGGTCAAAGGTCAAAGAAGTCAAAGGTCAAAATTTTGTGTAGAAGTTTTGAAGCCCTCACCTAGTGCCATCACATAAAGCAAACGGAATTGAAATCGGGTTAGAAATGGCGAGGGAGTAGCATTTTGTAGGCAATCTACAATATAGGTCAAAAATCAAGGTCAAAGGTCAAAGAAGTCAAAGGTCAAAATTCTGTGCAGAAGTTTTGAAGCCCTCACCTAGTGCCATCATATAAAGCAAACAGAATCAAAATCGGGTTAGAAATGGCGAAGGAGTAGCATTTTGAACATTTTGATCACCCACGGATGCACGGACGGACAGACGGACACACGGACACACACACGTACGGAGCCCGTTTCATAGTCCCCTGCTCGAACTCGATCCGCGGGGACAACAATCCTTCAGGAAATACACGACGATGCCTAGTAATGAAAGGGCAATATCTCTTCACTTACTGTCCATCTGAGTTGACGTCCAGTTCCTTGAAGGCCTGAATTGCTCTTTCCTTTTCTTCAGCAGCCTTCTTGGCTGCCACCTCAGCCTCCCATGCCTTTTGGTGCCTATCCTTCGCCTCAGTCTCTGGAGCTTCGGCTGCTTCTTTTAATTCTGAATGGGGATTGAGGAATTTAAGCCATAGCGGTGACTGAAGAAGTAGATTCTTTATTTATCTTAAATATTTTAACTGCATGTGAGACATATGACATGTGTGATGTATTTTCCACAAAAGTTATCATTATGCATGTTTGCCACAAATCTTCAGCAAAGGGGTGTGTTCATGCTGATATCAGGATACTTGACAATGAAGCAGATTTACTCTTTATTCATATTAAATATCTGAACTGCAAGTGAGACATTTGAAATGTGTGACATATTTTCCACAAAAGTTATATCCAGTTTATGCATGTTTGCCACAAATCTTCAGCAAAGGGGTGTTTATGCTGACATCAGGTGATTTGACAATCCCTTTTGAATACATTAACATCATTGTCAAACAAACAAACAAACAAACAAACAAACAAACAAACCTGCAAGTAGCAGTGACAACCATTTAAACTTTATCATTGATCATGAATTTCTTGTGAGATATGACAGCATTCTCATGGCTGACATTCTTAATATGTTTCAATTCTAGGTATTGACAATTTTGAGTTTGAAGACACAAATATTTGTTGTGTATAGAGTAAAATGAGCTCACACGGACCGATTTTGATTTGTAAAACTTACGTTGCTTGGTATCCACTACGGCACGGGTTTCCTCACGTTCAGCTTGCAACTTTTTCAGAGATTCCTAATGAAATATACAAGAGCAGTCAAATTTAATAGTGAAGATGACACAAACAATTGGAAAACAACAATAAGAAACTGCACACTCAGCAAGCATTTGCGCACTCAGTAAGAGATACCTATTTGCTTGGTAACCACGCATCCAGTAAATTTACTTTACATCCAGTAATGCATGGCTAGAAGTACTGGATGCATGGTTTCCATCTATGGCAAGCATGCTGGAGTGGTTTCTTTACCAATTGGCATAGATGTCTGGAAACTACGAGGTAATTATCAGTGATCAGAGATTACCTGAGCACCCTAATAAGGAGAAGAAACTGCACAATGCAAGCGTTTGTGCAAAGAGATGCCCATTTGCTAGCTAACCATATATCCAGTAAATTTACTTTGCATAGAGTAATGCACAGCTAGAAGTACTGGATGCCTGGTTTGCATCTACGGCAAGCATGTTGGAGTGGTTTCTTTGCCAATTGGCATAGATGTCTGGAAACTACCGAGTAATCTAATCATCAGTGATCACAGATTGCCTGAGCACCCCAATTCCTACAAGAATACAGCTAATCCATTGTCTCACGAAGCGAGGTACAGCGCACTCCCGTTATACCGAACACAGTTATATAGAAATTCTGGTTACAACAAAGTAAAAATTCAGGCTGCAACATTATCTGCTCTATATATTTCTATTTGTTCGGTTACAATGAAATGTTGATATTACAAAAGAAAACTGCCAGTCCCAAGGACTTTGTTATAACAGGAGTCCACTTTAACACAAAAATGAATACGACATTTCGGCTGCGAAATCTGCTGGCCTTTGTCTGGCAAAGTAGACCGAGCCGCTCCAGTGCTCGCTACAGTGTCTATGATTCATTTTCATGTTTACCTCGCTGCGTGACAAAACAGATTAGCTTTATTCTTTCAGTTACTACCACGATGATGAACATCTTCCATACTATTCACTCTAATTCCCATCATGCCACCATGGCCTTCCCGTTGGACTGAGGCACATTGCTACACCTGATCGGGTTTCCTCGTCTTACAAGTACGACAAGTTTGGAAGGATTACTGAATGCTGATGGAAAAGCTCGGCAAGTTAAAGGGTGTGTACAGTTCTGGTTGAGGCGAGGATTTAGCTTTTAACATTTTGCGAGATATTCAGAAACCCTCTCTGAGATGTCAAAGAGCATGCAATTCTAAGGGGTATCAAAAGTTTATTTGATGAAAATCAGTTTTGAAATGGCTGAGATATCCAAAAATAAGGTGAAACAAAGAGATCCTAATAAAAGGCGTGGCCTGTTGCCTTTTATTATTATCACTTTTTGGATATCTCAGCCATTTGAAAACCAATTTTCATCAAATAAACATTGAATCCTTCTTAAAATTACATGCTCTTTCATAATTCATAAGAGGTTTCTCATTATCTCACTTAGGAATGTTAAAAACATGAATCCCCACCTCAACCAGTACTGTACAGTAGCTTTAAGCCAAGTGGCTGGGTACATAAAGGGTTCAACTTCCGCTCACTGCAAGGTGGCAAGTTTAAAGGTCACATACCATGGGGATTCACGAAGTGGGAAGGTTGGTCCATTTCAAATACCTTCAAGAATCCCATTCCCCGTAACGAACTGTGTACATCTTCATCACTGATCTCTATTCAAGTCTACACATAGCCCAAAGAATCTTGACTGGATTCAACCGCCACTGACAAGCATTCATGCAGTGCACATATTCACTGACATGTAACTGACAGGGACTGTACCATGGGCGTAAATCCCGGGGGGGATGGGGGGGATATATCCCCCCCTGAAATGGAGGAGGGGGGGATGGCCTGTACAATCATCCCCCCCTGAATTTTGAGGGAAAAAATGGAGGAAGCAGAAATGTGATTGTATCAATTTTGGCATATTGCATGACGTTTGTACGCCGGCCTTCAGACAGGTAACAGAGCTGAACAGTATTCTATCTTGTAGGAAAATGTATAATTTTCTCAAGCGCTCGCTCGCTTCGCTCGCTCGCGAAGAAAGTAACATCGACATACACTGTAAGGTATGGCTCAGGCGTTGACAACGTCAAATAGTATAGGTCTACATGTAAACATGCTATGACGCGAGTAACTGGGGACCATCTGCAGAATATGTACGGAAACATACAAACAAACAATAACAACAACTTTATCGCCATAATTGAATCCCCTCCATTTCCTGAACCATTCCTGAGAAACGACAGTGACTGATGACTCAGTCAGGATACATCTATGGGCATACCAAGGGAAGATCAGGGACGTCGAATCTATGGGGGGCAAAGGGGCATTTGTCCCGCCCCAAAGGAAGTGTTTAGACAGACAAATCATTTATCCCCCAAGCAATTCCCGAGATGAGGACAAATCTCGAACTTTCTTAATGGAAAATTGTCCAAATATCGCCAGAACTATGCACCAGATCGTTGTATTGCAATCATGAACATGCAAAAGGTCCGTTATACAGGATAAGGGATAAACTTTGTACACTTTTGACATAGACGTATATTCCCTAATTTATCAAAGAGTGTGCAGCAGATCTTTCACTTAGCAAAAGCAACCTAATATGTATAGAGGCGTCGATGGGGGGGGGGGGGATGGTTCTCAAATAAAAGTGGGACAAACAAAAGCGAAAAATATAGCTACAAACAGCAGTTTTTGGAGTGTAAAATGTTAAAATTTTAAAGCTCGCTCGCTCCGCTCGCTTGCATTTAACCACTATGCCATTCTCCTGATGTTGCTGCCAGTGATTGACAGCAGGTGCACCCGGTGCGCCCCCCTTAATTTCCAAAGCGAAAATATAGCTACAAACGACAGTTTTTAGGACTGGAAAATGTCAAAATTTTCAAGCTCACTCGCTTCGCTCGCTAGCATCTAATCAGTATGCCATTCTCCTGATGTTGCTGCCAGTAATTGCCGGCAGTTGCGCTCGGTGTGCCCCCTTAATTTCCAAAGCGAAAAAATACAGCCACAAACGGCAGTCTTTAATGTCAAAATTTTCAAGCTCGCTCGCTCCGCTCGCTCGCATTTAACCGCTATGCCATTCTCCTGATGTTGCTGCCAGTAATTGCCGGCAGTTGCACTCGGTGTGACCCCTAAATTTCCAAAGCGAAAAAGTAAAGCTACAAACGGCAGTTTTTAGACTGTAATGTCAAAATTTTCAAGCTCGCTCGCTCCGCTCGCTCGCATTTAATCGCTATGCCATTCTCCTGATGTTGCTGCCAGTGATTGTGAGCAGGTGCGCCCCCCTTAATTTCCAAAGCGAAAAATATAGCTACAAACGGCAGTTTGGGGACTGTCAAATGTTAAAATTTTAAAGCTCGCTCGCTCCGCTCGCTCGCATTTAACCACTATGCCATTCTCCTGATGTTGCTGCCAGTGATTGACAGCAGGTGCGCCCCCCTTAATTTCCAAAGCGAAAATATAGCTACAAACGACAGTTTTTAGGACTGGAAAATGTCAAAATTTTCAAGCTCACTCGCTTCGCTCGCTAGCATTTAATCAGTATGCCATTCTCCTGATGTTGCTGCCAGTAATTGCCGGCAGTTGCGCCCGGTGTGCCCCCTTAATTTCCAAAGCGAAAAAATACAGCCACAAACGGCAGTCTTTAATGTCAAAATTTTCAAGCTCGCTCGCTCCGCTCGCTCGCATTTAACCGCTATGCCATTCTCCTGATGTTGCTGCCAGTAATTGCCGGCAGTTGCACTCGGTGTGCCCCCTAAATTTCCAAAGCGAAAAAGTATAGCTACAAACGGCAGTTTTTAGACTGTAATGTCAAAATTTTCAAGCTCGCTCGCTCCGCTCGCTCGCATTATTAATCGCTATGCCATTCTCCTGATGTTGCTGCCAGTGATTGTGAGCAGGCGCGCCCCCCTTAATTTCCAAAGCGAAAAATATAGCTACAAACGGCAGTTTGGGGACTGTCAAATGTCAAATTTTTGAAGCTCGCTCGCTTCGCTCGCTCGCATTTAATTATTATTCCATTCTCCTGATGTTGCTGCCAGTAATTGCCAGCAGTTTTCGCCCGGTGCGCCCCCTTAATTTCCAAAGCGAAAAATATAGCTACAAACGGCAGTTTTTGGACTGTCAAATGTCAAAATTTTGCAGCTCGCTCGCATTTAATCATTATGCCATTATCCTGATGTTGCTGCCAGTAATTGCCGGCAGTTGCACTCGGTGTGCCCCCTAAATTTCCAAAGCGAAAAAGTATAACTACAAACGGCAGTTTTTAGACTGTAATGTCAAAATTTTCAAGCTCGCTCGCTCCGCTCGCTCGCATTTAATCGCTATGCCATTCTCCTGATGTTGCTGCCAGTGATTGTGAGCAGGTGCGCCCCCCTTAATTTCCAAAGCGAAAAATATAGCTACAAACGGCAGTTTGGGGACTGTAAAATGTCAAATTTTTGAAGCTCGCTCGCTTCGCTCGCTCGCATTTAATTATTATTCCATTCTCCTGATGTTGCTGCCAGTAATTGCCAGCAGTTTTCGCCCGGTGCGCCCCCTTAATTTCCAAAGCGAAAAATATAACTACAAACGGCAGTTTTGGGACTGTCAAATGTCAAAATTTTGAAGCTCGCTCGCTTCGCTCGCTCGCATTTAATAATTATGCCATTCTCCTGATGTTGCTGCCAGTAATTGCCAACAGTTTTTGTCCGGTGCGCTCCCCTTAATTTCCAAAGCGAAAAAATACAGCCACAAACGACAGTTTTTGGGACTGGAAAATGTCAAAATTTTCAAGCTCATTCGCTTCGCCCGCTCGCATTTAATCATTACGCCATTCTCCTGATGTTGCTGCCAGTAATTGCCAGCAGTTTTCGCCCGGTGCGCCCCCCCTCAATTTCCAAAGCGAAAAAATACTAGTACAGCCACAGAGGACATGTGGGACTGTAAAATATCACAATTTTCAAGCTCACTCGCTTCGCTCGCTCGCATTTAATCGTTATGCCATTCTGATGTTGCTGGCCGATCGCCGGCAGTTGCGCCCGGTGTGCCCCCATAATTTCCAAAGCGAAAAAATACAGCCGCAAACGGCAGTCTTTGGACTGTAAAATGTCAAAATTTTCAAGCTCGCTCGCCCCGCTCGCTCGCATTTAACTGCTATGTCATTCTCCTGATGTTGCTGCCAGTAATTGCCAGCAGTTGCGCCTGATGCGGCCCCCCCCCCCTTAATTTCCAAAGCGAGAAATTATAGCTACAAACGGCAGTTTTTAGACTGTGAATTGTTAAAATTTTCATGCTCACTCGCTCCGCTCGCTCGCATTTAATCGCTATGCCATTCTCCTGATGTTTGCTACCAGTGATTGACAGCAGTTGTGCCTGGTGTGCCCCCCTTAATTTCCAAAGCGAAGAATATAGCTACAAACGGCAGCTTTTGGACTGAAAAATGTCAAAATTTTCAACGCAAAGAGATTTCACCGTAGGAGGGGGAAACCCCCCTACCATACCCTCCCCCTCGCTTGATTCGTTCCGTCACATAACCGCTCCTCCTAAGATCAAATCCTGTCTACGCCGATGATAGGCCCCATTATTTAGTAGGCCTTCACAGTGATGTCGCACAGCAAGAGCTGAAATACCACGATTTTGTCATTCAATAATATATTGTGAATATTTCATTTTCTTATTGTGTTTTTAAAGAAAAGAAAACAAAATTTTCACCACAAGTGAGCACCAGATCGCTGAATTTCAGGTCTGAAAATGCAAAATCTTCCTCGTGTGGGAGAGGGATACCCCCCCCCCCCATACACACCCTTCCCCCGTTCGGTCGTTCCGCTCCCTCTCACAGATATTTCCAAAAAAAAATATGTCTTCATACTTTTAAGGTCTGATTTTCCGCCGAAAGTCGTCTGACAAGCAAAAAAAAAAAAGCAACAAGAACAAAAAGTCTTTATGTTGTTGCTGCCACTTTTCTCCCAATTTATATTTCATGCAAAAGAGTGGGGCATCCGATCCCTGTAAAGTGTGTGTGTGTGGGGGGGGGGGGGGAGGGGGGCACAAAGCTTCTCCCCCCCTACCCCCCCCCCCCCCCAAAAAAAAGGCTGCGCCGGTCCGGTTATGGGCTTGTAATCGTGGTGATGGTGACCATCCCCCCCACTCCTCAGTATGGATTTACGCCGTTGGACTGTACACGCCAATATTTTCGCGAATCACGGTATCGGTAGCATTTTCGCGTGTTGTTAAATTCGCGATTGATACTAGTAGTGTACATAAGGTATGACGGGGTAATATTTTCGTGTGTCTTTAATTTCGCGATCAGCCCAAAGCTCGCGAAATTCGCAAAAATAAAACCCTCACGAAAATTACAGCTTATACAGTACTATTCGTGGGTTTTTTAATGCTCCCTGAGGACTGCGAATTCAATCAGACCATGCATGTTACCCCACGCTACCGGGGCTTCAAGTTATGCACCTCTCTCTCTGCCTTCTTGGCCTGGCCCGCCTTGATGTACTCCTGCCGGATTTCAAAGCCCTGGTTGGAGAGGACGATCTGTTGTCTTCTCTCTTCAAGATCTTTCTTCCCCAGCTCCTTGCAGTTGTTGACGCACCGCCCAGCTCCGGGTCCTTCATACTCATCTGAGGCATCACAGCAATCTAGAGAAATGATTTGAAGGGAAGATCCATCGTGATTGTTATGTTCCTTTGTACGATCACAGAATAATCAGAGCAGTAAACTCAGTGAAAATTTGTAAACAAAGAAAATCACTCACACAAACGAAAGTTATAAACTGGTAAAGTTTGGAGGGTGAGACGAATTGGCAACTCTGTGATGTAGCAGCTCTCCATTTGGTTTGTACACAGAAATTTATAAACTATCATTTTCTCGAATATTTGGGTATGGAAAGAACTTATCTTCTGATGAGGACATGCAAAAAATGTATTATTCTTATATTACACAAAGAAAAAAAAATTGGCACTATACTACTAAGTCTAAACCAGTGCATACTAGAATTTTGTCATTTTGCTTCATACAGGTTCAACTGTTCAAGGACTGGAATTTATTTCAAATGAGCCAATGAAAACAATGCCTCATTTCTGAATTTCATTGATATCCTGCAAATGGTCTTCTACAGTGCATCACAGAATATTAAGACTCCAAAACAGATACGTGAATTTTCTGTTTCAATTTCTATCAGTGCGCATTTTATCATGTTACACTATCACACAAAACACTAGATAAATAAACCTTCAATATATGTAGTATGGAGTGTAGGCACTAATAATTTTCATGCCACTATGATGTACAAAATACAAATGTTTTAACAATGCTTTTTAAATTCAAATTCATAATTTTCCTTGATCCTAATGCAAATCAAATCTATACAAGAACAATCCAAAGTTGCATCTACTACACTCGTTATTGCTGCTTTACCACAAATGCCATCATTGACCCGCGATGAAGGAATGTACATTGGTTTGTAGCCACGGTTGTTACAATGGAATCTGCCATCTGGGCAAGCAGAGGTACCTGTTGATGATACAAAATTCAAATTTATTCAGTCACTCTCACATTCATATTAACTTACTGCATATGGAAATACCTCATAAGATCATGAATTTGATAGTGCAACCACTTTAGAATTTTTTTCCCCTCCATATTTTGCAACTGCTAAGGCCCATAAAGGTAGTGTCAATACTCTGGAATGTAAAACAAGAAGTGAACACATAATACACCTGTATACGTCATGATGCTTCATGGAATTGCTTGCAATGAATTCATAAACTGTAAAGCAAGAAATCTTTGTGGCAGGAAATTTTCTTGAATTGCCACTGGCATGCAGTGCATATGGTGTAGACAAGGACTTTCATGTGTATCTTAATTTTGCATAACTTACAGTTGTAGCTCTCACGAAATCTGTGAAATTCAAATGCCTGCAAAAATTTCTTATTTTATCATTATTATTACTGAAATGCGTTAATTGGTAAATTTTCCATTTTCTCTGAGACTCGTATTACTTTGCACAGCATGAAGTATAGCATGTATAGTAGCTCTCGGAAATACCATAGTCTGTATGAGTAATTACTGTAGTAACTTCAACTTGTAACAAGTTTTGATGATGAACAGTGTAAATGTGGCAGTAAATAATTTTACTGTATTTTTTTACATTGTGCTGTACAAGATTGCAGATTTCATTAGTAGCTTGTCCCTCTTTACTTTTGAGATCAAAATTCAAGCAACATTTCACATGATGACCACTCATGTTTGCTTGAATTCAACTGACTCATCTTTTAAAGGGTGTGTACAGTTCTGGTCGAGGTGAGGATTTAGCTTTTAACGTTTTGCGAGATATTCAGAAACCACTCTATAAGATGTCAAAGAGCATGCAATTCTAAGGGGTATCAAAAGTTTGTTTGGTGAAAATCGGTTTTGAAATGGCTGAGATATCCAAAAACAAGGTGAAACAAAGAGATCCTAATAAAAGTGTGGCCTGTCGCCTTTTATTATTATCACTTTTTTTGGGTATCTCAGCCATTTGAAAACCAATTTTTGTTAAATAAACATTGAATCCTTCTTAAAATTACATGTTCTTTCATATCTCATAAAAGGGTTTCTCATCATCTCACTTAGGAATGTTCAAAACATGAATCCCCACCTCAACCAGTACTGTACAGTCCCTTTAATGTTGGAATGGCTTTGGACAAGTTTTGACAGAGGGTTAGCATGGTAAATAATACACACTGAAATGAAGTAATTTGGTACCCTGTATTCACCTGCACTTAGCAAAATACTGGGCACATGAGTAGTTGAAAGGTTGTTTATACTAGAAACATCATCTATAGGGTTCATAATTAAATGCAATCATTAAAATGACTGGTGTCCTTGAGTGCTCTGTGAAAGGCAATCAGAGCAGGCAGTGACAGTGCAAACGGCACTGTAAGGATGCAGATAATCTCTCTGTTAATCAGAGGCGTTTGTCGCAACACCTCAGATAAGCTTTGGAAGTATGATCACAAGTCACTGTTCTAAAAATCATAACTTTGACCTATTCAATATATTTCCCACATCTTGTGTCAAAATTGGACTTCTCATTTTAAAATAGCATCAAGAGATATTGGACTTCTTATCAGAGATGCCAGTAAGAATGAAAGAAAGGGCCTGAAATTCATCTACATGTAAATGAAGAGCTCCTTTCTAAATAAAGGGGCATGGACTTTGATACTACCAGGGCCTAAATTCAGGCTTTTGTCCCCAAAACTGGCATACCTGTCTTATACATGTAAATACAGTAGAGTATATTATCATAGTAGCTGCACAATATGAATGTCCTTTATTATTATCAATATTATAAATCCATAGCATTAACAAAATTTACCTGGCTCATCAGAATAATCTGGGCAGTCACAGTAGTCATCATTCAGTTGGGAACGTGGAATCTTCATGGAACCATCCAGACATGTAAACCACTCCCCCTGAGCATCTTTATTGTATAGCGGCTCATCTGTGGGAAGAACATAATGGGCAACGCTAAAAAGTAACAGCCTGATAGTTATGCAAGATGCATCTTTCTTTCATGCCAAGAAAATATAAGTGGTAAAATCTATCAAGCATCTGATCATTCTCCACTTCTTGCTTACATGCAACTCAATCTAAGTTATAGAAGGCTACAAGCTGTGAATGTGAATGATCAGAATTGTACAAAAGATGTGATCAAAACTGCCTGCATGTATTGTAGAGTATTCAGCATCCCATGCTTACGTCACACACTTACATAATGTGTAAGTTTGTGATTATTGCCTCACCTCACTACAGTGCAACTTTATTTTATGTTAACCTGTTTCTCCTGTAATTCTCCAAGAACCTTCCATGCCCTAAACATGATTATTTTTGCCCAAAGACAAGGAACGGACAGGTGGGTAATCCACCTAAAGCAGTCAAGCACTAGGTGCATCCTATTTCTGTAGTCAACTGCATGTGCCATTAAACAATAAATAGATGATGACTGGCGGGGAAGGGAACATACCGAATGTTCCACCCAAAGGGTTTGAAATGCTATTGAGGGAGGTTATAATCCGGAGACGAAGTTGAGGGACTTATAGCCTCCCGAAATAGCATTTCAAACCCTGAGGGTCGAACGTTTGGTATGTTCCCGACAACAAAAGTCATCATCTGTTATATTATATGGGTTAGTCAAATACCATCATTAGCGAATATACCTCCATCACGTGACTGTGTGTAGCCAATCACTAACCGGTATTTGACTAACCCATTTAATATTGCAGAATATCAATCAGACTTGAGATTGTGCACTTAGTTCAGAAACTCTTTGTTTATCCGCCAACGTCATGGAGTTAGCGAAAGTCAAAATCTTGCGAGCTGAGCCTTGATTGCAGCATACAATGTCTTCATACAAGTTTTGTAGCAAAACAAGCTAGCAAAACAAGCACATTACTAGGTTGGAAAAGGTTAATCACACAAAATACATGCAGTTTGGATACAGAAAAAGAACAAATATTGATAGAAGAAACTCTAATCCTTTGACCAAAGTAATCTTCCCGGTCAGCACAACACAAATAAACATGAAGTTAGGCCATAAATGCAGATGCTCTTGTCTACATTTTGGGAACCTGGTATATCTGGTTCCCATAAGGAACAAGTAAAAGATATTAAACCTATGAATGGATGAAGTTTCTTTCAAAATCAGACATGTATGTACATGTAGTTCATTTATAAACACTTTCAAAGTTGTAAAACATATTTCATAGAGTAGTGGCTACAATCACAAATACACAAATCAGAAAGTTCTAGTTCTAGAAAACATCACTGTACATTGTACATAAACTCTCCATATTTGTACAAAAAGATACAACATCAAAATACTGTTTTGTTATATTATCTACATGTAGCAACAAGAGTCCCTTACCATGTCCAAGTTCTCTTCTTAATTTTTGGTTATGACAATGAAACAATAAGTTGACGCAGTTGTAAAGGATACATTTTTGCATACTCTATCAATTAAATATATGATCCTTAGTTGAAGTCCCCAAATGAAAGTTGTGTAAATTAGTGTGCTGGTCAACAGGAGACTTGTACAGTATTAAGGCAAGCCATGACATCATCACTGCTTTTCACTTATGTACAGTCTGCAACTCATATCATCGCTTGATGACAACATGTGGAATCATATGCAACTAGATATATCGCTACGGCGACTTATATGCCTCCGCCATAATGCATGGTTCTCCTAATAGGTCTATAGTACAATGTCTTGACAATGTGTGATGACAGTTTCACACAATTGGCAAAATATTAAAATGACAGGTTTGCCACAAATGTGCTGAATGTTCACTTTCCTAGAACTAGGTTCAATTGGATGAATTATTCAAATGTCAGAGTGCAGGTAGTTGGGGAACTGATGATTTTTACTTGACTTTTGACCCTTTTATAAGTTTATGCATTGAGTAATTTGCAAGGTATTGAGAAAAAGTATAATTTCAGTATCAAATGGGAAAATAGCATTATCTAAACCTGGTCTTTGACCTTTGACCTCACAGTTCCACAGAGAATCACTGTTAGGTAGAACCTGCATAAATATGTAAGTTTCATGATGATACCTTGAGTTACTTTCGAGATATGGAGGAAAAAGTGCAATTTAGCACTTTCACTTGACCTTTTGACCTTTGACCTTTTGGCAAGAAACTTCCCCAAAAATATATATTGGGCAATACATGCCATACATCAAGTTAAAAAAAAAAACCTTCAGGCATATGGCCCGTTTCACGGTTAGGCGCCACTTTTCATTTTTTTCAGTTTTCAGTCTACTACACAGAATAAGAGTAGATTCATGAAATGTTTTGATATGCATATGTTAGACCCCCATGGGGTCTACCTCCCATAGCATAACGAAAATGCAACTCCAAAGCATTTGCTCACAGTGAGGCAAGATGTGCCCAAATCGGACCAACTGTGTGTCAACCTGGCAAACATCCCTTTTTTGCAAACTTTGCCATTCTGTATCATATCTAGCTATGAGTTAAGTGAACATATCTATGTTAAGTGTATGAGTAGCCATAATGAATCATATCAGAGTTAAAAAGTTTGAACTCCTTTTTGTTACATTTTTTCCACCCCAAAATTCTCTTGGTGGATGTGACATTGTCCGTTCACATTTAATCATCTGCTTATATGGGTTGTGTAAGTAAGAAAACAAAGGCAAGTCTCAGGAGAATAATGTAAAAGTAAAGTAGAGCTTTGTATGAGTGACTGTAGAAAGTTTGTTTGTGCTTCAGTTCCATCTGATGAAATGACAGGAATTTGAAAACAATATTTAAATGTCCTTTCACATTTTTGTCACATCCACCAAGATTTTATAAATCTATAACTTTTTAATGGTTTAGATTATTTCTAAAATTTTTGCATAAATCAATGATACACAGTTGGGTGGCTATCCCTCTGAAACAATTTAGGATTTGAAATTCAAATGCTTTTTTTATTTCACAAAACATGGTGTCCGTTCACACATGTCACATCCACCAGCCTTTCTTGTCAGAAACACATTTTGGTGTGCATCTCAGTAAATACTGGTCCAATTAACTTTAAATCTCAACACATTTTAGACTCTTTAGTAACCTTACAAATGCCACTGATTTTGAGATTACTATGAAACTAAAAATTTGAAAAACTTAAAAAATATGTGAAATGCCCTGGTGGATGTGACATTTTAAGATGTGAACGGACATTTCCGTGAATATCACGTAAAATCTAGGGGCAACTTATTTTTTGGGGGACAAAATATGTTTAGATTTAAAAAACATGTCTTTCCCAAGATATCTAGATATCAGACACCCACTGTTATACCACATTCACTATAATTTTACATTAGAATACTTGTTCACAGTGAGGATGTAGTATGATTTTGTCACTGTGACTGTGAAAACTGATGTTCTACATATTCTAATCAATTTTACAGATAATTAATCTCAAAAAGGCAAAAGAATATTTATGTTATTAAATTACATTGATTAGACCTCTCCTGTATACTGTATTTAATAAGTTTAAAAATGATTGAATATGTAGTGGATGTGACATTTTGGGGTGTGAACGGACACACAGTATATCTCCCCAACGCACAGCATTTTTCAGCATTAGTTCCCAATGCTTCACGCAGCATCAAGACTTGAACACAGTGTGAAGTGATCCACAACCATTGGAATGGTTACCTTATAGATTGAGGGGTGAAAAAAAAAATTGATTTATATATCACTTTACTGCAACTGATTGAAAATTGCCCTTCAACATAAGTAAGCACCGGTTATGCAGTGTTCTAGTAGTAGCCATGACAAAAAATAATGGGCATTCAACTTGGGTCAGATTTAAACCAGCTATCTCCTGATGTTTAGTTTCCAGTGAAGGTACTTGTACAGGGAAGGTGATTCACAGAGATAATGGTATGGGTCCATCTCACTGAAGGGGTCCGTTTAACCCCACTTTCCAATGCATTTTTAGAAAGAAAGGAATTCTTGCATAGTTATTCAGTGTTTTAGGAGTATAACCAAATGTGTGATGAAAAAATCATGGCCATATGATACTCAAGCTGGATTTAAATCGACCATCTCCTGATTACCAGACTGGCGTCATATCCACTAGACTACCAAGCTTCCGCTACTGAGCCCGTGCTAGTTCTACAATGTACATGAATGTGATCCTGTGCAGTAGATAAGTGTATTTACTTGGTATTCAAATAAATAAATTTTTACATCAAGTTGTTTTTAAGTGGAGCTGACTGACAAATTGCCCCTTGTCGATGTACAATAAGCACCAATTATTCAATGTTTATAGTTGTAGTCCTAATAAAAAATCATGGCATACAACTCTGGAACCAACAAGCTCCTGATTATTAGGCAGGCATTGTAATTCATATCCACTAAACTGCCTCAACCCCAACAGCCAACAAGTGCTCCTTCCAATTCTTTTTAGCAGAGGGTAAGTCAATATTTATGCAAATAGATAAACCCTTGTATCAAGTTGTTTTTATTGCAACTGACTGACAAATTGCCCGTTGTTGACAAAAACTAGCATTATTCAGTATTAGCCATGATTTAAAAAAAAAATACATTTGCTGTACAATTCGTATGTGCTTCACAAGATTACATGTTATAGCCAGCTATCAAAAGCTCATTAGGGTTGTTCATTATTCCCAATGTTTGTTATTCTGAAACACACAAATTCCCTTAACTTGCAGGTTTGTTGAGCAAAAAAAAAAAAAAAATGAGAGAGGGTTTATTTTTCTGAGGCTTTGTAAATCCAAGAATTAGATAAAGGTCATTATTCCAAAGGTTCATAAATCCAAATATGAAATAAGGCATGTTATTCTGAAGGTTTGTTCATCTGAAGGTGTAACAAGTTTCGTTAACCCTAAATTATTTTTTAATCTGAATACATAATGATACTCATAAAGCAAAAAGGGAAATAAAGTTTGTTATTTCCACAAAAAAAAAAATGAATGGTCTTCAATTGACAAAGAATGGCTTATCCTGGTGATGATGTACTAGGAGAGGTGGAAGGATGGTACTGTATATGGATGAGGAGGAGAAAATGCTTCTTTACAGAACACAAACTATACAAATAAAGATTTCATTTTGTCAATATGTAGGGCCTATGTATACCCTGTGCATTAACATACTAACAGTGGTGCTTCAATACCAACAAACTATTACAAATTAGAAATGTGATTTTTAACTGACATGATAAAGTTTATGGGTGGAATCCTGGTAGGTGGCATATGCGAGAGTTATTGTAGCTTTTGCCTGTGCTGTAGATTTACAATGCATAATGCACACAGGGTCATGACCACATAATCTGCATTTTTTGTTATTATTATTGAGGATTGGTCTTTATACCAGGTTTTCACTTTTAAAGTTTGTCATAGGCAGAAACAATAGGTAGGACGAAAGGTAAGATTAAGACTCACATTACTTGTACCTTTTCTTTTTGATACCCTGGGAAAACGCTTAACTGCACATTGGGGATTTTGATCACAATAAAAATGTCACATACACCATGTTGGATATCATTTTCTGTGAGAAAAATTGAGTGCATAATTGCTCTATCAGAAACATTATGTATGACTTCATTGGTTAAAGAATAAGGATGTCATTACTATGTTGATGAATTTATTGTTTTATTCATATGCAGTTCACATAAATTGAAGGTAAAAAAAATGTCTGTTCACATTTGATTTTCAGGCATTCATACATTGAAACTTGAGAATACAACTGTATGTGGACCCTTGTGAGCAGTGATTTGCATTCTAAAATGTGGTTTTTCTATGTGGTTCTTCCAAGTAGGATTACTGTTACCAGTTTATGATAAAGAAAGATTAAAATTCTGAATTCTGTTCACAATTTTGGTATCACATCCCCTGTGTTGGATCCAATTTACTCTAAGAAAATTAAGTGAACTGTACAATTAACAGTGTACATGTGTGTCTGCAAAAAGACCTAAAAAATAATTTGGTCATTCAGTGCATGTGAGCCAATAGAAATGTTAGTAATGATTTCAACTATTACTATTAAGTATAAATTGAAGAAGAGTAAAAATGTCCGTTCACATCTCCTATCCGTCACATCCACCACTTATAAGGAATTTCAGGCAATTATAACTTTTACAGGACATGGAACCTTGTCAGCAGTGACTTGTACTTTGAATACAGCATTCTTGATGGTACTGCATGCATTATAATCATTGGTTGCAATGCAAGGTGTGCAGGAAAAAAAAAAATAAGGAAATTGGTGTTCCGTTCACATGTCACATCCGCCGTGTTGGATATTACTGTTATCATTTATGCTGACAAAAAAAAAAAAGCTTTCTTGTGAAACATAATTTGTTTCTTATTGTAAACTGACTTGTGCTGACTGTTCATTGGGTAATCACTTGGCTTATTTCTTTTGTTTATTGCTCAAGGTGTAAAATGTCCGTTCACATCTGTTTTTGTCACATCCACCACATCCTCCAGCTGAAATTTTAAATGTAAAAGTTGGACACTCACAATGTTAATATTAGGTGTGTGTATGTCCCCCAACATAAGCATTATCTCCATGAAATATTACACATCCTGAATGAGGAAGTGTAAAACAAGAGAAACTTTTTGAAGTCATTTACTCTATTTCACACCATATTTTTCCTTCAAAGCGGTACAATTTTCTGATAAATCCAAATAAGAACACAAAATCTGGCACGAAGTTTGCTTAAATATCACTTAATCATGTTACAGTATCAAATTACCTGTTGGACACATAGTGTGTCAGCTCTGTCCATGGTATCATAGTGTTATCTTTTAGCAAAATTACCTTCATCTCCTATAGAACCATTCATAATATCAGATATTGTAATAATAATTAAGCTCTGACATTACATTTTCCATTAAATTCACATTCTTGGGAATAAAAAATCAAGACATTCCATCTCTTAAAGAGAACTTGAAATTTTGACCCCTAGGTTGACAAAAAGTGGCGCCTAACCGTGAAATGGGCCATATTGCATTTTAAGGAAAGTAGTGATATTTTGAGGAGTTGACCTTGACCTTTGACCCCCCTGACCTTTGACCCATGACCCCCAACTTCCCTAGATAATCACTGCCCATCGGTACAAGCATATATACTTGGTTCCATGAAGATACCTTGAACCATTTGCAAGATATGGAGAAAAACATGAAATTTCAATTTTTTTTTCACAAAATAACCTGTGACCTTTGACCTTTGACCCTGTGACCCTAAAATCCACACAAAGTATTATCCCCCAAGGATATACCCTCATACCAAGTTTGATGTAAAACCACCACACGGTTCTTGAGATATCGACAAAAACAAAACGGGACGGACGGACGGACGACCCGAAAACATAATGCCTCCGGCCACTTCGTTGCGGAGGCATAACGTTCTTATGCCTGGTTTCGATGAGGCTATTACTACTCTGCTTGTTTGATTTTTGTTTTCAGTCTTCTCAATTTATAGGTACAGCATGTTATTTGAACATTGGGTGGATGGAATTAAAATTGCACTCTTCAAACTATCACCTAGTTCCCCATGGCTACCCATCTTGCTTTGCCTTACAACTTTAATCTACAGTGTACACTGTAGTATCAGTCAGTACACATGATAAGCAATAACACTATACATTGTACGTATTACTATTACATGTAGACACTACTTCTCACTCTGCCAGGGAATGATTTTCCTGGTATCACATTGCAATTTGCTATGTACTTTTACACCACTGCTACACAAACTATCTTTTGTGTAGCAGTTTTCTTCCATAGAAATGTACAGGATACCATGTGAAATATTGTTCATCAGCTGAAATTGCTAATCATATTTGAGTTGGAAAATTATTCCCTGCTCTCAGATCTCGTGCATTACGAGGCATGCATGGAAACATGGAACCATTACGTATCTGGGTTGCTTTGTTTTGTTTTGTTTTTTGTATTTTTTTTAAACTGACCATCAATGGCACAACCTAGCCTTAAAAGATATTTCACATGTGTATGAATGTACCTCAATAAAGTGAAAGGTATTTCTTGATTCATTTTTTTTTTCTTTTGGAAAGAGAGCTTGTGCTGTGCATGAGCATGCTTGATCAATAAGGTACTGACTTTATTAATCGAGGATGATATTTAGGTTTTTTTTTTCAGTTCCAAGTTTATTTTCCACTCGACATAACAAAAATTTTTACAATGAAAACAACTAAAATGGAGCTATAAATATGTACAACAATATAAACAGAAATACACACACATACACAAAAACAACAAGAACAAAACCAATGCATCCATAAATTAATGTGAATGCAGGGAGGGGGGGGGGGGGGTGTCAACAGAGAAGAGCAATCTATAAGCCTGGTGAATAACTGACCCCTAGAAAACATGGCGCAAGTGTACTTTCGCACCTGTTTGTCAATTGACCTCCAAACATGCACAAACTCACTATACAATGTAAATATCCAACGGCCTCAAATACTTGCATCTTGAGTGAGATTCAAGTCCAGTAGAAATGGAATTTTCACTGTTTTGACACTTTTCTACCTCTCGGAATAATGTCGATCGCAGCTAGTACATACATGTACTGTACTCCCTCTGTAATAACTGTGTTGCACAGGAGCAGACAGCGCAGCATGGTGTACAAAACACGTTCACGGCAGCATGACAGCGATCACCATGATTGATCTGAATGTTACATGTAGCTACAGTGTATCTCATCGTGACCAGGGCAAGTTCTTCTATGGTGTCTTTAAAAAGATAACACTTTTTCCGCCTTTCTCTCAGTTTTTTACCGAGTCATGGTACCGATTGATTTGAGGATTGGGGTTGTTCGTGTTGTGTGTGTGTGAGGGTGTGAGTGTGTTTTGTTTTATATACACTGTACATTTTTTTCTTTTTCATTCGTAATATTGACAATGTGGAATCTACAAAATTCTATGTTGTCATAATGAAATTTGTATTATTTTACAATCAAATAATTTGTATATTATTGTTTATATGAAAAAGAAAGAAGACTAAAAGATTGGAAAAACAAAAAAAGTTTGTGTGTATGTGTGTGTGTGTGTGTGAATGAAAGAAGATTGTGAAAATGTGGTTATAAGACAAGTGTGAAAGAATATAAAGGGAAAGGAAAGGAAAAAAGTGATACGCTGTATCAAAATGTTAGACCTAGAAAAAAATGAAACAAAAGGTTTAAAAAATAGAGAGTAGATCTACACTAAAGATGATGGAAAGAAAGAAAGAAGAGAAACTTGCATTATAATGGAAAGCAAGGAAGAGATGGATATGTTTGATTAAAAAAAAAGAGGAAAGCAATTACTATAAAGAAAAATATAGATTTAAAAAAAAACACTAGGTAGAATAATAGAATGAGAGATGAATCAAAACTGGATGAAAGCAAAGATGAATAGGAAGGAAAGACATAATTATACAGGTGAAAAGGAAATAAAGAAAAGGATTCATTAGAATAACACATAAGAAAAAGATATCATGAGGATAGGGAGGAAAGACCCTTGCCATTGGAGGGAAAAATAACCCATGAAGGAATCAAAGAACACTATTACGCAGTTCAAGAAAACTGAGAAAGTTAGACAAGAGGAAAAACACACAGAGATGATAGATAGGAATGAAGGGGAAATTTAGGAATAGATTCTAATTCTACCTGAAAATGAAAGAAGAAAGATAGAAAACAAAGAGAAAGATATATAATGTAGGTGGCAGCATACACTTGCGCAGGCGATCAACCGCTACAACGTACAATGTAGCTACAACTGCTTTAGGCAAGACTTAGCTGAGGAAAAAGGAAAAACAAATTTTAGCTTTTCAACAACACCATAGTCCATAGAAAAAGCTGCTGTATGTAGCTGTGTCGCGACATTTATCAGACCAACTGGCAAAATCGACCCTTAGTTAGTACATGTGCTGCATGTATTCGTACTGTGCCCGTCCAGAGCAGCAATTCCAGCGATCAAGATTTTCCAACAATTTTCCGACACTTGTAAACACTAAAAGTGTGAACTACTTTGGAGACTCAGATGCAAGTAGGAAAGAAAAGGACAGAATAAAAGAACAGATCAAAAGATATTAGAAAATTAAAGTGCAATTAGGCCTACTAGATCTAAGTAATTTAGTTATTTACTTAAGCCTCTTTAAGGTAAAATAAAATCAGTGCAGTGAACAGGATTGGAATTCTAGGCTAGTTCTAGATAGCTTGTGAAACAGTAAATATTGTAAGAATCTTAGCTAATGACTTTCCCTTGCCAGTATGTAAATAAATGCACATTTAAATGTCTTGCACCTTGTCGCTGAACACTTGTCTAACATTGTTAGTTTAGTTGTTGAGTGTTGAATAGAGGTAGGTCGTGCATAGAAACAAACATAGATATGAATGAATGGGACCGCATCTCGTCAAGTACTCGACAATGAGAGCGCGAGCACCACACGCTGTGATGGGAGCAGCTAATCGTAGGGGCTCAGGCAGGCGCAGGCCAAGATAAAAAGCAAAGTTCTTACTACTCAGTGAGACTCCACGAGGCCTTTCAACTTGAACCGTGGCATCACACATCCACAAGATTCCTAATGCGACGGTTAATGACACAAAAAGCGTCAGAGAAAGAGTCGAAGATAGTTCCATTTTGTCCTCCAAAAGAGACTTCACTCGCAAGGTCGTTCCTGTTTGCTCGATCGTAGAATTCTGAGACACGAAATTTCGACACGTATTATTACACGTCTTACTTCACACACACGCCATGTGTGTGATTGATGATGTTCTCCAACAAGTAGAGAGATGCAAGAAATATGACGACTGCCATCTTGCGGTAAAAACTTTACAGTCTCGTACGGTGCCGCGGGCTCACACTGTCAGTATATTATTTACAGTTACTATAAAAAATTTCTTCTTTGACCACTGTGTCTTCTGATTTAAACTTGTAAACTAAACTTGTATTCACGTAAAGAAAAAAGAATAGTCTGTGATGGCATTTTTAATAACATATCAGAGGCTTTTGTCGTTTTGGATTCAACCAAACGAGATATAGTGGAACCATGAGCGGAACCTCGTTACAAAAAGATGTCAGATTTAACAAACCCCTCTTATGATAAGATGATTATTTCGAGGTCTAAACTCATTACATTTCTCTGTTTTTGTATCCTGAGAGTAAGAAAAATAATACCATGGTAATAGACATTTTTTAGGTCTTCGATACAATGAGAATCCCCTGTATATGATATACATGCACCAACAAAAGGGGAAAAAATAATACACTTGTATTCAGAACCTCAAAATGAACAGATACCACGTACCTATTATACTTCTTTGAGAGTGAAATATTCTACAATCTAGTAAATAGAGAGAACATACAGTGTATCTAACAAAAGCACAGGGTTTAAGGTTGTATCATGGCTTGAACTTGGAAAAAAACACTTGTGAAAACACAATTATTTTGTTAAAAATAATGTTGCATGTATGTTGTACTTTGTAACTGTGATGAAAAGAAGTGTGACTACATATGGAATAAACACAAGAATTTAGTAATATAGATCAATTGGTCAATCAGTCATATACCGAAAGCAAAAAAAAAAAAAAAAAAAAATTACAAATTCTGAAGTGGATATCACATGATTGTGGGAATAACATCAGATCAGAGCAACTAATCTTTAGGTGCAGCTGTAGCACATTGATTTCACCTTGTCTTTGTCCTGCTCTTAGAAAGTACTATGAAAGAGTTTGTAAGCAGCTCTAATGCAAACAACAACAAGCCACACACACAACACACACACTTTTTTTTTGTTTTATAACATATAACTTTTTTTTTTGCTTTATGATAACACACACACGCACACTTTTTTGTTTTATGATAACATATAACTTTTTTATGATAACACACACACACACACACACACACACTAAAGCACAATCGACATGAGCAGTGCCTTCTTTCACTTCAATTCACCAAATCTGACTTGACTGACTGGGGGGGGGGGGTGTTTTCATAAAGCTGTTCGTAAAGTAACAAATGACTTACGAATGACTGGTGATCAGTTCTTGTGCTGAATTATTGAAATTGTGATAAATATAGCAGATCAGAACTGATCACCAGTCACTCTAAGTTGTTCGTAACTTTATAAACAGCTTTATGAAACAGGGCCCTGATATAGTACCGCCACATCCAATGGTTACATTTGACATAGCAACTGGCGTACAGGCAAACAGTCATAAAAAGGTCATTGGGACAGCCAATTCTACCTCGTTACAACTGGTACTTTGTTGTAAATGCACAGAAAGAAAACACAGCTACATGATGTAATGGAAAATTATAACACTTTTTCCCCGTATAAATGAAATACATCACAAGGCACAAGATACCAGGTGATTTTCAGTCTTTTATTTCACCACTGAGTCAGCTTAGAAATAGCATCATAATTACCAAGTACTGAATACAATCACATTGTACACATATATAATTATATATTGACATGTCCACGACTCTCAGATAAAACAATCTTTTAATGATGGCACTCACTGAAAATACACAAAAAGCACATAAATCACATTTTAAAACTGAATCACATTCAGTTTTAACAAAGGTGAAAACCAAACTGAACACCAATCACTAACCATGTGCTACTGTATCTTAAAGGACAAGTCCACCTTCATATACATAAAGATTGAGAGAATGCAGCAATATTAGTAGGACTCATCAGTGAAAGTTTGAGGAAAAACGGACAATCCGTTCAAAAGTTATGAATCTTTTAAGTATCTGCACAGTCGCTGTTGGATGAGAAGACCACTACAGTGCATGATGTCACATGTGTACAATGATACAATGAAAATAAAAAGAGAATTTCACAAAACTTTACTTTTTGAATAAAGTGCACATTTCTTCGACTTGTTACTGAGGTATGTTAATGGTAATCTTATTCCCCCTGCCTTCTGAAAGAGAGAAGTGGAGTGTTCTTTTGTTATGCGAGAAAAATGGAAATATGTCAAATTTTCTTTATTCTTTCTTTATATAGTTGTACACATGTGACATCACAAGCTAAAGTAGTCTTCTCATCCAGCAGTGGCTGAGCAGAAACTTAAAAAATTCATAACTCTTGAATGGAATGTCCGATTTCCCCCAAACTTTCACTGATGTGTTCTACTAATATTGCTGCATTCACTCAATCCACATGTATATAAAGGTGGGCTTATCCTTTAAAGATGATGAAAACGGGGATAATGATTGCCATTTTGAAAACATTCATTTCTATAAACACTTCGATATACTTCAATGTGCTATGCTAGTGTCATTCCATGATACTACACACAGAATTGTATGATACTAATAATCTGAATGATAATCTTATTATAATGAGGACCAAAAAACATGATCTTTTTTCTTTCTTTTTTTCTGAAGGTCCCGGTCAGATAAGCTCTGATCATGCCATATTTCACAGACCAGCTAAAAATTTTTGAAAAATTTCTTTGTGGAGTCAAAAGATTTCCATCCTAACAGAATCTCTGTCAGAGGCAAAATGACAAAAATTCTGGTACAGGTTAAGCAGACACATATGGACTAGAGATATTACAAAACATACACTGTCTGGGAGGGGCTGGGGACATACAGTAAAAACAAAAAGGGGTAGGTAAGGTATCAAGCAGGGAGTAAAAAGAAAAACAAACAACAGGTAAGGGGGGAGGGGGCAAAAGGGGTGAACAAACAAAAGAGGGAGGTTGGGCAAGTTTACTGCCCTACTTTGGCAAAAGGAAGCAAGTGACGAAAATGACATTTCTCGTAAAAGAGCAATGTGTCTGTCATTTACACTGACGACAATGGACTATCATGATGTCTTATCTAACATATCTTTTAGTAGGATGAGTGTTTCTGCATGAAATTTGGCCTGGAAGAAGAGCTCATTATGTGAATTATGAAAACATCAATAACTCAAATTCGGATGGTATGTCACTTGCTTCCTTTTGCCAAAGTAGGGCAGTTTAGCTTCTCATTGAACAACAAAGGCTACTAATGGAACTAAGCCAACTCCTTTGTTTTAGGAGCTTTTTTCAACATGACAGCCATCCCTGCTATGACAATGTTCTAATCTACTAACACAATACATTAACTGTCATACACAAAAGGAAACAGCTAAACGATCACATGCGGCATATACATGTAAGATTATAAACACAGGTAGGACTGAAAGACTCATGGTTGACAAAACTGACAATCATAAAACTAAATCTTTTAATTTTTATCAAAACTTTGTCCTGTGTCAAATCAAAACATTTGAATGATGTAATTATCATTTGCGGTTGCTTGATCTACTATCAAAAATGCTTCATGATTAATGCTGGTACTTGCCTTTCTACAATCATAAAGTACATTTACGGAAAAGTATGCTACTGATAAAGTCATGATTGTCCACAAAATTAGCTGAAGCTTCTAACAAACTACAATAACAGTCTTGTCAGCTGCTAAATCAAAGAGAATAACCAACAGACTTCATTATAAATGAAGTCTGTTTTGTTCTGTGTCACTCCTTCAGAAGAGGAAATATTTCAGACTCAATTTTGGCTATTGTGTGAAAAAGTTGTAGCAGTACGAGGAATCATTGCACTCTGATTTCAAAAAGCTGTAAACTTTTCTGAGACAATTACAAATCTAAAGCTATGGCCAAATGGTAAAAGTACTCTGCTTACCAGCAACGTTATTTCCACAAAATATAATTTTGTAACATACTTTTTTTTTCAGTATCTGTTTTGTTCGTTGAAAAGAGTTATATTTCACAAGCCATTCACTAAAACAAGTAACCGATTTAAAGCAGAGAAATAAAATGTCATATTCCTGTTATTTTCTGTGCTATGGTGAAGTAAAATGAATCAGAAAGTAAAAACTCTTCTTTATTTTGCTGAAACTATTGTATACGCACGATATCAATCTTAGTTGCAGGCATCACTGTATTGGCAAAGTTTGGATGTACTCTGGTTTAACTTGTCATATTGCAGTTTACAACATGTATGTCCAAATTTCAGAGGATATGTATGAATTTTGTCAAATATCTATTTACCAAAGCAAAAACTTCCTTTAGGCTGGGTTAACATAGAAGTATACGGTATACGGTATTCGCTATTCACTATACGCTATTCGGGCATGGCGGGTCACACAAGGTAGCACGCGTGTCCTACTTTAATACTCTTTTGGAGCCGTCAAGTCGACCCAGTACACCATCACCCACACCATCAACTCCCTATCCCATGCAGGGAGGATTTCTCCCTCCTACACAACCATCCCAGCAATCTTTTAGTTGTCTTTTTTTGTACAGTTAACAGTTTCTATAACTGAGATTACATTGAAACGTACCATTTTTGTTACAAGAAAGCTATAAATTGAGTATATGAATAAAAAACTGACCCAAACACTGGGGGTCATTTTGGGTAAATCAATTGAAACTGATTATTTTTAGTTTGTTTAATAACATTATATTTGATCATGATACACAACGCTGCGTCAGAATATCGGTCTAAATGCTTATTTTTGCTGAAGGGCAAATCAAGACCAAAATTTTCATCATTTCATAAACGAGAGATGGTATATGCTGCACGAAAAGTGAACAAGCACGATTCCCACTATACTATACTATACGCAGCTATACGGCATTTTTAAATAATGCCCTCTTATGTGACCCGGTATTAGGAAATCCTATCGTTCGATTCAAGCTATTTGCGTGCCCTCGAAAACGTGCACCGTATACCCGAATAGTATACTCCTATGTGAACCCAGCCTCACAAACACTTTTGCCATCACTGAATAACTCTCTATAGGCACCTTGTAGCAGTGGATTCAGCAACACAATCAAATATGCAAGCTGCCGTTACATCTGCTTCGAAGAACCATTAACCGTGGTGGGCATGTAGGGGATTTTGTAGGGTGCCCTCCTTGGGCTCGACATGTAGGCGGAAATCTTCGGGAGCGCTCTGATGTGGTTGTAGTACGACTGCAGCTTGGGGAACTGGTCAAGAATGACCACAGGGGGGCGGCCCACGTCTAGCATGCCAAATTCCATGTTGACATCCAGCAGGTCGAATATCAGGAAGTCCACCCATGTAAGGCGGTCAGTGACAAAGAACTGATTTTGCTGAACAAAAAAATGAAAGGTGTGGTTATAACTTTGATATTAATCGCCAGTGCTCAAATATCATTACATCTGCCGAGAATGATAAGGGCGTTAAGATGCCTTGAACACTATGGCTTTAATAGCAACTTAACACCCTCATCATTCTCACCCGACGAGTCAAAATCACAGTGACTACTACTGTACATCTTACAGACCTGATAGCATGGGGATAAAATGGAGTCAGAAGGCCGGTCTGGCTCAAATATAATTGATAATCCCTGTAACATATTGTGTACAGCTTTAGCACTGATATATATACACTCACAGCTGAAGAAGGAGGGCAGCAAATGAATAGGGCCACCCATGAATCCCCACAGTACTGGGTCTTTATACTGTACCTGTGCACAAGGCAGAAATAACTGACAATTTAGTGAAATTCTATTCTATTTTCATATTTGTCTGCATTGACAGTAAGTATTAAAGGGACTTTACTACTGCAACAATCCTTACAGTATACTTTTTTCACAGTGCACTTCCTCACCTGCTCTGAAAAGCTACAGTCTGTTCGATCCTACTGGATATTATTTCAAACAGTTGTTGTTTGTATGTAGAGTGTACCAAATAATCTCCACAAAAACAGCGACAGTATATTTTGAAGATATACAGTGATTTTCTTTCTTTCTTTCTTTTTTTTTTTGTTGGTTGTTTTCATTGCATGTGGTGGGGGGGGGGGGGAAGCAAACAAACAACCAAATATAGTAACAATAATCTGCAAACCATTCTAGTGTTCACAGGATTTCATCACAGGGTGCAACTGGATTACAAAGCATGTGTCAGGTTCCAGCTCAGATGAAATGTGCAGTCATCACCAAAAAGTAGTTTTTGATATTTCCTTCAGTCTATTCTTTTTTTTTTGGGGGGGGGGGGGGGTGGTGTCAAAGTAACAAGGACAGAATTAGCAGTCATATGATCTAGCATGTAAGACAATAAATGCTACAGGAAATAAGGACAATTGGAAAATCTTCCACGGAAAATGTAGACAGAGGCTATCATTTAACAACAGCAACACTACTATTACAACAAACTCTAAGTTTTCAAACTGTCTACTTCTTTTAAAACCCTGGCCTGACCGCAGTCAGAATATCACTAACTATCGCAGTGCGTCATTAATGCAATATGGGGCAAGTCCAAGATAACGCGCGCGTTACGTATGGGACATTCAGAGACTTTTATGACCTGAAAAATAGTGTTAATGGCTTTTGATCATATTAAACTTTATCATGGTGATTGATATCTAGGAGAAGTATAATCATGCAAAAAATGGAGAAAAATGACCTTCACAATTATATTCTAGAAAAGAAAATATGTGCCGTTACGTATGGGACCAGAAAAATTTTGTTTTTTTGAACATTATTTTCAACCTCAAAACTCTCTGAAAGTATTTCATTCTACAACTTGTAACTCACTGTGATGAAAGTCACAACACTCAAGATTATCACAGGTAAGTTTCGTGTCATTAGGCAAAAAGCCCTTATTACAGGTTCTAATTAAAGACGGACATGACGTGTTACGTATGGGACAGTTACGTATGGGACAGTTTGTCCCCCATTCATTTAGTGTGTGAAGAACCATGTTTATGGGTATTTTGCATAATTATTGAAGTAAAATCAGTTGAAACTACTCAAATACTGATCCAGATTGTCAAGGAAACAATATTCCCCAAATATTCACCATCCTAATCATATTCAGTCATATTTCTATATTTTTATGACCAACCTGAGTATGCATGCCCTTTGTCCCCCATTCGTTTAGTGTGTGGAGAGACATGTTTATGCGTATTTTGCAAAATAATTTTGCAAAATACCCATAAACAAATTTTTGCATAATTATTGAAATGGAATCAGTTGAAATTACTCAAATACTGATCCAGATTGATAAGGGAACAATATTCCCCAAATATTTAACATCATAATCATATTTAATCATATTCTATATTTTTATGACCAACCTGAGTATGTACGTTTTGTATGCCATATTTTTATCAGGATAGTCAGTTTACTACTGAAAAATTGAATAGTTTAAAGTGTTTACTTCCATTGATGAAGGGCAGTTTGCCATTATGTTTCAATAAAAAACAACTTGACACAAGAAATATTAATTTTTATAAATAAGCAATACCTGCTGCGTGGAACCCCAGTGATCGAGTAGATCGCATGATGTCTGTCTAGCAGTCAGGTCATTGATTCGAGTCACACCTCAGAATGTATACCCATGAATTTTGTCGTGGCTATTATTGAAAACTGAATAAGGACAATTTGTGTATCACTTGCAATAAAAAAAAAAATCATTTTACTTTATTTTTTTTTAAATATATATATATCACAACCATTTCAAATTGGATTTCCATCACTAAACTTTGAATTCCTCTAGTCTTAGGATTGTATGCTCTTTAGTAATTCATATAATTGGTTTCCAATCATCTCATTAAATGTTGAAAACTGAATCCCCATTTCTACAAAAAACTATACCATCCCTTTAATGCTGATTTTTCATTGTGTATTTTGCCATTTTCCCCTCCCCCTTTCTGAAAATTGTTCAGTCAAGGACATGTATTGTTTAAAGTATCTATAACTCAAAAAGTAGCTACAATGTTGGGATGCTTTCTTCAGG
The DNA here is from genome assembly GCA_033980235.1 of Diadema setosum. NCBI lineage: Eukaryota > Metazoa > Echinodermata > Echinoidea > Diadematoida > Diadematidae > Diadema > Diadema setosum. The sequence continues at coordinate 9,868,652 of CM067072.1, read as the reverse complement.
ATGATTGACCATCTGTGTACTGAGAGACCTTCCCAGCTAGCTACATGCATTCACATGCAATATGTATGAGGATGTCCCATACGTAACGCATTTGTCCCATACGTAACATTATTTCAATGCCTAATAAAAAATATTTCTTTTACTGTTTTTTCTTTTTTCTATGGTATTTAATTTCTCTAAACGATAAATTAGAACTTTCCAAAAGGGCATTAATATAACCTTAGCAATTTCAGAAAAAACCTAAAAAAATGACCTCAATTTGTTACGTATGGGACATCTCATGATAGGACACGAGCTAATTTGCATAATCATTTGCATAATCCCTAAATTTTCATACCAAGTTAAACTATTTGATGAACTTCTTATGTCCACATATTAATCAAATATCATTTGCTTTCCTTTGAATTAATATGAATTTTTATAAATGTCCCATACGTAACGCTGTGTTTCACATTTATGCAAATGAAGCCCTTGAAATTTGCATAAATTTACATAATAAAATTTTTTCCTCCATGGAAATCAAAACTTCAACTCATAAGCTTCAAAATGATACCAAACATGTCAATATTGAGCAAAGATGAAATTTTGCCTTCTGAGGGGACCTTATCTTGGACTTGCCCTATGACCCTAGGGATTAAAAGCTGAATCACAATTTGGTCCCCTTGAAATCAACTGAAGAATTTTGCTGGCAGCTGCACACCAGCATGAACTTAAAGGAGAATGGCATCCAAATATGTATGCGACTTGAGGGAATGCAGCAACATACACAGAACAACTGAGCAAAGTTTGAGGAAATTGGCAATCTGTTGAAAAGTAATGAATTTCTAAAGTTTCAGTGCAGCCATCATTTAATGATAAGACTGCAACATTTTGTGACGTTGAGTAATGGACGATGATACAGAAAAATTATAAAGAAAATTCAACATATTTTCCCTTTTCTATCATAATGAAAGAGCACTTGATTCATCTATTTCAGAAAGCAGGGGAATCGATATGACCCTTAAATTTTAACTATGTTAACAGCAAATTCAGGGAATGTGTACTTTTCATTTAAAAAAAAAAAGGAAATTGTGTGGAATTCTCTTCTTTGGCTTTCTTGGCTCTAACTAATGGTGTAATAAGTCCTTTAGTATTTACCTGTGCGGTAATAGAGGGAGCAATTTTCTCGAAATATCCTAGCCAGAGTGGTGCAGTCTCCTGGAGGTATGTGTCCCTCATTTCCACGGAGAATGCCGGGTCGTATATCAGCTTTGAGAGCTTGCTCTTTGCATCCTCTGGAGAAAGAGAAGCAGAAAAGCTACGTTGTTGTTGTAGTTTGTGCGTCATTCAAGACTGAAAGTTTGCGCCTTCATCTTAGTCAATCTACACAATATAAGTAAATGGAAACTGACAAGGGAAACTAACCAGAAATGTATAAAATTTATAAGTGAAAAAATGAGCAAAAATCCCATTTTCTTTGCTCATTTTTTCACTTATTAATTAATATTACAATGATAATCCTACAAATAAAAAAAAAAAATACCTTTTTCTTTTTTTATCTATTTTTGTTTTTTCAATCTTGTGGGGAGCAGTCTGCTCTTAATAGAGTTGACGCAGTAAAACATGTGCATGATTATGGGCAAAATCTGGTCAAACCAGCTTGGTGTATGAGCAGAACTTCTCAGTTCCTTAACAGTAATCTAGGTCACTCAGTTTCAGCATGGGGGCGCTCTGCCCGAACACAAAATTATATGAGTGAAGAAATAGATTCTCAAATCATGGGCACCAAAGAGGATATTATCACACAACATACACTTCAATACAATACTGACTCTCATCTACTGTATATAATCTTTATTTCACACTATTTTGTGCGAATTCATGGATAATTTGTATTCTCTAATATCAGTGGCTTACAATCTGCCAATCCTATTTTTGCCTCAAAACTCATTTCAAAACGCAAATCAAAGCACAATCATCATGAATTATCATCCACTTCAGAGTTTATCAGCTGTAAACCAGAGATCAAGAATTGCTATAAAACACCACTGCGCAATGCCTACATATGGAGTTAGTGTTGTTCTGATTCTCGATGGATAAAATTATGATAGTCTTATCAACCTCACTTTGGATAGACCTGCTTAACAACATAAGATGTGTAATTAAAACTCCCTACTGGTCCCATCTTTCTAATACTGAAATCAAAATAGAAGAAGGCTGCCACAAAGACTACGCTATTATTAACTGGCACCAAATGGCTTACAATGGCCCAGCACTGACATTTGACTTTGTGAACAAAGATTGTAACAATTACTTTGTAGTCAGTGTGCCATGCCTAGTGGTATCAAATAAAAATAAATTCATTGATCCATTCAAACTTGCTCAACAAATATGACAAAATCATCTCTCAATAACGGTATATATTTGGTGGCAGTCTGACATACATTTTTCTTTGCATGTCAGCTGTCTTCTTTTTGTATAACTAAATGAATTATTAGAAATGTATGAAAATGATGTATGGAAATGATGGAAACCACTTGAAAATACTGCCCCTAAAATATTCACAAGTTTGAAATACAAGACTATCTGTGGATAAATAACAAACCAAAAATTGAAAACAAAACAAGAAATACACCATACAAGAACTGAAGATTATGTGTCCGGAGTATAACAACAGTGGCGGCCTGCCTTTCTGTTTAGTACGCAACCACATACCGACTCCCAATGCCAGCACAGTGCAGTAATGAAGATTCTCGCAATCACAGTCCATTCCTGTTGAGCGACCGATGTAGTGAAGTATAGCCTGCTGCTGTACCATGGAAACTCCTGATGAAGTCACAATGGCTGGGACTGAAGAAAGAACAAAAACAAAACGTGTGTGACAATCTAACATCACTGATTTATGCACGTCAAATACTTTGTTGATTAATAAACATTGTATGTTACAAGTGCCAAGTATTCTCCCTGCATTGAAGAGAGAAAATATCAGGTACTCAAACAATTTTGTATCAGTAACTGTAATGTGCTTTCAACAATCTTTAAATGATACAGCCTTCATTCATCAGGAACAAGACTGATCCCTAGCCCCATTCTGTCACTAGATAGATAAAGTTTTACTGTTCAATGTGTCCCTAGGTTTCAAACGAATCATATGCCATCAATACATTGTCAAATAATCCTAGCATTCATTAAAGCATAGTGTATAGAACACAAAAGTGATGATGTCCATCTTCATACAGCTTGTGTTGGAACCGGGTGTGCTCATAAACTCCCGGTCCTGGACCAAGGAAGGTTGTTCAGGGGCAGATCCAGGAATTCCGTAGGGGGGGGGGGGTTAAAAATTAAAGGGTGGCACACGCCCCCATTTTTTCTTTTTATTTCTTTTATTTCAACCAAAAAATAAAGGGTGCACGCGCCTGGTGCACCCCCCGCCTGGATACCCCACTGTTGTTTACAACCAGTTTCTGTGGCAGTGAGTGGCTATGAGTAAACAGCACACTTTGTATTCTATTCTGCCCAACTGACATTTTGGTACCTTGGCCATAGGTGTAGAGTCCCTGCTCTATGCCCAGTCGCTTGGCTTCTGGCCAAGTTTCACGCGTGAAATCGGTCTGGTTGTACGGCACACTGGCTTGCTCCAGCAGAAATCGGATGGCCTCTGCCCTCCCTCGGCCGGCAAAGTAGTGAATGGTGACAGATCCCACATCGGCTACTGGAGCACAGCCTGCCTTCCCTGTTGCAAGCTCCTGGAATTTTCTGTGCATTCAAAGCAGCAAAATGTATCGTACTCTCTCATGAGAACTGTTGGATGAAACTCTCTCTCATCATTAGTAACTTCCACTGAAACATGAATAATGAAGAAAGGTTTAATTTTTACTCAAAATTGCTTGATGAAATTTAATAATTAATTTCCTTCAAGTATATGGTAGAGTCTACAGAGGATTAAAGGGACTGTACAGTACAGGTTGAGGTGAGGATTTAGGTTTAAAACATTGTGTGTGTGTGTGTGTGTGTGTGTGTGATATGACAAACCTCTTATAAAAAATGAAAGAGCATGCAATTTCAAGAAGGATTCAAGGTTTGTTTAATTCAAATTGGCCTTGAAATGGTTGAGATATCCAAAAAAGCGATCATAAAATTGACATGCCACTTTTTAATATTAGACCATCTAGCAGTGTCTATTTTAGGCGGGGAGTGGGAAGTATTAGGATCTCTTTGTTTTACCTTGTTTTTAGATATCTCAGCCATCACAACACCAATTTTCATCAATTTAACTTTTGATTCCCCTTAACACGTTAGAATTGTTAACATTTCATTGAGTGGTTTATAAATATCTCGCATTCGCAAAAAGTTATAAGTTGAATTTTCACCTCAACCAGTACTAATTTATTCTGTAATTAATACAGTCCCTTTAAAATGACTCACTTACCAATGACTCACTTACCAACAAAACAGTTCCTCTGTTTTTAAGTGTACTACAGTTAACAAACTGCTAGCTGTACCCTAGTAAATACACTTAAATAAAAATGTTTCACGTGTTCCATGCATGCTCGCTTGTGTGTGGTCTGTAAAGTTGTAAACAAACGCTAATACTATCCCTCCCATATCACCTGCCCATCTAGGTCCTCCCTACATAGAACTAGGATAGTCAATGGATGATCTTTCACACGCTTACCGCATAACCACTCCAGTTTTTCCAGTGAAATAAATCGTAAACAAAGCAGCTACTATCACTGCGCCGAACTGAAGAGCATCCATTTTGATCGTAGGAAGCGAATTGAGAAAAATCTATGTCAGTATTTTTCGAAAGGCACTCGCAATCGTTTCTTCGTGACCAGTACCCCAGTGTGTCTTCAGCTCTAAGCCACGTAGCGTTGCCTGATTGAACAAGCAGCCGTCGCGGCGCGCCACATCGCGGGGCTCGCCCTTGAGATCGGCCGCAATGCCTCCGTGCCAATTTGCCATCGTACGCTGACGTCTCCGTGTACTACTGCCGCCGTGGTTGACTGAATTTCAGATGCGCGGAGTCGCAAGTTAGCATCACCACATACTCAACGGTAGCTGGCGCTACTGACAAACTTCGCTGGAATCAAGCAAGATGGCTGCTCTTCCCTCTATCAGCCAGGTAAGAGTTGTAGATTTCAACCGTCTTTTTTTACTATAAATGTGGGGTTTTAATACGTCTCAAGGGAAATCATACTCACCCGTATTGTGATTAATGTGTTTGTGTAAAAATTGTTGTGACAAACCCAACTGTATTTGTGTGAATGTGGCTTATATCTTCAGTTACCGCGCTGTATGTGACATCAATTAATTAACTGTCTTTAGCTGACATTTCAATGAGCACGGTCACAAATGGTCTCTGTGACGGGGCACAGCCCCACCGCATCGCCGCTTGTCAGTGCCCGATCGCAGTGCACCACCACCGCACCACCATACTCCTGCGAGGTGGAGGCGAACATTGCAGACCCGCCCATGCCATCCCGTCCGTTGTCCCTACTTAGTGTATCAAGAATTGCCACACCCACCCATAATTATAATATTTGAAGTTAACCAAACCTCTTGTTATCAGTGCAGGGTTAATAGCCACCATAACAAGGGAATAATTTTACCATAGTGATAGGCATAAAATTAAAAGAAATGTAGGCCTACTGGCTAGTCATCTGGATCACATGTAGAGCCTGGTCTAGAAAGAGCACCTTTTGATAATCATGTTGAGAGTTTGATTTGAGTGTCATGTCTTTCATCATCATGGTCCAAATAAAACCTCTTTGTTTGTGGACCATTGTGGCGGGTAGCATTTTCCCCCTCAGACTCACAGTATGTGATAACTCATGTTGTATTCTACAATCTAGGCGTTGTTATATGTGAACTAGATAGTTTATATGGGTAAACTTGGTCTAACGTTAGAGTCTAGCTGGTAAACTCGGCCACTTGTATGTAATGCGTGCGCTGGGGGCCGAGTTTACCCGCTAGGCCGAGTTTACCCATAACTTCATGTATGGTAGAACTAGATTTAAGTAGTAGTGTTGTAGCCCAGTCCAACAATGCTTTATATTCAAATGATATCCCTGTTTAGTGGCTCTTGTTATAAAGCAGTGACATTTAAATTCATATTGACAATATTCAACACGTGATGTGAAATTTTCTTGGATTTACAATTTACCCGCTACATGTCTTTTTCCTGTGTTGACATCACTATGAGTGTGACATGGAACTACTTGGTTACTTGTTCTATGTGAGTGGTATCTCCCTTATTTGTTGATGATACATATATGCACTTTATTAAGTTTGTAAATGGATTGAGTATTGAATGAATGAGTGTGAATCAAGGCAGCTGAGCTATTGTTACTGGTTAATATTGAATCTTTGAGTGTGAAGATAAGTGTGTACAGACCAGGTCAGTTAGAAGCAAAACTTTCTAGATTTCTATTGTCTTCCACAAACATGATTGTGGTAGGCTTTAGCTGACATTTCAATCAGCACAGTGCTGTGACAGGCACACTGCTACCATTTTGCAGATCAATGAGGAAAAAACAAACAGCTTTAGTGCTTCAAAAATACAATTTTTTTGAATGTGAGTCACAATAGGAATAAAAATAACCTACAGTACATGAAATTGGTAATAAGTGTAATCAATGTTAAGTATTGTTTTTAATGTTATATGTGCACAGTATGAACAATAGTTTTATTAATAAATGTACAATAACCATCTCTGTGATGGTTTATTGAGAAAATTAGTATCTCCCTATAATATTTGCAGCTTCCCTTAAAAATTTTTTGTACAGAAGGGTGTTTTGTAATTGACCCTATAGATAATGTGCATTGATCAAGTATGATAATTTGAACATGAAATCACTGCTCTCAACATTAAATAGTGACTTCCAATGGTATACTATTGTCTAAGTTCACAACATTATTTTTTGTTTAATATGATGGTGATTTTTTGTTGTTGCAATTTTTAGCTGATTCTGTAATTACATGTACTATCTCTTTATGGCTGTATTTGACTTAATGAATTGTTTCGCATCGATTTAACACTGAGCAAAGTCTAAAATTATACCTGAGCTTATATATATGGTATGCATTCACACTACAGTAACTGGTCTTTGTACCAGCCACCATGAACAAGCTTCACAAAAAGAGTCATGCATGTCTGTCTTGTGTATCAGCTGTCAGTGAATAAAAAAAGTAAAATGATGGAATGCAAGCTTATGAGCTCAATTGTGTGTATTCCATGTTACACTCACATCAAATTCAATCCAAGAGTATTCACATGAATTTATAGTCTTTGACATTGCAAATTGTGTCTGAAATACAAGGTGGTGAATAAATTGGTGAAAACAGACAATGCAAAGCAAAGCTGCATAATCGTGACACACAAACATGTACTTTCAAGGGTTACTCCTTCTAGTAAGCTATTTATGGTGTTTTTTTTGTTTTTTTTGTTTTTTTGTTTTTTTTACATTTCTTACAGTTTGCTTGTTATACATTAGATTCCCCCATCAATCTGGATTACAAAGAGCATGATAGCACTGGTCTCCTAAAATGTTACAATCATGTTTATACTAAACAATGTCTGCTTCCCACGCAGGAGACCTCCCAAACATTCTGAATTTGGAGGAAAGAATCTGAATTTCAACCATTCCCAGCCCTTGTTTTTATTAGTGCAGTTTCCTATTTTACATATTAATTTTGCTACACAGTCCTATGGGAACTGCTTTTTCTTTCCTATGTTTTTATAACCAAGAAAGGTTGGGATGTCTGCACACAGTGGTAGCTAGGCACCCATACAATAATTTCATATCAGCTTGTTTGGATGTTACTGTCAAATGACACCACAAGTCCCAGGAAGTATACTTCTGTAGGTTGATGATCACTGCATTTTTTCATGATGCATTGCTTGCAGATATATCATAAGATACATGTAGAATAAAAGCTTCAAAGTCACTTGAACCCTAGTACATGTATCCCATTGTACATGGGGGATACCTTTGTTTATTACAGTTTTGGTTACATAATTATCACAAAGCTCAGGATTGCTAATCCTTGCATTTACAATACATTTAAAAGAAGATTGAAGGTCATATTTTTGTTTTGGTCCCGAAATGGCAAATATTGTGTTTTTGCATGATTTTGAGCAGATTTTTTTTTTTTATTACAACCAATTCCATCTAGTCTTTCTTCAATATGAGATTTGCAGTTAAGATTGGAGTTGCCAACTTATGAGGACAAGAGGATAATTCCTGAAGTAAAATTATCCCAGAAAAAAAAAAATGGTTATATGGATCCTAATCAAATGATTGGCTGAGAGTAGTCACGTGACTTGTCTTTAATTTTACCCAAAATGCCTAGTGGGCATTAGTTTTTACCACTGACTGCCTACTTATGACCAGTACTACCCAGTATCAAACTATGGTTAGCCGAAATTATGCTCAATGACATCACAGTTGGGTACTTTAACAATGCGCTGCAGAACACAGCGCGTACTCAGTCAGTTTCAATTGTGTACTCTTGTCAGTTACAGATGTGCGGTCAATCACCCAAATTATACTGTAAACAAGTTTGTGTTCAGTACAGTACACGTGGGTTTGGTTGGGGCATCTCTTCTGACATCTTGGCTTTTTCAATTTCAAGTTTGCCACAAATTCTACTTGTAGCTGACCGGTATTTTCCCATCATAGAATAAGACCCATCAATAGAACCATTTTATAAAGCAAATAATGCATTATTTGTGTAATATTCTACACCATTTGCAAGTTGACTTTGGTAACAGACTTCAATCAGATGAGCAGAGAGGTAGGTTTCTGTCAAAATCACACTGAAAATAATACAGTTTTGGGATTGAGAACTTCACATAAGTTCGACATGTCAATGCATGTGTGCAATGATAAAAAAAAATATGTACATCACTGACGTTGCATAGTATATTGGGATGAGATGAAAGTATTGTGGAGGATTAGATGATTTTAGTAGATTATCTATTTAATGCCCCGGGTGTATTGCTTAAACTCATATTGCTGATTTATTTGTGTGGAGACATCAGGCAGACAGCCAGCAGGATAATTTTTGTCAATTCAAATGGTAGAGTGTATAGATATCTCCACAACTGTAATTTAAAACTTTCAAAACGAGTAGCAATTTACTGATGACCCCGTGCATGTACAGATGTCAAGGTGGAATTATTTACAAACATTTGGCTTGCATAATTGCTTGTGATTTTAAAACCTACTTGATTTCCATAGGTGGTGGGCTACAACCCTACAGAATTTTCACCTCTACCATTGTCATTATTTTTTTTCATACTGTTTGTTAAAGTAAAGTTACGCTGATCAATGTACATTTTGTATTTCTGACACAAGTCTCCTAAAGCCTTATGTTTCCAGTAGAACTTGTAGCAGGTTCTTACTTCTGGTACATACAATGTAAGTTGGAATGTGGTCAACCTATGTTTTGATGTACAAGTGTAGGGTACAACACATTTTTTGATTGTGAACTGTGCCAGTGACAATTACTTGTATGCTAGAGTTTGCTGATATGCACACATACGTGTAGCTTATAAAGGTTTTGCCTTGAATTGCCCTGTTGCAATGTTTAGTGGAAATCACAGCCAGTTTGGAAAAAACAGATCAAAAAAATATGCTAAATAGTGATGACACAGTTGCTTTTAGAATTGTTGTGATGTATCTTTTCAGAATTTTCCAAAAGCTACGTCAATTGTTTTGCAAATCATCATTTTTATAGTTATTTCAGAGGTAAAATTTAAAGCTTAAAGGCATAATTTACCATTTGCAGATAAAACAAGAGCCCAGCATTGGTGCTTCAAATAGTTCTAAAATATGAGTTAAGGATAGAATTAGAAACAACCATTGTAAAAATTTGAACCAGTATAATTAGTGTTAAGTATTGTTGAATACACAAAATGTGAACAATAGTTACAATGTATGATAAATTGTTTCCAGAGTAAACTGTCTACAGTTATATGATCAATGAGAAAAATAGTGATATCTCCTTTAATACAATGTATATTTTGGGCTTTATTGCAAACATTTTATATGGTTGGATGTTTTGTGATACAACTGACCTACAATACACATCATCAAAAGTGATAGCTTGAATATTTTTAAATCACTGCTCCCAAAGGTAAACAGTACCTTTAACTGCATGCAAAATTGTATTCCAAAACATGCATGTGTACATGTAGAAAAAAATCAACTCTAAGAATGTATTGAAATGAGATGATAACAAGACAGTTGCTCTCCTAATAGCAATATCATTAGATAAATGAAAGCACACACACACCTGTATGCTTCCAGGCAGTTTATTTAAGATGAGGTGTTTTTAGTAATTTGATACAAAGCTACTGTGTGTAATGTGGATATGTATGTATAGCCATGGATGTGTGCCATTGTGGGAAAGAGGAAATAGGGAGTAAAGTTATCCAATACTAAAACATCAAGGCTATTGTCAGTGGTTATGAACAGAGGATGGTTCTATTTTCTTTTGTATGGGCACAAGTGTTTCTACAGGACAGCTGCTCTAATTCCATAATTCCTGTTTGAAATACCCAAGTGCTGTAGCAATCTGTTGAGAGTTCTGCAGCAGGCAGGAGAGTTGTCAATACCGTGATTATAAAAGATTGAGTATGGTGATGCACTGGTTTGCAGGGCTCAAGGTTTATTAATAGACAGAGAGGTCTTAATTGATAGACCACATTTGTATGAGTCACGCCTGAAACTTTCATCTAAACTCCGTGCTTCCTGGTTATGTTGAGATAGCACACTGTAGATAAACGCGTACGCCTGGTCCCATTTCCTTTGAATATTGTACCGTGGCGTGTGTACACCAACAAAACGGTGGCTGTTGTGATATGTTGGAAATGGTCACCCTGGCAAACACCTTCTCATGAAGCAGTATGTCCCTGTTCATAATATCTGTTTACATTCTGTTTGTTACAATCTTATTGCTCTAATATGCCGAAAAGAGATTCATCTGGTTGGTATCATAATCATTCAAAGAGATTCATTGTGTCACAACCCATGATAATTAGTTGGAAAAATTAACTGTCTCCAGAGACTTTCATGGTTAGGCTAGATGCTTCGAGTGACAATAACCTTGATGTTTTTGTATGGAATACTTGACTGTATATTCTTTGTATCTTTCTTAGGCCAAGTAAAAAAAGAAAGTAGTTTCTCGTCCGGGTTTTTTGAGAAAGGCGATGAGGGAGGTCCTTACTATTTGATATCTTACAATTTTTTCGAGGATTGTCAAAATGAAAGTAATATGTGTTTCTCGTCTGGTAATTCTGAGAAAGGTAACGAGAGAGGGCTTTACTATTTTCTATATCCAATTTATGAAATGAAATATCACTCTGGCAGCTGTGTTATGAGGGACCAGTTCCCAAGTGTATGTCTTGCCTGCACTCTGTGCATTTTCAAACAAATAGATATTATGTACCATACTTGAAATGAAACTTCATGCTTGCAGAAATACATTTGCTTTTTCTTTCCACACAGATGACCACCTTAATACTGGTACAGTGTATTTAGTGTTGTAATGGCATTTCTGATACCAGTGTACTTGCAATTCTGATGTATTGTGCTATTAATTGAAACAGGTATAAAACATGTCTTTCAACAAATGTACGACTGAAATAAATTCCATGATATTCAAAACACTGCTTTATTTATCATTGGTATTTGTGACTTTTTGTGTCCACCTGCACAGCTGGTATGTATCTGCATTTCTTCACAGTACAATTGTAGCACATTCAACTGGAAACTGGCTTGTACAATTGCAGATGGATGTCAAAATGATACTGATATGGCATTGTAGCATTAAACATTTAAAGATGTTCCTTCATGTTCTAAAAAGACATTTGATAATCACTCATCATTAATGATTGTATACCACACTACAGATGATACGGCCGTGTCCGTGAATTTACATCGTAAAAAAAAAAGTATCCCGCAGAAATACGAGACAAACCAGAATCCGGGGAAAAGTTATTTATTTTGTAGATACACCCATTTAATAATTCTACATTTGCTGGAAAAGCGCATTCATTTTCTCTTCAAAATAGAACTCTACATTGCCGTCAGATGCAACGTTACAGAGCAGTGTGTACGATCCTCTACACATTCGAATGTGTTCATGCATGCGTGCAGACAGCTGACAGACCAGGGGATGGGGACCCTCTGGACAGCTAGCTACAGCTGTACAGACACGCACACTTTGCCAATACGGTGCGGCACGGCCAGCGCCACTGCACTGGCACCGTACCTTCCGACACTGCACACACATGCACATAGTCACAATGACATGAAAATGTATACAAACTCGATACAATCCTCACAAGCATTTGTACAGTACAATTCATCCGCTTAAGATAGGAGAAACGGGGAAAAATACGAACAATGCGCGAAATAATTATGCTTGGAATATCAGCGATTGTTCGCAATTATGTTGCCGCTATCGCGTTCACGACGTACCGAGTGCACTGTACATCACAAACCAGGCCGGCCCGCGCCGCCCGCCCATCCAACTACAGTTCGACTGCTTTGTGGGTCATTCCTTCTTGCGAAGCTCGCAGTGTGAAATGCATGCGTTATTACATACGCACTACAGAAGCTACAGCTGTACTACAGCGAAGTAGAGGACGCAAGGCGTAATTAGAAATGAGACATCATCACGATTGGTAGGTGTTTCGGCGGCCGAAAAAGTAGTAAATATCAAAAAAGTCGATGCGGCAACTGAAAATCGATGGGGGCGGGGAGCGGGATGGGACGAGAATTATGAATTTCTTGGTATTTTCAGCGCCATTTTGAAAATAGTAAATAGTAAAAAAATCGACGCGGCGGCCAAAATCGATGCGCGCGAGGATGAGAAACTGGTTTCTTTTTTTACTTGGCCTTATTGCTCAATGTTTATATATATCTAAATAAAAGTATTCTTTTATAAGTACTTGATAAATGTATTTGAAAACTCCTGCATTAGAACATCGTGGTAGGAGTTTTGTAGATTATTCATCTTGCAAAATTCATAGTAGGCAGTATGAAGAATTTGCAACTTTTCTGTATAAAAACAATACACAGTTCCTATAATTTTGTGTGCAATATGAAAGACTCGACTCTTGCTGACTCATTTTTGTGCAATTATTTCCAATTTATTGAACATGATCATATTGATGTCATGATTTTAGATCCCACACAAACAATATCATAGATTTATATGTATGTACAAACCTTTTTGGTATTTGGCCTCATGTTTGATATCATATTAAAACTTAACTGGTAACATTAAAAAATATACATTTGAACCTCTATTATCCGGCCTCCCTTTATCCGGATCTCTCTATTATCCGGACGCAATCTCGCCGTGATTTTTTTATCTTTTTTTGATAATTACGGGAGGAAACACACATGAATTACATATACTTGATACATTTCTTAATAATTATTTAGGTAAATCATCCCAAGAATTTATAAAAGAAAATGATTTCCGCTTGCAAACACGAACCTCTATTTTGGGGTCTGTTACTGAGTGTAACAATGAAAAGGTCGCAGTATACACATTACTACATGTGGTACTACAATGGGCTACATCAGTACATGTGTATGTGTATGTGTATGTACCATAGAGCTCTATTATACGGTATGTACATGTATAAAGCATTGAGTCTCCCGTATCCGGCCAAGTCCCTTATCCGGATGAGCCCCGGTCCCGACTTGTCCGGATACGAGAGGTTCATTATCCCAGATCATTTGTGCATATATTGATGTGAGTGTGTTTAATACAAATGTCACATATTCTAGAATCTGTTCATTCAGTTGATGTACAATGTAGTTTCGTCAACATTTATCATTGTTTTTTACATGCTTTCAAATTTGTAGACTTAATTAAGTCCAGTATCCACAATTTAGCAATCGTCATGAAGTCTTACATCTTTTGGAGTTGTTTAGTACCTTGTCAGATTTTGCATATTCGGTATTTGCATCTGTTTCACTCTCTCTTTTTTTCTGCTCTGATTTGAATGTAAAACTAAACATGTTACTAAATGAATGTTAGTCAGACTTAAACCTGTCTAACCAAGTATTGGCTTGTGATGTCAGCTATGTCAATAATTATGTGAATTCCACTCAGTTTAAAGCAATGTTCATATTTCTCACAAGATGACATTTAGAATGATAATGCAATGATCCTACAGTGTTGATGTTGCTCATATCAAATTTAAAATGCCCCAATGAATTGTTGTACTAGGAGAAAATTATGAATCTCATTTCAAGCCAAAACAACCAACAGTTAAGTAAGCAAAGCTACACTGTTTACTTTCCTCTGTGGATTCTGAAGCATATTCATGCCTTATGGCAGGGCTCGACACTTAACGGTGGCCCGGTGGCCCGGGGCCACCAAAAACGCACCAAAAACGCGGGCCACCAAAAAAGGTCGGATGTTTGCCTTTGGGCCACCAAAAATAAAAGTTAGTGTGGAGCCCTGCTTATGGAAATGGTATAAAAAGTCATAGCTCTAACTATAAAATCTTGATTTAAAAAAATAAAACTTCATATAAAACTTTCAAAGCAGACTTAAACCTGCATGTCCCTGTATGTACAGTGTAACTTAACATCTTAGCTAGATGTGCTTGAAAATGTTGAAAATTATGCATATATTTGGTCGAGACCAAGCTTTCTTCTGAAGTAACATTGAGGTCTGCACTTTACTATCGGTATGCGTTTCATTTTCATTCTCTTATCTGATTTTTCATCAAGTTTTGTTAAGGATAGATTCTGAAGAGAAGTTGACTGTTGCTGAGTACCATGAATTTTAGGATATTTTAATATCAAATAGTTGGATTTGATTTTGTTTGCTTTGTTTATTTTTGTGCATTCACAGGTTGCTGGGAACAACCTCACTGGATATGAATCACTTTTCAGACAGGTAAGAAACTAGGTTCCAGTGTTCATGTTGACTGTAGTAGACACACCTGCCTTTGTTGGCAAGACAGTGCTGTTGTATACACACATTAATGGCTGGGTTAACAGTCAGTTACCCTGTTTATACTGCTAGTGAGTTTCAGAGCCTCCTCGAGGAGGTTCGAAAGTCCACTCTGCAAAAGCAGCCTCTCGTCTGTAAATACTGCTCGCCAAAAGCAGACCCTAGCAGGCCCTAGCAGGCCCTAGCAGGCTCGACCTTCTCCTCCCCTCTCATATATGGCGCGGGCTTTTGAGTGAAAGTGTGCAAGTTGAAAGGCTTTCTTCGGCAGGGATAGGTCAAGATGGCTGAGTTGTTTATGTAAGCAGGCGATTACATTGAGCAGCAATTACCTCCGGGTCGGCCAAAAAGCAGCTTCTCGAACCCCCTACCGTTTATACTGCAGTCGAGCCTCCTCGAGGCTGCTATAGCAGCGTCTGAAACCTCCCCCTGTAGGTGGTTTCAGAACCTGACCTGATCGGATCTCCTTTTCTGAATTCTGTCTGTTTATACTGAGATAAAAGGCTGCTTGAGCCTGCTATAGGAGGCTTCAGAACCCCCTCAGTATATAAACGGGGTAACTTACCCCATTTATACTAAGGAAACAATGCGTATGTGTATTCTTATGTGAAGCCAGATAGCTGGCATTGCTAAGATTTTGTTTCTGTAATCTGATGTTTTCTTCATTATAGCCTGCTGAATTGGATAGCAAGTTTTAGATGTGGGCTATCTATAGCATTATCAAACATGAAATAACAGTAATTTGAGCTCAGCTGCCATGGTACCACTTAAAACCCTAGAAGCTGTTGATGTAGTTGTGTGTGTAAATGTTAACTGCAGAGCATGAGAAGATTTTTTGTAATGTTTTGAGGAAGTACATGTACTGATGTACATGGACGGAAAACTGCAGTGCTTCTCAGAAATTGTTCAAACAACAATTCTTTCCTGTATTCATGAATATTTCCATACACAAGAGTAGCTTTTTATGGTTTGATATGAAGTATGCAGGGGATTACTTTTGCAATCGAATGTATACTGTATACACCATATATTTAGCGAGTCTAATTTTGGCGAATCAGGACTTCCTGACAATTTTTTCACGAGTGGTTCAATTTGCTATTGTGGAATACAGTGCTGAACAGAAAAAATACAATGTGTGCATGCCATACTTGTGTTGGGATACATCTGTAAAGAGTTATAGTTTTGTGTGTTTTTAAATTCGCGAATGGCACCCGACTTGCGAAATTTGCGAAAATAAAAACCTCATGAAATATGTGGGGTATACAGTACTATAATTAGATAGAATTCCTTTTGTAACCATTATTATGCTATGACTACATTTTGTCAATCAGGAACAATGTATTTCATAGTTTGTTGGTGAGAGAGCATCCATGAATGCAGAATTGCCCGAGAAGAAATTATGTAAGAAAGTGTGTATCAGCCTCTGATTTCCTTGGCAGATTGCTAAAAACTCATATTCCTGAATACCCAGGGCAACCAAAACTGGCCGTTTGGCCGGTTGAATGCAAGAAACTTGCTGGTTGCCCAAATTGAGCAAGTAGCAAACATATCTGTCCACCCGATGGGGTGCAGTGATAGGGAATCCATGCACCAATCTGTGATGATTCACGAACATGGGGTATTAATTTTGCATCACATGAGTCACTGCTGCGTTTGCTGCCTGGATTCTCGGCTCAGACGGTTACGCTTGATGTAACAATCTCAGTGCAAGGGGTATTTTAGTCTGGACACACACGCACAGACTCAGACACAGACACAAGGTCATTGCCCATTTTGTCTGTGGATATGCGCGTGCACACCCCTGACACATCTGCACAGAGCATCATCAACACTAGCTCCAGTGCAGCCCTTCCTGTGACCACTCCCCCTTTGAAGGTCTGTGATGGATATAACGAATGTAGATAAAAAAAAAAAAAATGCATACAGGAGTAAATATAAATATATGTACACAAATGTATTCGTCTAGAAATGCAAGGGGTGACATCCTCTCTGTGCACATTTGCACTATAGCTAGTGCAGACAGTTGGAATTGGCAGCCGCTTCTAGAATGTCAAGTGGGAATGGGGTTCCCGTCACATTTTTTTTTTTTTTTTTGTCAGAAGGACGGAGGAAGAAGGCCCAGGCTCAGGAAACGTCATAATGACAGGATGTGTAGATGTACCAGTGGGTTGTCGGGTTGCAACGGCACGCAAGCAGCCAACCCCTTGGGGTACCAAACGTAGTTGCTTCATGGATGCACTGGGCTTCCATGATATCAAAGCTGATATTTTTTATTCTTTTCTCCACAGTGTGAAGTCCTTGGGCAGTTAGATGAGTAGACACCATAATAGAGCTATTAGATACGTTCACAGGGGAGCTAATCATCAATGGTATTGTGGCTAATCATCGATAGTCACCACAGTGTAATCATTGATGATAAGATCTTGCACCCTTAACTAAAGTGCGGGTCCACATGACGACTTACGTGTAAAGATTGAACTTTCGAGTACGAGAGTCCCATTCGATGATAAAACCACAGAACCGGAAGAAATTCAGGCTGTTCCTGAAGCGCTAGCGATAAATCTGATCATGGTGTAGTGATTCAGTAGTGTACAACAAGCTCTAAGAGATTGACCGGGAAGCTGAGGGGGAGTAGGGTTCATGGAGATGTCACACTAACTTTCAAATTCATCAATTATCGTGCCCACATATTGCTACAAACTATGAGTAGGGACCCCCTTAGCTCTCAGATAGAGCATAATCCCTGAGAAATCTTGTGGTTCTACTAATCCAGTAATCTTTAAGGTAGGTAGCTGACTTTCATATGGATCTGCACATTACTTAAAATTGTAACTTCCGAGCTAATCATCAAAGTTTAGAAAACTTTGAGCTAAACATTACAATTGGAATGTTGTGTGAACGCACATACATGTTTTTCAGGTTGTACAATTGTATTCTTTGCAAGCCTTTGTGGCCCTTAAAGGCCAGGTAGCATGGGGATATCCTAGACATGGATTGCTCGATCAAATCGATCCTCATATTTGCTGCGTTCCAAAACCACAATATAATATAGTATCCCCAGTTTGAATGTATATATATCGAAGCATGCTGGCCTAATCGTCAGTAATGGTCAACTCCAGTCAAGATTTTTCAGCTGTATGTGTATTTTACCTGTACATAGAGATCAGTTAGCTCTGGACTCAATTCGCTTTATTGAAAAAATGGGATTCTCATACATACAATCCAATCAAGACCTGCCCTCTCCATGGTATCTCCACACTACAGGGTCTTTAAAGGTAGGGAATCCCATTTGCATGCCTTAAATGAAGAGTTGTGTAAACACAGTGGTATGTTGAAGAGAGTATCATTTTAGAAACTCCCATAAAGTATTGAAAGTGGAAGGTAACATTTAGTACATTTTTATTGACCGTTAGATTTTGAATTGAATTTTTTTCGGGGCTCACCGTAAATTCCAGTACATTACTAGGCTTCCTTTGCAGACCCATGCACTGCATGTGTGTCCATCATGTATATTTTGTGAATAAAGTTCCTCAAAACTTGCAAACATTTCTATATACATTCTTGCCACACACTCTATATGTTATTACATCAGCTCTTATACTTTTAGATTTATGTTTATAGATAAAAAAAAAAAATACAGAAGACTGCAACAAAAAGGCTTTAGTGTGGCTGACACACAGAACTACCGAGTAGTTGAGTTTTGTGCATTATTCAAATTGTAGATAACTGTTGACTTTCAAATTTCTAAGCAGTGGCCTAAACAAGTCCCCTGAGGTTCATATTTAATGTTTTGCTGCATTTTGGGAGTTCTGTAAAAGGTATCCCCTACCTTTAATGGGACTACACTGCATGAAGAAACTAGAAATGTCGCTATGGCGGCTGGTATGCCTCCGCCATAATGCATGGTTCTCCTAGGGAAATGGTGAAATTTGAGGAGTTGACCTTGACCTTTGACTCATGATCCCTAAATTCTCTTGATAATCCCTGCCAGTCAGCACATGTATACGTACCAAGTTCCATGAAGATACCTTGAACCATTTACAAGATATAATGGAGAAAAAAAGTGAAATTTTAACATTTTCACCTGACCATTGACCTTTAGACCTTTGACCTCATGACCTGAAACTCTCTGGAGAATCTTTATTTGGTAGTACGTGTATACGCTAAGTTTCAAGAAAATACGTTCAGGAAATGCATAGATATGGGGAAAATAGTGAAATATTGAGCATTTGACCTTAACCACATGCTGATTTCATTCAAAAACTACATAATTTGTATTTCATTAATTGCCCCATCAAATGTCATCCTTGGACCAAGTTTGGTGAAATTTGCTTCATCCAGTCTTGAATTATTGCATAAACAGATAAATTTTAGGATTTGACCTTGACTTTTGACCTTTGACCTCTGGCCGATTTCACTAGAAAACTAATCAAGTACTGAGTAATTGCACCATCATATGTCATCCTTGGACAAATTTGGTGAAATTTGCTTCATCCAGTCTTGAGTTATCGCGTAAACGGGTACAATTTCATGATTTGACCTTGACCTTTGACCTCAGCCGATTTCACCCAAAATCTAATCAAGTAATTGCCCCATCATACTTTACACCTGGACCAAGTTTGATAAAATTCCACTCAATATTACTCCTAAGTCATCGCGTAAACAAATGATGACGTACGGACGGACAACCTGAAAACATAATGCCTCCGGCAACCTTCGGGCGGAGGCATAAATAGGAATGATACTAAATGAGTAGATGGAAGACTGAATGCATTTCATATTAATGTATGAATGAATACTGTATACTCCATATACTTTATTTTGCAAGTCTAGTTTTTCACGAATCGGGACTTCCTGACAAAATTTTGCGAGTGGTTAATTTCACCATTGTGGAGTACAGTACTAAATAGAGTAATGCATACGCGTGCAAGTCACATTAATGTTGGGAGTGGAGTTAATTCTTTCGTATATTTTTGAATCTGCAAATAGTACCTGACGTATGGAATTTGAAGAAATAAAAACCTCGTGAAATATTTGGTGTATACAGTACCGGTAATTGAATGAATACATAAATCTAAATGAATAGTACTTTTGTATTTAACGTGCACACACACATGATGTATGCAACAAACATACATCATTTTATGAATTAAAATTGCTTACTTCTCGGATCTTATTTTTTTTAAAGTCCAATCAGGGCATAGGGGTGGAATAGTATGCAGTTATTAGTGAAAAGCTTGTTCTTTTTCAGTGCCCATAATGCTTTTCCATTGCAGTTACACCTTGTGACTTACTTGTTTGTTGGAGCCCTATAAAATGTAGGCTCTACAATTGGCACACAGGCTATTTGGATATAATATATTTTGTGAGCATGGTAGTGTTTACTCTTTTCATTCAATAATATGGTACTCTAGAGACTTTTATGAAAATATGTTTTTAGGCAATTATGGTATTCTCTTGTGCCATGGATTAGTGTCTAACTAGTTTTTGGTAGTCTACTTGGACTGCATACACAAGATTGTTGAATTGGCTGTACAATTTCATGATGTTTCAATAGTGCCATATACTGTATCAGAATATGAAACTTGATGTACAGTGTATATTACAGAATTTCAGTTGAAAAGGAGAGTCATTGCAATACCTAGAAATGTGAATAAATCATTCCTGGTCTCTTAGAAGTAGTACAGAAAGGGGAATCACAGTTCCCTTGGAAACTATTTGATGCTGATTTATCTTTAAAAATACACAGACATCTTAATGTCCACAGAACACATATGAATGCATTGTCTATGATAAATTCAACCTGCTGCATAGTCAGTGAAAATGCTGATTAAGTTCAAATGGAATAGCAGACTTTATAAAGCAACCTCCTGAATCCCCCCCCCCCCCCCACATTAGATAATTTGGAGAAAGGAGATGGTAGTAGAACAGGACATTTGTAATTAAGACATCATATTAGGCCAAGTATAAAAAGAAAGTAGTTTCTCGACCGGGTTTTTTGAGCAAGGCGATGAGGGAGGTCCTTACTATTTGATATCTTACTATTTTTTCAAGGATCGTCAAAATGAAAGTAATATGTGTTTCTCGTCCGGTAATTCTGAGAAAGGTAACGAGAGAGGGCTTTACAATTTTCTATATTCAATTTATGAAATGAAATATCACTCTGGTAGCTGTGTTTTCTGTGTTATGAGACCCAGGTCCCAAGTGTATGTCTTGCCTGCACTCTGCATTTTCAAACAAATAGATATATGTGCCATACTTGAAATGAAACTTCATGCATGCAGAAATACATTTGCTTTTTCTTTCCACTACAGATGTCAAGGGAAAATGACCATCTTAATACTGGTATTTAGTGTTGTAATGGCTTTTCTGATACCAGTGTACTTGCAATTCTGATGTATTGTGCTATTAATTGAAACAGGTATAAAACATGTCTTTCAACAAATGTACGACTGAAATAAATTCCATGATATTCAAAACACTGCTTTATTTATTGGTGTTTGTGACTTTTTGTGTCCACACAGCTGGTATGTATATCTGCAGTTCTTCACAGTACAATTGTAACACATTCAACTGGAAACTGGCTTGTACAATTGCAGATGGATGTCAAAATGATACTGATATGGCATTCTAGCATTAAACGTTTAAAGATGTTTCTGCATGTTCTAAAAAGACATTTGATAATCACTCATTATTTGGATGATGAATGATTGTATAACACTATTAACAGTACACACTACAGATGATACCACTCATGGCTGTGTCCGTGAATTTACATCGTGAAGAAAAGTATCCTGCAGAAATACAAGACAAACGAGAATCCGTGGAAAAGTTATTTATTTTGTAGATACACCCATTTAATAATTCTACATTTGCTGGAAAAGCGCATTCATTTTCTCTGCAAAATAGAATGTATCGCCGTGACAGACCAGGGAATGGGGACCGTGGACAGCTACAAAACACGCACACTTAGCCGATATACGGTGCGACATGGCCACTGCACTGGCACCAGGGAGGTGTGGAACTCCCTGCTGGCACCGTACGTTCCGACACTGCACACACATGCACATACTCACAATGACATGAAAATGTATACAAACTCGTTACCGTACAATCCTCACAAGCATTTGTACAGTACAATTCATCCGCTTAAAATATCAGAAACGGGGAAAAATACGAACAACGCGCGAAATATGCGTGGAATATCAGCGATTGTTCGCAAAAATGTTGCCGCTACCGCGTTCACGACGTACCGAGTGCGCTGTACATCACAGCCCAGGCCGGCCCGCCGCGCCGCCCATCCAACTACAGTGCAGTTCGACTGCTTTGTGGGTCATTCCTTCTTGCCGATCGGCCGAGCTCGCAGTGTGAAATGCATGCGTTAACACTGTACATACGCACTACACACAGAAGCTACAGCTGTACTAGCCCGACCAGACACTGTTACGCTATGCGAAAACAGCGTCTGACGAGCACGGCATGCAGCCTTGAAGTGAGGAACCTCAACACAGCTACAAAACTTAGGAACATGTATACTTTTCTCCTTTAAACAGAATACTTTACTCACGTTAAATGCATGTTTCTATTATAGAAGAATAGTTCGCCACACTGGGTCCATGGAGACCACTTGCGATAAGTCCGTGGAACAAATAAATGACACTTTCTGGCGCAATTCCTGACCGTCGGGCTTCGTCGTTGCAGAATTCAAAATGGCGCCTTGACTTATGCGCATGCGTGACCGGATGTGCTCCAGAGCGAGCGCGTGTGCGTTGAAAGTGTCGAACAAACCTTGGCGTCTGCTACACAATAACCGTGGTATGGAGCTCAATGTTACTCGCCCGACCAGACGCCAGCCGCCGCCAAGCCCAGTACAGTTTATAGTAGTCTGGCTTCCAGACCCTCTGCCCATACTATTTCGCTATCCATGATATTAACGCCCTCAACGTCGAAAACTAGTATAGTTTAAGTCGATTGTTGCCTTCGGCAAAGGCGGCGACTTTGTCGCGGGGCGGCGACTTCGTCGCCGCGGAGTCCAGTTGGCAAAGGGTCTGGAAACCAGACTAAGTTTATAGCTGTATACTAGTAACCGTGCGTACGCTGCTTGAGTGTAGCAGCACGGTCGACAGCGCGACCTTTTGAAAGGGCATTCACATCACGTGACCACCCGATATCTAAACTTGGCCTGGCGTGAAAGATTGTGTACCGTGTGGACATGCTGGATATGATGATCAATTTCGGTAAGTTTCATTGCGTACATTTGAATACTAATATCATCAGATGTAGAGTAAATATTGAAGAGTATACTCGATGAGTTTGAGGTGACAAAAATTATCGTAAGTATCAAAAGTCAAAGCTATCGTGATACGATTACGTCGCTCTCCTAGTGGTTGGTGGTCGTGCGAGTACAGCCCTGTCGCGACGTACCATGTACACAGCGACTGGGCTGTGTATAGTTACAGCTGTACTACAGTCTACAACTAAACAAGTAGAGGACGCAAGGCGTAAAAAATAGAAATGAGACGTCACGATTGGTAGGTGAATTGTCGATCTTTTTTTTTTTGGCTTCCGAAAAAAATAGTAAATATCAAAAAAGTCGATGCGGCAACTGAAAATCGATGCGGGCGGGGAGCGGGCTGGGACGAGAATTATGAATTTCTTGGTATTTTCAGCGCCATTTTGAAAATAGTAAATAGTAAAAAAATCGATGCGGCGGCCAAAATCGATGCGCGCGAGGACGAGAAACTGGTTTTTTTTTTTACTTGGCCTTAGATATTTCATGGCCTGATGAGCTAGATAATGATATTTTGATATCTCGCCTCATGAACTCAGATTGTGTAACAGCGTGACACAATCCTTTTAGAATAACAAGCAGGTCATATTGTTGAAATATGATATTTCGTAAGGTTGCTATTTGAAAACTGTACTCAGAAACGTATGATTTACAATGTATGAGCAACTGCATTTTTTCGTACAGCCTGCACTTCATGCACTTACTTGTACATACCGTATTCCTCAAATCCTACACTATATGCCACTTTGTGGTGTGATCTCCCAGTAGAATTTACATGGAGATAAGTATCTTAGTGTAATCTCCTAATAGAATTTAAGCATGAAGACGAGATATTGCAATTACTGTGTGGTTCTGATGAGATTCGTTCATAGCACGCAAGAGAAATTAACCTGTTTATTCTCTGCACAACAAGGGAAGAATTATGAAGAAGAGTTAAGACCCAACAAAGCTTGGAACTGTGGAATATAAAATGCATCAGCTAGCCTTTTTATGATATACACCATGTACAATGTACTGGCACAAGTGTTCATTTGACCTGTTAGGGACAGCTTATTTTGCTGTTTATAACATGCAATTCCTATGGACACCCACCTGAGTATCCTGGGGACTAGATTTCAATGGGTTGAAATTAGTGAAACAAATTCTGCTCATCATACAACTAGCAAGATCACACTCATTTCCTCCATTGCTTTGTGATGTGACTGATAATCATGCAACAGGATTTCTACTTCCTGCAGTGTTCATGGAATGGCATTGATAAACATGTATTCAAAAAGTGAAGGATCCATATCCATGTAAAGTGGATGTGGTTGCAAATATGGATTGAAAAATGCCATTGCAAATAAATAACATAAACTCATTTGTTGTTGTTTTTAGAGAGATGAATTACTGCTGTGCGCCTGAATGGGCCTTGTACTGTATGTCTCAAATGCTCTTTTTACTCAGCTTTCCTCATTGTGTATTTGAATACATGTAATCAGATACATGTATACACCAAAATTGTGCAACCAATTAAACTTTGTGTAATTCTAACAAAGTTGTGTCATAGGGATATACACCGAATATTTCGCGAGGTTTTTATTTTCGCGAATTTCGCGAGTCAGCTGCTATTCGTGAAATTAAAAACACGCAAAAATATTGACTCTAATACCGATGTGAATGTGACGTATGTGTTAACATTTCTCCATTTAGTACACGACTCCACGATCGCGAATTTAACCACTCGTGAAATTGTCGGGAAGTCTTGATTCGCGAAAATTTAGACTTGCGAAATTTTCGAAAATTTGTAGGAGGAACAAATCCCGTTTGCCATTGTAGCAAGAGAAGCTGTGTATCACAGGTAGTCCGAATTGTGTAGATGTTACAGTCATCCTGGGCACCCTGTGTAGAGGTTACATCATTTAATACACCCATCTGTCATATGCTAACATGAAGAAATGATACACATGTACATTGTTCAATGTATGACATCATGCTTCAGAATATGTAGTGAACTAAAGTGTAAGGCTGTATTTTCATCTCTACAGAGAGGCATCTCTAAGACACAATGAAGATACATTCATGCTATTATCCTAGGGTATGTTTTATTCTGAAAAAGGAAAACAGTTTAATAGTACAGTATGTTTTCTTTTTGTTGATACCATTACATATTTGCCTAGCCAGAGAAGGTGGAAATACATATTGTTGTATTGGTACATTATCCTGTATGTGGTATCAGATCACATCACTCGCTGAAGCAAGATACACTTTTACGTGTGTACTCCTCAATGCTGTAAGTGATCGAGTGAGAGCATATGTTTGTATGTACAATGTACACATGTACGATGCTGGCATGTCATGTCCATCACATTCTCCAGTCTAGCGAGGAGCAGGCATGATGGACGTAAGTATGAATAAAGGCTGGATGCCACTTTGCCAGGATCCGCTCTCTCCAGACGAGTGGTTTGCATTCCCCCTGTACACGTGTATCCATCCGGTCTGAGCGAGCACATCCACGGGCGTCACATCGAAAGCATTGTATTATTTAATGGCAATCACACGTACAGTGGGATGATGTAGCAGGGTGTGTGGTGGGGAGCTCCCAATTTTTCTCATGGTATTCACGCTCCAGTAATATTCTGCCCGCCCATGTGCCATGTTGTATCTCTACGAAGTGCATCTCATTTTGTGCATAAATTTCAGAACTGAGGGTAAAGTCATGAGTTCAATACAATGTAAATTGTGTATGTGTCGTGTATTAGCACAGACTCGGCTGAACTTGAACTGATTTTATACATTGTAAGTAAAGAGGCACAGCAGCAGAATGTTTTGTTAAAAAATGAATTCAGATTGTGTTAACTGTATGTTTTAGTTCAGTATGGACTTTAACTTATTTTATTATTTGGAATTTCAAAAGGGATTAAATCCCTTTTGACAAACATACAAAACAAATTTTGTATTATTTCTAAAATGATGACAAAGTAATTTGCATGTTTTCATGCACATTTGAGGCTGTAATTTGGTTATTAGTGGAACATGCTTTTACGAATTCAAACAAGTCAATTGAACCATTATATGGTAAGAATCAAACAGCAGGTAATTCTGGAAATAATTTCTTGAATGTCTGACAGCTACCAGTGAATGTGTGTCATGTAGTTTGAGCTGAATTCCAAGATACGATCTGCTATTTCTAGTCTACTGACAAACACTGAAGGAATACTGGGATGGTGTGCAAACAAAAAAAGTGTGTGTGTGTGGGGGGGGGGGGGGGGGGGGGCTTACTTTGATTTTGAGTTGAATTTTCGTCAATCTGTGATCAAGACAACATACTCCCTTTTTCATGTCCCCCACTCCCCCACCCCCCCCCCAAAAAAAAAAACCAAACAAACAAACAAACAAACAACCCTTCATTCCCAAAGTTGCTGCTACCATTGTTGTACTTTTAGCAGGCATTGTTGTATCCCATGGCTTGGAACTTTAAAGGTCAGATGAAGTAAAGGGTGGCCCTGAAAGTAGTACTGTTGATGGAAGTTTCTGTGTCTTGTAAGTGCACTTTAATTTGTCATCCCAGGCAACTTCAGTGAACATTGCTTGTCAGTGATTATACAGGCCATTCAGTCTTTGTGTACATAATTTCATATCTCGAAGTATATTTGTGTGATATCTCTTTCATGAAAGTTCAGTGGAAAGTGCAATACTGTCTATGTTTATAAACGTTTCCATACAGCGAAATATTTCTTGTTTGCAGCATTCATGCATCACATACATGCATTGGCCGACTCGTTCATTCCATTTTTCCCATAACAAAACAAGTGATGCTCTTTCTTTGCAGTATTTCTGAGGGTTTGTGGAGTCTACCCACGCTTTCCTCTTGAGCCACTCTCTCTCATAATCAGAACTCCCTCCGCTGCTTCATAAACCAATGTTGAATACTCCCGTGCTGCTTGAAGGGAATTCATGAGTATGCACATGTAATTGATAGCAATTGATAATTGTAACTGAATAACCACATGTGAGACAGCGACCATTTTCAGTTTCATTATCATTTGTCAACCACTGTAATGGCTCGTGCAATCGTCTGTCCATACAGTAGGTGTTAGGTGTACAACTTTAAATTGTGCAATTAAATGCAGCTTGTACCATCTGCATTTTGTACCACTCTCTTGTCTTTTCGTACCACTCTCTTGTCTTTTCTTTAAAACAAATAAAACAAAGCAAAGCAAAACAAAAGAAAAAACAAAACTCTAGGAACAGCATTTCATATAGTACAGTTTGTGACTGCTCATAAATGCTTGCCTAGATAGTATACAGCTTTCATTATCACATGTGTGTACATTATGTGTAAAATGCATTTCAGGCAGGATGAAAGCTGAAAACATAACAGCTGTCCAAATACTGCAGTATGGTTGTCTAAAAGTAATACAAACAGCTTGCTCTATGTAGCCATTAATTTGTGCGGGGCACACTGGTGCTCTATGTTTAAAAAGGTCTGCACGGCATGATAGGCTGTAGTTCTGTTTAGTTTATGGTATGTGACATAGATTCATTTAGGTTTAGTAATAGTGTGTCATGACTAACTCTGTCAATAGGTTTTAGCTCTTTTGTTTTATACACCGTACAGTGCACTACAGTACATTCAGGTTCTGTTTTTTGGGGATGAGTGTGGTCCTGAAAAGGTACTTACCACAAGTGTGTAGTACTCACACACATTCAAGTATGTACCGGTAGTGGTATGTGATTACTGACAACAGGCTGTAGCATTGTTTTTTTGTTTTTGTTTTGTTTTGTTTTGTTTTGTTTTTTTGCAAAGCCACACTTCTGGTAGGTTCTTTTTTAGATGGGTGTACTTGTACACAGTCATGTAGTGGTAGGTGTACATGATAGCTTGTCAAGAGTGGTGACTGTGCAAATGTGTTTTGATGGTGGGTATTGAAACACATTTCAAACATAGGAAAGTTGATAAATGCAGCCTATGTCAAATGAATGTTATTAGCAGAATGCCAAACATGACAGATTGTGTGAGTGATATAATTCATATTGTATAATCTATTTGTTGCGAACAGTTTTGACTATGGTAATGTATGGTCGAATTGAGGTATGTATGGTTGAGTTGAGGAGGAACCAAAAGCAAATGGACACAGCATATGTATCAACATTTGTACAAAGCATCTTTTGTACATTGTACTTTAATGTGGCACCCTCATTTAAGTACTACAGCACTGTAGTACATAGTAGTGGTCATTATGAAACATTCATACTTCCATGGACATGAAGTTGGTGTGGGATTATTTCAGATTTCAGTTGACCTAGCTGATGCTTACAAATAATAACCCACTTTGCATGCTTGAAATTCTCTAGTAAGGGTGGGATTTCACGGAGCACGCGAACAATTTGCGAAGGACGCGAATGGCAAAATCCAGCATTCGTATTTTAGTCTGCAAAAGTTCGCCAAACGAACGTGAGGGTTCGGAAGCATCGTCAGTTGTTCGCGAATGTCGTTTTTACTTCGGTGAGAAATTCAAAAAAGTTTGAAATTTTTTGCAAACCTTTTCCGCACACTTGGCCGTGATTTGCTCGTGAATTGTTTTCGAAAGTGTCTTTACAGCCTCGTCATATGCGCAAGACCTTCGCGAGACACGCGCGATGTTCGCAAAATATTCGTGAAACCCCAAACAGACTCCGAAACTTTGGAGAATGTCTCGTGTATGTTATGCGAAATCTGCGAAGTTTTTCCGATCATTTTACGACGTAATCGCAAACTGTTCGCGTACATTTTGAGACATTCTCGCGAATGTTTAGCGCACGTTTGGGGGATGTATAACTTATACGTTTTCTACAGATAAAAATCGTAGCATACATCTAAACATCAAAGAATTATTAACAGCTATAGTAACAAAAGAAATTAAAGACCAGCAAAGAGAAAGAAATGTTTGTTATACAAAAAAAGAATTGCAGAATACACTTAAGATTAATCTTAAGTATGTAAAATTTCATTTGAACTATAGAGATTATGTGCCGGAGGAACTGAAAAAAAAAAAGTCAGATGCTCGTTTCTAGTGGAGATAGGTATTAGGAAAAAGAATGTAGGCAAGCACACGATAGAGAAATGAGAGAAAAAGAAAGGAGAAATAGAGGAAAGAAAAAAATTCAACTCAAGACAGCTTCCACCTCTCCTTGGGGACATTTTCTCCCATGGTTATTGGAAATGTTTCGTTGTTCGCATTTCCGTTGCGTGTTCTTTGTGTACGTAACATGCTGTACTTTAGCAATGATACACACGACATTCGCACAAACGTCGTGGAAACTTCGCACAAAATGCGCAAGAATAGTTTTCGGCTTCATTGTCGGGAACACATTCGGAGAAAAACTTTTCCGAATGTTGGATTTTGTCATTCACGTCCTTCGCAAATCGTTCGCGTGCTCCGTGAAATCCCACCCTAAGGAGTGGAGAAAAATTTCAGTGAATTGTTTTCATTTTTTTTTTTATTTGCCTTTACTTTTTCTGAAAATCACTTTTACATTATTTACTCACATTTAAACATTAACCTGTTGAGGACAGGCTGATTTTGCTTCAACACGTTTTTCCTAAAAAAGACACTTGCTTGAGTATACTTGGGACTCGTCCTCCTCAGTGGGTTAAAGGGAAAAGAAGAACCTATCAATTGACTTTTCAGCATGAGTTAGTGTGTAAACAGAATACTGTATGTCTCTAATCAGTGTATGTAGCTTTCTGTAACAAATGTGAGAATTTGCCCAGGCTTTTGATTTAATGGCGCGGGCAAACTAGATAAAGCAAAGCCTTCTTATTGTTTGCTGCAAATTGCAAGTTTTGCATGAATATTACAAGTGTATACATATGGAGCCCTGGCCTTGCTTGACCTGAAATACTATCAGTGTCTTTCCCTCAATACGATATGAAGACATCGTTAATATCACCAGATTTTTTGGGAGGGACAAGTACTGAAAACATTTTTTAGACAAACAGACTATAAATTCCTATGATTTTCATTATGTTTTGTCCTTTCTTCTTGTCCCCCTCTTTTTTTTTTTGTGGTGGGTGCAGAGAATAAATGGCAAATGGAATTTTGGGAAAATGTACCCAAGAGGCGACTAGACAAGAAGAGTGAATATTGTATTTTCTGTGTTTTCACCATGTGCAGGTTGACAAAAATGGAACTGGGAAAATTGGAGCGGTAGACGCAGCAGCTTTCCTGAAGAAGTCCGGCCTGAGAGAGACGGTCCTGCACAAAATATGGGAGCTCTCCGACCCCCACGGGAAGGGCTACCTTGACAAACAGGTGAGGAGTGATACAGCTTACAGGGGGGGGGGGGGGGGGGGAGGGGGCTGCTTGTGGCTATAACAGAAAAACAGAATATGAAAATGGAACAAAATTCCTTCTCATGGCCTGAGGCAGGTCTGTCTGGAGTAAAGTTTACATTTGATACACAGCTTTAGTTTGTTTTGTGTGACTTCAACGTGGTGGCTTTACGGCCATAGTGTGAAAAGCAAAGATTGATTATAGATTAACTCCACCTTAGATGTGAGATCTTTATACTGTCGGTGTTACAGAGCCGGCTTTTGGCGGTGCAGAGTTGCAATGTATGAGTGTACAGAATGACCAGTTAGCAGCAAAAGTCTCAATGTGATACCAACGTTGAACATGAATAAAATGCTGTGTGTCTACTCTTGAGCATAAATACAGTTAAACGCTGGAACAAGAAAAAGAAAATGACATTTGAAATAACAAATCTTATCACATAACTCGTGCAGTATCTTTTTTTTTTAATGTAACATGCAAGGGAAAAAATTGCAGTTCAACTAGTCTCAGATTTCATAACAGTTTAACCTCAGTTGTTTTACTTTTACCCATTCCCTTTTCTGTATATAAGCC
Organism: Diadema setosum; assembly: GCA_033980235.1. Taxonomy (NCBI): domain Eukaryota; kingdom Metazoa; phylum Echinodermata; class Echinoidea; order Diadematoida; family Diadematidae; genus Diadema; species Diadema setosum. Next base: position 9,837,521 of record CM067072.1, on the reverse strand, counting down.
AGTTTCCTGAAACACGGGTCACCAAATATGTCGAGTCATACGCACACATAATATACCATAGAATCTGTAGTATAGGAACCATAATTGATTAGCGTTATCTTGAGTGCCATTATTTATATTGTTACCACCGATGTGCTTCTGTGAAAGCTCATAATTAATTACCACCATTGTGACCCATTAATATTAAGTTACATGTCATTCTCCGTATGGATTATGCGAGTCTGTGTGCATTTTGTTTATGAGGATAATTAGAACCGGTTTAACGGCAAGCCTGCCATCACCTTCTCATTGATGATGTGACCTCAACTTGCTCTAAAATTTGCTGGTACTATAGACATTAGAACCAGACACTCGCTTTTGATAAACACATATTTCTGATGGGGCGACGAAACCTCGTATCTCAATTATTTCAAATGCTCGGGAGAGAGAAAAAATGGCAGCCAAAGCACTATGACAGATTGGATTGCCTTTCCTTTTCAATGCCGTTTGTGGCTTCATTTTGGGGTAAGACAGGATTTGGACAGGACATGACATGACTGATTATCTGATGATTAATTGGAAAACATGATATTTCACCAAAATTTGAGATACAAGGTTTTGTTACCCCACTGACAATATCTCTCTATACTGTCTGTGTTGAAGCACTACTTGTATTTAATCTACCCCACTCCCACAAATTATATTTGTGGTGTAAGTAATGTACCAGTACGCTCCCTTTTTTCTTGTCTATCTAATCTGTTTTTTCATTTATTTGACAATGACTTTGTTATCTTTTCTTCTGTATAGTCCAATTTCCCATGTGAAATGTACATTAGATTCATAATATGCTGTATCACAGAATTCAGCACTGCTGATGTGTACTGCAAAGTGAGTCCTGATTATCTGCCATACTTTAGTTGTTGCTGTTGTGTGTAGTGGCATCATTTTTTTTTTTTTCATCCCTCATTCTAGGGCTTCTTCGTGTCACTGAAATTAATCGCCCTGGCACAGAACAGTAAAGAAGTATCTCTTGCCGGCATAGGATTTCCTGCACCGATGCCCAACATGGTAAGAATGTGTGACCTGTCCTTGGAATGGCGTAGCTGGTTTAGTTTCGGACAAAATCTCAATCTGTGGTGTTGCATTGATATCGTAAGCACAGTAGCATTGCTTGTATGTGAAGTTTCTGCAAGCTGCCTGTGTATATATAATTATGTCTACTCTTTCTCTGCATTGTGGTGTATTGAATCAGTGTGTCAACAAACACCAGAAAACATGTTACTACGTCGTAATTACAATTTAAGTGTGTGCCTGTGTCCGTGTGGATTAAAGAGAAATGCCACTCCATGTTTAAGTAGATGGAATGAATGAGCATCACATCAGCCAAACAGGGCACAAATTTCATAAAAAGAAGACAAGAAATATGAAAGTTACGAATTATCAATGAAAATAAAATGTTTACTGACCACACTGTATATATTTTAGTGTAAATTACAATGGCAGAGCTATGAGCCCATGAATGGTTTGTATTTTTCGGTTTGGACTGAGTTTAAATTTTGTGAAAGCATGCCACACTGTGCAATGTCACAACTTTGTCTTTTCTGTTTTTTCCTGATATGAACAAAAGCATCTGCCACCATTCAGTTTGGTGCACGTTGCACATTTTATGTGAGTCATCAATGCATAGAGGGAGTCTTCCAGCAGTATTACACAAATACGTTGGTGTTATTGTAGATTGTATACATGTGGGTGACCTGATGCCTTCAGACTGTTTCTGCATGATTTTACTGAAAACATGCACAGTGTATAGTATGCTTGGCAACTGATTTACCACATTTTAATGCTCATTGTACATCAGTAACAGTCCATGAACACAAATAGTGCCACCAGTTACATGGATGTCAATGTGTTTTCGGAGGTCGAATCCACAATCCTGATGTGAGCCAATTGGGATGACTCTTGTAATACTACTTCATCACTGTCATATTCTTGACGGAGGACTTTAGAAATGAGCCATTGGTTTTCACTCCCAAGTGCTTTGTGACATCACAATAGGTTGTTGAAATGAAAGTGATGGCAGTTGGCAAAGGTCACGGTATCCAATTAGCATATTAACAAGAAGAGCTGACATGGAAAGCCTTCAGCCAAAGGAAGCAGGCCAACAATGAATCTCTGAATAAATCATCCTCCCTGTCCTCTTGTGTGTATTTTGTAATATTGTACACTCCTTAACTCACTGAGGACGGGCTGAGTTTACTTCAACACACATTTTTCATAGACACTTGCCGGAGTGTACTCGGGACCCATCCTCAATGAGTTAATACATGTATTTTGTGTGTGTATGGAGAAGAGATGTATTCTATTATGTGTTATTGTTATTGTTTAATTTTACCAATTGTATGAAATGGTGTTGTTATTGTTAAATTTTACCAATTGTATGAAAAGGCCCGTTTACAATGGGCCAGTGTTACACCATTTCTGTACCTTTGACTGACCAGAGTTTGAACTACATATACAATTGCAAATCATGTTAAAGTTGCCTGCAATAAATAGAGTGAAAAAAAGAGTGAATGAAATGATGACAGTTTGGTCAATATCATCATATGGGATGTGAACAAACAATGTGAAAATATGAATCATATGAAGTTAAATATGTGACACAGAATTCAGTGGGTAATTAACAAGTCCCTCCTATTATGGCTATTATTAATGTTAAGCTGAAGCATATATCATGTCATAGACCCTGTTTACAGTGCGGGACTGGGCCGAGCTGCAGCCGAGCCCAGCCTCAATTGCGGGGCCGAGCCCCGCAATTTGTCCGTTTACACTGCCAGGCTCGGCCGCGCTTTTAATTCAAACCTTTCAATATTTTGTCGTAGTGGCACTCTGCTTGTAAACAAACGCAATTTGGTATAGTCTGGTTTTCAGACCCCTTGCCAACTGGATTCGTTTGGGCAAAGGCCTTTGGCAAAGGAAAAATCCTTTGCAGGACAAAACCACCTTAAACTATACTAATTTTTGATGTTGAGGGGGTTAATATCCTGAATAGCGAAATAGTACGGGCAGAGGGTCTGGAAGCCAGACTAAAATTGGCCGCGCATTTGGCCCAGTTTGTGTTTACACTGAGAAAAGGCCGGGCTCGGCCACGGCCGAGACCACCTCCAGAGCGTGGCCATTTGCGCGGCCAATTTTGGCCCCGCATTTGGCCTTTTGCGCGTTTACACTGAAATGAAAGCGGGCTCGGCCGCGGCCCGGCCGTGGCCCAGCCCCGCACTGTAAACGGGGTCATATTTGTGATATATGACTTGGTGGGTTTTCTATGCATTGAAAGCATCTTGAAGGCAGGCCGTTCGAAGAGATTTTGACATTTACTTTGCCACTTTGGTCAATCTGTCCCACCCCTACCAGTATTAGAATTCTTTTAGCTATTATGAACATCCTGCCTGAATCACTGATCTAGCACTAGTCTCACATTGAGGTGATACATGGCTTCGATGATCTGATTGTCTGTTCACACATCAGCAATAGTGGTCATGATGTTCTAGATTTGATTGAAAAAAGTGTCAATAAAGAATATGCGCAGACTTTTAATGTCTGTCTTTAATACTGTGGAAATGTCAGTTTTTAATACTGTGGAAATGTCAGTTTTGTTTCAAAACCTTTTACTGTAGGCTCAGAACCCTGTTTGTCTTGTTTTGTTTTGTCTGGTACTGTTTTATTCATGTATTTTGTTTGTTTTTTGTTTTTTTGTTTGTTTGAACAGAGTGGCACCCCAGTCCATGGCCGCTCAGGTAGCCCTGCCATGTCAGACAGCGCATGGGTTGTCACGGTAAGTGTTTGTACATAGAAAGAGTAGTAGTAGCAGTAGTAGTAGTAGTAGTGGTGGTGGTGGCAGTAGTAGTAGTAGTACGGGTAATAATAGAATTACAATTGTAGTTGAAGTAGTAGTAGTAGTAGTAGTAGTAGTAGTAGTAGTAGTAGTAGTAGTAGTAGTAGTAGTAGTAGTAGTAGAAGTAGTAGTAGTAGTAGCATTAGCTGTAGTAAGAGTGGTAGTGTTGTCTGTAATTTCATTATCATTTTTGTAATTATTGATATTGTTGTTGATATTATCACTATTATTACTCATATTTTTCTTGTTTCCGTTGTGGTACAATATGCATTTAATGTCAATGTTTGAGACTAATTAAAGAACACTTTCTAGGCATTTTTTTTTTTTGCATATATATGTGTGTGTGTGTTTAATATTTTTATGTAGCCTGCACATTTTGTTCATCCAATATGCTAATCTTCCATCAAATTAGCAGTGAAGCGAACTCAATGATTATGGAGCCAGATGAATGCACGACACTGCTGATGGAATATTAATGAAGTCATGAAAATGAACCACTTGATATGGCCTGCTTTTGCCTCGGCATCAAGTTACACAATCTTTTAGCTTGGATCTATTTTTACAACAAGGAAGGCTTTTGTAATTTATATGTGAATTGTATTCATTTTCTTAATTTATTTGTGTTTTATTGGTGGTGTTTCGCTCATGTTTCTTTGTAAACAGGAAATGTGGTTTGTTAAGGCGTTGGGGCCTCCTGAGATATTATGGGATTTAATTGTAATGGGATATCCTCAACAAGAAGAGTACTTGAAGTGAAGTACTTCATAGCCCAGTCGTTTTGTTTGGGTCTTTTCCTTCCTCGGTGCTTTGAATACTGGGGGATGCTTTGCCATAACTAAACTAGATTATAGTCAATTTCTGTTAAAACCAGGATGTGAGCGATATATGGACTCTTTCATTTCCTCAGCATTTCCTTTTTCGGGAGAAGAATTTGCTTGTAATGGCCTTTGATATGAAATTTCTGGAATAATGGATATGTTGTGGTATTCACATTCATAAAAAAAAGCCAAAACAACAAAAACAAAAACATTTTGGGACACATTTGTAGATGAAAGGATAGAGCAAAAGCATGTGTTGACAAGTATGTACTGTTGCCAGGCTTTATTATTAAAGGACAAGTTCACCTTCATCAACATAAGGATTGAGAGAATGTAGCAATATTAGTAGAACACATCATTGAAAGTTTGAGGAAAATCAGACAATCCGTTCAAAAGTTATGAATTTTTGAAGTTTTTGTGCAGTCACCGCTGGATGAGAAAAGTACTGCAGTGTATGATGTCACATGCGTACAACAATATAAGGAAAATATAAAGAGAATTTCACAAAATTTCATCTTTTGAAAAGAGTACACATTCCCTTGACTCGTTACTGACATATGTTATGGGTAATACTATTCCCATTGCCTTTAGAAAGAGGCAAGTCAAGTGCTTTTTTATTATGCGAAAAAAGTGAAAATATGTTGAATTTTCTTTACATTTTCTTTATACTGTTGTACTCATATGACATCACGAGCCTTAGTAGTCTCCTCATCCAGCGGTTCCAACACAAAAGTTTTAAAAATTCATAACTTTTGCATCGATTGTCCAATTTTCCTCAAACTTTCACTGATGTGTTCTACTAATATTGCTGCATTCTCTTAATCCTTATGGTAATGAAGGTGAACTTGTCCTTTAACTGATTTATATGAAAAGTATGTGTTCTAAGATATGAGCAGATACTGATTGAAACCACAACATTTGGTTACCTCATCAACGCAGTTATAACAGAGACTCTTACATAAAAAAAGTGCAGATCCATATCATGTTGTATTTGTATGATTTTATATCGTGCTTTATCACACATGGTACAATTGTAGTGGCCATCTTAATGTTTATATTATGCTTGGTACTGTACTGATCGGAATTCAAATAAATTCACTTGTTTTAGATGATGACTTGCCCATTTTATGACTTTTCACTGAACAGTGATAAGAAGAAGTTATTAATTGAAAACAGTGTGATTCAATAGCTGATCTCAATTGTATCTCCACCTCAACATATTCTGAAGTGGACCCTTATGAATTTGGTGCTGTGATGAAAACCAGTATTTGAGCCACTTCCTGGCAAAATTGATGTTCAATTTATACTCTTTCGTATCCATTTTGTGACCTAGCCGGAGAGCAAGGTCAAGTATGACAGCATCTTCGATGGACTCTCGCCCATCGACAACAAACTGTCTGGGGACAAGGTCAAAGGTGTCTTCATGAACTCCAAACTTCCTGTCGACGTGCTCAGCAGAGTAAGATAATCATCTCTATATGCACCTCATTTGATGAAACCTCGATTCTGATTGGTCAGAGGTGCAGTCAATAATTTACGCTATACTGCTCAGCAGTCATCTAGTGATGGTTCAAGATCCACACAAGTCTATCTTGCGTGTATAGCTATATTTGTGCATTGTTGCTCATTGTGAAAGTATCTTGAGTGCATATCTATATTTGTTCATTGTGAAATGATACTTTATGTAATTTCTCTGACTGATAGCACAACATCTTCATTTTCATTACCTTAATTTAGCATAAATAGCTAAAATCAATCAGGATGCGGTATATAAAACAAAATATCGACTGCACATTACTTCATCTCGTGGCATAGTACTGTTGAGAAAATAAGCTCTTGGCAAATTAGTTTTAACCATGCCCTTTGAGCCAGTCGATATTTGTAAACTATTTTGCCCCTTGATTAGTTATTTTCATTCTTACAATATCTTTGATAACAGTAGTTAGCACTACAGGTATACACATAATGTAGGTATCATTTGAAAAGTTTGATACTGAAGATAGTATGCACAAGTGTGGGGAGCTGCAATACACACTTTAGTCATAACATATTTTTATGCAAAATGTAAAGGAGCAGCTCTTCAAATGTTGACTTTAATTCAGTTGGACTGACTTTAATTCAATCTGTCTTGAAGAAACAAACATATTTTATCTCGTAATGTACGGTAGAGAATTCAGCCATTAGCTGCGCATTAGCCATTGGCTGAATTTGTGTTTTAATATGAGAGGCTGTTCCGCGCGCAATTGCCATCTTGGTTCCAGCACAATGTTTGATCGTGAAGCGATTTTTATCTGACCGAAAAAATCAGAAAATATCATCGAAATCCGTGGAAATACGGAACTGATTTCATGCTCTCTTACAAGCGTGAATATCGTTGGCTTGTTTCGTACTCAGCATGGATGAACCAGCTGACAAATCGGAGAATGCAAAAGCCAAAAAAGATACCGAGCTGTGTGAACATATTTTGTAGTAAACCATGAATGCTTCGTACAAATCTTTGTGTACTTTACAGAGTTTGAACAACAAACTCAAGTCTTTGAAACACGATATAAAGTAATAATCCCATGTGTTATTGCATAATGATAGGTCAGCCTCAACACTATCCAACTTTAAACGTACATGTCGCATCTATCTTGAGGGAAATTTGTAAAACAAGAATTGATCAGGGAAGCTGAATTTAAAAGTATAGTAAAATAGAAAGTATCTTTCTGCAATTTCATGTGAACTACATGTATGTGCATGAGCGTTTTTGTAACACATGTTTGTGTGAATTGAATGTGTGTGTGTGTGTGTGTGTGTGCGTGTGTATGTGTGCTTGTGTTGCATCTGTCCTATGTAAATATGTTACTATTACTTGTATACTTCTTGTTAATATGCTTAAAACTTTAGTATGTTTTGTTTTATATGTTTATCCGGGACCCCTTTTTTACAAGCTCTGCTTCTTTTGGGGTCCCAAACCATTCATTATTCTTAATGCTGTATCCTTTTGTAAAATGTCAAATGTTTAATGAATTGGTTAAATAAAACTTGAAACTTGAAACTTGAGATTATCTGCTTTTGGGATAGATTCTAGGAGATAGAACATTTCCACACAGAAGTTGTAATAATATTCCACATTCACTCATGACAGATATGGGATTTGAGTGACATCGACAAAGATGGTCTCCTTGACAGAGATGAATTTGCAGTGGTAAGTATTGATTTAATTTGACATCCTGAATCGAAAGGAACATTCAAAGGGAATTTTTTTGAGACATTCAATTTATGCAAAATACTGAAAACATATTCCTGATGATGTATTGCAAATTGGTTAGAGGCTGTGTATCACCATGCAGGCTACAGTTCCACATTATTACATGTACTGTTAAAGTGGATACTTTTGTGTGAGTAATTCTTCCCGCTCAGCCACGTAAGATGAATTCTATGTATGCATTTTTAATTCTGCAGAATGAAGGCATTAACTACTGTAACCTAAAACAAGCAAATATATTTGCGGGCTTCTACTTTCGTGCTAGTTTCATGCTGGTTGCATAAAATGCGCAAAAAATTCCATGCCACAAAAATTTCCACTTATTGTGAGTTGTAGTTGCCGGTAAAACTCACTCCACAAATATCAAGTGTGACAAATCTTCAACTTCGTCATTCGCTACAGTATTTTAGGCATGTTGACCACTACAAAGTACACCACTACTTACATAAAAGATAAAATTGTAGCTACTGTGGCTGCTTGCCAGTGCTTTTATTGTAGTTGTGAGTCCGGCAGTGAACGTTCATAATACACATTTTACTTGTATTTGAAGAGCACAAGAGGGAACACAAGATTTATTCTTTGTGTAACGGCTGGAAAGAATCAGTATAATAACCTATAGGCATATTGCATTGTGCATAGAATAATGTAGTAGAATAATTTAATTCAACATGTATAATATGACATCTACACCATTTTAGCCTTCTGCAGCTATTCTCACCTTTCCAACCCGCCCTTGTCGCTTAATTTGAAAATCTGTTATAAGAAGTTGGACGGGATTCAGTGAGATTTCATCTTCACATCTTCACTTAAACTCTACTAATTGGTATGCCTGGTGCAAATTGCATCTATGCTTTCCTTTGCCATTACCATGATTCTCTGGCACCTTACCTTGTACTTATCTTCCTTTTTTTTTGGGGGGGGGATGGGGGTGAGGAGAAGGAGGGCATTCTTGATATTCTGGGGATGGGGGGGGGGGGGGGGGAGAAGGGGGCGTCCTTGATATTGTGTACCTGTCTTTGTGTTTTCACCAATGCACCCATATCCCACTCCTCCTAGGCCATGCACCTTGTCTACCGGGCCATTCAGAAGGACCCCGTCCCCACCGTACTACCCGCCAACCTCATCCCGCCGGGCAAGAGGAAAAAGGCCATGATGCCCGGCGCTGTTCCCGTCCTCCCCGGTGGACTCTCATCCAGTGCTGGCCTGAGGAGAGTCACGCCGCCCCCGATGGCCCCGACGGTACGAAGCGGCTCTCCTTCGTCGATGGCATTTTCCCAACAGGTGAAGACAACCCTGAAGATAATGTCCCTTGTCGTACAGCTGTAATCATTATCTTTAATACTTATCCTTATTACACATTTTACAGTTTCTTACATTTTTAAGGGGGTTGAAGTCATTGCCTTCACCTCTTTGAAGACTGAACTTGTTGTCAGAGAGCTCTAACTACAATAATCATAATCTGGAGAGGTCACATTCGGAGTAATATCTTATGAAATTAAAGTCTGTACCTGCACGTGCATTCAAGATGCACAGTTTTGCCTCTTGTTGGATGTATCACATGATACATTGCTGTTCCAAAGGTCAGCGCTGTTTATATTTCAGTTTTTGTAGGGGGATATTTTTCTGTTCGGACTTCACCTCATCTGCTGCTTTTATGCGGTAGCTTTTACTGTAATGATATCTTTTGAGGTAAATTCATATTGTGAATAGGAATTCTGTTATTGCTTTCCTCCAGGAAGAGTAATTGAACAAGTGCCTTGGAAAGGTTATTGCAAAATTGTATGTGTTGCCATGGAACTGATTTAATCCTGTTGCCTGCATCACAAGTAATTTGGTAATTGGTAATTTGCCACTGGTTGATACATGGTTTATGTGTTTCCAGTAAACAGTATGGTAATTTGACAACACTCCAGTTGTATTGTATAATGAAATGATGCGATAGGGTCGGTGCTCTCTGCAGTCTTTACCAGGGGGAAGCAGCTGGGTGGTCACAGTAGAAGACAAGACCAACTGCGACATCCTCTTCAAACAACTGGATGCAGAGACTAAGGGTTACCTGACTGGAGACCAGGTCAAGCCCTCCCTGCTGGAATCTGGCTTGCCCCACCCAACACTTGCCCACATCTGGTAAGGGCTTGTTGTCATGGAAACTTTGATCCATTGTCAGATGAACCACAATTATGTCCCCGCAATGTCCCTTTGCTATTGCAACATGTTTGGGTTGTTGTGGACTGGTTTCTGTTAGACAGTGTGCTTTGATTTTTTTTCCCCTAAGAAATGCTTAATTTACTTTTTTACCTCTGGACTTGATTGAAGGATTTCATGAATTTTAGAATCCAACTGCTGTTATATTTGTCTCTTGAGTATTATTGTCACCTCAACATAAGCAGCAAGTTTCAGTCAAAGGTCTTTTTTCTTAACTTTGTGTCAAACAGGGTGCGAGGGAATTGAAGAGTATTTGAAATTCAGAGAATGACAGAGGAATTTGTAATTAGTGAACCAAATCCTTTTCTTTGTTTTTGGACAGTTCAATGATGTGTGTGTATTCTTCTTAATAAGTAAATCTTGTCATTAACCAGACAGGAACTTCAGTTGCAGGCTAGTGTAAAGTGAAAATTTTTGGGCATTTTGCACGGCCAGAAACCTGCACCACAATAAAAACTCATTGATATTTTGGCACGAAAGAGAGAGGGAGAAAACAGAATCCTCTGAAACAATACAAAAAAAGAAAGCATGCCCTATTTCTGAATCTTTGTTTTCTCTGCATTTTTCCCAGGAACCTGTGTGATATTAAACAGACGGGGAGACTGAATTCAGACCAGTTTGCCCTGGCTATGTACCTGGTGAAGCAGTCCAAAGCAGGCATCACTCCTCCCCCTCAGCTCACCCCAGAGATGATACCACCAACGTTCAGACCGAAGCCTGGGGTACCCGATTCTTCTCTTGCGGTGAGAACTGCCATCCAAGCTCCTCATCAGTCAATTTAGATATATAGCATGAGTCATCCCTTGCCAGATGTACATTTGAAGACATGAATTACTGATGCTGATCGCTGACTGTTTTCATCAATTTTTGTAGAACGTGTAGAGAAAATCCTATGATCTCAATGGTTGAGAGCTGTGTGTTGATTTTTACTGGCCGCACGCTGCCTCACAGAGGATACCCACTCTAAACATGTCATCTTGCACTTGTAGCAAAAGTTTTTGTTCTAAAGCAAATGTTTGCTCACTCAGTAAGAGACGCCTATTGACTAGCAAACCATGTATCCATACCAGATGCATGGTTTTGAAGTACAGGATACATGGTTTTTGTCTAAGGCAAGTCTAAAGGAAATGCATCCAGTAAATTTGCCATGAAATAACATGCTAAAAAAAATGGATTTCTGGCAAGAAGATTGTCCCCCGTTCTATAAAAGAGGTGATGCACATGTCTTTTTTTGCATCAGTAGGAATAATGTGCATGCGGGAACTATGGAATTCAGCCTAAACCCACGAGGCAAAGCCGAGTGGGTTAGGCATTCCATAGTTAATTTATGCACACAAGTCCAACTGACTCACTCAGACCTGTGTGTCATTTGCATATTGTGGCACTTGCCACATAATACAAATCACATGCAACAAAGTTTTCATTGAGCAATTGTTTGTGTTGATTATGTGAAAATGATTTAACTGCCCCGTAATATAGAAAGCATGTATGGCCATTTAGTTGTCATTATAACTAGATTACTATCCATGTAGTAGACAAACTTTCATTATATTGTCATATTATCTGTTTAGTAATTGAAGAAGAATTGATAATGTAGAGAACTATAGAACAAGTATGACCTAATTGAGATTGAAAACGAGAGTAGCAAGGATTTTTCAATTCAATTCAACTCGCAGCTCTTGTAACAATTATGCTTCCAGAGAGTGTCGATATGTTGCTTTTCCTGCTTTTACTTTTGCTGGTAATGATGTGCTCTGTGTTGACTCTTCATCCCCTGCGCAGGATCTGACGTCCCTGATGCCCGGCGGGGGCGGGGCGCCGGGCGACTTCTCGGCCATCAAGGAGCTGGATGCCATCAGCAAGGAGATTGACACGCTGAGCAAGGAGAAGAACCAGCTCCAGTCGGACATCCGGGACAAGGAAGAGGTCATCAAGATGAAGTCCATGGAGGTCCAGGTGAGGAGATGGACATAAGGGGAGGTGCTGGTCATATCGTAGTTCCACCATCAGATGCACAAGCTCCTCACAGAGGAGCCAAAATTTGCAAATTAAAATGCATGCAAAAATTCTTGTCTACACTGTATGTGTTGAATGCTAGTGACTTTCCATTGGCTCCGATTCGCACAAATTTCATGCCGCGAAAGTATCTCGCTGTGCAGTAGATGAGAAGGTGCTGGTTATCTCATAGATCCACCATCAGATACACAAGCTCCTCACAGAGACTCCAACTCTTCTGCTTTTGGCATGCGGGAGATCTCCTGCTTTGAAGCCATCTTTGCAAAATCTCCCTCTCTCCCTCTTGAGTTTGAATTGCGTCTGCTCTAGCCATAAAATGTAGATGTAGCATTTTCCCATGCAACTTAGTCTTGTCATAGTACATTGTATGTTCAAAGATAGGGCTAAGATAGCACCATAGAGCACGTACAGCCTGAGAGCCAGACCCCAGCCTAAAGAGATGTCGCACTCTGCACTCATGAGTTGCCCAACGCACCCATAGTAGTGTGCGCATGTTTGCACGATCAGAGTCTCCAGTTTTCTAAGGGTCCGGGCAGGAGAATCTCCAGTTTCAGACGTGGATGTTTGTGGAGTCTCTGTTTTTTAGCGCGAAACATTGTAGTCGATGTATGTCAGCTGCCTTCATAGGAGGAGTGCTCCTGAGCAGATATCTCTAGGTTAGGTAGAGACTCTTATTGCTCCGTTTCTTTAGTGGATGGGAGAAGGGGTGTGATGTGGATTTATTCGTATTATTTTATTTTATCATTTTTTAGCAGAGATGCTATCTGCTACTTTTTGCAGTATTTTTTTTACTTTTTTTTTTGCCAAAAATACTGCTGGTTTCATGGAAAATGCTATTTTTCCTTGAGTGCTTTACTACTTATGTCTTTCGCAGGAAAGATGAATATACTGTTTTTCCACCTAGAATATAAGATGTGCCTTCTCAATCCTCAGAATACTGCTATGCTGTTTAAAATTATGACATCCCTGTGTTTTTGACTAATTTTTCGTGCTACATTTACATATTCTCAGGGCCTCCAGAGTGAGCTGGACAAATCCACAGCACAGGTCAAGCAGCTGGAATCCCAGAAGGCTGAGGCCCAGAAGAGACTTGACGAACTTGACCAGCAGAAGACCAAACTGGAGGGTCTCCTCTCCGAGGTCCAGGTCCAGTGCCAGGAGGTCCAGAAGAGCGTGGACTCCCTGCGGGGACAGATCAGTTCCCAACAGAGCACAGTGAAGGTGAGTAGTATTGGCAGGCTGAAAATTAGATCCCCTTGTATTGGACCACTCAGCACTTCTCACAGAATGAGAAGTTCAATTAGTTGGCGATTGTGTTGATTATAGTGATATAGTGCCAGTGGTGATGGTGATGATCATATAATATTGATGATGATGATGATGATGATGATGATGATGATGATGATGATGATGATGATGATGATGATGATGATGATGATGATGATGATGATGATGATAATGATGGTGCTGTTGTTGATGATGATTATAATTAGGATGATATTATGTTGATGATGCTGATGATAATGATAGTGATAATATGATAATAGTGATGATGATGTATTTATTTAGTGAAACAAACTTATGGCCAAAATAGACCATGGTTACTGTTAAAAGGATGTAAATCCCAGTGTTTGACAATGTCACTGCTTGTCTAAGGAGTGATGATTTCATTATGTTTGAATGTAATGTTCACTTTACATGTGTATTTGTTTTTCTGTAATGCATGTCAAACCAATTTATACATAGAATCTGTTGACGTTGTGTGAAGTAAAGATTTGTGTAGATTTCTATGGTAATTTGTGTGTTTATTTATTGAGGAACCACAAGTCTGACACATGTGTCACCCAGACCAAGGGGTCATTGGTGGAAAAAAAAAAAGAATGATAAAGAAAAACATTACACTGAGCTAGACAATTTGACAAAAATCTTATTGAATCTTTATTGCAACTGACTCACAAATTGCCCTTTGTCACTGTAGAATAGGAAACACTGATCATTTGGTGTTTGAGTGAAAGCCTTGATAAAAAAAAAAAAAATAATAAAAATCATGGGCATACCGGTACTTTCTGAGGAGGAATTTCTACCCACAAGTTCCTGGTTGCTAGACAAGCATCAGGTCCACTAGACTTTTCAGCTTCCGCCTGGACAGCTGGTGATGGTTCTGACACTGAATAATGAATGTTTATTTACATCGATGAAGGGCAATTTGCCAATCTAATGCAATGAAAAAAAAAATAACTTGACCCAAGAATTATTAGTTTAAACCATTGTATTTGTTCTGGATGATGAAGATGTCTTTGTCATAGAAGATGAGGGTAAATATTTCCATGCATGCAGCAATCCAGAGTTTATTTGCCGTCAAACACTGTCTGTATGTGAAGCCAGAATTTGTGTCTGATGTTTGTATGTGATGTAGAAGAAAAAGCTGAAGGGAGAAGAAGCTAAGAAGGCCATTGCCAAGGTAACAAGCATGGAGGAGGGAGTGGCCTGGGCATGGTAGGATGAGGGGTGCATGCAGGCATGGTTACAGTTGCATGCCACATTTGCAACAACAAGAGTTGTCACATTGTGTTATGCAACCTGTTGTGATCGTACTTGCCAGAGGTGATTGACCGGAGTGTCATTGCTGTTGCCAAGTGGACAGTGCCAGCTTGAACAATTTGTCTATGGCCTGAACTGGGACATAGTTCTGTGTTGTGGGTGGAAACAGGAATTGAAGTGTCCTGTCACCTCAAGAGATGGCCACCAAACCAGACAATGTTTAGTTCTGTTTTATTTCGAAGAGAAAGATGAAAGTTTGGCATCTGTAATGTATCTGTAATTGATTCAGATTTCGTGATCACCAAAATGCACCTTTATATTTCTTTACTCGAGAGATTAATAGCAGCTTGCAAATCAAATAGCTTCAGGATGATGAGCTTTATGGAGCCAATCAAGTAACTTGACCTGTGGATTGATAAAAACGCTCTGCTTCCTGCTATGTGCATACATTCCAGAACCCAGATCACATGATTTCTGGGCAAGGGAGGTGAAAGACAATTATTGAATTCAGAGACATGATCTTTTTTTGGGTTGTATATATGTCCAAGATGCATAAATGTGCAAAAATGATTATGTAAGTGCTACTCATACAACAGAAATCAAATTTCTTTCTTCCCAAAAGGAGCAAACTTTTCTGTATTTAGCATATACTTCCGGAAATAAGGCCTAGAAGATACAATCACTGAAATCAGCAAATTTGTGGGGTCCACAGACACTCATTTAGCAACACTCGAGTCCTGGTTTGACAAGGGCGTGACAAATTTTTACCAAATAAACCAGTGGTACATATCTTGTGTCTCAGGTTTCAATTTGTCCAAGAGAATCTGCATTGCCATTTTGTGTGTAATGCCTTGTCCATCCACTGTGCACTCTATGAGCATGACAGCTAGTTTCAGTGACGTGTATGCCTGAGGTAAAGTGCATCATAGACTGCCTATGCACGGAGCTGCACAATGTCATGCCATTTGAATACAGTATGTTTGATAAAATGTCCATCTGCCAAAAGAGTGCAAGCACTTAAGGAACTTTATTTAATTACAAGGAGAAGATCAAAACAAAACCAAAAACTTAGCTACACTACAATTGAAACCCTCTTGGAAAATTCCCAACAATCAATTCCATGATCGAGGTGCATGTGCATGGGTAGTGTCATGAATTGAAAGTTAGAAGGACTTTAAGCATCGGTTTAAAGCCACTCGAAGAGCAGAGCACAATGGATGATTAGATCACTAGGCGTGATTGCAGCATGTTTCGATGCATCATTCAACAACAGACATTGTGTAAATGTGCTGTGTCTTTTGCTCTTAACTTGTTTGGTTTGTATTGCAACTTATTGCATCCTGTCCCTTTGTTGTTTGTTGTTGTTGTTGTTGTTTTTTTTTTAAATCTGTGATAAACATTTGTACAACTTTCCAAGTGTGTTAGCATGTGTGTTTGTGCCTTTCATACATTGGAACTGTGTCAGTTATTATCATTATTTTTTTTTTCGCTGCTCCCAGGCCCAAGAAGAGGAGCTGAAAAAGGCACAGTCCGAGCTGATCACGCTGCGCCAGGAGGAGCAGCAGCTTGAGCAGCAGGTGGAGACGGGCAAGTCCCAGCTGACCACAGTGGAGGAGAACCTGAACCACACAAACCAACAAATCACAGAGGTGAACATGTAATTTTGAAGGTTTCATGACATTTGCTCTTGCGACAATTGCTCCCCTGACATTTCTTGCACGCTAAGCCAGTCATAAATTCTACCCACAAACATAACCCTATCCCCAATCCTTATTCTCAAACTAAACCTAATTTGAAAACCCTCTCACAACCCTAACCCTAACCCTAAGTCCTTGGAGAAAATAAGACGGGAGCAATTGTCACAGGAGCAAATGTGTCACCGGTATTGAAAGTGGAACCTGCAGTCAGGAATTTCGCTCTGTTGAATCTACACGTAAGCCCCTCAATGGATGAAAACTTTTGTGTTGGGCTGATGTCTAAGATCATGCATGTGATATGTAATTTGTTTTGTGCAAAAGAGCCTTGAAATTGTTCAGGTTCTTTGCTACCACAGAAATCTGAGATTGTTGTATCTCAAGCGTTCAGTTGATTCCATTTTTGATTATCTGTCGTTCCTCTTTCGTGGATGCTGTCGTTATAAATGCATTGTGTAACTATTGGTATCACTTGCATTGATATCAATTTTAGATTACACTCTCAACTATGATAATAGGATGAAACAGAACAAGCACCAAAGTATTTAAAGTGGAAAGACGTGTATGGTAGAATCATTCATAATCTTTTCTTAGTCCTAATTCTTAAGTTCTTCCAATTCTTATATGATGTGCCACACTTACTCATGTAATGTTTGATCTGGTATTGTTCATTTGTTATTGCCATGATAAATTCAGACATTTATCAAGTAGAGTACCTGTGCAGTAGACAACTTCATTTTGAGTTCTGCCAAGAACGCTGGTTGTCTCTGCTCTCTGAGACCAATGTGATGCCTTAGTAGAAAAGTAATATGAAGAGTGGAACTGGGGTGATTCCTCAAGAAAGAGTTACAAAGAGCAAGTCTATTAAAGTATAAGAATTGTCTTTCACAGCTGCACACGAAGCTAGCCAGCCTGAGGGAAGCCAAGAGCAACTTGAACGGCAAGGTGACCAAGATCTCTAGTGCCATCGACACGGCCAACTCGACAGGATCCATGCCCCAGATAGAGGAGCTGGGCTCCTTCTCAGACGCAAAATTTGGCCTCTCACAGGAGGACATCTTCAGTAGCCGGGCAACCGTGAGTGGTCATCCAGGAGTGAGAGACCGGACATTAGGCCTTGTCCAGTGAAGAAGAGTTCAACTTTGACCCCTAAGTTTTTGCTTATCCACTGCAGCAGTGCCTCACAAAGTTGAATGATTTCAACTACAATGCTTTGCACTTTCTGAATAAATTTTCCTTCTGAAATTTCCATTAAAAAAGCAGTTCTTTGCTGTTCAGCACTCAACCAGTCCAAATGCTCGCACTCAAGATCGTTTAAGACAGTGGATTCTGCTATGCGTGATTAAGTATCTGGAGTGTTTATAAATGTAGTTACTGACTATACAAGCATTTTTGGCAAGTAAATAAAGTAGTATCTTACAAACAGTAATAAAGTAATTTTTGTTATAGGGCTTCATGAAAGTGACTATTCTTGGTGTTTTGTTGTTGTTGTTGTTTTGTTGTTGTTGTTTTTTCACTGAGAAGAGATTTTGCAACTTCTTATCGTCATAATAGTTTTTTAATGTGATGTGTCTTGCTCCAAATGGATATTAACTGAAATGGATGCTGTAGGGACAGCCATTAGTCTTTCTTCAAGCAGCAATGTATGTGAAAAGTGACTAACCAATTATCAAGGAAGAATAACAAGGAAACATCTTTTATCTTCCAGGCTGGAAGTAGCCCTGTCAGCAGCTTGAGTGGATTCAGTGTCGGGTCAGAGGTCAACAGCAAACTTGAGGATGGCACGGATGATGGCAAGGTAATGGGTCGTTGTGGGCTTGTTACCCAGAGAATGAAATTTGTGTGGCACACCTCGCATACTTGAATGAGGACAGGTACACATTGGTGATAATGTGTTGACTACGTATTGAGGCTAACTGTCTTGACAGTGGTAGAGTGTGGAGAGTGCATGATTTTTGCTTTTGAAAATTTATCCCTCCAAAGACTTACAGTCTGGGAGAGGTATGCTTATATAGACAGGTCCTCTATTTCTAATTTTGACCTCCCCCTCCCCCCCCCCAAAAAAAAAAAAAAAGAAAAAAAAAAATCCATGCCAACCAATCTTCCTCATTAATGTTAGGGATGCTGAACTGAATATAGTGATGTGATTTGTCCCGTATTGATGGTAAATGTAATAATACTCAAGGGGGTTGCTAAGAAAGAGATAGTGAATATGTGTGAAAGTGTGCTGTGAATGATATCTCCTGGTTGGATGGCTTTACAAAAGCATAAGACAATGTATCTTGTCCACTTCTCATTTACAATGTGTTTATTTTATGAACATATCAAAAACTTAATTTGCATTGGAATTCCTCAAACTCCTCCGGCATATGCATCAGAGACGTTGTGCAAATTTCCATTGTTAATGGCAAGATTTGAGCCACAATATTTTGCGACTGTTTCAGAGATGAGGTGACCGGTCAGTGACAGGGAGTTTCCCCTCCTGTTTCCTTGCCTTTTATCTCCAGGACGATCCATTCAAGGGGAAAGACCCATTTGCAGGCCTTGGTGACACCCAGTCTTCAGATCCTTTCCAATCAGAGGACCCTTTCAAAGACAGTGAGTGCACTACACAAATGAAAAATATTCTTGGTATAATTCATCGCTGGGGCAACAAGACCTCGTATCTACAAAATGTCAAATGTTCAGGAGAGCCAAAAAACATGGTGGCCAAAGCACTATACTGAATGGGATAGCCTTTCCTTTGACATGCCATGGTGGCTTCATTTTTGGAGTAAGACAGTTGGGATTTGGACAGGACATCACTTAACCCATTATTTGACCATTAATCCAAAAAAGTAATTTTCACCAAAATTGCAGATACAAGGTCTTGTCACCCCAGCGACGGTGTTTGTCTCTGTAAATATATGTGTGTGTGCACATGTGTGGTTTTTGGTTTTGTTTTCCAGATTGTAGGCCTTCAAGTAAGTTACAAACTATGAAAAATTGGATGATTTGCATATGGTACAGTACAAGCAAATAAGAGAATGAATGTGTGTGAAATACTGTATGTGAGGAATCTACGTAGAAGCATTGCTTGTAGGGCATAGATGTTAACCTGTTGAGGACGAGTCCCGAGTATACTCAGGCAAGGGTCTATGGGAGAAGTATGTTGTAGCAAAATCAGCCCATCCTCAGCGGGTTAAGAAGCTATTTTGTGTGTGTTGTAGTGTCCACTGAGACAGAATGCACATACTTCCAATTACTGTAAACGTCAATATTTTCGCATGATGATTTTTTCGCACTGAGTGGCTCAAAAAACATATCCGCGGGTTCTTGAATTCGCGCTGCACAATTGGCAACCCCTTCACAATGTGCAGAGAAAATTGTGAAGATATTTTTGCGGGTTTCAGAATTCGCGCTAGTCAGAAGTAGCACAAAATACTAAAAAATTAATGTACCGCAAATATGTCTGCGTTTACAGTAGATGATTCCCCAGCGTCTCTCCTCTGTGAAATCAGTTATAGGGCATCATGAAACTTCTTTGTGACTCTGTTTCCAAAATTCTGTCACCTGCCAGTAGAATTGTAAAATTTTGATTGTGGCATTCATCCTTGTCACTAATATTTACCTTAACACTTTGAAATGCAAGGCACTAGTGGCATTTATGTGTTTGCATGATTATTTGTTTCATTTATTAAGTTTTTATCTGCAGGCAATTGGGGCTAATACTACGGCATAATTATTTTGACTGTTCATTGTCACAGGTGATCCGTTCAAGTCCGATGGTGGTGATCCATTTAAGAATGATGCTTTTGCAGCGAATCCCTTTGGAGGAGATCCCTTCAAAAATGACCCATTTGGTGCTCCGGGCACAACAAACTCAGACAATCCCTTTGGGGGCTCCACAAACTCTTCCAATGATCCCTTCTCTTCATCATCCCCCGGATCAAGCGACCCGTTTGGCGGCTCAGCAGGGTCAAAGGACCCGTTTGCATCAACATTAGGAACAGACCCATTTGCATCGAAATCGGACGACCCTTTTGCATCAAACTCAGCAGCAAACTCGGCGGAAGACCCTTTCGCATCAAAAGGCTCAAAGGACAGTGACCCATTTGCATCTGAGAGTTCAACGACTTCCAAGGACCCGTTTGCATCAAAGACTTTAGGGGGCAGCAGTGACCCGTTCGCATCAAAATCTTCAAATGGTAGCAGCGATCCCTTTGCATCCGGGACAGGGTCATCAGCTGCCGATGACCCCTTTGCCGGCTCAACAACATCTTCTGACCCTTTCAAAGGAAATGACCCTTTTGCATCTGAGTCAATAGGAGGACTAACGAATGGCAATGCAGAAAGTAAGAATCTGTTAAAGGCAATGCTCTTCTGTAGACTCAGAGTTGATTCAAGTACTCCCTGTGCAGTAAACAAGCTGAGACGTTAATTGTGTACATTGCGATTAACAAGCGTAATAAATATGCATAGTAGATGTTGTGAAATTATGTTGATTAGCTAATTGCATGTGAGTACATATTGAGTTTTTTTCATGTTGTGAATGCTTGTCTAAAGATTCTCATTCTTTTGTACCTAAAGTCTTCTTCATCGTCTAATCATATACTGTATAAGCTTATATTTTCGCGAGGGTTTAATTTTCGCGAATTTCGCAAATCACAGTCCTATCTCGAGTTTAACAACACACGAAAATATCGCGTTGCGCTGAGGTAGTACTGCATTTACCATACCGTTGGTGTCAGTTCGCGAAAACAACATCTCACAAAAATGTCTCTGACCTCCTCATTCGTGAAAATATCTGTACATAAAATAACAGCTTATGCAGTAGACAGACCAGCTTGATGTTGAGTATGTGTGATATATCTCCCCCTCAGGTTGTGAGTTTGTTTTGACCCCTAACACAGCCAAACACATTTTATACGTTTTCTCTCTGTAAACTAGCAAAGTCATCCAGTGATCCATTCGCTTCAATAGACCCATTTGGAGGGAGTGCGTTCCAAGCGGATTCATTTAGCAAGGTTGGTATCAAGACATTACAGAAGAACTTTAGTCTCCTGAATTAATAGTGGGTTTAGGTCCCGGTTCAATGTAATGAGTTAGAAATATTACCTGTGAAAATTTCTGTAAGTAGGAATTGATTTGATATATGTTACAGTTTTAAATCTTATGTGCAGAGCATGCAATGAATAAGGTACAATTATTTTACACTACATGTGAGGAATATTTTAGTAGAATTATTATTTTCATTTTAATCACTGGTGTCACAAATACTGCCAAGTATCACTATCATGATATTAACCCATTCCCTATGGGAACATGGTGACCTGTGTATTAAGTCTTTGGGGAATTCAGAATTCAGTATGGAATGGGTTCAAATGCCAAAGTATATACTTTATATCGAGAATCAGGTGATGGTTTGGATCTAGGATGTTTTGTCTGTTGTCTGTTGAGAGCCTTCATTTCATGTATTTATTTATTTATTTATGTACATGTGTTTATTTTTCTATTTATTTATTCATTTATTTATTCATTGACATCTACCCTTTGCCAAGTTCAAATGAACTTTGAGAATGATGCATTTTCAACTGTCGTCAACTGTGCATTTACAAATCACGCTTTGTGTTTCATTATTTGTTCGAGGAGGGGGGGGGGGGGTAAAATAAGAGCAATTCAACACATACAGCCAGACCTGTCTCTGATGCAACCTACCTGTTGTGGCCACCTGATCTTTTTGGCCAATACAGAGTCCCATAGAGAGATATTACGTTGTATATGGTGAAGACCTGGCATTGAGAGCCCCAGCTAATTTGTCTCCTGCAGCCGGTATTTCACTGTGTAGTAGCCTCAATATCCAGTTAGGGCTCTGTCAGCGCATAAATCTTCACTGAGAGCAAAACACAAAACAAAACAACAACAATAAAAGAAAACCAAAAAACAAACAAATAAAAAATCCAAGCAAACAAAGAAACAAGCAAGCAAGCTAACAAACAAAAGAAAACATGCAATGCTAAACTTTTCTCACTCTCTTACAGTGTATTTCTGGAATGAGACATTTAGAACATCTTATGTTATTTTGCAGTCATATGTCTGTGGGATATTTATAATATGATATTTGTTGCAAATACCATCATACGAGAAAACTGACTTGCCAACAGTGGCCACCTGTGTATAGAGGCAACTTAAGTGTTCCTTGAGGAAATTGCTTTATGCAGGTTTGACTGTAGTTATGTACTAGTACAGATACATTCCTTGTATGTAGTGCAGTACAGTTCATTCAGTGTTTGACCCTTGTGACCTCCGTCACAGAGCTCCAGTACCGATACGTTCAGCAGCGATCCTTTCAGCCGGCCTGAGGAGACGCCGGCCCTGCCGCCGAAGAAGAGTCGTGCCGGCGGCAACAAGCCGCTGTCAAACTCCACAAGTACTACGTCCACAGCGAGCGACCCCTTCCAGGCCTTCTCGGCGGACTCCTCCACCCTCAGCGACCCCTTCACCACGGGCAAGGGTGACTCGGCGACCAGTGGCGGGGATCCCTTCACAACAGGCTCGGACACAAAGGTCAGCACGAGCAGTGCCAATGACCCCTTTGCCGGAGGGAAAGACCCTTTTGGCAGCAGTGGCGGTAGCGGCAATGACCCGTTCTCGGGTGGCAGTGACCCCTTCGGTGGTCCGGCAACAGGCAAGGACAGCGGTGGATCAGATCCGTTTGCAAACTTCGCAGACTTTGGGAGCGCAAAGGTAAGAAGGCTTTCTTTCTGTTGTTAATTGCAGATTCAGAGCTGATAGACACTCAGACAATATATTTTATGCTGGGTCATTTTCTTTTAAAAGTCTGTATAGGGGTTTATATTTTGGCTTTGATAAAATTGATCAGAGTCCTTCAGTACACTGGTGTTACTGGATTAATTGTTTGGTTCAATTATCATAATTTTTTACATTTTGTACATTTGTAATATCTTTTATTAGGTGCATTGGTGTTCCAAAAAAAAAAGTTTGTAGTGCATAATACTTACTGAAAGCATAAAGCTTTAAAAAAAACACACAAATATGTATATTATGTAAATACATAATAATATATAATGTACAGGAAGATATGAGTGTCAGTCATGCGATAAGTAAGGTGTAAGATTCCTATCGATAATGTTATAATGCTGTATGGTCAGTGCTTCAAGAGTAACATTAGTCTAGAAATCATTGTAAAAATCATACAGTGGAGATCTAAAGCCAGAAGTCTTGAAACAAAAGGAACAACAGAAATAACGACTTAAATTTACTGCGAGGACATTAGCAGGATTGAGTTACTGTTTTAGTCCGATAGACTGAATCTGTGTTGGATTAAGCATGTTGTTATAGTGCTGTAGCATGCTATTTTATGAAAGTTTTCATTGTACCTCTCACAGTCCACAAAAGTACACATACTCTGTTGATAGCAACTTTCCAACTTTTGCATGTCTCGATCCCACCGATGCATTTGGATTTGTGCAGAGACATTCCAAGATTTGATCTGGGTCGTCACCAGTCGACCTTCAACCTCCCTAAATAAAGCCAGGCCTGGACTGGCTTACTTAAAGAATATTTGAAAATTTCAATATGATATATAGTGAGAAACCTGAGGATGAAAACAATTTTGATTCATCATGCACACAGTAGATCAAGATCGTTGAGCCTTTGTGGACAATTTTTGCAGGGATAGCGTAACAGAATTTCAGCCTAAAACTGATATTGGAATAGCCTTTACGTAAGCATCCTCTGTGCCTTATAGAATCAAAATTTTTCTTGCCCTCAGTGCTCCACAGCACATGTACGTTGTATGATATAGTCTCCTGTCCAGGCAGGGTGTTAAAAATCACAAACTTTGCCTCCGGAGCGTTCTCACTGTGTGACGCTAACTTATTTCTGTTTCTCCTCACTTGTCTCCAACACCCCCCGGCGCAGCAGGAGCAGTGAGGCTTTGCACCACATTTCACACTGATAAATTAATCCCCAAACAAGGCAAGACATACAGACACTATAGAGACTTGTAGCTTGCTTGCATGGCATGGCACGTCACACCCCCCCCCCCCCCACTACTCACACTGTACTGTCAACTTCCCACACCTTCCACAGCATGTCCATTGTGACTTGCATCATCTCCACTTCAGCTCAAAAGTGCTTAAGTCCCTATAGCTCTCAGCAGGAGCCTTGAAGAGAATCTTTACGTTCTGCAGTCATTTCATTCACAGTCTACTCCAGAAACATACAACATCATGGGTTCTTAAAATATGCATGTCTGTGATGCACCACATATTGAAAAAAGAAAAGAAAAGAAAAAGAAATAAGAGCTAACACGAATGCACTATGTGCACACACATATGCAGCGCTCACACAGATACACAAATCAGCAAATACACACTCATTTATTGCCTACTACTATGCACGTGAAGATTTGTGTTGAAAATCACTCAAGGCAAGGGGGAAAAAAAAATATCAGTACTGAGAAGTTTAACCCAAGGCATGTCAATGACATCAACAAGTTTTCAGATATTTGGTGATTTTTTTTTTCCTTTGTGTGTAACTCATAATGCATTGTGAAATATTGTCTCAAAACCTGATACAGTTTGTTTATGCATTGCACTATGATACCAAAAACAGTGTGTTTTGAGGATTTCAGACTTTGTAGCAATTTCTGTAGCCCTTGAATGGTCAAGGCATAGGAGGCAGACACATAGAGTATTACTAGACTGCTGTTCTTTGAGATATTTTTCTCAAGAGCTTCAGTGGACTTCTTGAGGAAATATCTTTACATTGTACATGTAGGTTCCTTTCACACTACCACGCTATTCATTTCTCAGGTTTTTTTTTTAACATTATGAACAACATTTGAGTGATGGTCATAAACAAGTTTATGCACAAAAATACTGTAACAAAAGCTGCAATGTGTAATACTTCCTACTGTCAAAAAAAAAAAAAATGTGACACGTCAAATCTTGAAACTCAAGAATTATGGCTAACATAATATGCTTATTCCCACTTCTCACTCTCCTATTCCAGAAATTCTTTAAAGAACCGTTCGTAAACTCTGATTTCTACTTAATATCTAGTTTCTACTGATGATCTGTGTGCCACACCAAACAGTAGACATGAAACTAGTGTTTGCTTTCATTGAGGTTTCAATTCGCCTTTTCATCCTGTATTTGCCCGTTGTATGTTGTATTCATGTGCAAGTGAATGTAGATCATGGCTGTCTATGGACTTGTCAAGACGTATCCACTGCTTCATAATTGTGTAACTCCAAAGTGTTGGCATGTCGTGCACTTGTACATCTTCATATATGTGTATTGCATCAAGCGGTTTGCTCTTCAAAACTGTATTGCACGTGTGAAAGTTGTTTCGCATTGGTTGTAATGAATGTTTGTGATGCTTGTCATATTTCACAGCATGTTAGTGTCTCAGTGTCTTGAAAACGGTCGCATGGCAGAGTTTTTAAATGTATCTTGCTTCGTGAGCTTAGTACCAGCAGTAATGCTTGAATGCACATCGTTGGTATAGAGATCTGGGGGGTGTTTCATCAACGTTTGTCAGCGCTGACAATTTCAGCAAAATCCTTGGTTTTGAGTGGATGAGATTCTCTGGTCACTGACTGTTACTATGGTGATTGTCAACGTTGACAAATGTTGATGAAACACCCCCCAGGGGTTTAGGGGTACTATGAAAAGTCTTTTCTATCTGTTAAGCCTATGTGTGCTTTGAGAGCCGATTGTCGCAGAAAACTCCATATCATCGTTGGACTGTTCAAAATCGCTGACACAGAAAGGGTTATAATGCCCTTTATGATTTTATTACAAGTGCACTGCTTCTCCATGCTTCAGTTGACTTTAGAATAATGTAATCAAAGAAACAAAATTGTGGAAGTTTCATTAGAAATTGTGCAGAAATGCAATACACATGTAGGTGTAGAATTTGTAAAATAATTGTTTTATGTAATAAGGAACAGTAATAATATTCTTAACGTTAACAGTTGGAGCACATCACGTCATCACATTGCAACTCTCCTCCTGGTTTTTACACAAATATACTGGAAAAAGTCATGGTTTTTTGGCACTCATTCGGCAGTTGCAACTGCTACAACTAAACCGCTTTGTACAGTACAAGGAAAAGCTGATGTTTTGCAGGTGTATTTCGTGCAGGTGTATTTTGTGTGGTTCTGCAGGTGTAGTTCGTGAAATTTTTGTTTAAAAAGGAAAATTTTAGGGAAGATTTGTATGCAGCATATCACACTGGCACCATCATCACACATATATTTTGCACCAAATTTCTAATATTTAAATGTGTGAAACTTTAAAACACTAACTTTCATATTTTTTTTTTTTTGGTAAAAGCTGTTATTTTTGCAAATTTTGTGAATCACTGTTGAGTTGCAAATTTGTCAACACACAAAAATATCACCATATACAGAAAAGTGGTGAAGGGAATGACATACTTGCCAACTAGTAAGATTTTATCAGATTCAGTAAGATTTTTACGTTAAAAGTAGCAAAATCAGATTTTCTGTCAGAGAAATCAGATTTTTAAAAAATATTTAGATATACCTTTCATGTGTATTTTCTGAAGATTTGACCGAAAGTAAGATTTTTAACTTCAGTTTACATTATAAAATAAGATTTTTTGCAATCCACGAGTAAGATATTTCATCGTGAAATGTTAGCAGGTATGGAATGATAGCATCAATGTCAAATCGTGAAAACAGCATGTCACGAAATGCTTGTGACCTCCTCATTTGCAAAAAATATATTTATGCAAGAAGAACACCTTTACCAGCATCAGATTTTGATGAAATTTTGACATATCTCTTCATTTACTTTGACAATCGATAAAGCCAACCTGATCATACAAATGGCATTACATGTAACTTCAAAAAAATTGATGTGAACATTGTATGGCATTGCACTCTAAATCATGTGTAGCATACACATACCATACCAGAATTTCAACCATATTTCCTTAAGGGGATTTGAAAGTTCAGTGTAGTCAATTTAAATAGAAGGCGAAAAGCATTACCATTATATTTTCAAACTATGAAGCTGATTTTAGGGGTAAGTTCAAATGCCCATCAGAGTGCTGCAAAGCTGTCCATGGATTTTGAGATTGGTCATTGAGATAGGTTAATGAATCAAATGAAGGAATTCTTTATTCACCATCCTGCATACATGTATCTTGGTTACTGCATAATTGATGTGAATCAAATGTACCATTGTGACTCTTGTGCATGATTCTAATTTGAATGTCTCCCCCTCTTCAGTCTTACATTACAGAAATTATGCATTTGTGATTATATACCAGTATTTGTACATTGTGCATTGCACTGTATAGACTGCATTCATCAATGCTTACCTATCATGCAGGTTTGTGTCTTGTGAGACATGCTTGACTCATTGTGAAAATTGAGTCTTGCCCGTGCACAAATTGTATGGCAATCATGCTGGTGTGTGTGCACAATATTTCTAACCATTGTAGACCCCCCTGGTCACGTGCGTAATTTTAAAAAATGTGGATTATGACATACAAATTGCCTTGATCTGTAAGAAAAGATGAAATTGTGTGAAGAGTTGTAATAACCAAAGCTGTTTTTTAGTCAATTCTTTTTTAAATCTGTTAAAATTTCTCATTGAGATGTAATGTGTGATTGTATGACTGGGAAGTGTCTCATTATGGAAATGATCCGCAACGTTGGTATTCATGGTTCGGAGTAATGTTGTTTCCCTTCCATGGGTCAATGCTGCCTACGAAATAAACAAGATCTTGCCGCACCTTCTGCATTCTTATTTAATCTGCCGTCACAGTCTTCCAAAGTCCACGCAACATTTTCAAAAGTTCCTCTGTTCCCAACCATGACAATGAACTTCATATTTTCATGTATACATATGTAACTTTTCTAATGTTTGTTCGACTCTTCTAGAGCCTCGTTGATCTCTCTGTTTTTTTCTTCTTATTTAGTCATTAAATCAGCATATATTTCTCCTTAAGGAAATTATTATCCGTGAGTTTGGGAGTTTTAGAACTTGATTTCTCTGAAATTCCTATGAACAAGAACACTTTTTCTTTTCCTTCTGAATATATGGGGTAGAGGTTGTAGATATGAATAGAATCAATCGGTGTTGATTTGTTTGGAAGTCCCAGTAAACCAGTCTTTCATTATCGAGAGGACTGTAACAGACATCTTTTTGTATTACATTCTTCCCACCTGTGTTTGGATAGCAAGAGTCAGAATCAGACAATTTACAGTTTTGAGAATTTGGAGCAGTCTTTTAAGTCCCAGAAGTTCTGTAAGGTTCAAAGTCTCTTATTTCAAATCAACCTTGTTTACACCAAATATTCAGGTGCAGATAACAAACTTCATCATCAGGATGTAAATCTTGTCATTATTGTAAATATTATGATTTTGATTGTCATTATTTATTATTTGATTATATTATCACTATTATCATTTATTCAAATAGTCATTGATGTAAGACTGCTACCACTACTGCCATTCTCATGTTCGGCACTATCAAAACTCCCAATTTTGTTATCAAGTGTTATCAGTATCATTATTATCGTCATTATTATCATTATTGCATCATCGTCATTATCATTGCTTTTTTATTACCATTATAAATGTTTTTTGTTTGTGTTGTTTTTTCCCCCATTATTGTTTTCCCTCAAGCAGTTTGAGTCAGGGCTGAGTGAAGAGGACCAGCTAGTGTGGGCAGTGAAGGAGGCACAGAAGGAGGAGGAGAGACAGAAGCAGCTGGCGAGGCAGGAGGCCGACGACCTCGAGAGGGCCATCCGACTCAGCCAGGAGGAGGTGGGGTCATCGGAGGCGTAGCACAAGCTCTCCACGGCCCCGCCCCCTACCCAAACCCTACCCTCCCGCATCCTTGAACCCCGCCCCAGCCTCCATGTCATCCTCTTTGCAATTCTAATTCTGAGCGTACTGTAAAAGCTGTCATTTTTGCGTACACATACTTTTGTGCCTGAGGAGGTGATGCTGTTTTTTGCAATTTAACACCGATGCTATCCTTCACTCCGCCACTTTATTTACTGTACATGGCAATATTTATATTATAAAAATATGCAGCCCAGTGGTGATTGGCCAAAATTGAACCCTCGCAAAAATAACAGCTTTTACATTAACCCACTCCTCCTCTGGAAGACAAGTGGAGAGGTGATGTCCTTGTCTTGTAGTAGGATGTTATCTTGCCCGTAGAGATATCTAGATGCATATTTTGTGTTGAGGGAATGCGTTCTGTGTCTTTGTGTGTGTGTGTGTGTATATGGGTGTGTTTGTAGATATGTGTGTGTGTGTGTGTATTAATTTTGTGAACATATCTGTGAATGCCTTTCAATGTAGACCTACAACAGGAAATATATTTTTGCTATGCCTCTGGATGTGGACCCCAGCGGACCGTGATCGTGATCGACTCATGAATCACATAACAGAATGGCACATGAACTGGGTCAGACTCTCCTAGAGTAAAGGTATGGGCCCTTTTGGTCTCCTGTGAACTTTGTGCCCGTTGGGTCCGCAAACCTACCTAGTGCATGGGTGTATGTTTTGTAAGGCCTTCACATGTATGTGTTGGTTGTGTGTATGTGTCTGTGTGTGTGACTGTTGCTGATAAGAGAAAAGTAGAACATTGAACTTGATGAATCCAACTTTAAAGGGGATGGCTAGTAACTGATCAGTGGGAATCAGTGGGAATGCTGGGGGATGATTGTTCCAATTCTTGTGGGATTCATGTAAGAGTACATTATATATTTATTGTTGTGTGAAAATTATTTGTTTCAGAATTGGCTCCTATTCAAGTATTCTGTGCAGTTTAATGTTTCCAGGCTAGCATGCCTGTACAGTGACGGGACGTTAAACTGCACATTACTTGAATATGAGACCGTTCTGAAGCAAGTAATTTTCACACAACAATAGATATATAATGTACTCTTAAATGAGACCCACAAGAATTGGAACAATCCTCCCCTAGCTTTCCCACTGATCAGTTACTAGCCATCCCCTTTAATGTAGTGTTGCACAGCAATGACGAAAACAGACATTTAGTCTATGGAGGTAACACCCTGCACCTCTAGCTCCACTTTCATCCACCTATGTAGAATGAAGAGTTTCGGAAGAATAAGCTGTATATGTACGCTAGCAGGACCTTATTGCCTACCTGCACCAGCCTAATTATAGTAGACTCAAGAACCAGTCACTTAATACTTGCCCTGGTATAGTATGTGTGCAAAGACGTGTAATCTCATGGCTAACTAGCACAAGGGGCAAATATGCAACTTGAGCAAGATATATTATTGTATATTTTTGAAACTGAGCTAATGTCTGTTGGTGTTCACAAACTATTTAATCATATTTCTGCCTTCAGGGGACGTGGAGTAAATTTGCTGGAGTTAGCTAAATATCTGAGGCATGGCTTCAATTGTATTTTGATTGCTGTCTCTTCTTCTTCTTCGTTTACCTTTCTGTTTGATATCATCCTCTCAATTATTTTTCCTACTATAAAAGAATAGTGACTCTTCCTGAAAATAAAAAAGAAGGGTTTTACAGATATTGATGAGGCAATTGCTGAGTTAGTGATGATAATGTCTGTCAAGTTCCCAAACCCAGTCTCTCTGTGTGGTTTGTTCCTAATCCTGACATTTATTTGTAAAAACATTTCGATGCAAAGAAATCTGCTACGGCCCTTGTGTGGTTACCATGGTAACTGACCATATGTGGCACTGAGGTAGAAAAATGACACACTTTTGGTGATTTACGTTTTCATGTAAGTAAACGTTGCAATTATTACATCATCATCCAAATATTAGAACTCAGTGGAGGTTTACGGACATACATTGATATACAATGTAACAAAGTGTGTGTGTGCATGTGTACCAACAGCAATCATCAATATGCAGTATTTTTTTTTTTTGGTGGGGGGTGGGGTGGAGGGGGAGGGTTTTGTGCAATTGCAAACGCATGCAGTTGGCTTGTTAGTTGTCTGCATACATCCTTTGAGCATGATTTCATAAATCCTTATCGTTTGTCGGCTGTGTTCTGTCGGCATGGCAGAAAGAGTGTGCAGAAATATCATATCGCATGTTAGCATAATGCAATTTTGCACATTAAAGGACAAGTTCACCTACACATACATGTGGATTGAGTGAATGCAACAATATTAGTAGAACACATCAAAATTTGGGGAAAATCGGACAATCCGTTGAAAAGTTACGAATTTTGAAAGTATCTGCGCAGTCACTGCTGGATGAGAAGACTACTACAGTGTATGATGTCACATGCGTACAAAGATATAAGGAAAATAAAAAGAGAATTTCACAAGACTTTACTTTTTGAATAAAGTGCACATTTCTTCGACTTATTACTGACATATGTTATGGGTAATATTATCCCCCTGCCTTCTGAAAGAGAGAAGACGAGTATTCTTTTGTTATGCGAGAAAAGTGAAAATATGTTGATTTTTCTTTATTCTTTCTTTATATCGTTGTACACATGTGACATCACGAGATATATTAGTCTTCTCATCCAGCCATGACTGGGCAGAAACTTCAAGAATTCATAACTTTTGAACGGATTGTCCGATTTTCCTCAAACTCTCACTGATTTGTTCTACTAATGTTGCTGCGTTCACTCAACCCACATGTCTATGAAGGTGAACTTGTCCTTAAAGGGAAATGTGAGTGCAAGAGTGTGAGTAGAAACACATTCTGTCCATCTGACTGCTGATTGTGCAGTTTCCACTCCGTGTACAGAAACGTATTGTATATCTACCTGGCCAAAATGGATTCATGTGCGCAATATCTTCCGACCAACCAACCAACCAAGGGCACACTGGACAATGCACTTTGAATTAAACATACACACTCACACAAAAAGAGCAAAAATGTAGTATGAATTGAGAACTTTAACACTGATATGTACAATCAATGAGAAATTATTTGCACTTCTACATGTAGTCCCTTTTGTATGTAGACTTTTCCAATATTATGAATCGACTGGATAAGCGTTCGTTTTATCACAATCAATGAAATTTACCTTTACTTGATAAGACTTTCGCCTGCTGGCTCTGCAGGCTTCTTCAGATCGAGCGTTGTGAGAAGGACATGACCATGTGGCCATGTGGCCAGTGAAAACCACCACATCAACTGGAAGAAGTGTTCCATCCTAGCCAGAGACTCTGGAAAAACCTCACGCTGGATAAGGGAAGCAATTCACATTTTTCGGAAACAACAAGGGAGAACCTTCAACCGAGACCTCGGACAATATTCACTTTCCTCAATATACGATCCCATTCTCTCAGATCGGCGTGCGCCAGCTACGTCGGCTTGTGGGACGTCCTTCTCACAACGCTCGATCTGAAGAAGCCTGCAGAGCCAGCAGGCGAAAGTCTTATCAAGTAAAGGTAAATTTCATTGATTGTGATAAAACGAACGCTTATCCAGTTGATTTTCCAATCAGATGAACCTTTTCAGCGAATATTATGAATCACAGTGATTGATATTGCTATTGCAGTAATTAGAATTCTGACAGTTGCATAACTGATAAAAGACAGTCACCATTGTATAAACTGCAAGTATTGTGAGTTGCAGTCATTGAAAAAGGCCAAACACTGTAGTTGTATTGAAACTGCACTAGATAGCAACATTTTAAGTGATTTGCTCGTATTAAACCTTATTTCTTTGCAGTAAATCAGTTTTCTGTAATTTTCACATGTTGCTCTGCATGAGTCAATGCAGTCATAAGTTCTTCAGTGTTGCGTGGTGAAAATGCTGTTTGAAAAGCAGAATCGGTTAAGATATATCAGGACATACAGTCATTCATGAATGAAAAAAGAATTGGAAAATGCCATAATTGTCTAAGCAACTGAGTCAAGTCTTCATTTCTTTGTGCCTTTTGTTGATATCTGTTTAAGATCAAACCTCTCCCCCTTCCCCCAAAAAATTGATTTTTCTTGTTATCTTATCATTTATGAAAGGACTACAAAATGTACCTTTGACAGGCATAAGTAAAGTTCAGCTGTGAACAAAATTCTCTTTTCAGTATTTCATTAATGAAATGACTGTTTTTTTTATGCATTTTTATTTTGCAAAGAGAATGGTTCCTTCATGTTGCCAACAGTACCTTGGTCTATTGTAGTAAATTTTATTTGAAATAGAATGATCTTCACTAAAGTCTGTATACATTTGTGGATCTATGGCTGTTCTGAAAATCTTTTACTACTCTTGCTGCATTGTGAGTACATGAGAACAAAATCTAGACACTTTTACCCAAAAACATCACTTAATTGACAAAACTAGATTGAGCTGTATGTAATCCCTTCCCCCATATTACTGTACACATATCGAATAAGAAAATATGCACTGTACAGCCTTATGATGTCAAGTTTCAAATAGATTAGAATTATACCCACTAAATTTTCTTTTGGATACAGACATGCATAAATTGAGGGTTTTTACATTACCATGTATAACTTTATTTGCATTTGTAGATACTGTCTATTTGATACAAGAACAATATATTCTTTCATGTCTCTACTTTTTTTTGTTTTTGTTTTTCTCGAGCTATTTATGTGTTCTGATTTTTGTTTTCAACATGTAGATATAGAAGTGTCTTCTTTTTCCTTCCAATAAGCAAGTTTGCTTTCAGGATTAGTTATGAAACCAATGGTCAGTGACCGTATTAACTGACCAAGTGGACAATGATGATATATCTTAATTCTAACCATACTCAATGTTCAAGCGATACACCTTTTGAAGAAGAAATCATGTAGTCAATTGTTAACTTAGAGATTTTGTGCACGTGAGACTTGTATTTTTGTTAGCGTTATCAAATAAAGATCAATTGAATGTTGAAAATTACATTTTAAGATTGTACAGATTTTGATAGATTTTTTTCCCCCCTGCACACCTAACTGTGGTATTAATGTTGCAGTCCCCACCCCCAATAAATTACTTATGCTGTGTCACAAATTATCAGGATTCAAAACGATCCATGCAAACAGTGTCTAAATGAACTTAAACATAACTCACGAAACATTTTAATTGCGTGCTGGGTTGCATGACATGGCAAATGTAATTGAGCTGTAGCATTTTTCAGACAATCTCTCTGTTAATTTTCTTTCCAATCAGTCAAATGTAGTCTGCATTAAGTTCTGTCTATCTATTGCTGTATCTAATCCACCTCTCCTTGTTACAACGTGAGCCTCCTGGTAATGACTACATTACTGGACAATCCGAGAAACTGTCTTGCCATTGAAGATAGAAAAAGTGAGACTCAAAATGAAAAAAAAAAAAACCATGACCAATTCTTTTTCGTTTTGTTTGTTGTAAACTTGATGGAAATTGGATATTAGTGATTGGATATTGGATGTTAAAGAGAAATAAGGTTTGGGCAAATGAACCGTCATTTTTGACCAATGAAGCTTAGAAGTAATGAACTGCAGCGTCCTTTAGTTGTCAGAAATGAGACTTTTTCATCAGGGACATGTACATGTACTTGGGGGGAATAAAACAGAAGTTTCAAACGATGTACAGTAGGATCTTCCCTCTCATGGCTCTGTTTGATTATCTGTCACTTCCCTATTACAGTTGCATTACAAGTGTGCTACAAGTTACTAAGGATGTATAATATATTTGTCATAAAAAGTTCCTGTTGCAGCGTGAAAGCCCAGCTCTTATCTTTTCTGTTTTCCCTGCTATTTTCCCTGCCACTCAGTAGGCCGAATGAAAGTTTTTGAATGCCTGTTGTGGAAGGTATTCCTTTGTCCTTGATCCATTACATAAACGAGAAAAAAGGAAAGAAATGATCATTTATACATCTATACTAAAGGAAGTGTACATGTTTTTATTTTATATGATTGTATTATACATACGTATATTTTAGTACCCTTTTTATTTACAATGTGTTATTGGTCGAAGTTGGTCTAGTTTAAAAAGAAATGCATTAGGTTGGAGAAATTAACAGTCTCTTTTTTTGCTGTTATTTACCTATGCAATGAGCAGAAAGAAAAAGTAAATGTTTCAATAATGAAAGTTTTATGAGTATCTGCAGGCAGAGACAAAGGGAAAATATGTGTTCTCTCATGGTTGTTTTTGTTTTTGTAATGGATAGTATGCTTATGCTTACTCAATGAATGGTAAGTGCCTAATCCAGGACATAAGGGGGGGGGGGGGGGGACATAAAAAGTAAAGTTGGCAAGGGTTAATTCTTGAGCAGTGTTATAGATACAAATGCAAGAAGTTTGGTATGGCATGTAATCACTGGTTATCTGAAGAATATTGATTCCAACCTTTAAAAAAAAACAAAAACAAAAACAAAAACTGAAGGTAAAGAAAATGAGCATTCAGAACAAAATTGCCAGAGTTCACTCAAATTATTTATGTTAACATCACAATATCTTGAAATTATGCTCAATCAAGAGGGCATCAAATTGACAGAGACCAAAAAGTCATAAGAATAGTAATAATAGTGATAATTATAATACAATACATTTATTAGGCGCCTAATACGAATGTTTCTATGTGCACAGTTTACCGGAAAATCAATACTTTATCCAAATTGATTAAAAATCCCCCCCAAAAGAGAGACAAAAATGTATATAATTCATGTATGATATGATAATATTAATAATGTACAATGTAACTGTCATAGTGACAGTCATCACTGATAATTGGGAAATATGCATCAAGGTACAGTATTGTTTGGTCTAATTTACAGATGAACAAATGCTCATTTCTGTTTTTTTCTCAAATGTGTATATACATGACATGGTAATGCAGAGGCATTTCAAATTCTGTGCTACAAGCTCTCCTCTCTAAAGTACTGGCAAGTTTTAAAAATGAGATCCCCAGCTTCATACCTGAGGACTTTTGTCTGTTCTATCTGCAAGCATTACTGTGTGGTACTTTCTTTTGCTTTATTTGACTTATTTTTTTTAATATATTTCCTTTTTTTTTCCCATGCCAGTGGCATGTGTAGATTTCTAATGGTCAGTGCCTACCTCAAAGTCTGTGGTCACATACCGGTCAGCCTGGTCATTGTGGTCATTCTTGCCATTCGTTTCCTAATGGCATTGGTATTAAATATCATTTTGTGCTGTGTATAGGACAAGTCTGATCCTGTCAGAGATATTTTTCAGCACCCTGAATGCAAGGGACTTTATCTGCAGTCACCATTATTGTATTTTTTATTTTTTTTTCTCCTTTTGGTTGGGGGAGGGGGCATGTTCTTGAGCCACAATAGAAACATACAACGTAAATCAAAGCTATAGTATAATATTTTGAACCCCCGAGGAAAAAGAAGAAAAAAGATATCACTTGACATTGACCGTTCTTTGTGAATAATAATCACATTTATCCAACAGTAATAGAGGCATGGACATGACAAAGATGGTCCAAATTCCTTCAATCAGGTATAAAAATGGGCCCAATTTTGATGAAGTATTATCATAGATGATTTGATTATATTTAAAAAAATTTGCTAGATGTTGAAATTCTGCTATTGCAGTCATTTAAGACTATACCGGTATGTAGGATTATGCATTCTCTACCTTTTACTTTTAGTGCACGATTTGCCAGTTCTCCTCAAAGGGGAATTTCACTTCAGATTATGGTGCTATAGAGTTATGTTGTTGCATGCAACTGTATAACTGATGGTGGCTGTACTCACTCTACCACAGAATGCAGTACCTGAAATCTTTGTTGCCAATTTGAAGTGCATTGCAATGAATTCCCTGGTGGCAGATCTAAAGAGTGGATGTGTAGTGATGCCAGAGTGTATGTTTTTATTATTATTATTATGATGATGATGATGATGATGATGATGATGATGATGATGATGATGATGATGATGATGATGATTATTATCATCATCATCATTATTTGTATTTTATCATTTTTATTATCATTCATTAATTTTTCCCCCTTTTTTTTTTGAAGGAGGGGGGAGTATTCTTTACCTCAATTTAAGCTGAAGCATTTAGGAAGGACAGGCAAGATGTGTGATGTGGATCAGATTATGTTTAATGGTAGGGAATGCCAACATTTTATTATGTCGACTAACAGCCCCTCCCCCTGCAGAATAAGGTAAATGATGGAAATCTCAGAGGGGAAGAAATGCAAAGGAAATATTGTGTCCAGCATCATTGTAT
The DNA here is from genome assembly GCA_033980235.1 of Diadema setosum. Classification (NCBI taxonomy): domain Eukaryota; kingdom Metazoa; phylum Echinodermata; class Echinoidea; order Diadematoida; family Diadematidae; genus Diadema; species Diadema setosum. Next base: position 9,799,971 of record CM067072.1, on the reverse strand, counting down.
GGATTCTCATCAAAAACTGTAGTGTGCATTCACTCGGGTCAGTGTGTGAATTTCACAATGCACTTCAGCACTTTTTGCATCTGCAATGTTCTACTCTGTAGGAAGTTAAGTGCAGTGTTTTGTAGCTTCTGTATTTAAAAAAGAATGCTATTCCAGACTGGAATAGTGGTCTTTGTTTTTGTTTTTGTTTGTTTGTTTGTTTGTTTGTTTGTGTCGAAATGCCAGCATGGGAAGGAAAAATACGTAGGGCAGAGAGAGTACATACTCCCAACACTTCAAATTTAAAATATTTTATGTGTGTATTTCATTACGCTTTTGGATGTAACGGCGTATTGCGTACAGTGTGCCATGGATGGATGAATGATGTGGGTTGTTTTATCTGTGAATGTATTAAGGCATCATCAGTTTCAGGACATGGCATTGATGCCTGCTGCAGGGAAAAAAGTGCATTTTTCCAAGAGTGGGAGTGGTGACATTAAATGTTTGCCATGTGTGATTAAAATTATCATACTTTCTTTTTTTTTTTTTTTTTTTCTTCCTTCGTCATGGACAATGGCTTATCTCGTCCCACACATGCCTTTGCCGACACACGAGATATCTGATTTTTGTTATGTAGCGATGTTTCTTGAGGCATATGCATTGGTGTGTCTTGATATAACCATGTTTTAATTTTACCAATGATGTATCATATATATGTCAGCTCTTGAATAGTATAACTGAAAACTATGTACCGGTATTTTATGTTCAGTTTGGTGCATTGTAAGAGAGGATATCCATGGAAATGTCCAACTCATCAAATGGAAAAAAGAAAAGAAAAGAAAGACCCTGTAAATGTTATGTTTTGATGAGAGGACTTGTGCACTTTTGTTCGTCAAAATTGTTTTGTGTCTTACTGCAAGCTTACACTGCAATTATTATCAGCCATTTGGTAAGCAAATTGTGGAAGTTATTGTATGTATAGTTATGATATACCTATGTAGCTATCATAAAGTTACGATTGTATGTATCGAAATAAAATCAATATTGTATTATTTGCAGGCATTACACGTGTGAAATCTTTTTATTATGCTTTTCGTGATGTGCACCTCAGGAAATTTGTCATTGGTGTTACATATGTGTGTTTATGTACATGTGTATGTGTGTGTGGTAAAGTTTGTCTAAGTTCTCATGTCTGTGGCTTCCTGTAGTATCAGATTAATGGAAATTTTCCCCAGAAAAAAAAAGAACAACAGCGAATAAAAAAAAATGACAAAACAAAAGCAAAGATCACTTACTAAAAGAAGTGAAGCAATATGTATATATAAAGTATGTAAGCGTCCATAGGGGGAATATATGCCTAAAAATGAGGTATCTTAAGGGGAAATTGTCGATTTCCCTCAAGGTTTTGACAATGTTTTTCAAAGCCTTATTATTGATCTGGAGCCTCTGGACTACTCCCAAGTAGGGAACAGATGGCATAGTGTGTATAAATTGAGGACTGTACCATTAATTCAATTTAGAGGAGATTGGCAGGGATGCAAAAGAATGGGTGTATATATTGGATGTGCATAGAAAATGGGTCATTGGGGGAATTAAGGTACAATGTATATCTGCTTTTTTTTAAAAAAGGTATTTTCTTAAATTAACATACAGAATTCAGTGGTATAAGATATTTTGTGCTTTTGTCACTTCAATTCTGCATTGAGCCCATATTAATGCATAATTTTTCAATTTTTTCCAAATATTTTCATGCTTTTTTCAAAATTCCCCAAAACTAACATTTAAATTTTAATCTGCATTTCCCCTTATGGCTGGAAATATATAGGGTTATATATATATATATATATATATATATATATATATATATATATATATATATATATTATATATATATCCGTTTGGTATATATCCGGCGGGAATATGTAGTTTGTTGAGGATTGAAAAGTGCTCAATGCTGTAAAGCAGAGCATATTAGGCGGATCGCGACAGCGTGAAACCGCCGGTAGCAGACAAGGCACCAAAACACAGGTACGCCCATATATAAATATATATTACAGTGTATTCATAGTGACAGCAATGGACTTTAATAACCAAAACATGGCATGTGTGTATATATATATATATACAATTAGGCATATATATATATATATATATATATATATATATATATATATATATGACCGTGCATCACAAAACAAACAAAAAGTAATGCGCATTGATTTTGTGTGTGGACTGAAAATAGGTGAAATGGGTCAACCTTGCCATTTTTTGAGTTTTTCATATTTTCTGAAAGAGCAAATCTTCATCTTTATTGTGCTAAAGTTTAGGATCATAAAAAAGGAATTTGCGTTTTTAGCATTTTTTCTTGAGCGCTGTCTGTAGGGAAATGTGATAAGATGTGTCCTAAAGTCCCGTTTTCATTTCTTAAAAACCCTTTGTACACTCAACTTTCAACTCCCTTTGTACACTCAACTTTCAACTCCAGTAACTTTTGAAAAGATGATGCTACTGCTTTGAAAGTTGGCATTAATTATGGAAAGAATGTGTTAATAAGGCATGCCCATTTTCAGCCTAATCTGATAATCCCTTCATTGTTGTTGCTTACTTTTTGTTTGTTTTGTGATGCAGGGTCATATATATATATATATATATATGTATATATATATATATATATATATATGTATATATATATATATATATATATATATATATATATATATATATATATATATATATATATATATGTATATATATATATATATATATATATATATATATATATATATATATATATATATATGTTATATATACATTGTACATATGAATATTATATGAATGGAATGATAGTGCATGTAGTCATATTTTGAAGTTGGGCATACAACAGCACAGAATCACTTGCAAACATGCGCACACACACAACTAGAGGCACAACTATGAGGCACTGGACATGACTGGGCAATTTCACCCACCAATCCTCCCCCCCTCAAAAACAAACAAACAAACAAACAAACAAAAAAAAAACAGCAGCATGCACCCATAAACAGTCTTGGAGGCACAGAAATGTATTTATTCTCACCATGCAGGTCAAAAAAAAAAGAAGAAAAGCATTTCACACTGTTGAAAGTGACAGCACTTGTTTTGTGAACAACTGTTAAGGTGCAAAAGTCAGAGTGTTGAATGCACAATCTTTCTAGCACTTACAGACTGATGATGTGAGATAAATAACATGAAATTAAGGGATGGTGAAAAATCTTTTGCAGTATGTATGTTATTCTACAATGTGAAATCAAGATTATGCTCAGTGCACTCCCGATTTACAGAACACGGTTGACATGTATATCAACATTCCAGTTCCAGCGAAAATAAAAATTCAGGCTGCAACATTATCGGCTCTAAGTTTTTATTGTTTATTTGTGTTTACAAGGAAACTTTGACATAACGAAAGAAAATGGCCAGTTCCGAGGACTTTGTTATAACAAGAGTCTACTGTAACAGCTGTGTAACTGAGATAACTTTCCCCACTGCCATGAGCTAAATTTATCCAAACATGCAACGGCATGCATGACAAAAATCACAAAGAGCTCACAAATTTGGAAAGAATCACATTACAACAATCAAGAAATATTGGTAGTAGAAATGCTATGGTAAAGCCTTTACTCAAATGTAAATTAAGTTGCGTCTCTTCCCATTACCGTATCACAATTCATTCCATCGCGCTTCAAGACTACCCATGATGTTTTGCAAAGTGCATGGTTTTAACCACCCTCTGAAGAAGCAAGTCACTTTCCTCTTTCCAGGTTGTGATACATATGGAACCATCTCATAAAGAGATAGTAATCATTGCAATCAAGCAAGAACCAAGTTTGTTACCTTGCTGTACACATAATAACAGTACAGTGCACTGCTACAACAAATACAGTTATAGCAAAATTCCTGTTATAATAAAGTGAAAATTTGGGCTCCTAAATCATCAATTGAAGGGGTCGGTGCAATATAGTGCTAACACACACTTTTGTTCAAATTGAGTAACACTCATTTTCATAATCCCTATCCTTCACTCTAACCTCCGTGAAAATATCATATTTGAATTCAACCAATAAGATGGTAAAAAATGCATGCATTCATGTTTTCATTAATGTACAATGTATGGACTTTCCAAACATTCAACTGCGATTATCTCCAAATGACTACTGTGTGGGTTAGCACTATATTGCACCGACCCCTTCAATCATTTATCTTTATATACAGCTTGTACTTCGATTTGTTTGGTTATAACAAAATTTCAATTCATGTGTATCATGAAAGAAAACTGCCGGTCCTGAGGACTTTGATATATTGGGAGTCGCCTGCACCTGAAATATGTGTACGTTACAATTGCCACCCAGCTCTTGAAACAACCAACCATAAACTAGCCAATGCAATGTGTATCAAGTTAACAGGATTGGAAGATTTTGACAGTAAGGCATAATGATAGCATAAGAGACCTGTGTGCACACATTGCATCAACAAAGAACTAATGTGTATGTGCTTCCTGCATATCTCCTCTTCAGATGATCCGTACACAAGTCCACATGACACAGACTTAAGTACTCCTCATTGCTCATCCTAGTTTTAAAGACCAATAACATTGACAGGGGCGGATCCAGGAATTCTGTAAAGGGGGGGGGGGGGGGGGGCGTGACTAATATTTCTGGTGCCACTTCCAAGTTTCATTTCATTTTTTTTCTTTTTATTTCTTTTGTTTTTAACGAAAATTAAAGGGGGGGGGGCGTGTGCCGGTTCCCCACTGATTGACATACCGTAGTCATATCAAAGCTCAGTTTTATGCACGCAGCATTGTACTGCTACATCACATACATGTAGATCATGACTGGTGGAAGAGAGAACAATATAGAATGCTCCATCTGCCTATTGTGAAATGATCACTGACCCTAGGAACACAGATGAGGAACATACAACCTCCCCCATTTGCATAAAATTTTTTTAAATTTGAGGTAACAACATTCCTGTACACTCACAACAAAAGTCCTCCTTGTTTGTTAAGCACATACTGCATTAGTAAGTCAAAGTACTTTGAGAATGCATATCAAAAACTTATGAAAAAAAAGGTCCTCTGTGCAGATAAAGATACTGTCTTCCAGCAGTCCAAAGACTGGTGATTCTAGAATACAGCTTCTGCACATATGCACTGCAAATATCAATTATAATACACTTGTATGTCTCTTGGTGGTGTTTTTTTTTTTTTTTTTTTTTTTTTTTTTGGGGGGGGGGTATTTTTTTTCAGCATTGCACAAAAATGTGATAAATCATTCTTCTCAATCACTGAAAATATTACCATTCTACTTTTAGGTACATCATTTGTGATTGTAAACACAAAAATGTTCTTCCACAGGAGAACATTACATGTTCCACCATCAAATACTTATACAATACATGTGTAGGCCATAATATGTAGGTTACACGTATATCTGTACAAACACTGGAGCTGAGCTCAGCTAGTAAAGCATCATACAAGTCTCTACAATTCTGAGAATCCATGTTTCATATGGATGATGTTACATAGCGGTAACATGTGCAAACATATTCTACATTTTTCCCATCCTCTGTCACTACAGCTAATGACAAGTGGTATCGTAACAAAAATTTGCATCCATCAAAAAAAATTGAAAAAAAAAATTGATTATGTTAAAAAAAAGAATGATTACAAGCAAAACCTTGAAAATTTGTCATCCAGGCAATGACATGAGACAATAATACAGAGTGAATGCAACAAAAATTTAGTGAATTGCTTCTTTGACACATGATACCAAACTGAAACCTATCTGTTTTTCACCAATATTACACTGGACTTTTGCTTCTTCTTTTTCAGTTCGTTTTTGCTTAGTGCAAAACTTTCTAAGATTTCAGCATGATATTGCTCATGCAATTCTTCTGAACATCCTGTTCCTACACAAAACTGCCCACTTATCAAACTTCCTACTCAAAAAATCTTTAATGGATATTAACCAGTTCTACAGCTGCACAGTACCATTCAATAATCAGAACTGTGATACACTGCAGTTTTCCAAATTTCAGACAAAGGCATGCAGAGCAACTGCATGAATATCCTATCAACATCTTTCATCCAAGCCACATTCAATGCAAAACATTGCACACAAATTAGTCTCGATCAAACTGAAGAATCTCCTTCTAAAGACATATCATTCAAATGCTTCAAGCAAACACATTCCACAAAGCCAAATTACATTACGGTGGTGTTTGTCCCTGCAGTGCTTCGAGGAAGAAAATTGTGGTGGATTATTTCTTCTCTGATTAAGAAATTACTTGCTCCTTGAGCACTGAAACAACTCTCTTCAAAGAAGTCCACTCCATCACTGTCAGTGGCTCCATTTGGATAGATGCTGCCAAATACGATTTCTAATCCAAAAGCACTCAATTTCTGAATCATCACCTCACAGCTGCTCCTCAGCTTTCCATTTCATTTCCTGCAGCCACACAGTCTTTACTTTTCGATGTGATCTGGGCACGGGTGCGTGTAAGGCTATCTGGTGTGAGGCTATCTGGCAGAGGCTTTCTTTGCATCTGCGATCATAATCCTCTCCTCCTCTTCCAGGCGTCGAAGTTTCTGCTCGTGCTTCACTTGCATTCTCTTCCTCAAGTCTTCCAACTCTTGCCTCTGATTGGGGCAATATGAAAGGAGCGATAATTAAAATTTCTTTTAATGACATGACCAAATGCATGCGCACATTAAACATGGAAATGGGCTTCGTTTTATTTATTCACATGATTTGTCTAGCTGATCATTGCATTTCCTATGAGCTGTCAATTTCTTTTGAACTGTGTTTCACTTTTACTGGGAGAAAACAACTGCAATAATTGACAACGGAGCATGATTGTAAACACTTTTCTACTCCTTTTCACTTGTAGGAGTCAAGTCTTCGACAGTAGACATTTAATTTTGCCTTCAGATGATTGGTGACCCACTTAATACCCGATTTCCTGATTATTGTTTATTGTTGTCATTGTTGTTGTCTGATTGACATTGCAAGAATGGTTACCCAGTAGATATTGATAAAATAAACTAAAATTCTAAAATTCGTATTGATATAAAGGAAATAAAGTAAAAGTACCAGGTCAACTGCTTTTTATATATCCAAAATACAATAAACTTTGAAGTTTTAAGCAATTTTGTCTCTTCCCAAATGTAACATTTTGTTTTACTCTCTGAAAGAATGCTTAAGTGTCATGTTTCACTGTTAAACAAGTCTAATCTACAAACTGGGATAAATATTGTGTACATTACAAGTCGAGAGCTCAGCATTTGCCAGGCTACAGATCTATCTTCCATTTCCTGTTCAACTCCTCTATTTGTACTTACATGCATCTTGCTTTCTGGAGGATACATGTCTTTCTGTTAGGGAAACAGAAGATGAAATACATCAAGTCTGATTACTTTGATGGCATTTAATATAAGGTATATCTAAGAATATGAAATTCATTTTGGAAAGTTGGACATGTATAAAGATCTTCTTGGTTAACTACTGCATGATTGATAGATATTTTGTTTGTTTGTTTGTTTTCTTTTTTAAAATCACAGTTCTACCTTATGAAATCACATTGATTTTGAAACTTGAACTTGGAATGTGTGTTCTCTGAATATAGAAATTTTATCAGAGGGACAGCATTTCCAGAGCTGGGAAACCCTGGAATTCATCAATGTGCACATGATCCAAAGTATTACGTAATTTCTTTCAAACATTAATATGTGATAATATGGTAAAAACATGCATTCATTCTCTACCTCTGCTTCATCTACAAGAACAGTGTGAATAAATTACATTCCTTCCAGTATGTATGAACATGAAGTAATTGACTCCTGATAGTCCAATTACAAAATGCAATGCAATCTGAACTGGTTTACCCACGTGGCTGCATATTCAATTTTGAAACATAAACGTACATATTGTTGCTGGGGTGACAAGACCTTGTATCTGCAATTTTGGTGAAAATGACTTTTTTTTTGATTAATAGTCAAATAATGGGTTAAGTGATGTCCTGTCCAAATTCCAACTGTCTTACTCTAAAAATGAAGCCACCACGGCATGTCAAAGGAAAGGCTATCCCATTCACTATAGTGCTTTGGCCGCCATGTTTTTTTTTTGCTCTCCTGAACATTTGACATTTTGTAGATACGAGGTCTTGTCGCCCCAGCGACGATATGTAAAATCATCTTTCCAATTCATGGAAAGTGTAACATACCACTTTCTGTGACACATATTTCTCAAAGAGGTCTGTCTGATTGAAGTAGTAGAACATCGCTACAGGAAACATTACATAGATTGACATCTGAATGGAGACATAAAACAAAATATGCAAAGAAAACCAAAGAAAGGTTCCACATAAATGACAAGAAGTTTGCAACTATTACTAAAGTTCCAGTTACAACTGATACAGTAAAATCTAAAGCAAAAAGATTTTCAAATTCAATCTGTGTTCTGCCATGTAATCTCTAAATGTGAAAGAAAAAAAATAAATGATCACAATAGTTTGTGATTGTGACAAAATGTATTTGAAAGATGTTGAATGCAAAAGATGTGGTAGAACTGCAAAATGCCCACTACCATATCATCCTTTTGTTTCACTTTTGCATGCTAAACATGTATATAAGTGTACGTTTAAAGTTTACAGAAATGTTACTGCTTATGGATTAAAATATTCAGATTTTTAAGAATGAATGTCAATCAAAGAGGTCTAGGGGCCATGCACCATTTACCTTAAAATGACTCTTTAGCATTCTTGATATTTCAGGTCACAGAATTGTATTTTAATGTGTTGCAGATTTTCTACAATGCCATTACAATCCTACTTTATAATTATACTAATATAATAAAATTGCGATAACATATTTCTTTAAAAGTGCATTAGACATAATGAATACCACATCTATATTAATTTGCTCACTACTCCCCATACACATGTTAGTGATTTCCTGGCATTTGTATGTATTTGAATATATCCCTTTCAGGTAGCCCTTGGTGACAGATTCCCCTCAAGCCTCAGCAAGTTGCTAGAAGTTTGTGTGTTGTTGTTTTAACGTCATATTTAAGCTCATTCCATTTCATTCAAACTCACATAACATACCGATTACCAGTTTATGCAGTATTACTGAAGATACAAATGCCTTTTCAACATCTCAGTTGTAAGTTGCACACAGAGGTAGACGATAGATCTAGATGAAACTAATCCAAAATCTGCTACACTTCACTTAGAGTTTTTTCCTTTCAGCACAAAGGGGGGGGGGGGGGGGGGGCCTTTGGACGAAGGGTGGGGTTCCAGTCAACGCGACGCGACCCAACGTTCCCAACGCACCCTTCGGCAAAACCGGGGGGGCTTTGGACGAAGGGTGGTATTCCCATTAACGCGACGCTCCACCACCCAACCCACCCTTTCGGCACAAGCCTCATCAGACAGCTGAATTCCTAGGACTCCTAACCAGTCCATAGGTAGGTACACTTGTTTACAACTTTCAGGTCAATGCCTAGCATGTTGTAAGTTCCTAATATTGGCCGTATTGGGTTTTTGCTCTAAAGACTAATGCCAATGGGCTAAGGCAAGGGTCTAGACCTAACGTTAGAGTAAACAAATAAAATTTACTAATGTTAAACTAGCCCGAGCAGACGCCGTACAGCCGCTGGGCTGTAACTGTGCATATAGTTAAGGAAAGAGTTCCTTATGTCCCCCCCCCCCCCACTAATTTGCACAAAATAAATAACTATTTTTTTTTGTACTAGACTAATAAACTAAATAAAGGTTATGCCATGCCCTTTATGGGAAGACTTCCTTTTGAGACAGCCACCCATTGTACGCGGGACCCCTGTGATTAGGGTTAGTGTTAGGGTCAGTATTAGGGTTAGGGTTGGGGAGGGGGGGGGGACATAAGGAACTCTTTCCATAGTTAATGACATGTTAACATAAGTAGGATCTGCATAGTGATGGCGCTCACAACCACACCTTCGATTTCAATCGGTGGCAGTGGGACTACATTCAGTACTTTGGCCCACAGTCACACCGTCTTTGCAAACAGTTTCTTGCACATCATAGCATTACTAAGTTTCAATATATCATGCACTGTACCTTGACAACTTCCAGCTTCCAAGTCCCCATTATTACAAATCTGGATCTAATCTGATGGCTGAATACTACTAGCTTTTTCGTTCCTTCCCTGGTCAAGTTCGATTCGCCTTCGAAGAATTGCGCAACACAGATGGCTTGCATCAGCAGGATCTTCATGTCTTTGCTTGCTTGCATGCGGCGCACGCCAGCGGCGCGGGCCAGTTGACATACCGCTGCCTGCCGCCGCCGCTGCATAGTATAGACGGCACATGTTCCGGCGCGCGGTCCGGTCACAGCGCCCCAAGCTAAGGTTAGCGAATGCGAACTGGGGAATTGCGAAGCCCTCATCACACAAGCCATCTAAATGCACATGCATCGCTGTTGCAATCTTCCTTTTCATTATTTCATTTGATGAGGCCAGCAGCCGAATACAGAGAGCCCTGTGTACGTTTCTGATCAAAGATCGGATCTTCCAAGAGACAGCAGAGACAAAACTACACTGAGAGTTCGGCTGCGTAAGTTTCATAATCATGGATTCATGCATAGCCTGTGCTGTGTAACCCCGGGGCGCTCCTTGTACACAGTTGTCAGTGATAATCAGAAGTTCTAGGCCTATGCCCTAGACCATGTATACTGAGTTAAAACTGGAAAAGTGAACTGAGCTGAGTATAGCCTGTAGATGGTAAAGGCAAAAGTCCTTCTGTGAAACATGTCTCACAATCCGACACTTCCTTGTAGAACCCGACTACATCTACTACTAGTATGGTTGAGGGGTCTAGATATCGCGCACGAAAATTTGTGATGCTCTTATAATAAAAATTATTCCACAATCGTACCTGAATTTCTCAATAAATATCACGAAAATGCAGAAAAATCACCTCCCAGAATCTCCTGATGATACGATGACGGAGTAGTGCGCTGTCGCCGTTTGTATGTCGGACTTAATTTCATGCGTTCAATTTCTCGGGGTATGTAAACGTCGCGCAGCTGCCCTATGTAGTTTCATGCGTGAAAGTGTCTGCCCCTCTCTGCAGCTGAACGTGCTTCGGCTTTCGTAGAATATTATAAACGATCGATCGAACAAAATACGAATTCTATCGGCTACGATCATACGAACGAGACAAGCGAGACGACACGTCTTGGCTACAACATCCTTAAAAAAGATTTTAAGCTAAGTTAGGTAAATTATTAGTGGAAAAGTGAGCAAAGAAAATGGGATTTCATCGGGATTCGAACCCGAGACCTCCGGATTGCTAGACCGGTGCTCTACCGACTGAGCTATAGAAAGCCCTAGTGCAGTGTTCGTCCCAGAAACCCTTGATTCTCAATGCTCGGGTGGTCAGAAGCTATAGCAGTGTGTTTGTGTGTGACACACACGCACACACTTGAACCTGGCATAAACCCGAAGGATAATTCAACTTGGGGATAAATGCGAGGGATCACCGATGTGATGCAGCTTTTTGAGTTTGTAACAAATAAAGACAGAATAAACTGACCAGAAAGAATATAAATTATTAGTGGAAAAGTGAGCAAAGAAAATGGGATTTCATCGGGATTCGAACCCGAGACCTCCGGATTGCTAGACCGGTGCTCTACCGACTGAGCTATAGAAAGCCCTAGTGCAGTGTTCGTCCCAGAAACCCTTAATTCTCAATGCTCGGGTGGTCAGAAGCTATAGCAGTGTGTTTGTGTGTGACACACACGCACACACTTGAACCTGGCATAAACCCGAAGGATAATTCAACTTGGGGATAAATGCGAGGGATCACCGAAGTGATGCAGCTTTTTGAGTTTGTAACAAATAAAGACAGAATAAACTGACCAGAAAGAATATAAATTATTAGTGGAAAAGTGAGCAAAGAAAATGGGATTTCATCGGGATTCGAACCCGAGACCTCCGGATTGCTAGACCGGTGCTCTACCGACTGAGCTATAGAAAGCCCTAGTGCAGTGTTCGTCCCAGAAACCCTTAATTCTCAATGCTCGGGTGGTCAGAAGCTATGGCAGTGTGTTTGTGTGTGACACACACGCACACACTTGAACCTGGCATAAACCCGAAGGATAATTCAACTTGGGGATAAATGCGAGGGATCACCGAAGTGATGCAGCATTTTGAGTTTGTAACAAATAAAGACAGAATAAACTGACCAGAAAGAATATAAATTATTAGTGGAAAAGTGAGCAAAGAAAATGGGATTTCATCGGGATTCGAACCCGAGACCTCCGGATTGCTAGACCGGTGCTCTACCGACTGAGCTATAGAAAGCCCTAGTGCAGTGTTCGTCCCAGAAACCCTTAATTCTCAATGCTCGGGTGGTCAGAAGCTATAGCAGTGTGTTTGTGTGTGACACACACGCACACACTTGAACCTGGCATAAACCCGAAGGATAATTCAACTTGGGGATAAATGCGAGGGATCACCGAAGTGATGCAGCTTTTTGAGTTTGTAACAAATAAAGACAGAATAAACTGACCAGAAAGAATATAAATTATTAGTGGAAAAGTGAGCAAAGAAAATGGGATTTCATCGGGATTCGAACCCGAGACCTCCGGATTGCTAGACCGGTGCTCTACCGACTGAGCTATAGAAAGCCCTAGTGCAGTGTTCGTCCCAGAAACCCTTAATTCTCAATGCTCGGGTGGTCAGAAGCTATAGCAGTGTGTTTGTGTGTGACACACACGCACACACTTGAACCTGGCATAAACCCGAAGGATAATTCAACTTGGGGATAAATGCGAGGGATCACCGAAGTGATGCAGCTTTTTGAGTTTGTAACAAATAAAGACAGAATAAACTGACCAGAAAGAATATAAATTATTAGTGGAAAAAAAAAAAAAAAAAAAAAAAAATTGGAAATTTAGTGAAAAATTTGTTTGAAATCTAAATTTCTTACCTGCTTCCTTCTCATTTTTAGCGGTTGTCAGGAATGTTTATTCCATGGGCGTATCGGCAAATTTTGCGCTTAGTCTTACGCGTATTTATGCTTGCTATACGCAGTTACGCTATGCGCGATCATTACGTCCCTGCGCGAGACCTAGTACCCTTACTATACTCAGTAATAGCTTTCAAAGTTGCCTTGGGAAACTTATCTAAAACACTGTTTTGAATCTACATTTAACATTAGCCCAAAGCGACAGCATGAACCTCCTTGTCCTAGCAACTTAGCAAGCCTTGAGAGCTATTAGATTCTAGGCCTATAGGCACTACTGATGGTTATGTTTATTTGTTTGATTGATAAGAATATTTAACACTGAAATTTATGTAAAAACTTGACCTAGATCTACGTGATTGAGAAAATCCAGCACTATCAAATGCCGTTATTCCCTTTTCAATTCAAAGTTTCAGTGCAAAAATATTGCTGTCGAACTTGCGTGGCCTCTTTTCAGCTCCCCGCGGTGCCGCTCCTTTTTTAGATCGACCGCTGTTTTTACATTGACAATGCACACAAACCGAGTTGTACTGAACACCGTTTTGTACGAAGCTTTTTAGAAACTTCCATAGACATTACATTATGATTCGGTTAACCCGTTGTGGACGGTTTGATTTTGCTACAACACGCATTTCACATAGACACCTGCCGGAGTATACTCGGGACTCGTCCTCAACGGGTTAAAGGGGCATAGTCCTGGTAATGTAGAGGGCGCTGTTGATAATACTGCCGATCACCGTTAGCATTGATACGAAGATTACCGAAGTTGTCGAGCTGTCATCAAGAGTAAAGTGCGTAGGTGTTGCTAAGTAATGTTGCCTTCGTTGTCTTCTCTGCGCATCGCGCAGTCTGTAGTAATGCCAGGGTGCGTGCATAATATATGTGGCAACTTCTTCGGACTCGGGGAAGTGGGCCAAAGCGTAAGCGCTAAAGAGGAGTCGATAGCGTAGGTCTCTATAGGAAACTTGTGCCGTGCGCCCGCGTACGCATTTGACTAAAACACCGGGACCATGCACCTTTAAAATATTCATTCGAAATTTTGTCCTTGATTCAAACCATTAATGAACAGTGAATTTTTCGCGTTTTCCTGCATATCCTCATTAACAGTCGAAGCCAATCCATTTTTATGTGCTCTGCGCGCAGTGCAGAGACTCCAACCCAAAGCACCTTCTGATCTGGAGATTCTCCCGTCTGAAACCCCTAGCAAACGCGAGACTCCAACTTGATGTGTGCGAAGCGCGAAGTTCCTAGGGTTCTAGATGCTCTCTTGTGCTATCTAAGGCTTATTTTTTCAACATACGATAGAAAGAAGTAAGAAATCCCTTCCAACGGGAGACAAAGAGCCAGGGCGGGAGAAATTAAATCTCAAACGGGAGAACGGGAGATTTTGCAAAAATGGGTTTTCGGCGGGAGATCTCCCGTCGAAAACGGGAGAGTTGGAGTCTCTGCAGTGAAGTGCGTACTAAGAGTTCTGTGCGCCAGTGCTACGCGATCGGTTTAAAAAAGGGTGGTCATTGTGTAGTACAGCTACCATACTAAGTACATGCTTCTCTCTGATTGATACTCAGTACCGTATGCATTTCTGTGCTTTGTGTTTGCTAATCTTCAACACAGAACACTTTTCCATGACTTTTACAAACAATAATAGTTTTATGTTAAACTACCTGGCTCAAATTTTGTCCTTCTGCTGTCTTACTACCTTTTCAAAAATAGTTGATTGATGAGCCGACTTCCAGTCTAATGGTAGCTGTCTGTTTTCCAAAGAATAAAGATAAGATCAGCTGTGCTACAATATGAGCTAATTCTCATACAGGATATACATTTCTGATCCTAGATATTTATTGGGCTTTAAATTACACAACTAACCACTTAAGCACTTCTTTGGACGTTGTCTTTTTGTGATCTGATGTTTACTGCCATCTGTATTTATACTAAGGGTCTAGTCAGATTACTGATTAGATACACTTTCAGGTGTTGTTTTCTATCTGAATTACAACCAAAAGCCTTTCGCATTTCATTTAACAGTTTTCAAAGGTCTGCTCCTGCATGCACGATTAAAAAAAAGCCAACAACAAACAAACAGGAGAGGATAAAACCAGGTTAATGAAATTCATAAACTGAATAAAGGAAATGTTCATAATCATAGCTACATGAATTTACAGATGTGAGAGATAAAATTCTTTAGTTTCAACTCTCTCTGGTATATACTAGAGTAATCATCTCTGTTTGCGACAAGGGCCATTTCATTCATCAATTAGACAGCCAAAAAGCGTCAAGTGTGCTTAGTCCTACTTTCTATTATTTATGTTTCAGTTTCAGTTTAGTTTCAGTTTAGTTTCCACAAGTTCAGGTAAAAACATATAAATATACAATCAATCAGTTCTAACACATACATATAAATACAAACCAAAAATTATTTTGGATAAGTACATAATCACAGTTAAAAGTTAAAAAGTGTGTGTTCAAGATTGACATAACAATTAGAATAAATGGTGGAGGAAATCAGCAGTAGGCCATTGGCCTTTCGAGGCTGATCCCATGAGCAAATATACAATATTAAAACTGTATGTCGTTATACACTGTTTCATAAATCATGAGTCGCATAAAAAAGAACCGGATTTGCAAAAAATAAGGACAAGAAAAGAACATCCAAAAGGAAGGAACCAAGACATACCAAAAAACAACCATAAAAGGGTGGGACAAAAGGACGGGCAAGAATTATAATTAAATGCAATTGAAAAAAATATGTTTATACAGTTTGTGCATACAATATTCTATAAAAATATGTTTTCAGCACATATCTCGTTAAATTCCAGCTGTGATTTTATTGTTGATCTTTGTTTGTATGTACTGCCTCTTTGTTGCTTTTTTTTTTCATGGCCCTATAAAAGTAGTATTTAATATCATCTATTACTATGCTAAAATATGCAAAAATCTCTGTCATCTCATTATTACACTTGTATTATGTTTATATGTTTCTGTCTGTTGTTGTGTGTTATAACTCCACAGGAAATGGCTGGTTGTCGTACAGTAGGAACGCGGCTAAGTTTCTTGATCGCAAGACCCAGTTACATCTTGCAAACAGTATGCTGCAGAACGAGTGTGCAGTGCCCTGTCAATGCAGCTCAACCCTTTCGGGCTTCATATCATCGTCATGCACAGATGATGAATGGAGGCCACGTCAGACAGCACAAAAGTCTTTCACCGCCTTTCCAGCAATGCATCAAACATGAACACTTACACCCGTGCCTCGAAAGATACATTCATACCTCAAGGCCCAGACATGCACCTCCGTTGGCACTGTGGCTAGCTGTAAAGACTTTCGCCAAGACTGCTGCAATATTGACAGGGAGGTAAGGGTGCATAAGGGAGCCCGGACATTTGCTTTGAAATTGCTCTTTATTGGCTTACATGTGATTTGCAACCAGTTGCATGTATACTACAATTGTATCTTGTCAGTGTTGTCCCCAATCTCATCTTATACTTACTACATACTAAATATCTGTGAGTGATCTTTGTTATAGACACTGTATACCAAATTGTTAAGTAAATTATAGTGATAGAGCTCCAGGCTTTCAAGTAACAGGTGTTTCCTTAGAAATCTTGTGTCTGTTTTTCCCTTTTATGTGAGCAGTTCTCTATGAAGGTGGGCAGCAATTTATCTAGAGATGATACACATATTTCAAAGACTTCATCAAATAAGCCTGTAGTGTCATCCATAAATATGTGGTAAAAGTGATTAGCAAGTTTGTTTGAGCCCAGCATTGTTAATACAGTATGTCTAGATACATGTATGTATATATACATTTTTTCCTTTTTTTTTTTTTTAAAGACAAGCCATTAAATTCCTAATAGTTTTATTGAATTTATGATCAGAGTAGAGATGGCAGTCCATTAAAAACACATTAATCAGAGGTTATATGCTATTTGCTATGTGCAACTGGGTCTAGGGCAATTACCCCCTGGGCAACTACCTCAGATCCATCCCCTTACCCTTACATTAATCCTAACCCGAATCCTGAACCTAATCCTAACCCTAACCCCAAACTCTCTATTCTAAACCTAACCCATACCCTAATCTTTACTTTGACCTTATCACTAACCAGTATTGAGCCAGGGGGTAATCACCCTCGGGGGGGGGGGGGGGGGGGGGGAGGGGTAATTGCCCTGATACACTGCAACTATTCATTTTGTAGTGATTATGCCAACTGCAGTCAATAATTTGTCGATGCTGATTGGTAGCCATGCTCTGATGTTAATATCCCCCCCCCCCACCTCCCCCCCTCCGTAGAACACTCAGGAATCGCTGGAAAAGACACCCAAAGCACAAACACTTGACAGTCAGGGAAAGACTGCATGCCAACCGAGGCAAGTTGGCAGCTGGACTGGTTGGAATGTTGGCAGCGGGTGTAGGGTACTACTGGTATCATATAGACTACACACCACTGACCAACCGGCCTCGTTTCATCATCTTCAATGGGACTCAATTTCAGAAGATCGTCGAAGACGAGTACAAAATGGTGGGTTGCTTCTCCCCCTACTCTGAAGTGAAACTCTGACTTGCCTGAATTTGATTTAGATGAAAGGAATGAAACAGCTAAGAGTGATTAAAGTTTCTTTGAAATCTGACCAAAAAAACATACAATTGTAGGAAAGCTTTGAAGAACCCAAGTGTAAATGTTTTCATCAACTAATGATATCTGTCACTTTGAATTGTGCGTATTGGCGTATTTGATTCGGCAATGATGTCTTGCCACTGTTCTGTCACTGTATTGTACATAAAGATGTATTTGCTTTTTTTTTGGGGGGGGGGGGGAATTCAGCAACTCTAAACCCCACCCAAACAGATTCATCATCGCCAGATAATACTACTAGTAACTCAAGAATAATATGATTTGAAGTATACTTCTTACTTCTAACATTCCTGTTCTAAAGTTTTTTTTTTTTTTTTTTTTTTTTTTGGGGGGGGGGGGTTGGGATGGGGTCGGAGTGTTTCAAATCTCTAGAAACTTGTGAGATCCATAACGTCATTATCTCATCTCTGTGTATCCTACTGTCACCCAAAATCCTGTTTTGGTAATAACACATAGAAGTTTGGGATTTCTGAAGATTTGTTATTTTTCATAAATTGATTTTTAATGAAGCACCCTCCTCTCACATCAGCTATACTTTCCCGTGAGCATACGCGGTGAATAGGAAATTATCAGGGCAAGTTCTCATGTCTCACAGCCTAAAATTCAGGAGGAGACTAATGCAAAATTTGCCAGAGTGATGCTGACGGCCATGAACAAATCAAAGCTTAGATAAGATCGTAGCATTTTCATTCCCTTTTTGTGTGTGCATATATTGTATCTTCAGAAATCCTTGGCATATTGATACAGGCAGAGCTTGACATTAATGCTGGACTGGTAGCCTCGTGACCCGGTTTCCCGGGGTCACTGAAAGTTAATGTCGGGCAACCAAACTTCCATACCAGCTATCTTTTGGTTGTCCCATCTAGTAGCTGAGAATCAAAGTGGATTGTTATGTTTTCTTTTATTCCGGGCCACAACATTTCTTTTTCGGCTACCAACATTTCAAATCTAAGGTGACCCTGTACGGCCACGAGAAAAACAGATTACTGTAAAACACGCTATATTCGCATCATGAAATTTTCGCGAATTGGAGCCGACAACCTTTTTCGTGGCATGAAAATTTCGTGAATTGCCACGGGCATTCAGTGCATATAGTGTAGACAAGAACTTTCGCGTGCATTTTATTAATTTCACGAATCTTGGCACTCGCGAAATTCGTGAAATTAAAATGCACACGAACATTCCTCATTTTACAGTAGCTTCGAACCCTGGTACAGTTGAAGGCAAATCATTTCAGAAAGATCAGGCATGTAAAAAATGAGGAGATATCGACGAGATAATCATGTAAAGAACTGTATATGCCATATATTTCAAGAAGTTTGATTTTTGTGAATGTGCTCTTCGCAAATTTTAATGCACACAAAAGTATTCATTCTTATCCCAGTGTGAATGTGAAGTGACAAGTAGAGTTCTTCATCCATTCCTGTACTCCACAATCATGAGTTTAACCACTTGCAAAATAATATTTGTTGGGCAGTCGCAAGTTGCGTAGACACTAATGTCTTTGGATATCAAATCAAATGTTATCAATGATATCAAATTAAGTCTTCTCTCTCAGAGAGAATCAGAGCCTGAGTCTGCTTTCTTGGCAGCAGCTGGTTTTATCAGCAATTGTATGTTCTTGTTCATGCTTAAATATGATTGGATTATACTTTCGCAGAGAAAGATCTGTAAGCCATTCGAACTGCCTGACATCTAAGGAGCCAGGTTTACTGCATGCCAAATCTGAAGGGAAATAGTACATTTCAGAGGCAGCAAATAAAAGTGTTGAGCTTGACCCCATATAATGTTGTCTTGTGGCTGGTTTTTGAGCAGCACTGCGAGCAGCACAAAGACGACTTTGTGCCGACGAGTCACCCAATTTACGGGGTCATCACCGACGTCGTCACGAGACTGATCCAGGGCAATCAGGACGTGGGACAGATCCGCAACCAGACCTGGACCATCCATGTGGTCAACAGCAAGAATGGCAATGCATTTGTCCTACCGGTCAGTCCAAAGCTTTTGTTGTAAATCAAGATTGACAGTTTTACTTGCCCAGGCTATTCAAGGGCCCCTAAAGACCCAGAATGTGTTGTCATATCTGGGTCTGTTTCTTGAAGAAGTAGATTATGCACATTTTGTTTTTGTTTTATGTTCAAGCCAATCAATTCTTGATGATGCCATATATACATTGTATGTAGTGACCATTTGCTAGGCCTCCAATTTTCACCAACTTTATTCATCTATGTCATTCAGTATGAGATTAGCAGGTGGGAAATTAAAGTTTAAAACTACCTGGGGATTGAGCTATGGGTAATGATAGGCTTCCCAATATTTGCTCTGTTTTCTAGCCATGCTGCAACCGTTTTCTTGGATTGTATACAATACATAATTCACTTTGTTGAGTTGTAGTTAACTGTTTGAGAAAAAAAAAATAGATGTGATATTGTGACAGCAGGAATAATGGTTTTTTGTTTTTCAAAAGCTGCTTTGTACTCATCTTTTTCCCAGGCTTCTCATTGATTCATACTATTGCCATAAGGAAATCACCGTGGTGCCAGCAGAGTACTTAAAAAAATCACTTGTTTTGTGGATGACCAATCACAGTCTTTATACTTGTCCTTGAAGGAGATTTGTCACAACTTGGTTTTGTTTGCCCTTTTGTCACAGAATGGTCACATCTTTGTCTTTGCTGGCGTTTTGGAGATGACGGATAACCTGGAGCAGCTGGGCACAGTTCTGGCTCACGAAATGGCACATGTGGTACTTAGCCACGCTGTAAGTCCTGCCTGGCTGGCTTCTAGAGCTCTGTAAAGAGGAATGTTCTGTATTGCTGGTTTTGAAACAGCTTTAAGATGGCATTGACTCCCTAGCTCATGTGCTTTATATTGTGGCATTTTCGTGCACCTTTCACGATACACGATAACATATGTCATGTAAATATCTCACATGCCACAAGGGTACGTGAGGAAATGAATAGAAAATTTGTTGATATTAGAACTTAAAACCTGAGTGTGTTGATTGGTTCTATCTGCATGTAGCTGCCCAGATCATTATGTAATAAAAAAATAAGGAATGTCAAGAAATAGGAACAACTAGATATATCGCTATGGCGACTGATATGCCTCCGCCATCATGCATGGTTCTCCTAATAGGTCTATAGTACAATGTCTTGACAATGTGTGATGACAGTTTCACACAATTGGCAAAATATTGAAATGACAGGTTTGCCACAAATGTGCTGAATGTTCACTTTCCTAGAACTAGGTTCAATTGGATGAATTATTCAAATGTCAGAGTGCAGGTATTTGGGGAACTAATGATTTCTACTTGACTTTTGACCCTTTTATAAGTTTATGCTTTGAGTAATTTTCAAGGTATTGAGAAAAAGTATAATTTCAGTATCAAATGGGAAAATAGCATTATCTAAACCTGGTCTTTGACCGTTGACCTCACAGTTCCACAGAGAATCACTGTTAGGTAGAACATGCATAAATATGTAAGTTTCATGATGATACCTTGAGTTACTTTCGAGATATGGAGGAAAAAGTGCAATTTAGCACTTTCACTTGACCTTTGACCTTTTGGCAAGAAACTTCCCAAAAAATATATATTGGGTAATACATGCCATACATCCAGTTTAAAAAAAAAAAAAAAAAAAAAAAAAACTTCAGGCATATTGCATTTTAAGGAAAGTAGTGATATTTTGAGGAGTTGACCTTGACCTTTGACCCCCCTGACCTTTGACCTATGACCCCCAACTTCCCTAGATAATCACTGCCCATCGGTACAAGCATATATACTAAGTTCTATGAAGATACCTTGAACCATCTGCGAGATATGGAGAAATATGTGGAATTTCAATTTTTTTCACAAAATAACCTGTGACCTTTGACCTTTGACCCTGTGACCCTAAAATCCACACAAAGTATTATCCCCCAAGGATATACCCTCATACCAAGTTTGATGTAAAACCACCACACGGTTCGTGAGATATCGACAAAAACAAAACGGGACGGACGGACGTACGGACGGACGTACGGACGGACGGACGGACGGACGGACGGACGGACGGACGGACGGACGGACGGACGACCCGAAAACATAATGCCTCCGGCCACTTCGTTGCGGAGGCATAAAAATCACTTTATTTCTTGCAATTGCCACTGAAAATTCAATAATGTAACAGTACAACTGCAGCCAATCCAACTGTTATGAAGTGGGGCTCTAGTAGTAGTGGTGATACAGTATGTATGATGTCTCTTTAATAGCATGTAATCTCATACAAAGTAATTAATGTGTAATATATATACCTGGTATATAAGTTATATTTATATTATGCATCTGCCATACTTGCAAAGTCACAGTGATATATAAAGTGTATTTCACTATGAGAGATCTATAGTTATATTGATATCACGTATCTACCATACTTGCATAGTGATATATTTCACCGTGAGAGATCTATGTATATACTTACTACATGTATATGCTATACCTGTTGGTTTTTTGTAGGCTGAGATGGTAAGCTTCATGGAGTTGTTTGACTTCTTCATGATCGCTGTTCTGACCGCCCTCTGGACGTTTCTCCCTAATGATGGTATCGCTCTTGTGGCAACGTGGTTCAAACAGAAAGTCATTCAGGTATGCAATTGTTTTGTCTGTGTTGTGTATCTGCTGCCTCGATTATCATCATTATTTAATTATCAGACAGGAATGCCACTGAATGTCATTGACAGCCAGTATACCAAATTAAATCATAATCAGTTTTACTGTGCTTTGAATTATTTGGCTTTACTTCTATAGTGCCTTTATTTTATTGAGTATATAATATGTGACTTTAAATTGTGACAGGACAGTCAAGATACTATATACGCCATATATTTAGTGAGTCTAAATTTTCGTAAATTGGGACTTCCCGACGTTTTCACAAGTGGTTAAATGCACGATCGTGGAGTACTGTACTGAATGGAGAAATGTATACGTGTATGTCACATTCATATCGGGATCAGAGTCAATATTTTCGTGTGTCTGTAATTTCGTGAACAGCACCTGACTCGTGAAATTCATGAAAATAAAAACCTTGAGAAATATTTGCCGTATACAGTAGTCAGTCTTAACACTTGAGAATGCTTTGTTCTATCTCATGCTGTTCTTCGTTGTTCTGTTGTTGATATTGTAGTTTTATCATTACACACTGTGCTGAAATATAACAAAAAATCTTACCAATTCTAACCTATCATTCTCTTTGCCGCATTTCCTTTGTCATATATCACACATGTTTCAGCTTTACCGAGCATAGGTGAAGGTTGACTTCATGAAATGAAGAGGAGCTAGTGAATCTACATCCGATATCATTGTGATATACAATAGACTCCCATTATAACAAAGTCCTCAGGACTGGCAGTTTTCTTTCGTTATATCAGAATTTCATTATAAATCAAACAAACAATAAAGATGCATAGAGTGGATATGTTGCAACCTGAATTTTTACTTCGTTGTAGCCAGAATTTCGTTATAACCGTGTTCGTTAAAATGGGAGCGCAATGTAGAATGATCCAGTTTCAAAGGCTGCACTTTGATTTTCAGTTTGTGTTGATTTGTTCTCAGTGTGCCTCATTGCAAATGAAATGTGGGATGATTCTGCATCTCCTTTTCTTTATTTCTTTTCCTTGCCTTTATGTCTATGTATTTCTTGCCATCACTTCATGATTCCTATGTGCAAGCCTCTTCTCTGCTTCTGCCACTTGTAGCTGCTGATCCAGATGCCATACAACAGAGTATTGGAGACAGAAGCAGATGAAGTTGGACTGATGTTAGCTGCAAAGGTAAGCCATTTTTTTTATTACACTGTATTATTATCATTATTATCATTATTATTATTATTATTATCATCATCATCATTATTATTATTATTATTATTATTATTATTATTATTATTATTATTATTATTATTATTATTATTATTATTATTATTATTATTATTATCTTTGTCATCATCATCATCATTATTATTCTTCTTTTAGAGGGAATATTGTACCATCATTAACTCTGAACAGTTCACAAGGGAATAAGAAAATAATTGTAACAATTTTTCTCACAAACACATAATCGATGACAAAGTCATTCATTTATGAGATTATTTTAAAGACAGAGGGTGAGGGATCAGAAGTAAATATTGATTGTGACATCAGTGCCAGTCTTTTTAGGTACAGTATTCTCTAAGATAGATTCTCTCAACTACTTTCAAGTGTGGGTGCAAAGCAATTTGAAAGCAAGATGATGCACAACACGAAATATTTAGATTATGTGCAGATAACCTTTAATCGGAGACAGAATGGTATGGTTCTACAAACCTTTGATTTTATCCAAAATGAAGCATACATTGTAAGTGGAACTAACGTGTGCAAGAGCCACAACTCTTGCAATGTAAACATGCCTCTTAAAATTAGTACTGAAAAGTGGAAATTTTCGCGGTGTTGAAATTTTCGCGCATTTCGCGCAACCAGAAACTAGCGCGAAAATATAACCACGTGAACATTTTTGCTTGCCATGTGTTCCCGTAGTTGATGTCTTGATTCCGCGGAATTAAAAACACGCAAAACTCTTCTTACCCGACCGAGCGAGAAAAATTAGTCGCGCGAAAATATCCACTTTTACAGTATTTGAAATCTGTGAGTTAAAGGGATCGTACAGTTTTGGTTGAGACCTAATTTCAGGTTTCTAACATTTTTTGGTGAAATAATGAGAAACCTCTTATGAAATATGAAAGAGCATGTAATTCTATCCTATGAGGAATTCAATGTTTATTTGATGAAAATTGGTTTTGAAATGGCTGAGATATCCAAAAAGAGCGATTCTAATAAAGTGTGGGACTCACACTTTATTACGACCACTTGGTTTGTGGATGTTTCAGTCATTCCAAACCCGATTTTCATCAAATCAACTTTGAATTCCTCTTTAAATGGTATGCTCTGTACTATATCCTAAGTGTTTTCTTGGTATCTCGCAAAAAGTTAAAAGCCCAATTCTCATCTCCACCAATGCTATACCATCCCTTTAAGGCACAAGGAGTTGTTACATGATTATAGGTCAGTGTCATCTTATATCTTATCCCTTCCAGAGCTGCTTTGATGTGCGAGAGTGCCAGCAATTTTGGGAAACAGTAGAAGCCAAGCAGACGGCCATGGGGGAGGCGGAACCTCTTGAGTTCCTCAGCACGCATCCTTCTCACCTCAAGAGGGCAGCACACATACAGACATTACTGCCAAAGGTGAGCAAAAAAATAACCAAACTGTGATAGGTTTGCGGATGTGGTATGCTGTAAAGGCTTATATGGTAGCTCCTGTCTGCAAACTGAAAGCCATGATGTTAATCATCAGGGATTGTTGGTGGGGATGGGTTGGGTGGGGGGGGGGGGGGGGGTGTAGCATCGAAATGGTTTCAGAGTGATTGGTAATCCATGTACTTATTTGGTAATGTTGTGACAATGTCAATGATTGCTACATTGTTAGTGCCATGACAACTTGTAATAAAAAAAATAAAATTGACTATGTAGGCATGACTTTTGTTTACCTTTTATACAGCCAATACTAAGACAAATGCTGCTTTTTTTTTCTTTTTTGACTGCTGCTGCTATTATGGTATGCTATACATTGAAATATATTTAGCCTTTTTTCAGCTCTTGCATTTTTTTTTCCTGACTAAAAGAATTATATGTTCCTCTGGTATGAAATCAGTTCCAATTTTTACCCCAAGAATATTGGCTTCAGAACAGCATTTGTCTTTGCAATTAGATATTGAATATTTGACTTCCCTTTATATTTCCTTCTATATCATTGCCCTCCTCTGACATCACAAATTGTTGTAGTCATCTCATCTAGCAACGACAGCACTCAATTCTCAACAAAACTTCAAAAATTTATTGGAATGGATTGTCCAATACCTTCAAACCTCCCTCTTGCATAATATTAATTTTTCTGCATTCATTGAATCCACATGTATGTATGGGGGGGGGGGGGTGGGGGATGGGGGGGGGGATCCCCCTTGAATGATACATGTGTTGGATGATTTCAGTTTACATAAGCAATCATCACCTCAGTAACACAAAATGTACTTCCCTATTGCCAAAGGTTGGAAGTACTGGTATCCACCCAAACTGCCTAGAAAACTACCAGTATCTACCCAACTGCCTACAAAACTACCAATTACCTAATACCAGGACAAACATTCTCAAGTGGGACATTACCCTCATACAGTTAACTCCGAAGACAATTGCCAGTGGGGACAAAAGGGCATCCCAGAGAGTAGAATTAGATAGAGGGCCATTTCTGTGTAGTATTCATACTTGGGCAGTTATATTATAGTATATGTAATATTCATACTTTGGCATTTTACTAGATTGTTATGGCCCTGGGTAAATTGCCCATTGCTAATTTTTTGGGTGATTGGGGTGGGGGAAGATATATTGTTGTGGAGTGCGTAGAATAAAATTTGACAAGAGTGATTCTCTTTCAGTGTGGGTGTGGAGCAAGGAATGTCAGTTGTCTCTGATGAATTTATTTTGAGAGTAATTGTGTGAGAGTGTAGAAGTACAAGTTGGAGTGATGAAGGGGGGGGGGGGGGGGTTGAATGGGAAGTTGCCCTAGGACCAGCAATACCACTGATCCAAATACACTCTCATTCACTGGTTGTAATTCAGGAATGAATATTTGAAATAACATCTGCAAGTTTCTGTTTATTTCATTGTGACAGTATATTGACTGTCGTGGTGTATTCAAGTGAGCAATATCTGATGACTGCGGTGACAAGTTGAGACATTGTAATGAGATGTGTTCCTCACTTTGTGTGCCATACCAGGCCCTGCAAGTGAGACAGTACTGCAACTGCCCTCCGCTCCCGATGAGGATATCGGGCAAAGCCAGAGCAGCGATCCGGGCTCCCCGAGCATCAGCAGCAGTGGAGGTGGCCGGTGCATGATGGCTGCTAGAAGGTGGATGCACGCCAGACTCACCAAGTGGAACTCTCGCAATCGCTGAAGTATGATGTAAACTGTGCAGCTGGAAGTTTATGAGTACAATTTGTACAGTGAACTCCTGTTATACTGAAGTCCTCGGGACTGGCATTTTTCTGTCGTTATATCGAAATTTTGTTGTAACCGAACAAATGAGCAATAAAAAAAACATAGAGATGATAATGTTGTGGCCTGAATCTTTATCTTCTTGTAACCGAAATTTCGTTATAACCGTGTTTGTTATAACGGCAGTGCGCTGTGTGCACATATACTGTATACGCCTTATATTTAGTGAGTAAAATATTTCACGAATTGTGACTTCCCCACAATTTTGTGAGTTGTTAAACCGCGATTGTTGAGTCTAGAGCTGGATGGAGAAGTGTGTGTGTGCATGTCAAATTCATGTCGGGTCAGAATTGATATTTTTGTGTGTTTTTAAATACGCAAATACAGTAGCACCGGACATGTGAAATTTGTGAAAATAAAAACCTAGTGAAATATTTGACGTATACAGTAGTCAGCAAAGCTTTGTCTTTGAAAACCTTCCTCATGGATTGCAATGTGCGTACTTAATCTGGAGGTTTTCTCACAGGCAGTGAAGATTTTTAACTTGAGAAGTTCTTCCAGGCAATGAAAATTTATATCTTAACCCTATTCTAATGGGGGGGGGGGGGTCAAATTGACCCCCCCCCCCTCGACGTTTCGCGCCCTGATTCCGCAACGCGCAAAGATTTTGCCGCGTCGTTTCATGACTTTTTTCATTTGAGTCTCCCGCATACTTTGAGACTAAATTTGCGACGTCCCGGTACACCGTCTGAAGTTATGCACTGTTTTGCATATGCATGTCAACCCGAAAAATGCTCGAATTCATGATTTCGTGTGCAAATCCAATGCAAACTGTGTTTTTTTGTTTAATTGATATAAATTAGATTATTTCAACTTTTAACCATTGAAAATAATCAATTCTAATGTAGATAAGCTTGAAAAAGTGCCTCCAACAAATTTTGGCCAAAAAACAATAGAAAACAAAAGATAAAAAAAAATAAAATAGATAAGAAATTAACAAAACAATAAAAAACAAAAGAAAATTATTTTGATTGCGCTATTTTTTTACTAGAAAATTGTTTGATGTGTCTTGAGGAACTCTGACACAAAAATTTAATAATCCTTCAGTCTTTTTGATGGAGCTATAGGTGAAAATATGATTTCATGCGTTAATTTGCATAATTAATTTATTATAAAATATGAGATCAAAATTTTTCTATTGTATGACCATGTAATCTTGTAGTTGACATCCGGCTCTATGTTCAAGCAAAATTTTGCGGCAATCGCGCGATCGGCGGCCGAGATCTGAAGGGGGGGTCAAATTGACCCCCCCCCCCCCAGTAAAAACTTGGTCTCAGTCTTCCCAGCAATTCAAACTTTCAGACATTTAATGAAATTTGTGAAATGAACTACATATTGATCAGATCGAGATTATACTACCGTATTGAAATGGCAATGTGTGTGTCTTGTGTTTTTACAGTTTTTAGCCCAGTTCTGTGGATAAGTTTCAAATGCTGCACTCAGAGTTTACATTTTATACTTCTGTAGGGGAATTTCGTGCTAAACTGCCTAACAATGACATTCTGGCAGTCTCATGGGGACAGCACAGGGAAAACTCGTTATCATGACCTATTTAGGACCACTGAAATTTCCTTGTTTTATCTTGTATTTCCTTATACTGTATCAAGGATAAAAACCAAAGAAAATGAAAGGAATGAGACCTGAGAAATTTCCTCATTATATCTGTTATCTTGGTTTATCTGACCTCGTTTTAATGAGGTTCCGCTGTATTTCGGCTTTTGTTGTGAGAACCACCAAACACATGTCCCTCGCATTTGCACCTATTTGTACGGCAATGATCATAAGGTTGCCATAGCAACTGGAGGCAATAAAGGAACTTGCAAGGAAATATACAATAAGTGCTGGTTTATCAGTATAGGAAATACCAATGGAATAAAGACTTGAAAAAAAAATGTTTGCCGGAAGTAGCGAAGAAAAAGGGAGATAAAATTTATGTAGGAAGTGGCAAGGGCCCCAAATGAAAGGTATTCATGTGTAGATGTTTATTTTTTTATGCGAGTGAGAATATCATGTAGTGAAATGATATGTTTTTAAGGATTCAATGCAGTTATGTGGATTGGTGCAAGTGTGTCCCTTGATTAATTGATTGGCCAAAGTCACAAAATGTCAAACTTGTTTGGTGTGTGCCTTTGACAGATATAGAAATCAAGATGCGTGCACTGGAACCAGAGAAATTTGCTCAAGAACAATGGGCAAAATGAGATATGAGTGTATGTTGCAATACCATGTCTTATTCAGGAATTGATATACATGTAGAATATAATGACTTGCATGCTACTAAACTCAAATTTGGACAAATTCCATCCAGAATAGCACTTAATATTAGAAAGAATTCAATGAAATGGTCGCATGAAACAAAATGATTCTTCCATGCTTTGTCAATATTGCTTAACTTTAAGAAATGATCTTGATGTGTGTTTCATAATACCATCAAATTTTTCATGACAAATTTTAACATCTTAACTCAAAGGTTACCTACTTCAGTGCTGCAGGTGGTATATAGGACAAGTCGCTAAAATTACAAAGGCCTACCTAGATGTACTTGCATAAACAATGTACTAGTATTGGTGAATGCTATTAATGCAAGATTAAAAGGACAGGAAAGGAAATAATGACAGTTTTACCGGCAATATTTGTATGCATGTTGTTCATCACAGGATTTGGCTTTACATATATAGCGATATGCATACTCATTTTCCTCTTTCAACCCAAGATGCTGTCAAAAATAATTTTGCTAGTTTTCTGTTCTTGTTAATACTGAAATAATAATAATATGATAATAAAGTCTTATTCATCCAGGGTTGCCTCTTCAGTGTTGCCACTGCTCTACCAGAGGGCCCTGCTATTATTATTACCCTAGCGTTGCCAGGTACCCATTTATACACCCGGGTCGAGAAGGACACAGTGGGTAAAAACATCTTGTCCAAGGACATAAGCACTTGGCGGGATTCGAACCCGGGTCCTCCGATCAGGAGTCGGGAGTCTTATCCACTATGCCACAGCATCCCACAACAAATCTGGGAAGTACTCTTCTTTCTGCACTGATTCAACACAACAATCATGAACATTCAGACATGTTCTAGTTTTGCAGTAAGTACAGTAAACCTTGTTTAAGTCGACTCCAGATAAGTCAAATAATCAGATAAGTCAAATAAAGTTGAAGGTCTTTTCAAGTCCTCTTCTCTTTATATTCTATTGATTTTAATCTTTCATTAGTCGAATTTTCTTTTAGTCAAATCTGTTTCTTCAGTTCAAATGGATTCAACATAGGCAAGGTTGACTGGATGTGAAGTAGTATTATAGTTTGTTGTCTTTAATTTATGATGTATTCACCATCGGATTTTCTTTCAAGCGTCACTTAGTGGGCATCAGATTCAAGTGTGCAACAATTTTTAGAATGTATAACAGTATTTTAACTGAAAGGAATCATGCCTTACCCATTTGTGTACAAAGGTCAGCTACGTAAGGAAGAGTGTGTAATACAAATATGATGAAATACACATAAGTCTTAACAAAAAGAAGAAAAAAGGGTGTGCAAGTGTCCATGAATGTAAATGATGCTTTGAAATTTCAGAATGAGTGTGAGTTTGAGTTTGTGGTCACTGTGGAAGCATTGGAATGCTTACAAGCAAGAAATTATGGGACTGAAGCTCCAGAGGAATGGGAGGTATTAAAGGACAAGTCCACCTTCATATACATGTGGATTGAGTGAATGCAGCAATATTAGTAGAACTTATCAGTGAAAGTTCGGGGAAAATCAGACAATCCGTTCAAAAGTTATGAATTTTTAAAATATGTACGCCGTCATTGCTGAATGAGAAGACTACTACAGTGTATGGTGTCGTGCGCAGAGCGATAAAAGGAAAATATCAAAAGAATTTCCCAAAGGTTTATTTTTTTGGAAAATGTGCACATTTCCTTGACTTGTCACTGACGTATATGTTAAGGGTAATATTATTCCCTTGCCTTCTGATAGAGGCAAGTCAAGTGTTCTTTTATTATGCGAGAAAAGTGAAAATATATTCAGTTTTCTTACTGTCTTTATACTGTATCGTTCTACACATGTGACATCGCAAGCTGTAGTAGTCTTCTCAATTCTCATCCAGCAGTGACTGAGCAGAAACTTCAAAAATTTGTAACTTTTGAACGGATTGTTCAATTTTTCTTAAACTTTCATTGCTGTGGTCTAGTGATGTTGCTGCATTCACTCAATCCACATGTCTGTGAGGGTGAATTTGTCCTTTAAAGGATGAAGTGTCTTGGCCAAGGGCACTACGTTACTTCTGCCTCCAGTGGACTGAAACCAGGGAAGTCAAGATGAAAAGTCTGTGGTCTTTGCCACTGAGCCACAAGGGTTTAAAGGACAAGTCCATCTTCATATGTATAGGATTGAGAGAATGCAGCAATATCAGTAGAACACATCAGTGAAAGTTTAAGGAAAATTGGACAATCCATTCAAAGTTATGATTTTTTTGAAGTTTTAGTGCCGCCATCACTGGATGAGAAGATTACTACACCTTGTGATGTTACGTGCGTAGAATGATTTAAGGAAAGTATAAAGAAAATTCGACATATTTTCACTTTTCTTGCATAATTATAGAGCACTTGACTTGCCTCTTTCAGAGGGCAGGAGAAATAATATTACCCTCGACATATATCACTAGCGAGTCAAGGGAATGTGCACTTTTTTTCAAAAATGAAATTTTGTGGAATTCTCTGTATACAATGTATTTTCCATATTATTCTACATGTGATATCATACACTGTATTAGTCTTCCGTATCTCATCCAGAAGTAACTGAGCAGAAACTAGAAAAAATTATAACTTTTGAACAGATTGTCCAATTTTCCTCAAACTCTCACTGACTGATGTGTTCTACTAATATTGCTGCATTCACTCAACCGTTATGTATATGAAAGGTGGATTTGTCCTTTAAAGGAAGTTGAGATGATGTTGATACATAAACAGCTGATATTTTCAAGAATCACTGCTGGGCCGTAACTTTTAAACATTTAACATGCAAAAATATCACCATGTACTGTAAAGTGGTGCACACTATGATAGCCTCAGTGTCAAATCACAAAAACGAGATCTTGCAAAAATGTCTGACATCCGCAATCACAGAAATATTTGAAGGTGAAAACGGCTTTTATACATTAAGAGATGATACACATAGGACAGACAGTACAGGCGTAATAAGGAGTACAGTAAGACAGAACGATACAGTACCGACAGAAGGAGTGATCTACTTGGAATACTGACACACTGGTCTGTAAACATCTAATGATTACTGTAACCATGGAGAAGCAAAGGTCAAAGTTCACGTACCAAAATTACACTGCATCACTGCGCCACTGGATTACATAAAAAATGGACCCTCCCATTTAGGCAACAGATATCTCTCAAATGTTGATTACACTGATAATATTTTGTTTTTGCATCAAGCCCAATTCCCTTCTGATAGAAAGCGAGTGCGAGCTATACCTCAGGTGATGAGGGGAGTGAAAGCCAAATACAATGTATACATGTTGTCTGATATTGAATGCAGCAATACTGCTATAACACATAAGTGAAAGTTTAAAGAAAATCGGACAATCCGTTCAAAAGTTATGAATTTTTTAAGTTTTGGTGCCGCCACCACTGGATGAGAGGACTACTACAGATCATGGTGTCACATATGAAACACAATATAAAGAAAATGTGAAGAAAATCTAACATTCTCACTGTTCTAGCATAATGAAAGGGCACTAGACCTTTCTCTCTTAACAGGGGGAATGATATTATAATGATATCAATAGCAAGTCAAGGGAATGCAAGTCAAGGAAATGGGGGTGCTGTGGCATAGTGGATAAGACTCTCGACTCCCAATCGGAGGACCCGAGTTCGAATCCCGCCCAGCGCTTACGTCCTTGGACAAAATGTTTTTACCCACAATGTCCCTCTCGACCCAGGTGTATAAATGGGTACCTGGCAACTCTGGGGTAATAATAAGGGCAGGGCCCTCTGGTAGAGCAGTGGCAACACTGAAGAGGCTACCCTGGATAAATAAGCCGTTATCATCATCATCATCATCATCATAAAAGAATAATTGTGGAATTGCTCTTTGCGTTTTCTGTATAGCATTTTCCATATGTGATGGCATAATGAAGTCTTCTCATTTGATGGCCACGGAAAACTTTAGAA
This sequence comes from Diadema setosum, assembly GCA_033980235.1. Classification (NCBI taxonomy): domain Eukaryota; kingdom Metazoa; phylum Echinodermata; class Echinoidea; order Diadematoida; family Diadematidae; genus Diadema; species Diadema setosum. Next base: position 9,767,011 of record CM067072.1, on the reverse strand, counting down.
ATTCACGACCTTTGAATGGATTGTCCGAATTTCCGCAAACTTTCACTTATGTGTTGTACTATTATTGCTGCATTCAGTTAATCCACATGTATATTTGGGTTTCATCCCCCTTACATTTCAAGTGCACAAAATGCATTCGGAACCGAGTTGAATATTTAAATCTATAAACTTGTTTTCCTCAATTTAAAGGTACTAAATTATTTTGAAATGTAGGCCTACCTGCAGAGCAAACAAAGGCAGTTGTCAAAACTACCCCAGCAAACTTTAGCTTACATTTCAAGTGCACAGAATGCATTCGGAGCTGAGTAGAACATGCCAATCTATAAACTTGTTGTTTCTGCATTTAAAGACCCAAACTATTTTGACCTGCAGAGCAAACAAAGGCAGTTGCCAAAACCACACCAGCAAACTTTAGCTGCTGCCTCCATTGCTCTTTGTCTCACAGAGAGAACTGGGAGGTGAGATCTAGTTATATTTAAAGTGACGACCGATGGTGATTTCCTGTTCTATTGTGTTCAATCGTGATCGGAAATGAAGAGCTTTGTTTTTCTGATTGCCTAAACACGTGTGCGGGATTTCCCACATGCCACTATGCTAGCCTTCCTGCGTCCTTGTCAAGCAACGCAAACCGTGCCGAGAAAATTTGAATATCTGAATGCTATGTAATGAAAATCAACCCCTTCAGATTACTTTTGTCACAGGTAACGGTCAGGTGGGTTGTAGAACAAATGATATTTTGTCCTGTCCAGCATGATTACGTACATACTGTCACTGATAGGATGTTTTGCTCATTAGATGTCCGTCTGTAGTAAGGTGTATAAAATTGGTCAAGACTGAAAGTGGTCAAGGCCCTACAATGCCTTGCACAAAGAAAATAATAAATCCGATGTTGTTTTCTTTGTGATGATAATGTTGTTTAATATCGGTATTGTTGATTTGATTAATATTGATAATACAATACTATTGTGATCTTTATTATAGTTATTGGCATCATCATTACTATGGTACTGAGTGTAAAACAGTAGTGGCACCTGTAATTTTTATTCCTCTGATAAATGCCACGGCATTATAGTCTTTCAGGGCGCTCATTCTCCCAGCCGCACCAGACATAGGGCATAGAAAGATTCAATGCACTAATTGTCTTGCCCAGGTGTACTGCGTGCGATGCAGATGCAGTGATCAGATTTTGAGCAATTATAAGACTGTGAAGAACAATGGTGGAAGGTTATTGAACTTTGTCAATATGTATATTTGAGTAAAATTATAAGTTTAATCATTGCATTTTTCAGTATTTGTACACTACATTTAGAGTTTGAGTTGAAAGTGTTCGTGTTTGATTGCAGAAATGAGCCCCCCCCCCTACACACACACACAGAAGAAGAAGAAAATACTGACATGATTTATGCGAGCGTCTATAGGAATAAAAAATTGCTCAAGGCAGACTACAATTTCAGATTTTGAATCATTATGAGTATTGCAGTAAATGAAACAAAACTGGGCTGTAAGCATTTCTGTAATGTTGAATTATGTCTGCAGTGTTCTTTAATCTTGAATCAAGAGTGTGACGTCAAGGGCTAGAATCTCGGGATGCTGTGTGAATCAGATGACATTGGATACAATGAAGTTCTTAAAAGTGAGTAGACCCCAGTATACATAAATAGCCAGGTAATCTAGTATTAGCGAATTCATGCAATCGATGTGACTGTTTAAACGTCATTATTGCTCATGCTTACTTTCTTTATCATTATCAACAGATCATATGATTACGATGACGTTGTTTCAATAGACCTGAATAATCTTCCGAAACGACCCAGGACATCTTTCCCTTTCATTTTGCATGATGTCAAACAGGTAAAGCTCACGTTTTAAATAAAATGCATGGAAGGATGCCAACATTCTATAGCACATGACACTTGATAATAATATATTGTATACGTCGTTATGAAGATATAAGCTTACACGAGCAAAACTCGTATAGAGTTTCTTGCAAGCAAGACTACCTAAATAATTCTATAACAGGGCCTATGGACAAAATGGCTTTGATGATGTAAATACAAAGAAACAATAAGATGATTTGCTGCATTCAGATGGGTCGCCTCAAATTATCTAATCACTTTGATATTCCATTTTGCACAGACTTTCACGAAGCTGTCTTCTTGTTTCATTTTTCGTTCATTATGACTCTTTCTTAGCATATCTCGATAGACCCTATTACGGTGGCTGTATCACTTATACGGCAACCATGAAAATAGGTTACTGCTGTATTCAAATCTTGTGTTTTTCTTCATCTTTTAATGTTGTCCGTGAAGCCTAAATTTCATGAAATGGAAAGCAGTTAGTCTAGACCTCATGACGGAATAATTGTTGCTAGGTTGTGCATAACTAAAAAAAAAAAATGAAGTGAGAAAAACAGAAAATCTGAAAAAACAAACAAACAAACAAACATTGAAAGTTTATTCACCTCTCCATGGGTCCATTGCCTTGTAGGGCTTACATTGGAATTGCTCTTTTTTCCCTATGATTTTGTGATTATCATTTCATTCCAGCAGTGGAGGATTTAATGGTCATTGATATTGTCATATTATCTACTAGTCTATCTATGATATGACAGATAGGATTTTTTTTTTTTTGTCTTTACCTTTCGTGTACATGTATAGGTAATGATGCCTAGTGTTGTGAAAATGTTTACGTGTAGTTATATTAGAGACACTGGCGCATTTTCATCTCAATTATATTCAATTTGCCTGTGGTGATTTTGATCGATATCACTCTTAAATAGACAAAGTAAGCCCAACTATAAAATAATTACATTTAGGTTTGTTATAACTATACGCCAGTGTACTAACCCAACATTTACCGTTATGCATGTATGTTTTATTTTATTGAATTTGTAAAATTATTGAGAAAATGTGTCGGTAATTTACCTTAGATTGGGGCCTTGATGAATTAAATCTATTTCGTCTTCACGAATTTGAATGTGCTTCCTTTAATTTAGACCATGCAACATGATGAAACTGAAAGTAATGCCACTCGACCGGAGCCATCATGTCTATACGAGAATGACCATTTTAGCCGTTCACGCTTAGTTTCAAAGACCCGAGTTATGTAGGTCACGTACACATTATGTTTCCATGTATGTATGAATTATGTTAGGTCTGACATTAACTCTCTCTGTGGGATATGTGCCTCCTTTAATTTAGGCCATGCAACACATGAAAATGAAAATAATTTCACCCGACCGGAGCCATTACGTCTATAATACGAGAATCACCATTTCAGCCGTTCTACCTTAGTTTTTTTTTTTTTTTTTTAAACCACGTTAGGTAGGTCCCGTACACATTATCGTTTCCATTTTTTAGATGTGTGAATTATGTCAGGTCTGACATTAACTCACTCGGTGAGACATGTGCTTCCTTTAATCTAGACCATGCAACACAGAAACTGAAAGTAATGCCATTCGACCGGAGCCATTATGTCTATACGAGAATGACCATTTCAGCCGTTCACGCTTAGTTTAAAAAAAAACCAAAGTTATGTTGGTCACGTACACATTATGTTTCCATATGTATGAATTATGTCAGGTATGACATCAACTCTCTCTCTCTCTCTCTCTCTGTGCCACATTGATATCATGTCCATAGACATGTGTGTAAAATTTGAGCACATTTTACTCATTGGCAAGAAAGGATTAAGGAAGGAAGTGACCTTCGTTTGCAATATGGGCGTGAGTGCTGATTGTAAAGTGGATCGGTATAATGGTAACGTAAAACCTTGACGCATCGGCAGGAAGGCGTTCTTTTTTTATTCTTTCACCTTTGACATTTGCGCTCATTCAAAAAGCTGGATTTGATAAGCTGACAAATTCCCCCAAAACTATCTCCGTAAAAGGAACTAGCAGACAAGAAAAAAAAAAAACTGTTCTAAAAGAATTAAAAAAACATATGAAATACTTCTGAAATTTGCAGCGTAAGAATTTGGCAAGCGAACTAGGTCTCTTCATCCCACTTGCTACAGGAGGAAATCCTCGCTGTGAGCACGGATAGCGGACGTTCTTAGCACCGTTTCCTCATTTTATTTTATGGCTGTTTTCGGTAATAGACAAAGTTCTTTATTTTCAGATAGTTAGTATGCTACATGTACTGTCATGAACAAAAGTTTTCTTTTTTTTCATGCTTAGATACCATGTAACAATGTGGAAAAGCATGTTATAGTCCGTAAGCTCTGCGAGGCGATGTTATCGCTGCACAACCACTATGCAGTTGGTTTGTATATACAAAGGAAAAAAAGATGATATACATGAATAGATACATTTAAACTAATCTTGAATTTACCAATTATAGTTGATATTATAAGAACATCAGGCTCCCAGCAACTCAGAATTGAATTCTAAAATGACAAATTACAATATTTTGCTTACAAGCCAGTTTGAACTCGAAAGTAGGCCTATAAAACCGTCTGTTGTAAACCCTTTTGGATGAAAATACTATATCTATATTCTAACTCTGAAAATGGCACTTAATTTCAAGGTATGTCACAGTCATTGGAGTGTTACAACTATAGGAATACATCTCGTTGGAGGTGTTGAAGACTTAGTATGCAATGCATCACTTCACTTTCTTCATGACGCCAAATATCTTCCACTGCTTGTAGCATCTTTCAGTGAAGGTCATCTTTTGACTGTTTTTCCCTCTTTTATTGGCCATGTTCATGATAAATGCCATGAGTCTATAAAAGCCAGTTCGTGTTCATTTTCTTTTTAACAGTTTGGCTTTGGGGTTAAAAAAAAAGTCAGGGACATTTTGAGCTTGGTTCGCTATCCTATAAAGTAAAGTCTACATGAAGAGGAACTCAATTCCATGTCTAAACAGTGTAATCAAAATTAGGTTGTAATGGTGTAATATATATATATATATATATATATATATATATATATATATATATATATATTATATGTTATATTTATATATATATATATATATATATATATATATATATATATATATATATATATATATATATATGTGTGTATATATATATATATATATATATATATATATATATATACTTATTTATATATATGCTTATATTCTGAAAATAAACATGGGACGCATGGCAACAACAACGTATCTGCGGAGAGGAACTTGATAGATTGAAATGTTACTATAAAATCATGATCTCGGGCAAAAGTCCGAGAAGCGACGGGAGTTCCTGTTAGTGTCATGGGCACTAAACTATAGTTAATGTGAATTTTTTTATTTCTTTCCCTCTCTCCCTCTCTCATCCAAAGGGAAATCATAAATGGTTTCCCACTATACCGACTATACACTCTTTATTCGAGACTTTGGAAGACTTTTGCGGCACACGTGTATGAACTGACTGGAATTTTACGCTTGTATTAGCGCTTCAGGTCGAAGAAAAACAAAATTAGGAACAACCACCAAATATTCCTGATAATTGAAATCAAACCATGAGTTTGATACTTTTTTACTCTCCCTTTTCTTTTGTTTGAAAACAGCTTGGTACGAAACAAATATTTGAAAAGTATCAAACAAACAAGGGTGGGCAAATCTAGAAAAATTTCATTGTTACAATTATGATTCGTCACCATCAAATATCAGGAGGCAACTATATTACACGATGCATCCTTGTGTTGATAATAATAGGGCCTACAGAAACAATGTCCTACCCACGCCAGACCGCAAGTTTTTGTGTGAGAGTAATGTTGGTTTAATGTATTTGTGATTTCAGTTTTGCATGAAAAAAAGAGACCTCGGCCAAACACGAAACTAATATTTACCCGACTTATTTTTCTCTGAGCAGAGTGCAGTCATCCTCGTTAGTAACCAACGACGAAACTTGACCGGGAATATCGCCACTGTTCATGAATAAGTCTCCAACCGCAAGCGACGGTGTATCGTTTTTGATCAATCATGTGTTTTACTTGGACGGAAATTACGCACAGAAGAATGACATGTTCTTTGTCCATTTCTCTCACTGACACAAATGCAATGGAAAGACACTCTCAAAACAACCAATCAAGAATGTCAATATTGGCAGAAATAACGCAAGCGCTGCTGGAATTTCAAATAAATTCATTGTATCCATAATTGGTGCGTGGATGGCAAACTAGATTTACTGAATGCACACACCATTGTTATTGTTATTGTGTCGCCGTGATATTGTAAATCGCGTATACCTTATTGTCATTTCTATGTAAACATCAGTCACTGGACCAAGAAAAATCTTGTAACTGTTATCTGCCCAGAGAAAATGAATGCCATTGAAAATAAGTTATGAAATCATACACGTTATGCCTTCACTGGTCATTAAAAAGAAGTAGTCAAGGCGCTAATTCCTGTAAGAGGCTTAATTAAGGAGTTCGTTCAACCCTACCCGCAGAAAAGGTTTGACCAGACAAGGTGGTAGATGGGACCTCTATGAACATCCCCAGGTAGTATGTGGTTCCAAATTGTGGTGTCAGTAGAATTTTACTGGCCACTTTTCATCATGATTTGTTGGAACAAACGTAAAAGAGTCTGCGCACGCCAAGACTATTACACGCACCACTGGCACTGCTACAGGCGCCAGCCAGTGCTGCGTGTAGTAGTCTTAGCGCGCATATACTTTTTCTTCGATAAACAAGGGTTTTGCCTGCAAACTAACTTTTCACGCCAAGCTGGGTTCAGTGTAGTGTAGTTTCTAGCCGTTTTTATTTCGTCTTTATTTCAAGAGTTAAGCAAGCCGAGTGAGAGCGCATACCCGGTGATTGTGACGACCGAATTGCAATCACTGGGTGTGTGCTCTCACTCTACTTAGCGCAATATATACAGCGGGCTTCTGCATAATACACAAGCTGCAACTCAGAGAAATAAAGACGAAAAACAGCTAGAAATTAAGACTAGGGTCGGTAAACGCTTGTCGCTATTTGGGGCACTGAAAACGACAAACTCACACAGTTTTTGCATTTATTTCATGAAGAATTCATCAAAACTGCATGAAACTATATATGTGCATGTTGCTAGAGATGTCATCCATACAGTGGGATTCATTGTAAGTTATAATATTGTGCATGGTTACCATGGTAACCGGATGCCTAAAGGTGACTGGTAACCCCCAAAATGCCTCCTCTGCTGCAAACATTTTTTTTTAATCTTATAGATGCAATAAAAAAAAAAAGCACACACTTTTTTATTGATGTTCATTAAAAAAGTTTTCCCTGTTGCCATGGCAACCAGTATTATCCATTCAGAATTAAGTTGTCAATAACTCAAAAACTACAGCCCATAATTTCAAAAAGCTCAATAAGCATGTCCTTCCTTCTGCACAAAGTGTACGACTTATATGTGAAGAATATTTTGAAGCATTCTCAAGTTACAGCAAAATTTATAAGCAAAGGCATAATAAACGGCCATTGAAAGAAAATATCATATTCGAATAGTAAAATGCATGAAAAAGTTGCATCCGTCGTACTTTCAACACAAATTTGACTTCAAAGCATGGGCAAATGTATATAGTTTTTAATAATGTATATGGACACAAATTTCCCTTAAAAATAAGATGAATACAGAAAGCAAAGCCAATATTCTATAGTAGCTCTTTCGAGTATTTACAGAGCGATGGTTATTCAAAACAATCCTGGAAAAGAGCAGAGGAAAGTAATTGATTGTTTATGTTCTTAAAGGAAGTTTATTCAAGAATACCGATAAATTCCTTTCTAAAGAAGGAATATACACGTGCGCTGGATTATCCATCAAAGAATTAAGCGTACTTTTGTGTTCGTTAGCTATTGTAAAATATATATATATATATATAAGATAAAATATCATGATATGCAAATTTTATTCAAAACGTGCAGTAATGAATTAATGCTGAGGAGAGAATGAGGGAAAAATCTTGGGCGTCTTTTCCCTTTTTATCCAGACTAATTTTACAGTGTAGAGCTCATCTTCAATGAGTGATGTGCACGAAAGGCAAAAGAAACAAACCTGTCTAAATTCCAGATATTTTGGGGAGTTACCAATCACCTGTAGGCATCCGGTTACCATGGTAACCATGCACAATATTATACCTTACAATGTATCCCATTGTATTGCTGACATCTCTAGCAACATACACATAATAGTTTTAAGGCGTTTCGATGAATCCTTCGTGACATAAATGCAAAAACTGTGATAATTTTGTCATTTTCAGTGCCCCAATAGCAACAAGCGTTACCGACCCTAGTCTTAATTTCTAGCTGCTTTTATTTCGCCTCTATTTCTCTGAGTTACAGCTTGTGTATTGTGCAGAAGCCCGCTGTATTGCGCTAAGCCGAGTGAGGGTGCATGCTCAATGATTGCCACTAAAAAAAAAAAAAAAAAAAAAAACAACGGTTCGGGCGTCACAATCGCTGGGTATGCACTCTCACTTGGCTTGCTTCAACTCGGAGAAATAAAGACGAAATAAAAACGTCTGGAAACTACACTACACCGACCCCAGCTTAGCGTGGAAAGTTAGCTTGCTGGCAAAAACCGATGTTTGTCGCGGAAAAAGTCTTTGTACGCCAAGACTATAACACGCACCACTGGCATTGGCGCCTGTAGCAGTGCTAGTGGTACGTGTAGTAGTCTTAGTGTGCGCAGACGCTTCCTCGAAGAATATGGTCATGTCGCAACTAAAATGGGCTGTAAAATTTCATTGATACCACAATTTGATATCACATACTACCTAGGGGTGTTCCAGAGGGTCCAACCGACCACCCCATGCAGTCAAACCTTTTCTGCGGGGTGGGTTGAACGAAGTCATTTTTTCTGGGTCGCTGCGCCTGGACTAAAGGATATGGCAGCAGAAATTGAGAAAGCCACATTGACTCATTAAGAATACAAAGAGATGCATCTCCTCAATGGTCGCTGTATCGCATATGTGTGTGTATATTTGCGTGCACGAATGCGGATATAGGGGCCTACGTATCATCAGGGCGCGACGCCATTTTTTTTATTTTGTTTTATTTTGTCTCTTTCTGGTGGCCCGTTCTGCCCGGCCGTTTGGACCATCAATATCTTTACACTTGGAATTTGGGTGTCTCGGATAAGAAATAGATTGCTCCGAAATAAAAGGAAGCAACAGAATAATCAATTTCGAACCTTAGTTGCCCAATCGAGCCACAAAAAGATTACCTTTTCTTTTAAATGTGGCACGCCCTGACGTCAATCTTTAGTGGCCCCGGGCCACTTGGTCACCGGGCCACCGCTGAGAGAAAGAGATAGATATATCTGTAATGATAGAATATAGAAACAAAAAGAGAGAGAAAAAAAAGAGAAAAAAGCGCATAAGTTAGGGACATATTACATAATGGAGTTCAAGCTATCTTTTGAAATGATATACAACCGAAAACACGGAACCTTTTCTCCAAGTATATATCAATACTGAACAATATTATGGCAACACAACAAAGAAAGCACTACATCATTGTAACGCTTAGATAAGGACGGAAACGAAGAACAGGAAGTATAGCTCCATTTCCGGAAGTTACCACCGAAATAATTCCTCTCTTCCATCACGGGTTGTTATCCTGCGCAGCGATTACTACGTTGACTGTTCAGTTGTGTTGCACCGTGTGTGTCCGTTTTGTGTGCTTTATGTGTGTATGTGCGCTCTCGCACCCTCGTGTGTCTGTGGAAATTATAGGTTTATAATATTAAAAATTTTATATTTTTTATTAATTCGTGATATTACACTGTATCTTGTTTTTTTTTTTTTTTTTTTTTTTTTTTTTTTTTTTTTTTTTTTAGTGGGGGGATCTCCTCCAATACCCTACATTTGGGTAAAACGGTGAAAAAACAATGTCAAACATTGTCATTGTCAAATATTGTGATCAAAGCACTAATTGTATTGCCCTTCAAATAATGTTGATTTGAATCATGTTACAAAATAGTATGATGCCATTACTTGTGGTTTTGAGCAAGGACTGAACATAAAAAACAGAATTAAAGTATGGTATAACGTTTTAGAAAAAAAAAGTTTCAATATAAGGTTTATTCAAGTCATTACTAGCAATATTATACAACAAAGGATCAAACATCAAAACAGAGACACTCGACAAGAACGTGAAACATAATTATGCAGTATAAAACAACTAAAGAAAGACCATAAATGAAAAGAAATTCACAAGTGTTGTATACAATAATATAGACACATTTAATGATACACTTTAGGCATGTGTGTGTCCGTGTACTTGTGTATCAGTGCGTGATGCAATGATGACCCGGAATACCTATACCGAGATGTGATATATCGGTTATATACTATATACGTAGATTATAAATGATCCAGGATGTGGAAGAACCGGAAAGAGGGGGAAAGAATCTACACGAACGAGGTCACTTCCGGTTACGTCTAATCAGCTTTTGAGATGATAAAAGTTTCTCGTTGTGCATCGCAGGTCCAAGCGTCCGCCCAATACTTGCGTAATAATCTTTAAAGTGCTAAACAGCCGCCCTTATTACCAGTATTCGTTGTTGACATCGTTGAAACTGTGAAATACGTGACGTCATAATCAACGAGTACGGTTACGGAACAAAAATTGTGGTGGAAAGTAAAGTTTATCACACTAAGCTGCTGTGAAGCTGGTGGCTGAATTTATTTGAAGCGTTAAATCCAACCATGACTTGCAACTGTTTGACTCGATAAGCTCACGTAGCTTACTCCTGATATCTTATGAGCAGTTGTCAAATCGGAATGAAACCCAAGTGGTGGTACAAAGTGTATCTCCATGCATGTATCTAGGTAATGAAGATGCGTTTAACACATTAGGGAACTGGTTCAGAAAAAAAAAATCTAACTTTCGGTAACGCCATTGCTCGATAAAAAGAAGACTGAAACAATTTGAGCTTTTGCATTATAGGAAAGCGACATGAAGAAACTCGTAGAATGTATAACACACTTTCTTTATCTATATTGACGAGCACTTGGATTTATACAATTCATACTGGGCATGATATCCACACTCATGGCGGATAGGGATTTTGACGCATTGATAAGGTCTGAAAGAAAGTCTAGCTGCAATGACGCACTTCGCGCGGTCAAAAGTACTTTCCTCCAATGAAAGATTTGGCTGTGCGCGTTATAGTCCTACCAATGTGTGAAGGGGATTTCCCTTCAATGCGTTTTGCCTCCAAAGAGCCTGTGCTCTGAAGCGAAGGCCAACACAGTACCTCTGTTCGCACACTGATATGGCCAACTTGGCTCATCATATCACTACCAGAGCTCTTCGAGGTCAATCGACATTCGATGCAGCCGCTCTGAAGCACCCCCACCCACCCCACCCCACCACAATTATAATTATGTTTGTTTAAACTGTTTTCATCCTGTCGCAAAGTTCATTAGGAGTTCATTTAGGCTGCTCTTGATCTTGTCGTGTTAATCCATTATTACTGCACGAACACTACGAAAGTGTCCAATACGCAACATAATTAGCGCGTAATCAACTCTGCATTTGAAGGAAACATTCTTTAAGGAATTAAGTGTACTTCTATTTTGCTTTACCGGCCGTAGTTCGGGAAAAAACCCCTAATGAAATCCCTGATTTTGATGAGAATTGTGTGTCCTTTCTAATTCCTCAGTTCTTGAGCGCATCGCATCGCTGTGTTTCGATCGGTGTCGAGTGTCTCACGCGAAAGAGGAAACCGAGCTGTGACGCCGCAGCGGTTTTACTGTCCACCACAGATTTGAGCCGATAACCGGTCCTGTTCAGCGAGCGCCTGCATACTTGCTCGGAACAAAATAATGCTCAGATGCGATTGACGGTGTCACGCATGTGCAAGGGTGTCGGAGTGTATTTGACGGAGCATGTGCCTTCTTGAAGTTTCATGAGATGATCATTAACTTGCTCAGCCTCTTGGTAAATCTGAATTGTCCACCGTGATGAACGACAAGACGAGAACAGCATGAGTTTATGATTTCAGCTGTATCGATTCATGATACTGTGTTTTTAACTTCGAAGAGATACCCGATTCTTTCCACTTCCTCAGTCTGCCAAGCAGTGCGGTGGGTGAGATCTCTCACTCGCAAGAAAACAAAATGCTGCATCGAAACTTTCCCGACTACTCTTCCACGGCTTTGGCATTGCACGCGATGATTGCTACGACTGCAGTTTTGTGTGTATCTGTAGTACACGGTAAGGGAATCAACCAATCCATCTTCATAGTGAAATCATGTGTCTTTTTTCTAGCTATATGTGATTGTTATGCCACTCTGTGAACCAAGTTTGATCGTTTTTTTTTCTCTTTGTTGTTGTTGCTTCTTTATATTGAGACAGCCACATTTTGACCAATGTCAAAAACAACTGACCAACACACAGGTGGTATATTGTGAGATATAGGCCTATGTATGCTTTAAATGGAGCAGAAGCATACGGAAACTCCTCACTTTCGAACTCGGCACACTAATTTCAGTTGTGCTTGTAACAAATCTGTGTAGTTATCTGCCACCACGTTTGTTTAGTTTTCTCCCGATTGTGGCAAAAGTACAGTTACCTGTACAGACAATAGCGACGTGTTCATTGATACGATGCAGTATCCATAAATTTGCTTTGTCCTAAATGGCATTGTGCATTTCCTCATAAAAACGAAAATGTTCCTTCCACGAGGAGCCATCAAAACAGGAAGCTATCTATACTTCTTGTGGACTTATTAGACAAAACGCAATGTTGGCTGCTAGGTAAGCTTGGTGTTCGGTTTCATTATTATTATTATTATTATTTGTTAGCTTTGTCTCCTATTACTACATAGATAGTTCCAGTCATGAGATTAATGACAGCCCCAATGATAAGGTAAAGAACACTCCCAATGTTTTTTTTCCCCTTCCACAGGGTTCCTTTATTAAATAATATCATACACACAAATATATACAAAAAGAGATATGTATGTACATGCAGATTTAACACATGATATTCTTGGCCATTCTAAATACAATAAGAACAGCAAACAGTTACAAAAATCAATTATAAATTGCAAATTCTTTTCAAAGTGTCAGAAAATTACCTGACAAATCATTTCATAAGAAAACACAATCAGAAACATTTAGTAAAATGTAGCCACTTTTTCATAAATTTGTTTTCTTTCAGATTTGTTTTACATATATACTTTTCCATATCATAATAACTTTTTATCGCTGACATGATTTGTTTAAAAACCGGCAAACAATTTTTGCATTTGGCTGTAAAAATTTCTCTCCTTACTATAATCATAATACAATTGAGGGCACTGTTATTACGTCCATAAAAACCAAATAATTTATTTTGATTTGTAAGCTTAATATGAATAGCATTACGGGACAGCCAAAGCTCAAGTTTTGACCATATTTGTTTGAATATATACAAGAACAAAATATATGTATAATTGTTTCTTCGCTGTTATTACAAAAAGTACATAGGTTATCTGTTACTAATTTAAATCTCAATAAAGCGTCTTTCATATAAAGAATTCTATTTAGCATCTTGAACTGAAACCATCTCATGTTTATATCGACAGTTGAATAAAAGGGAATTTGGTAATAAAAACTCCAAATGATATTGTCAAAATCAAACTCTTGTTTCCATTTTATAAGACTTTTACATTCCTTTATCTTATGTTTCAAGAAAGCCTGGTAGATATGTGCACAACCTTTTTTTTCACTTTCAGTATTAAAAACAATGTTTCAGGGATAATACATGTAGGTTCCATGATCTAAGGTATGACATCTTTATTATAACCAAATCGAATAGCATTACACAAACCATAATATTCAAGAAAGTTTACTTGTACATTGTATTTACGTTGAAAATCAAAATATGAAAGAAATTTTCCATCTGTTTCTAGAACATCGTTAACAAAACGTACCCCCTTAGCACACCATGACTTAAAATAAATTACATTATTATTAACTTGTATTCTAGGATTGTTCCAAAGGGGTTGACATGCGATATTATCTACAATGGACTGAGTAAGATCTGAAAAGGCTAATAATACCTCCTTCCAAAATGGGTTGCGCATTGAAATGGCTAATTCTTTGTAATGTTCAGCCCCCATGAATAAGTGGAGAGATGTATATGATGGAGGCAAGAATGATTGGAACATTATGTAAAGTGAGATTTTCGTTACTTGGATAACAAAAGAATCTTCTTATCCATGATATTCTGAGTGATTTAGAATGTATAAAAATATCTGTCAATTTAACCCCACCATCACTGTATAATTGGCACATTTGTTTCCTACTTATTTTATCAGGTTTATCGTGCCATATAAATTTATAAAAAGATCGTTTAACATCGTTCATTTCTAATTTTGGTTCTGGAAAAGATAAAAGCAAATAATTCAGTTTGGGTATCAATAAGGATTTTACTATCGTTACTCTCCCTAAGGGAGTCACTGTTCTTTTCAGCCATATCGCTATCTGACGTTTTATCTCTTTAACCTTTTCTTGATAATTATGATTAACCATTTCAGATAATTTAACTGAAAAGTCTATGCCCAGGTACCTGAAATATCCATCAGATATCCAGTTTAATTTGTACTCGTGTAAAATCTCTTTTTTGAAAGTTCTGTTCTTCCCAATCCATATTACTTGAGTTTTAGTTACATTAATTTTGAGGTTGGACATAATTTGCAAATTCATTAACTATTGTAAGAGCACTTTGTAAATCCTGGGTTGGACCGTTGAGTGTCAACAGGGTATCATCTGCATATTGCAAAAGTTTAAGCGATTTCCCAATCATATGCAATCCAACTAAAGAATCCGAGTGTCGTATTAGGATACCAAGTATTTCACTGACTAACAAAAGAGGTAGGGGGACAAAGGATCTCCCTCGTCCTATTTCAAATCTATCTGTACAATATCCGTTAACTAATACACAAGAGGATGCATTTGCATAAAATAACTTGATCCCAATGTTATCAGCTCTCCCAATGTTATCAGCTTATGTTCAAGGAAGAATTAAAACAAGAAACAGAAAAAGTTAAGATAACAGCCATTTCTAGCCAGACCAGAAATACACCAAAAAAGGAAAAACGTGTCAAATTATACGGTTCTGTTTTTGGTTTTTATGTCATACAATGTGTCATATCTTGGGATTGTAGAAGACCTGTGCTGTGATTTTAGCACTTCCCATTGATTGATTTTTTGATATACATTGTCTCAAAATATTACACCTATACAGTCATGGAAATGATTCTTTCCTGTTTACAGTGTTGCTTTCTGTGCCAACTTATTCACTGTAACTTGTTTGTCAAAATTGCTGATTCGAGTTTCATCTGCCGAGGATGCACCATTTACAGCTCTTTCAGACACGAGGTATTAATTCAGAAAAAAAAGCAATTCTTTAGCCATAACTATAGAATTGTTCAGTCAGACTAATTCTAAAATAGGATCTGATACCACCATCTATAGCTAGCTGGGTGTCAGATCTACAATTTGCATTTAAGAGCTTATAGATCTCAAACAATGCTCTCCCTTAGGTTTGACTGAAATTAAAGTCAAACATAAGCATACAAAATAATGGCAGGATTGTGAATTTGAAATCATCCCATTCGATGGCTTCACTGTATACAGTATATTAGAGTCACAACTTTCTATTATAGCCTAGACAGCTCTTCGAATCTTTCTCCGAATTAAAATTCTAGTAGCTCAAATCCTGCACGAATAATTTTAGAGCTTACATTGCTGATTATGACTTTTTGAGACTCCCAGAGATGTCTTAAATTTTTGTTTGCTTTAAGATTGATGAAAAGCGGGAGATGCAGCTGTAATTTGAAGGAGACAATTTTAAAGTGGCTGCGATATTAGGAGATCATTAATCAAAGGTGAGGGGATTAATAGGATGGCCTGTGTAAAGATCATGTTATCAAAAGCATGGCGGTGTGAATTATATTAAAAGAAATGTAAAGAACAAGTGCATTAGTGCATTAGTCTGAAGCAAATTCTGAAATATACCTGTTGAGCATTCAGAAAAAAAAGGCAAAATGATTTTGGGATAGAAATTTGAAAAAAAAAATCTTAATAGTTAATTGCTCAAAGAATATGGTATATGGGCTGTTCTGACAGTACGTGTTAGTCGACAGACAAATATTTGTAAGAAGATTATGATTGCTACATTTCCCATGCACCTGTACAATTATAGTAGAAACATGTTTCTCTTGGCTTATGGATCATTTTCACAGTTCAAGCTGAATGCTATTTGTTTCACACATCAGCGGACGAGAGTGCATATTTCCTGAACGGAAACATCAAAGCGGCCATTGATGTTTTGTCCGGACCCTAACTACAAAACCTTGACTGCATGATGGGCCTAACATTGCCTCAGTGCATTTTGAAACCCACGCTGTCATTGTACAGGTATATGGGAGAGAAATCACATATTTCATATTTCAGGAGTAATTTAAAAACAAGGAATGACAGGTAAATGCATGAAAAGATATCAAATTGAACCTGAAAACTTGCTCTCTCTTTTTCATCTTCATTTTTTTTTAATCCTGCCTATTACACTTAAAGTACATTTGGTATTTGTGTCAATGGCATCAATGGCATCAATGGCATGTATATGTGTGACAAATTGTTTGTGTATGTGTGTGTGTGTGTGTTATGCTCCTCAACTAGCACTGTGGCAATCGGCTGTTCCAAAGGCGGAGTATGGGAGGAATTGATTTCTTTATCTTGATCTCTATCAACACCATCAAGAAACAGTTTTCATGGTGATTTATACGGACCACCCTCATTTTTAAGGAGAGAATTTACGGCTGAATTGATCAAATTGTCATTTTATTCTCATTTTTTTTTTTATTCGATTCGTACATCACAATGCACCTTTGGTGTGCATGAACAGTTTAATTTATGTATTGCATGATCACATTATGCATGCCATCTTGAAAAATCTATTGCCACATAGGTTTTCTTTGTATTATCATTTGTTTTTCTTTGAATCACTTCTTTACCTTTTAGTGTCATTTTGATGTTAAAATGATGATGAAATCATGTGGAAATAGAGTAAGGAATTGTATTTGATATAAAGCATGATTAAAGATTTTTCTATTTTTCAGTCTTTTTCTTTTCATTTGGACAGTTGTGAAATAAAATCTTGCTACAAAAGAACATATCCACAGTTCTGTAATGTTATTTTAGTCATTACCACATTATATCACATTATCACATTTATAATCATTTCCCCATCTTCTTACTAAATATAGACCTATTACAATTCATGTTGGTAAAAATAAATGTCACACACAAAAAAGACGTCTCAAAATGAGTTGAATATATCTCACCCTTTGCAGGTCAGTCACCTTTCATATCAACAACCAGCCGGCTGTTCACAAGTGCAGAGAGTGGAAACTCGTTCTTTGCCTGTTTTCGAAGTGCACCGGATCTTGATGCCACTGTTTCTACTGGTCGCTATGTCTACACGATGAATTCTCTGCGGAACAACCCCGATCCTCCTGCTCCACTGGTCTATTCTCTTAGTAGTGATCCTTCAATACAATTTCTTCAAACAGTTTTCTCAGATACCGCTGATAACGAGGCATTTGGAGTATTTTATTGTTCAGCCACCAAAGATGGACAGTCCACGGTGGTGCCTACAATATTTTTGCGGTCTGATGGTAAGTGTGAAGAAGTCGTCATGTTCTGTAATATTGACAAATGACGTCATATTTATAATACACTAATAAATCACACATTGTTCAAATGTATTTTGTTATTTTGCAGACATGTCTGGCTGTTAACACTCTTTAGACCTATAGAAGGGCAAGATCTTCTGTCTTAATAGTGATAATAAGAAAAAAAATGGCTAAAAGCAATGTAAGGAGAGAGACTGCAATCCAGAAATATCTTTTGATTGCCTTGCACCGGAAAGAATATTGACACTGTCTTAAACACTTCCAGATTTTCTGCACAGCAAATTCTCTTGTAAATTTAGGCAGCATTATCATAAGCAATAGCAAAACAGAAAAAACAAACAAACAAACAAACAAACAAACAGACAGCCAAATAAACAAATTGCATTAGGTGAGTTTCAATTGATTTGCCAATACATTTCTTTTTTTTTCTTGTTGCATAACCTAGGGCCTCTAGATTATGTAGGGATATGCCAAGATTACTTGATACAATAACCTTAGAGATGTTAAAGGGATGGTATAGTTTTGGTTGAGATTTTTTTTTCTTTCTATAAGAACAGAAATAATGCATTGTAACACTTTTGGGGGTTTCTGTGTGTGTGTGTGAGGTTTTTTTTTTTTTTTTTGATAGGCACAAAGTTGTACAGTGAGAACAGTAACAAAAAATAAAAACTGTAAAATGTAATATCCCACAATGAACTGCTTATTTGTCGTTCCTTGAGCACTATTTTTACCAGCTGTGGCCTGCCACGGTGGCATTGTGACGTAATAAACATTCCATTCATGTGCATGTATGCGCAGGTCAGCTCTTCCCATACAATCATGTTCTAAAACGTTTCGACATTTTTTTATATATTTATTTATTTATTTATTTGTTTATTAATTAATTTATTCATTTTTATTTTCATTTTCTATTTTTGCAGTGAGAACACTGAATCAAAAAGACTCAACCCTGGTTCGCAGTGTCGGATCCAGGCGGGGCCCTCTTTATTGATTGTTAAAACAAGAAGAAAATGGGAAAAATGGGGGAGGGTGCGTGCGCCCCTCTATAATTTTACGGAATTCCTGGATCCGCCCCTAGGTCGCGACCAAAGTTTCGACATTTTTGCAGTGAGAATGGCACTATTCTGTCAATCACACTCTGATCCTCATTATTGCAGTCCAGTGGATTTATATGTTCAAGTATCATGCCAAGGTATGATACATGAAGTGTAGATACAATCAGATTAAATTTTGGAAGTCAAGGTGAAAGGTCCCCAAACTTTCAGCTGTAACATCAGCTAGGAATATGATGTGACTATAGTGAGAAAGGAAGAGTGGAAATAAATACAGGTATTTTTGTGCAATAAAAGTTTTTAAAAGAGCAGAAGACAAATTCCAGCTATAACTCCATCGGCTAGGAATGTCCAGTGGTGCCGAAGCATCCTTAGCGTAAGTTGGTGGAAAGGAGAGACAGAAAACTATACTGTGAACATGCTATGGTGATGTGCAAATGTCAAGGTCAAAGGTCGCGTTGTATTTGTTTAAAATTTGATTTTGATTTTCATGCCAAAACATAAGCTAGAAATGTCCAATGACTATATCTACTGAGTAGGATAGAAGTGATTGAATTACCTTTAAATTACAAGGATTATTCAAGATCAGAGGCCACCAAAATGAAGCAGTACAGGACCCCTAAATGTTATTTTTGTACTAGAAATATACAATAGTTATATTATATATGATGGCTATGAATGGGATACCAGGGAATATTGCACGAGTTAGGGCCAATATTGCACGAATCGAAGATGAGTGCAATATTGACTCTAACGAGTGCAATATTCCCTGGTATTCCATGAATCAAGGCCATCCAATATAATTATTATCATCTATACAATCAAGTAGAGCAACCATGAACTGCACAAAATTACCCGGCTTCTACTCGTCTTTGAAGTTGACTCGGCAGTCCCATCCCAGCGCTGAAAAGGGGGAGCCCCTAAAACTGCGTATTGAAACAAACAACTAGCAAGATGTTTGCGCGCGTGTGAAAAATGTAACAAAATGACGCGCACTTAGTCGCAAGCATTTGCGCATTCAGCAAGCGCTCACGCAATAAACGAGACAGAATTGAATATCGTGTGTTATAAAATGGGTTCAAGAATGTAGCCAATAGGAAGCTCTGAAATGAGACACACCTCCTTCCTTTACTTCAGTACTATTGCACTGCCTGTAAATCCTATGGTAGATTGCCGATCGTCTGTGCGCGCGGCGACTCCTTTGATGAATTGCATGCATACGCGTACGCGCTGTCAATCCTGTAAACAACTTCTAGTTCGGGCTGCCGGCCGGCCGGCCTGTCTTCCCTTGTGCATAACATATGTGGCGTACGTACGTATACTGTACTATACTATACATATACGTACACTTTGTACAGTACAGTAGACCAAGCGTTATGGGACCGGACGCGTACATGGAGTCACTTTGAAGAGCAAATCCAACGATTTAGCAGGTTAATTCTCACGCCGTTTTCAGAGTATGTTGTCTAGTTGGCCTATTTGAGGAGTCTATATCAAGTCTTTAACCCATCCACGTACGGGCCTCTGTGTAATCTGTAAAATCGTGCCTGCCTAGTAAGTTGGCCATGAACTTGGGCGCGATCTTCCCTACGGCGCGATCTACACGCGAAGAGCATTCATACGTCATTGAAAAACTGCCTGTGTCATTCCCACTAGGCAGGAGGGATGATGCGTGTACACTCGTGCTAATATGCACTTACTTGACTCAATGCAGCACTAGTTTATGTGAATTTTATGAAAAGAAATAATAAACTGTGCAGGAATTATGAAAAAAATATTGTTTCTGTGTATTTCATTCATAAATCCTCTTCATTTCAAGCCATCTGTAATCACATCTTACCCACTTGCGAATAGACGTGTCCATAGTGTCCTCGAGCCCCCGAGATAGCTCTGGAACATTCCATTCAATGACGGGGTTTTTATTTTGCAACGTTATCTAATAACGCTCATGTAAGCAAGTTCTTGCTATGGCTAATCTATTTTGTAATGTATCATAGTCTATCTATGCTGAAATAACCTAATTCAAATTTGCAGAGACATAGAAAAAGATTTGTTTTACAATCGTGATACGTTCAACTACTCATTTACCCTGTGCTGAAATCCGCATGTCTGCTCCGCACATGTTATCGCTATCGCTCAAACTTCGATCGCGATGGCTTGTGTGTGTACGTGATGACGTACGTGTGTGGAGAAGCATGGGGCTGAAAAAACACGCAGCTAGCTAGCTCCACGTGGTATGGTAAAAGAACAAATCGGACGTTCGAAGTCGTACATTCAAGAGCTAAAACAGACAAACAGCGAATTCAAAGTCCACTGAAAAGGTCTTGACACTGTAATGTATGTTCCAAAATCATGTCTGGCCTAGTTTTGGGAGAATTTTCTACACGCACGAGATCACGAATGAGATCGGTGAATTGGCTACAACGTGTGTACTGTGCGCGGTGAACATGCACTGTGACTGGCTTGCTTGCACATGGCAGCTAGCTGGGTGAGAGTGCGGCGGCAAGAACGCTAGGAATGCACCCGAGATGCGGTGTGCTGCAAATTCTTGGGGTGAAATTAGACTTCCTTGTTCAGCCCGTCTAGTATTTATAATTTTTAAAGTAATTCTAATTCTTCATAAAATCACGATAAAAAGACTTCAGATATTCATATATATTTGAGAAGCGTAATATAAAATATTTTGGCTTTTTTCCAGTCCAAGAAAAAAAAATTAATAGTTTGAATAAAAAATAATAATAAATAATCGTTCTTGACTCAAGTCTAATTTCCTGCGCCTTCTTGCAGTTATCCCGCAGTTGCCCATGGATACGATGCATATATAATCAGTTGTTTACGGAGTCGTACCACTGTACCACCCTACTGCTCTTGTTCAAATTGAGAGGATTGTTATTTTATCGGTGGCATTTATAGTTTTATAACCTCATCCAATAAAAAAGACAAATTCAAACATCAAATGGTGTGACAGTTTTCGTTAGAATTCCCTATCAATATCAACTTGTTGCCAGGATAGTTTTCAGATTTCACTTGCTTCATTATCGAAGCTGTTTGACATTTGAAAGAACTGCTCCATAAGAAATCACCTTTCATTTGTTATTTATTTTCACTAACAAGTATTTTGGTCACTTATATATTTTTCATTATTATTTCAATGTCATGATATTTCATGATGGTATGTGTTCTGTCTTTACATGGCAAGATGGGATTTTTCTTTTCATCCAGGGTCAATGAAGAAAGTGACAGGAAGGAAACCAAAAGGATAGGGAGGAAATGAAAAGGATAGAATAAAACACCTGATCAGCAGGTTCTTTATTACAACGGTGAATGCAGTACATCAGAATTTTAGTACAGTTCTAAATAATTTATCAGTTGAAAAATGAGCAAAGAAAATGGATTTCGTCGAGTTCTAAATGAAAACTAAATTAGCATCGCCATTTAGGCCTAGAATCTAGATCTAATATTTACTACAGAATAGACCTGATGCAAACTTGTTGTCAAGCTTTTGGTTGAGTTTCTTCAGAGACACGAATTTTGGGTTTGTAGCACTAGATACTCGAGTGAATACGAAAAAGAAAAAATATATAAATAATGCAGGTCTCTAGACCACTCCCGTGTACGAGCGAGCATCAGCCCCGTTTCTTGACTTCAGTGTCGCTCTCGTCATTGGCCTCGGCTAGGCTACTCGTGTCGTAGTTTTACTCGCCATCAACGTCATGCATGGTTACACGAAATAAATTGCATCTTTCCATCACCTCCACCACAGCAAAACCGTGAATATCACTCCCATCATAGTCACTCTCAGCTCACAAAACACATCAGCAAACGATACAGACATCGCAGACCTAGCTAACTAGCTCTAACGGTGATCTAAACATAGTTGTAACTACGCTACGTTAGACATAAAAATGAAACGGAGGTGAAAAACTAGTAATGAATACACGAAGATCATCAACGATGGCATTTTACCGTAGAAAAAATACACAGAACATCTTGCACCGCAAAAAAAAATCGAGGTAAAAAACTACGATGAGGAAAACTAGGGTGAAAACACGATGCTTGGAAGACGAACGATGAAGACACTTTACGGTAAAAATGCTTACACGGAAACAAACGAGTGGGTACCACACAAACTACGATGTTCTCTCACACACGTAGATAAGCTACATCGTGTTCAATCCAAAAACTCAACAAACACTAGGACAAAAACTCACCTCTAAATTGTTGCAAACGAGATAGTCACTGAGAAAAATGAACAAAACACTCTCAGAAGTACGATTGTACTCTGAGAATAAAAGATATAGAATGATACGAAAGCAAAAGAGAGAAAAGAGAGAGAGAAATGGACGGGAAACCTTGAGAAGTTACCCACACTCACTAACGTAAATGGAATTCAACACACACACACACGTAGTGGTACGTACACACTGTATATACACACAAGGATCAAGAGCTCGTGTAATCAGATATCGTCAAGCACTCTATGAGGAGATCGATATCACCGATACCGCGCGTAAGGAATCACTGCAGTTGCTGGGGCAACAAAGATGCATGCGCGCTGTAAACATGAATATTGATTAGTTTCTCAGCAGGCTCGAACCCCTGGCAGGTATTTTGGCCAATAAGAGACATTCTAAAATAGGTTTCTTTGCATAAATTATTTTTCTGAGTCCCAGTAAGGATCTCTGTGATTGGCTAAAATTATTCTACAGCTCCTGGCCAAGCCTGAGGTCTGAGGACGCCCTCTTTTGGTCATAAATAATGCATCCCACGTTTTTTGTGGGATGAGACGTGGATGGGTTAAGGTAAAGGGTGCATATTCTATGTAAAATAAGTAAGTTTTCATGCGGGTGTCCGGAAACCCAACCCCCCATTATACTTATACTGTATGTGCGGGACTTCCGCGAGTGCGACGTGCGTAAAAGTTTGGGACGAACATCTTCGGACGTCTTGACCCACAAAGGTACATGAAAAACGCTGAAAAATGATGTTAGTTTTCGAATTTTCGACCCATTTTATAAAACAAATGATGCACAGGATTATTTCGTGGCGTTAGTGTAGGCGTAGCTCACTCTCGGGTATTTACAATGTAGTGCAACATGCACTCGGCTTCGCCTCGTGCATGTTTCACAATTGTAAATACCCTCGAGTGCACTACGCCTACACTAATGCACTCTATCCTGTGCATCATTTGTATAATCTTGAACGGCAATTAACAACGGTACCCTACACTCTAAAAAGACCCGAGTCAGAACTGACGCGACCCGGAACTGGGTCCGTTGGGGTCATACACCGTTCCGGGTCAGAAATGACTTGGAATTTGGTCATGAAGACCCCGAATGGGGTCATCCTGGCCCGATTCATGACTCTGAATGGGTCATATTATCTGACCACATTCCTTGTCATTTCTGACCCGGAACGGTGTATGACCCCAACGGACCCAGTTCCGGGTCAGTTCTAGCCTTTAAACAAGGCGACTCGCTCTGCGTGCCCCCGTGTAGCGCTTTACCCCACAAACCTGTTGGCCGGCGAGTGGAGCGAGCCGCCTTTATCCACTCGTTCAGGGATGTGTACTTTTGTCGTTGTTGTTGCTTTATATTCTTTGACAAATTTGCGTACAAATTTGACGCAGAAAATACACACGGCACCAAAGCAAGCCGCGCGCGCTTGCTAACAAATTTGTACGCAAATTTGTCAAAGAATATAAATTTGTTAGCAAGCGCGCGCGGCTTGCCTTGGTGCCGTGTGTATTTTCTGCGTACACATCCCTGAACGAGTGGATAAAGGCGGCTCGCTCCACTACTCGCCGGCCAACAGGTTTGTGGGGTAAACGCGCTATACGGGGGCACGCAGAGCGAGTCGCCTTGTTTAAAGGCTAGGTCAGTTCTGACCACCGAACTAAAACATAGTGGAATGCGTGTCCCTATTCCCAACATACACGAGACCGTGCAGCCAAATTTACCGTGTTGCGTCGCCATCTTGTTACGGCAATTTTTCCTTATATGGAGTGCACGCTTAGGAGCGGTCATACTGGGCCACTGGTACGCGCGCAAGCAAGAGTACGCCGTCCAGTGGCTAGTGATTATGACGTAACAATGCACGTTTGTACATGACAATGGCCTTGCGCTTCGGAGACACATGTATATCAAGAAGTTTGGCGGAAAGTTTCGTGGGAAGTTTGCGGTCACACTGGCAAAACTTCGAGTTAAACTTCTCGATCTTTTGCCAGTCTGACAAAGTCGATAAAAGGGTCAAGAGGTCAACGAAATCATGTTTGAACGGGCGCTGCGTGTACGCTGTATGGCGGCTATTCGGAGGACTCACATTAGTTCTTTTAACATGTTTACGGCGGTTTTTTTTTTTTTTTTTTTTTTTGCTGTTGAATACTAGATTGCTTTATTAAATCTAGAATGACATATGCACCGTAAATAAATCAAGTTTTTTTCATTTATAAGCACTTTAATTTAGTCATAATGCTCGCCACTAAAAGAAGTTAGGCCAAGAGTTTCAGTTGCTCATCAAAAGCAGGCAAGATCCTGCGTCTGTCTTATTGCTTCATAATCATCAGTGCTTCCACTTTCCAAAGTCAGCCCTCCTGAAATCAACACTAAAAACTCCTGGAATTTACAAGAATATCCTGGTATTTTTCAAACAGGCTACACAAACATGATTAATTGTGAGCTGGGGGAGGGGGTCAATGCATAATACTCAGTGATATGTGAGTGATACATTACAGTCCTATTAATTTTCAAGATTGAAGGGGGGGGGGGGGGGCAATCCCCCAGAAAAAAAGATTGAGGGGCATGCCTCTCCCCCACTTTTTACAGCATATCCCATTTGTACTCCCCCCTCCCCCTCAGAAGTACATTTACCAATTTTCTGTGGCAAAGTCGAATTGGTGTAACATACGTGTAAATTCTATTCATTCTGTCTGTGCCACATTCTCTCTCCCTCTCTTCCATCTTTTTCCTCTCTTTCTAAGTCTCTCTCTTTTAGACACATTTATATCTTAGTGCATTTTTTTTCTTAGTCTCAGCATAACACACAATCTCTACGAATGTATATGCTGTTATTTTTGCGTAGATAATTTTGCTGACAAGGTTATAGACACTTTTGCGAGACGTTTTTGCGAATTGACACCGATGCTTATGTTAATGCACTATTCACACGGCGCATGGAGACATTTTCGCATGTTGTTAAATTAGCAATTCAACCGAGACTCGCGAATTCGCGAAAATTTAACCCTTGTAAAAATAACAGCTTACATACAGTATCTCTCTCACACATAAGTTTAATTTTCCGTAAAAAATCTCAATGTCAACTTCACATTGTGGGTTTAGCAAGGAGGCTATAGGCTACAGTATGACTGTTCTATACACCTTTCAAGTAATGAATATCTGACGCTCGACCCTCAAATCGATCTGCTTGAATGAATGAACACAGGAAGAATCATTTTGAATTCATGTTGACAATTAAAAAAAATCACGTTTAATTTGAGAAGACAAAAAGTAATTATGCTGATTTCAGGAGTGACATTGCAAGACGAGATGGCATTTTGCATGAGACGGTGTGTTAAACCCACAAATGTAAAAACGCCCACAAATGTAAAAATGCCCACAAATGTAAAAATACATCGCCCACAAATGTAGAAAATCAACCACAAATGTAAAAATTTAACATCGCCCACAGATGTAGAAAACGTCCACTAATGTAGAAATTATTTCGAACGTCGCCCACAAATGTAAAAACGACAAGTACTATAGTACGTTGATATAAATAGACCCTTTTTTTTAGGATAGCAGTGCACTTCTTGTAAAATAATGTGTACGTGTACGGAGAGTGAGTGCGTGTGTGTGGGTATAGTAGTGGAGAGTTCAGCGGGGGAGATGGATGTGTGTGCGTGTGTCTGTCTGTGTGTTACGGTGTGCTGCGTGTCACACCTTTCCGGCTGGCAGCTGCGCCTCCGGGCAAGTTACGCGGGCTTGTTGCGAGTACGAGCAGTACAATTTCTGCGGGTGGACAAAGATATTAAAGAGTTCCGTACTTGCGTTTTACCTGCTAGACGCGTGCCACTTACCTGCCATTTGCATGCCGGCCTGCCATGGAGTATCGTTGCATGTGGAACATGCTTGTCTTCTGTACGTCTGTTTGTGTGTGTGTGTGTGTGTGTGTGTGTGTGTGTGTGTGCTTGTGTGTGTGTGTGTGTGTGTGTGTGTGCTTGTGTGTGTGTGTGTGTGTGTGTATGTATGTTTTCCTGCAAGTTTCTGTTTCTGGGCGGCGGGTGAGGACTGCATGATTTATCTGCAAAGGAATCCCTCTCGAGGTAATTTGAAATGGCAGAAAGTCATACAGAATGTCTATTACACTCTCAACTATTCTAAACCAGCAGAGAGGCAGTAACTGGCCAACACCACTGCGGGGAGCTCCGGAGGAAAAAAAAAAAAAAAACTCCCCGCAAGTCAACCCACAGGCTTCCCCAGACACGATGTGACAAAAAAAAAAAAAAAAAAAAAAAAAAAAACTCCCCGCAAGTCAACCCGCAGGCTTCCCCAGACACGATGTGACAAGGCCTTAGTTTTAAAGCTCCAGTCCCTGTATGTCGCTCGTAACTGAAAACGGATCGGCTTCGACAGGTCACAGTACACGGAATACATGCAATTAAGTAGCGCGCTTCTACTACAGGTAAGACGCACGAAATAAGGGTCTACATAAACGCCCACTTAGTAGAAATACGTCAACCACAAATGTAAAAAAATTTTACATTTGTGGTTGATGTTTGAATTTTTTACTACATTAGTGGGAGTTTTTTACATTTGTGGGCGCTGTCGTTTTTACATTTGTGGTTGAAATTTTTTACATTTGTGGGCGGTGTTTTTTACATTTGTGGGCGATTTTTACATTTGTGGGCGTTTTTACATTTGTGGGCGTTTTTACATTTGTGGGTTCAACACGGTGCATCGAATTCACCCCGATAACTTCGAAACTCGTTCTTTCTACCGAAGTTCCTTCGCCGATACTCAATTCTTCCCCTGCATATATGCGCTGTTTGAGCGTCTCCATCATACCAAGGAGGTATGAACATACCTCCTTGATCATACCATATACCACCCGTGTTACCCGTGTGTGCGCGATTGATGAGGAAGTGGGGGTGGGGTGCGCGATATGACGCGTTCATGAACAATCGCAAAATGAGAGAGTGGTTGGATCCACATAGCGTGCACTCCATATAAGGAAAAATTGCCCTATCAAAATGGCGGTGGTAGCAAGTTTTGGTGGCTGCGTATTTCCTGGGTGAACACGCATTCCACTATGTTTTAGTTCGGTGGTTCTGACTCGGATGTTTTAAGAGTGTATGGGGAATTAATACGTTGGTCTATGCGATTCGTTCAATATGCTCCGATATTGAACGGTAAAAATTGAGTGGACTACAATACGCGTTTTTAATGCGCCGCTAAAACGTCCTATATAGATGATAATGTTATTTATTGAAATAGATAAAACTAAGGTTAAAATAATTTCATGTATATGGTCATGGTTAGGATTAGAGGTCAGTCCATGGGGCCAATGGTCAAGATCAATGAACTTAATCAAACTCTTAATGAAGGGCCTTTAATAGCATTGGAAAAGTAAATGTGAAAGTGGAAGCATCCTCGTATCGGTGGAATCACTAGTTCCGTTATTCATTAAATCTTTGTCAAAACCATTATTAATGCATGTCCTTGACTGATTGCAGCTAGGTTTGTTCCAGCAGAAGGAAGATTTTCAAAGACTGTGAATGCCGGGGATGTGAATGTGACAGTGGACTTCTCACCAGTGCAGCCTATCAGTGATGGTATACAGAGAAATTGGAGACATAATGGGACGATCTATGAAAACGTCGTCCTGATTAAGTATACTGGAGCAGCAACAAGTTATACCATTGAGAGAGAAATCACACCAGCAGATGGTGGCGTGTATGAACTACACCTGAGAGGCGAGAGAGGTTTGGGTAGAGCTGGCTTGTTGCGACTCATTGTGAGAGGTAGGCTGATCATTGCTGTCGTGCATGATGTATTACCGCTGGATGATTAACACGATTGATTATTAAGTTTAGAATCAACATGTATGAACATTATAGCACCTTAAATGAAAGAAAGAAATATATTATTCAGAGGGGTGAAGGTTCAGATACGAGTTTCTTCACTTTGTCTCCCTCTGTAAATAAAATTTGTTAAGATCGCAACTGCTGATCTGAAAATTAACAAACAAACAGCAGTAGATGACAGGTTCTGTATAGTCCCACTGGTTCCCTTTTCCGACATGTTTGTTAATTTACAGAATAAAGATCAGCAGTTGCGACCTTAACAAATTTAATTTGTAGAGAAAGACAAAGTGAAGAAACTCGTGCCTGATTATAGCACCTTTATCATTAACCAAGAGTATGTGAAGAGAACCTCCGGCAAAACAATTAAGTATGAAGTCTGTACAATCTTATGATTATAATAATGACATTGCTGACATGACAGATGAAGAAGGATATCAGTCTTTTGCTATTTTTGTCATAATGCCACTATGATAAGTTTTCCATTTCGCCATAAATAAAGTAAAGAATTTCACCATTAGGAAATAACATGAAAATATTGACAAAGTGCTCTAACTCCAATAGATTGTCCAGCTGGTCGCCATGATGTACTTGGTGGATGCCTTCAAGCCTGTCAGTCATGCTACAATGGAGGCATCTGTCACAGTCAAACAGGAGAGTGTGTTTGCCCCCCTGGTTTCATGGGAGATCAGTGTGAGCAGAGTAAGTAAAACGCTAAAAAATCTTTCTGACTCAGAATTACTGGATCCTTTTTATCTTTTTATTCTGTAGAAGAAAGACAAACACTTGTGACTTGGTCCGGTTAAGGGATGGTATAGTAGTGGTGGAAATTTTTGCGAGAAAAAAATTGTAATAGTACAGAGCATGCTATTCTAAGAGGAATTCAAAGTTTATTTGATATTTTGACATGGCTGAGTCATCTAAAAACAAAGTAAAACAAAGAGATCGTAATAAAAGACGGATCCCACTTTTTATTAGGATTGCTCTGTTTTGGATTCTTATCAGCTATTTTAAAAACAATTTTCATCAAATAAACGGTACATTCCTCTTGCACATGCTGTTTCATATTTTACACGACAAATATGCACGATATTTCTCGTTATATCACCCAAAAAGTTAGAAATGTAAAGTTAGACCTTGACCAAAACTCAGTCTGTACGATCCATTTAAGATATATAATAGTCACTATTGGGACGTTGCAGTAGCATGATTTCTGTACTGTTTATGCAGTAGTAATCTTAAATTACATGTGGTTTGTGTACCTGCATCTACTGAAAGGTTGATTTACTGGTTGATTGATAGATTGATTTGATAGATTTATATTCTTTTTTTATTCTGCCTGAAGTGTTGTAATTGCAAACTGTCAAATTACACGACCATAATTTTGACAAAGGGAACCATGAGGTGCAGGATATTCAAACTATCATGATCATAACATTAAAGAGACCATGAGTTAGTATCCATTATAAAACAATAACAAACAACAACAACAATCAGGAAACCCTGAGGGCCCAAGTCATTTAGTTGGCTCTTTCCAGACCCGGGCTGCCCAACCTGGTGCACCCTTACCACTCCAGTGTATGTTCTGATTTCGAAATATGTACTATGAAATTTGTGAATGAAAGCCGAATAAATAATAATAATAATAATAACAACAAATTGCTCACTATGTCATGCATACACGTAGAAAATAAAGAATAGCACAGGTCACCAGTAAAAGGAGAGCATTGATGGTAATGGTGGCCTCAATGAGAAATAATTAAGTGAGGCTTAGGTTCTACTCCTCTGCTTAATCCTCCCTACCTTTCCTTATAGCTTAATGATTCATTGAATGTTCTGGTCTAATTTATCTAATTCATAAAGCTGTGTAGAAGCCTTCATGCCAAGTTAAAGACAACCTAAATGACTTGAGTAAACATATCACTTAAAAAGTGATAAGAATTCTCATAAAAAAGAAAAAAAAAGAGAGTATAAGAGTACTAATTTCCAAGAATAGTGGCATAACGTGCAACCATGGTTTTGAGCAACTTATATGAGATAAATCTACACTCAGCAAAAAAAAAAAAAAAAGAAGAAGAAGAAAGTAAACACTATTGAAGTATATATTTTTCATGGAATATTTAGCTAAGAGCTTTTATACCGTATGAAAGCAAATTTATTGGCTACTAACCTGGTAGGGCAATAAAAAGCGAAACTTTACGCATAGACGAATACCTTTCAAAGCACAAAAGTAAAAATTGCAAAGATAAACAACTTGTCATTCATGCGTAAGTGCTTCCCGTGTAACAGTAAGAACAAAAGACAACTTCAACACAATAAAAAACATGAATTAAAATGCAAAATAAACCTATGATCACATTGATATTTTTGAAGCCCAACAGATCAATAAAGGCTAAGATAGTGGAGGAATATGTGGAATTTTCTTTCGAATCCAAATACGAATGAAATAAGAGAAGAAGCAATATATGAAAATGGTAGGAATTTGAATTAACTTCTCAAGTAAGGAAAATCATAAATGATAGTTGGTTCTTGAATTAGTCTCATGACTTCCCAGATTACTAAATTAAAAGAATAAGATAGAATAATATTCTGTTCATTCAATCATCTTTGGTGCCCTTTCTCCCTATGCCATCTAAAGTTTGAGTTGACAGGAAATTCTTATTTTCCTCCTTTAGTTTCCCCACTTAATTGAAGTTATAAAGAGATACAGAGATAAAGAGAAGGGCAACTTATCTTTTGTTATTTTATTCATATCTCTTATAGTGTAAAACTGATCTTTTGTTATCATTGTTATATTGAAGGGCATTTCCAAATATGATATCAATGTAATATAATATGATATACAAAACATTCATTGTCATCAAAATCTTCTATAAAAATACGAACTCGAAAGTGTTTATGTTATTTCTTTTTACCTGAGGGTATATATTTTTCTGTAAAATCATGATAATTAATTTAATTGCATACAGCATTATTTTTCTGTCGAATGTATTCATATCTAAGATGAAGTGATCACTCTGATGAAAATGTGTATGAATATAAACGGTATAGAAATAGACTGACAACAATAATACGAACGTCGCGTAAATTATATTATAAAAACCAGTTTGAGAATGCTCAAGGAAATGTCTTCTGCATGGAAAATTGTGAAAGAAATATTCGGGAATGATAAGCAGAAAACTATTCCCAAAATATTCAATCTGAATTATCATTGTGTTAAATCTTCACAAAATATAGTTAATGCCTTTAATGAGTTTCTTTTTTGTTGTTGTTGTAAAAATTGGTCCCAATCAGGCTAAGAAAGTTGATAGCCATGGAACAAATTTTCGTCAATATCTTTATAATCCGTGTAATCATTCACTTTTTTTAAAAGCCTACTGATTATATAGAAATTATGCATATAACATCATCTTTGAAATCAACTCATTCTACTCGTTATGATGAAATCAGCTCTGTCTTGCTGAAACAAATTATTGGATCGATTATTATCACCCTCTCTCATATCTTCAATCTCTCTTTATTATCTGGAGTACTTCCTACTCCTCTCAAGATAGCAAAAGGTATTCCTGCGTAAAAAAAAAAAAATGATTCTTCGAATATTTATAGTAATTACCGACCCATTTCTTTGTTACCAACCTTTTCTAAAATACTTAAAAGAATTATATATGATAGACTTGACATTTTTAAAGACTAATACAATATTTTGAATTCCTTTCAGTATGGGTTCAGGAAATCACATTCAACTGACCTGGGGCTAGCACAATTGTATGATTGAGTATCAAATGCCTGAGCTGACCGAAAGCATGTTTTTCGGCGTTTTCATGGACTTAAGCACGGCCTTTGATACTCTTGACCATTCTATTTTGCTATCAAAGCTACATTTTTATAGGAACTGCTCTGAAACTGATCGCAAGTTATTTAAATGATAGAAAGCAATTTATACGTTTCGATTCCTGTAATTCGAAAACATTGTTGATCAAATGCGGCGTACAACAAGGGTCAATTCTTGGGCCATTATTGTTTCTGTTATATTATGTTAATGATTTACCTAATGCATCAAGTTTATTACAATATTTTATTTTTGCTGAATGCACCAATGTATTTCTCTCAAATTCATATTTTCAATGTCTTATCAGATTTCTAAGTAATTAATTACCAAACTTATTGTCACAGTGGTTCAAAAGTAATATTTTATCTTTGAATTTACAAAAAACGAATTATATACACTTCAAACATCCAAGGAAACTGTTTTGTTAATGCTGGATGTATTCTGAAAATAGATGGTTTTCCTCTTGAGAGGACAACATACACTAAATACCTTAGAATTATTATCAATGAAACTCTTACTTGGAATGATCATGTGAAATATATTTCATCTCCTATTGCTTGTAATGTTGGAATATTATGTAAATTCAAACATTGCTTATCTTTGGATATTTTGATTATGCTTTATAATGCACTATTCCTACCTTACATTTCTTATTGTAATATGATTTGGGCAAACTCGGAGTCTGCTCACAATACTATATCAAAAT
Source organism: Diadema setosum (assembly GCA_033980235.1). NCBI lineage: Eukaryota > Metazoa > Echinodermata > Echinoidea > Diadematoida > Diadematidae > Diadema > Diadema setosum. The sequence continues at coordinate 9,733,722 of CM067072.1, read as the reverse complement.
TGCAAAAGAAAGCTATTCGTGTATGTGCAAATGCTGGTTATAATTATCACATAGATCCCTTTTTCTTGTGCTTTAAGATCTTAAAGGTAAACGACATCCACACTTTACAAAATGATGTTTGATGTTCTGCTTTAATACCGAATTGTTGGGGCATCCCACGAGACCGACACCCACGAGTCATACGGTCCACGAGACCGACATCAATATTAGGCCCATGAGTCATACAGCCCACGAGTTATACGGCTCAGGAGTCATACAGCCCATGAGTTCGACACTACGAACAAAAGGCTCATGAGACCGACACTGAGCAAACATAGCCCACGAGACCGACACTAAGCAATAAAGGCTCAGGAGACCGACACTAAGCAAAGAAAGCCTACGAGACCGACAGTAGGCAAAAAAAAAAAAAAAAAAAAAAAAGGCCCACGAGACCGACACTAAGCTAAAAAGGCTCACGAGACCGACACTAAGCAAAGAAAGCCCACGAGACCGACAGTAGGCAAAGAAGGCCCACGAGACCGACAGGATAAACAGCGCCATCTACATGTCAATCACCGGTACAGGGTGTTCCATGAACGAAAAAATAACATACTGGCGGGTGTAATTTCGTAACGCTATCACTTGAAAGATGGTGACCATCTACATAATCATGAACGTCATCAAATATGTATTTCTACATACTTCGGGGGGGGGGGGGGGGGCAAGTGTGTCAGGGAGCGACATTGTTTTCAAGTATAGAAAAATTGAATTGTAGTCTTCATGCCCCCGCCCACCCCCCCCCCCCAAAAAAAAAAAATAGAAGAATTAGTATACTTCATCCCCCCTAAAAGAGACAAAAAACCACAAATGAATTTAAAAGAGGACAATAACGATGTATGGATTCATTTTAGAGCTTTGATAATGCCATCGTGCTATATTTGATAGGCTTTCCCAGTTTTTAGCTATCGAGAAGATGTACAAGATATAAATTTTACCTCTTCTCTTTCCCGATTCACTAGTTGCTTATTCTATTTTAGATATTCTACCCTCCTGCTTTAACGTTTCGCAGTAGGATCTATTTGTAATTTTCTCTGTAACTATAATGTAATTCTACTGGTTAAAACGTTTTATATCGCAGGGATTCACCTCAATTTTGTGGCTTGTGTTATTCTCCTCCGAACAGTGCATTTTATCGTGAAATACAATAGCTGTTTTCATGGATGCATCTGTTTTTTTTTTTCCGAATCCCTAACGCTACCTTCATAGACGATTACGTTATTTTTTATTTTTAATTAATACTAAATCAACACCCTCACAGGTTTATTGTGGAAAGATCTGTTACACACTTTTACGGTACTTTGTTCTTTTTTTTCCACAAACACATCCCCATGCAAACACAATTAAAGATCCTGATCATTTCGGGGGGGGGGGGGGGGGGGGCAACTGATTGGGTAACACCCTGCCGGAAATGGCAACTCTTCTTTTCAATCTCTCATATCTTCCTATGCTATTATCAGGACACCCTATACAATTTATTGGCCTATAGGTGGCGCTGTTCATCCTGTCGGTCTCGTGGGCCTTCTTTGCTTAGTGTCGGTCTCGTGAACCTCTTTTGCGTATTGTCGGTCTCGTGGACCTTTTAAGTGTAGTGCGGTCTCGTGGGCTTTGTTTGCTTACTGTCGGTCTCATGAGCCTTTTGTGCGTAGTGTCGGTCTCATGAGCCGTATAACTCCTGGGCTTATTTTACTTGATGTCGAACTCGTGGGCTTTATTTACTCAGTGTCGAACTCGTGGGCTGTATAACTGGTGGGCTGCATGGCTTGTGAGCTGTATGACTCGTGGGCTGTATGACTTGTGAGCTGTATAACTCGTGGGTGTCGGTCTCGTGACGTGCACCCGAATTATTACCTTCTCCATTTAACGATTGTTCCAGCTGAACTCAGAAATCCATTCCTTTCCAACAAGGCATGCAATGGATGTACACTTGAATAACCCCAAAACACTCTTAGCACACAAATCCGTAAGACATGCTGGCTCAGATATTATTTGGAATAAACTTCCACTTGAGCTACGTAACATCAAGTCTATTTATTCATTTAAAAAAGCAGTGAAGAAAATGTTGATTTCATAGTACCAGTGATACTTTCTGTAGAAACACTTAACGACTCATTCTTTGTTCATTGTTGTATCTGTTATGTTTATTTCTTTCTGAGTCTCTGCACGTGCGGATGTACCTGCAGTATACTGTGCACCCCTGATCCACTGGGATTCATTCCTTCTCTGTTGTTCATTATTCATGTTATGTCGGGCAAATCATGGTTCATTATAACGTCATGCCCTGAAAGGGCACGTAGAAATTTATGCTGTAAAGATGATTGCTTTTTGTCTTCTTTTGTCTTTTTGTCTTCCATCTCTTTCTCATTCAATGTAACTTTTACATGACAAAAGCAACACTTATTATGTGAATACATCACTGTAACTTGTAAGTATACGTGCATGTATGTACATGTATGTGTCTAGGTATATAGGTATGTCGAGTTGATCTGGCGAGACTAGTATCGGGAAGTTTTTATCATCTCCTCCCCTTCCATTCTTCTCCCTCTCTCTCTCTCTCTCTCTCTCTCTAACCCTTATTCCACGAGCATCATGTTGGACCCTCTTCTTTTTCTTCATTGTAATGTTATTTTTTATCGGTTGCCAAACAGTCAAGCTTTGTGCTTATTCTTGGCAATCGTTCTGTATGCAAATTATTAAGATGTTACTCATGTAGTTATATTACAGATGTATTGTATAACTGACGAAAAAGATGAAAATTGTTGAAAGTATACTACCATTATTTTGTACTTTAAGGAAAATGCAGAAAGTTGAAGTATTTGAAAAAAAATGGCATGCAGAAAATAAATCAAAATCACATTACTTCAGAATTCTTGAATAATTACAGATAAGAGGACATGATGTCTTCTCTTTTTTGATAAGAATTAGTTGCTTTAAAACGGATTTACCATTTAACATTCTATATAACCTTCTTGGTAATATTTGCAGGCTATAGAATATTTATTACTTTGGATCATCTCTTGTAGTAGTTTGTAAATATAAGCTTGCCAATTTGATTCTGTTGTGTACATACAGTGTGTGGGGGTAATCGCTTTGGGCGTGGTTGTGAGTATCGCTGCAACTTTGGCATCGATGACCAGACATCATGCAGAGGTCTACAGGTGTGTGTTCCAGACCCCTATGGGTGCTCTTGTACACCTGGATACAAAGGCATTCACTGTATAGAAGGTGAGATTTAATGCAGAAGTTTTACAGAAATAGACATTTGCTTTATTTCTACTGTTTGAAAGCTTACCGGTCATGGATGTAAATGAGCATTGGTTTAATTAGTGTTTAGTAGTAGCCACGATAACAATCAACGGCATAAAATACTCAGGTTAGATTTGAACGTCAATGTCGGGCATTTGTCAAGTAGTTGCAAAGTACACAGGGATGTGTGTATTTCAGGTTTCTAACAAATGTTTTGAAATGATTGTTGACGTATAGGCTGACACAACTAGTCAGCCAAATTCTTTAAGGCAAATTGGTTGGTGATAATTATGGCTAATTTTTCACTTCATGGAATGGATTCATATAGTTGCGTTTTACTGGATACATTGAGGGAGAGAAACATATGAATTCTCTGAGAGATGAAATCGAATGAAATTCAACAATTGTATTTTAATAGAGTAAAAAATGCTACAATTTTGCTAAGAAAACATCGCTACAATACGCTGGTAAATGCGATATATTTCAGCCAAAGCAAAATCACATGATCAAATAACTCTAAGAGTTCTGTGTCCCATATTATGCATTCACTGGGTTGTGATTATTGTATAATACTATGAATGATTTTATTTTTGTACTACACATTGAATGATGCTGTGTAATAGATAAATACCGGAGAGCTATACATTTTTAAATGGAGTCAAATGGAGTTATTTTCATGAAACTTAGCGTATACATGTATTACCAGGTAAATATTCTCTAAAGATTCTCTAAGTTTTGGAACATGGGATCGAAGGTCAAAGGTCAATTCTAAAATACCGAAATTCCCTGTTTTTCTTTATATCTCATGAAATATCTCGTGTTTTCTTCATGAAACTTCGGTATAATATATATTTGATATTATATGCATGTACTGCTTGACAATAATTCTCTTGAAAGAGAATCAGAACATCTGCCATTTAATTCTGAAATTACATTTTTTTTTCTTCTCCATACCTTAAGAATATCGTAGTGCATATATATTTTGTTGAACTAGATATACATACACGAATTACTGCACAATGATTCTGTAATCAAAATTTGGGGCCATGGGGTCAAAGGTTACATTACAAAGTTATAATGCTACTGTTTTCCCATATTTTTAAAATACCTCGTAATATTGCCATGAAAATTGGGTAATACCAGATAGATATTATTTGAAGAAAGATATGAGCCATGGGATCAAAGGGCAAGGATCCAAGTTCAAGTGAAAACTTGTCACACGGTCAAGATGTACAACAAATATATTGGGGAGTAATGCGTTTGATACGGCAAAGACCCACCAGTCGCCATATTATAGCGACATAGTTGCTTTCTGAAACCATTTGACTGAGCTGTCAGTCTATGAAAGTAAACCTTTGCAAAAAAGGGTGGGAAAGGCACTCGAAACTTACCATTTACAAGTTGATTCAATTTAATTGGTATGGTAATACAGAGGAAGTGCATACATGTTTTCAATTCAGTCGTGTATCTTTGTCGTAAAATTAGAGTGTGGTACCAATGAGTTTGGAGCCAGCTGTACCCAAACCTGTCACTGCGTGTCGGGCGAATGTGATCCATACACTGGAGCTTGCACAGGGAGTTCAACTGAGTGTCTGCCAGACTGGACAGGCCCAAACTGTCAGGGTGAGGATTGCTGTTTGTGTAGAAGTCTCTTTCCTGAAATGGGATGCTACGCTGTATTAACTTGATATATCTTCCCCCCCCCCCCCTTGTAAGAACACTTCCGGGTTGATAAACGAGACCAGGAAGTTAATGGCAGCACAGAACTACCAGCGTAAAGTTCAAAGGCTTGCATAACACCTCTTACACGGTAGCAACTTTTTCGATGACAGGTAACATTTATTAATAGTCGAACCTATTCTACTCAGATACTTCTATGCTATTACCACGTAATTTTGAGTATGCTCCTATCCATTACTTACATTTACAATATTCCTAAATTTGTGACAGTGCTACACAGCCATACCTTTTCATGCAGATGAATTATAGTTGAATTACGTCAATATAGTGTATTTGGAAGGAATGTAATCTGTTATTGGCAAGACAAAACAAAATTTCATTTTAACAAAGTAACTAATAAGTGTGAGCCAACCATTGTGTCAGTTTTCAAGAATGTATTGATATGATAAGTACGATGTAATATCATCTAACATAAACAAAAGATGCTTGAGTTAGTTTAGGGAAATTCTGTCTTTGTTGAAATACTTCAAATGGCCAAAAGATATAAGCATATTTTGTTTCTGTCGTGAAGGAACACGCTACCCATTTCTTATTTCATGGTAGTATGTTTCTTAACCTTTCTCAAATACCTTTATGCTGTTTTAATCATCGATATTTTCATTCATCTGTCCATTTTCTGCCCCATCGTCGATAAAGAATGTATCACTGGGAAATATGGACAAGACTGTGCAGGTATGCAGGTGTATTTCTGTATCTTCCAATTTGAAAGATTTCTTATAGTGTAGCCCTCTACATAGATACTTTTGAATATTCCTTTTTTTTTCTTTGATCAAATAATGACTGAATGATTAAGTTGTGTGTCTTGTTATAATGTATTCAACCATCTGCATTTTTTAAAGCTAACCTTTCAATGCAAAAATGAACAGGACTAGAAGATAAACATGGATAATGAAAATTAGTAAACTGACTATTTGCCAGAATTGTTTCAAAAAGCAAGATTAACCTTTGGAAGTTCAGGACACCAATCCTAGGAATATCAAATTACGCCCATTACGCCCATTACGACACTTTAATCATGAGAGGATATCTCCTCTGTGTTCACTTCTCTTACATGACAGAACCAAGACATTCAAAGTTTGTATCAGCATTGTACTATGTTGTTGAAAAAGTATTAATAACCACTCGTGTCGAAGCAATCGACCATTCTGACAAACTGGCTTGTGAACATTAGATATATTTTCCCATCAATAAGATTGTGTTGTTAAAGTGAAAACTAAGTTCTGGTAAGGGCTTGTGAACCCGTCTGGCACCATTTCATATTTGCTTGCAATATATCGAAAGAGTCTACAAAGAAACTTACCTGGCTGACGCGGTTTGCCGGAATGATGAGTCGTTTTGGAGTATTTTGAGAAAAATAATAAAAGTCGGTAGACCGACTTTTATTCCAGAAGGCTCCAGACTAACTCGGTCTCAGGGAAAACTCGACCCTATTTCAGACAATTTACACACAGTTCGTGATCGCCATGTTCATCAGTATTCTATGATACTACGGGTACCAAACGAGGCCTTACTGAGCAGACAGGAAAGTGCGTGCTAATCCTGTACAAAACAAATGGACAGCACGCGGTCCTCAAGCCTACTATTAGACGCACATCACCTCAGTTGCTGAGACGCGCGGTCTTTGAAGTTTTTGTTGTTGTTTATCAATTGTCTTTGATTGTTTTTAGAGGTGCTTGAGAGGCGCACACTAATTTTGCATGCGCGCCAAAGAGGTTTTCCGGATGCGCGCGTTGTAACAACTCGGACCATTACTGCGAGTAGCCAGAACGCTACAATGTAGTTTATACAGGCCGCTCCCATATGCATAGTACACCACACTGTACAATCCAGAGGGACAACCAATACAACTCATCCCACCGTCAAGCAAAGCGAGGCCGAGTTATCCCCGAGTCCGAGTCAGCCTGACCCCATTCGGGTAAGTTCCGAGACTGAATGTTTTTGGTTAATATTTCCCATTTTCGTCGTTACCCATCGAATATCTTGTTATTACAGCGTTATTCCGCACATTTCCTAGGCATACGTTCACATTTTGGAGCAAAATTTGACAACTTCTGCAGGCATACCAGAACTTTGTTTGGGCTTTAATGTGGTATGCACAGATAGTTTTATGGTTCTTTTCTCCCCCCCCCCCCCCCCACCCTGCTCCAGGGACTGTAACAGTCAACTACAGGAAACCAAACCAAGGGCAGCTAGTAATGGTGAGCTGCTCCTCAACTGGAAGCAGTTTTCTGTCAACTGCAGACCCCATTGTGAAGCTTCAGAGACAGCACGGTAAAAAGATGATCCATGAGACAGGCATCGATCTGTTTAACTCTGCAAATAACACAGATGGGTATACCGCTGACTTTATCGTATCAGATGTCCAAGATGACGAAAAATTTCGATGTTTGATGTCAGACGTCACCACTTTCATGAGCCAAGAAGTCACAGAAGGAGGATTTTATGGTCAGTAGTCTCCATGTATGGATGTTAACGATAAATACATTTTGAATTCATGATCTGGAGTTTGAAGATGACAGAATGTCTGTGAATTAGATATGATCCTCACATGAAGCTGTTCTTCAGTTCTGTAGAAAAAAAAAGTTCCACTTTCAATTTGCGTGTTTCACCACATTTCACAACTACAAGGGAGGAATTGAACATTCCGCTGTATACTTCTACTTATATCTTATACTTGAATTATATAATCATATCAATTATTTCATTGTGTCTTACTTCTTACATTTACATGAATATCTTATACTTATATGTTTATTCTTTCACGTTATGTATTACCTATTCTACCGTGCGTGCTGTTTTTTTTTTTAAATTTGTCTCTGTTGAAATTTGACGGAACTGGACAATGAGCTGGAAACTTACTGTCATGTTTTTACATCTCTGATAACACTATGCCAGTGTTACCGCAGCTGCCCAGTTCCCCCGTTGTGGATACAGCCAGCAACAACTCGGTAACCCTCGCCTGGGATGCCTGGAATGAAGAGACGAATGTTGGTGATCCTCCACTGTCTGGATACCAGGTGTATTACAAAGAGAAGAGCAACCCTGGGGGTTTCATTCGGTTAGAGATGAGAACAGATAGGCTGGCGCCCTCAGAAACTATCACTAATTTGACACCAGACACAGATTATCTATTTGCTGTCTCAGCTGAGAGACCAGGTGTTGGTGGAATCGGAAATAAAATGGAGGTAGAAGGCAGAACACTCTGCTCCCGTGAGTTGAAGTCAAGATACAAGTATAACTCTGGAGATGCACGCACTGATTAAATTTGAGCAAAGTCTTGTAAAAGTCGAGAGGTCACCATATGTCGGGTAGTAATCATGGTAATTGGCTAATTGTAATTTTTGAACCATGAACCCCACTAGGGTTCATGCTCGAACCATGAGGTTAGACGGGTTTGCACACTGGTAGCTAATAACTAGAGAACCAAATAGTGGACAGTCACTATGATACTTCAAGAATAGGAGGAAAATCTTCCCTAACGCCACTCGTACTGCTTAAAGAGGCACAAAAAGGAGTTCCTTGTGATTTCTCTTTTTTTTTGTTTCTGACCAGGTTGAAAGGACTCTACAAAGATTTTTGAAACAGGTAGGATAAAATTATGATTTTTGATATTTTGAATTTGATAAACTGTCTACATTTCACTGCTGTCGTAGCATGTGTCTCTCATGATAATTTTTTTTTTCAGCTCCACTAGAAGGGCCTTCTTCAGTTGAAGCCATGAATGGAAGTAGGAATGGACAGATAAAAGTCACATGGCAGGTGAGAAAAAAAAATAATTGATATATGTGACCCTACATGACAAAACCACCATAGCAAACGTCGCCATTTGATAGGCATAATATGTTGGTAAGGGTTGATTCTGGAAGAGCAGACTATCACCTTTAAAATGACATGATAACTCAGTACAACGGACTTGTCTAAGCCAACTAAACAACAGAAAGAAATTTAGTGCACTCTCCGATAAAGTGTCTCCTTGAAAGAGAAGAGGCTTTGAAGTTTCGTGTCATTTCAAGTGCTTAAAGGACAAGTTCACCTTCATAGACATGTGGGTTGAGTGAATGCAGCAATATTAGTAGAACACATCAGTGAGAGTTTGAGCAAAATCGGACAATCCGTTAAAAAGTTATGAATTTTTGAAGTTTCTGCTCAGTCACGGCTGGATGAAAAGACTACTATAGCTTGTGATGTCACATGAGTACAACGATACAAAGAAAGAATAAAGAAAATTCAACATATTTCCATTTTTCTCGCATAACAAAAGAACACTCGACTTCTCTCTTTCAGAAGGCAGGGGGAATAATATTACCCTTGACATACGTCAGTAGCAAGTCGAAGAACTGTGCACTTTATTCAAAAAGTAAAGTTTTGTGAAATTCTCTTTTTATTTTCCTTATATAGTTGTACGCATGTGACATCATACACTGTAGTAGTCTTCTCTTCCAGCCGTGACTGCGCAGATACTTAAAATATGCGTAACTTTTGAACGGATTGTCCGATTTTCCTCAAACTTTCACTGATGTGTTCTACTAATATTGCTGCATTCTCTCAATCCTTATGTATATGAAGGTGGACTTGTCCTTTAATTTCTGTTCATGAATTGGAGGATAGGATATCACGAGACTCCAAAGCAACCACTATGAACGGACTTTCACATTATGTTTATATTGCGCACATATTCTATTTAAGTATTCATGACAAAAGCTAACTTACAATGTCATCATCTCATCCTTTCAAAAATCATGAAGAGTGTGTAAAGAGTTTCATGTTCTCCAATTCTATAGATTAGAGGAAAAATTTCATCAGACTAATAAAAAAGAAAAAGAAAAAAAGACAATATCCCGTTGGTTTTATGATCCCAAACTTCAGTATCAAACAGTAGTTAGTTTTGTTCTTTCAGAAAATGTAAGATGTTAAAAATTTGTTTGGACAATTCATTTCATTTATTTTCGCTACTCACAAATAGCTATAGTCCTGCATATTTTTGTTGGTTTTGTGCATGCACGAACACATTCAGAATGTGATTCATTGCCGTCTTGCCATGTTGCACTAATGAAGTCATAGAGAATAAAAGCTTAGAAAGCTGCCGTATTATGTGGTTGGCTGGTTGATGGAAAATCGGTAATGGAAAGGGCAATATTTTTCGTTGCTGCTATTCAAAGTTGAACACATATAAGTTTTGTTATGGCACATTTTGCGGATATTCGATTGAATTACAGTTCTGAAATTTTGATCAAATGTATCATCAAAGAACAGAAAATACAAATGTAATTAGACAGGAAATGTAAATGAAGAAATACTGTGAGAATTAGGTGTAATGCTGTTTGTATTGTTATATGCCTTAAACATCCAACCTTAGATATCTGCCACTTTTTAATGGATAAATTAATAAACATCACTCAGAAAACTAAACACAGAATATGTCATACACGTGATCAGTAAATTTGTATAGACTGTAATATTCTAAAAACAAAATTGGAAATTAGACTGAAATTTTCTTCTTAAAACTTGGCCGTTGTCTAGAATCCTACAAATGGATCCAACTGTCGAAGTGGATTCACTGGAATAAGAATCTACTATGCCATCACTGGAGGGTCTTCGTCCGTACTTAAGTGGGCAGCTGATATGCCTGAGATGTACGAAGATGTACCATTTGCGTCTCCACCCAACCACATCCTAACTGGCCTTAAACCATCCTCACAGTACACCATCAACGTAGTGGCACGGAACCAGGATTCAGAGAGTCCAAGGGGTCAAAGTGTGGTTGCCTTCACCCCAGAACAGGGTGAGTGTGTCATTTTATAGTTTTACTTCTCATGTATCTCTTCATTGAGGGCATGATATACCCCAGTTAGGAAGGTAAATTGTTCATTAATTGGCGATAGAGTTCAGCAAAATTCTGAGCCAGGTTAAACCAATTGGACCGTAATACAAAATTCGGAAGCAATCTCAGGCATTTGCCACGGTTTCTTATCAATTCCCAAGGAAATATAGGGCAAGATTAGTTAAATGCACTTTTTTCCTTTTACCGTTGGTTGGTTTCAGTGCATCAGTGCTGATTGAAAGGACATGAGCAGAAAAAGGTCATTTGTACCGAGAGACATGTTGGTTTTTAATTTCACTGAGATAAGCATCTGTAATGTTATGATTGTTCATGTAATCCTTATAAATGGTGCCTGCCAGTACATCCACCTGACAGCAAGCCTGGTATTTGGCAATGTTAACAGAAAAAGTTTGTTAATGTACTATTCAAAACAGCACAATGAAATGGATTCTTCCCAAAATGTTGATTGACGAACCATTCTGGTCACTTCATCTACACAGGTTCATTCTTTGTTAGAATACGAGTTCAATAAATTGCTATGTTGGGAAAGCTGCTGCATTATGTCGCTTTGAATTGAGTGAAGTACCTAACCAACTGAGAAAAATGAAAGGTCATTAGTACCCATGTGCACATGAGCTATCTCCGAACTGGCTTATAGTATTCGTACGGCTGGATTTTTATCATGCATCTATATTGATCCCTTTTCAAATTCCTTTGTCTGCCCGGTAGTACTATCAATTGATGTGTATGAAGCTCTTTAATGACTGTCTACAAAGTGATAACAACTGTGATTATATCCCTTTAACTTTTTATTTCTATATATGTGAGTAGAGTTTCTTTGAATGTCTCATACATCCCATATTAAATGATTACTTGTCTTTACAGATGTAACCAGTTTATCTTAGTTTTTTAAAACGCCCTGAAAATGATGTTAGTTTACACACTTCCTTATTATGTGCGAAAACGAGCACACAGCCAGTATAGACTATATATCTTCTTCTTTTTTTTTGTCCTCAGATGCTGCTTCGTGTTGGGTAATCGTGGCTCTGACTGCAGGAGCCTTTTTGGCCGCCACGTTTCTTCTTGTGATAATCATTCTTTTCATATTCTTTATTCTTCGTAAGGACTGAACAATACATTTTGCAGTCTTTCTGGAAAGATTTCAATTCAATTCACTTCACTTCCATTCAATTCAATTTAATTCAAGTGTTATTTATTTCAATTAATTTATTCATTTCCACCAATGAAGAACAAATATTATATAATACAAGGTGATACATAGATCCATTCAACTATTGGAAACTTTGGAAGGACGAATCATGGAATATAATACAAATATATGTAAGAATTGTAACAAAAAGAAAGTAAATATAGTGATGGAAAAGAGTGTTCCACTAAAAGCCAAAAGTTGTAGAACGTGGATCACTCGAAAAGAATAGAAACAGCTACACCAATGTACTGATATAGCGTGTTTATGCTAAATTGATCTATCGCCGTTGGAGCATAATTTGATTATTGATATGTTGATAGTAATACAAAATATGTTATGAACAGTACTTTTTTTTTTTTGTTAGAGACACAAGCTCAAGATAACATAACAATGTTACGGAGCAGACATAATGTATTGGGCCGTGTTGACCAGGTATGGTGACCAAATCACAAGACACACAGGTTGTCACGCAAAACAACAACAACAAAACACAGAAAGGCACGCAAAATACGCAATACACAGTTTGCTGCACAACGAAGAACGAGGAAAGAGGAACAAAGAAGAAAGGAAAAGAGGTCTGTGAACACGCTGCTCAATCTCAAGAACAGGTGAAAGTATGCAGGTTAAAGGATGGTGAACGAGACATTAAAATCAAGAAAATCATACAAAAGAAGGTGTCAAAGCAGAGGGAAATGTCTGTTAAAACAGATTTTTTATGTGACTTTTTAAAATATATTCGTACCACTGAAAAATCGCGAGTTAAAACTGACTTATTTACTTCACCGATTTTCGCTCCAGAACGGGCGTCTTTTTCGGGGCCCTAAAATATGACGTCATGACATGGACGAACGTACCCTTTACGATCGAGTGTGCAGCGCTAGCTAGCTGTACATCGAGTCCGCCATTCATAAAGCACGTAGTTCTTTGTGAGCGGATGCAATACAATACTGTACCTTGCCTGTCTTTAGTCGCATCTGCTTTATCGGCAGAAACATGTCAATGTCTATTTTTTACCTTATATTGTATGGAAAGACTTTGTCCTTCCTTCTATTGATCGAGTAAGGTTAGACCTATTGACAAAGTTACTGTAGGGTCTAACTGCGACCAGCCCCAACGTGCAGCGCAGCGGCGCGGTCTCCGGGGCTATGTAGGGTCTAGCTGTACCGTGGCGTAGACAGTGCTTTTTGAGTGTTACTGCTAGCGTCCTTAACTATAGCGGATAAGGCCTAACATGACAGTTAGGGGGCCTACATTACCGTACTCTGCCTGTATATGCCTGTGAACTAGATATTCTACTACTAAAATTTTACAGTAGCCCAGAGAAGGGCCTGGAAAGTTACTAACGTTACTGGTAGTGGTACTGCTGCATGCTGGTAGGTCTAACAGTTTCACTGGTGTGGTGCAGTTCTAACGTTAATAGATCATATTATTACTAGACTAGGCCTAATTTACACTAGTACTGGTATTGGTGAGTGGTAGTGTAGGAAAACACTCCATCTTCATGGTGTTATTAGGCTACTGTCCTCAGTACAGTAAATTTATGCTAGTCACCGTATCGTACGGCACGAAATTCAAGTCTTGAGACTGCTGCAGTGCCACTGCTGGTCACTGGTATACTGCATGATGCATGTTGCCAGTGTTAGAGGGAGTGACTTATTGTGTGTTCGTCTATAAATTATGGTTGGTCATGTAACTTCCTACGTAAATTAACTACGACACAGATCTAGTGCATTGGGTAGTTGTATTGTCAACTGTAAGTCTGTATTTAGGCCTAGGTTCCTAACGGTTACTGCCTCTAATTTCTACGATCTCAAACTCAACCAGGGCCAGAACTACGGGGAAAATCAAAGACTTATTGCTATGTCTAAACACTTTCTCCCTGTAAATTTATATTGTAGGACCTACATCGAGATCGGAGTCAACAAGTGCTCAGCACGGACCTAGGCCTAGGTCTTACGTCAAATTTCATGTGGTCGCTCTTTATATGATTTACAATATTCTGTTACAGTATAGACGCTAACGCCCGTTAGATCTAACGTTAGTCCTAGACTTGGTAGATCTAGTAGAGTGTAACGTTAGAACCTGTAACAACTAGGCGGTCGATGAGTAGTAGGCCTAGGTCCAACCCTACATAGGCTACTCCACTACGTAGATCCTTACGTTAGCTAGGTCAGAGTTCTTGTTCTACCGTAACGTTAGGCTCTACTTAGCCCGACCAGACACTGTTACGCTATGCGAAAACAGCGTCTGACGAGCACGGCATGTAGTCCAGTCAAAATACGACAAAAAGTGGGTTAACCCACAACTAATTGCAACAGAAACGATTCCACTTGCATTTGACCCGGAAGAGCTATTAAAATAACGTATTAAAAGTTCCCTAAAATTCGAGTGGTGGATCAGTGTCTAATTTGCATAAATTCAAAATGGCCGCCATACAACCTGTTTATGCCTATATCTCGGGATACGTAACCAATGGAAAGTAAATTCCGGTGTCTAAACCTATGTTTTTTAGGTCAATGAATACAATTATGTTATCTGTAGCAACTTTCAAGCATCTCTTTTTATAGTTTTTGCATATATTTGCATATGATTACATGCAAAATGGCCGCCATATTGCCTGTGCAAGCCCGTATCTTCGCATACCATTAATGAAGTACACTCAGGAATAAGTCGCTATATATCTGGACATAAAACCCACAAAAAATATATATATATACTCTGGTGTCTAAACCTATGGTTTTTTTTTTTTTTTTTTAGGTCAGGGAATACAATATATGATATTAGCAGTAACTTTCAAGCTTCCCTTTATACATTTTTTTTTGCATATATTTGCATTTAATAAATGCAAAATGGCCGCCATAATTCCTCTACAGGCTTATATCTCTATCTGTAAAAGGTACCCAGTAGTGGTGTCTATGGTCTTAATTTTCCTGCTGAAAGTCACTGTTGTAGAAAACCTTCCAATCAGGAAAAATTACCTATATTTCACTAAAAATTTGGATATGTTTATACATAAATATATTCAAATTAAGAGTAGCTTATATCCATAAGCTACTCTACAAAAGTTTCATGAGTTTGGACATTTGTTTAGAGAATGTTCTTGTCATATCAGGATACCATGTCACTCACTCACTTTCTGAATAAAAGACCCAGGGGTCCAGCCCTCACTCGAGTATCTCAAGTTCACCTTCCATGCATTGTTACAGACTATTACGTGGGAGAGAGGAAATTGGAAGACTTTGGGAACCTCTAGGGTCATATCTACAAGCCTTTAGGGACCTCCATGGCCCAGGGAGGCATGATGTTCATATATTCATGACACTAGCAATAAATGCACCTACAGTACTAAATTTGTTGAAAATTTGACCATATGTTTTCAAAAAGAGGATCAAAAATCAAAAGTGGCCCCCAATAATTTGGTCCCAGCCCCAAGGCGTCCGCACCTATAGGTAATATTTAAGGTGCCTTTGGGCATCATGTGGCCTGGGGTGGAGGGGGGGGGGGGGGGTGGGGTAGATGGTATCCGTAATATATATATATCTATATATATAGTATGGTGGTAATGCATTTTAGTTTAACAGTGCTATTTATTCAGACCAAATTTTCGACGGATATATACATTTGTCTTCCTCAGGATCGACAATGACAATTGTGAAGAAAGACGAATGTTTTCGTCGAAAATTTGGTCTGGTAAATAGCACTGTTGGACTGAAATGCATTACCACCCTAATTCGTCATCTATTATATATACATATATATATATATATATATATATATATATATATATATAATTATATATATATAGATATATATATATTACGGATACCATCTACCCCAACCCCCCCCCCCCCCCTCCACCCCAGGCCACAGGATGCCCAAAGGCACCTTAAATATACTGTACTGGTACCAACACATGGATTACAAGTATCATATATACATATATATATATATATATATATATAATACATATATATATATATATATATATATATGTATACAATGTGTAATATTTCGAAAGCAAGTTACACTGCGAAAGTCAACTTAAATCTATATGCAATCTCCAAGATATTCAACTTTGTACATTATACCTAGCTCTGTTACACTTGGTTCTACTTTTTTTTGTGTGTGTGTGTGTGTGAGGGGAGTTTTTTTTTTATAATAGATTCCTTAATTTCGGGGTTCTGGGACCTTTTGGAGATGGTGTCTATTTGATCACCTTGAAAGTCTATCATCCTTGGGATGGTACACTGCAAAAAGTCCGGTGTTAAATAGTGAACACCGAGCTGGTGTTAAATTTTCGGTGCTCATTTATGGTGTTAAATTAACACCTACGGGTGTCATTTCCAAATTTTAAACTGTTTTTTGAAGAGTTTCCTAGTAACTGCACTTCTTGTTGATTTTTAGTTTAAACAAGACGATCAAGAATTTTACATTAAAATACTAAATTTTTTTAAAAAAGTGAAAATAAATTTACACCAAAGTAACACCAGCTGGTGTGGTCCCTTATTGAAGCTGGACGGGTGTTAAACCATTGATATTAACACCAGCAAATATCAAACCAACACCATGTGGTGTCATTTTTGAATTAACACCAGTACAGTGTCAAAATAACACCAGGTACAGTGTCAAATTAACACCACGAAGTGTCAGGTGAACACTTTTCAACACCATCACAGTGCATTTTTAACACCTGTGGGTGTGGTCCTTTATTGAAGTTTGATCGGTGTTAGATTTAACACCCGTGGTGTTAAATCTAACACCGATGTTTTTACAGTGTACTTGCCTAGTTTGTTGAAAATCTGTCATTACATGGGTTTTTTAAAGAGAACCTGGAAATGGTTTTTGAAAATGTATGCATGACCGACGACCGGACAGTAGAATATAAATGATGGCTATTTGCAATATTAGCTTGAACCTTTTTTGCTGTCTTGAACCTTTGGCTAAGATGAGTTTAAAATCTAATGGATCAAAGTCACTTGATTTCAAGAAAACTTTCTTTCGTTTCCTGTACATCATTTTCATTTTCTAGCTTGTGATAATACAGATACTAAGGTATGAAATGTGATCTCTCAAAATAGAGATCAATGATAAAAGTGAAAAACGAGTATACAAAACCATAGCTTACACTCACAGTGTTTTATGTGTTTACCACAAATTCTGGACTAGGATGGTGTGAAATTGCAGTTGATTAATAACTATTTAAAGCAAACAGGATCTCGGCTCCATTTCATACTGAAGCGTGGTAGGTCTCACGTTTGTTGTAAACTGTGTCGATGTCTTTCGAGAATGCTTCTTATTCCTAGTCACCAATCAGAACAGCATAATCTCACTCCTCACATATTTTAGAAATACAACATTACAAGTGTCTGTAATGGCCAGCATCTGACACTGGTATGGGTTGTTTGCAGTCAAATCTGCTTGCCCTGCAACTATACACTGCCAGTTGCTAACATCCTGTCTTGCAGTTGCATCAGACTTTCTTCAGGAATTCCTTAATAGCTGCAGCTTTGTCTGTAGTGATCAGAACATATTTTTGATTAAACATCTTCCTCAAATCGTCCCAATTCCAATGATTGTATGTCATTTCCCTTCCACTGTTTAACTTAAAGAAAAGCTGCTACCGAGGTAGAGGGAAGGGACCTTTTGGAAGGGTTATGAACAGAAAATGATGTTATGTATTTTGTTTTTTATTTGACTTAAGACTGCTTTTTCGCCAGCAAAATTGAATTCAGCCTTCATGCTGCTCGAATTTCTAAAAAACAACAACTGTGTGTTGGTGAAAATGTTATTAGTGCGAAGCCTCAATGCAATAGGAAACATTTTTTTTTAATAAAGCTGCAGATACAACACGAAAAATGGTAAAAGTAAGACTTATAAGAATTTATATGTGTTTATGAGCTTGAAGCCAATGAGAAGGATGCTGTTTGTATTGATCGACTGATGAATCCAGAGTACTAGTAATAGAAATGTTAAGGCATTTCCTTTTTTTCTTTTTCTTTGTATCTGGCTGTATATCACAATGTTTTACATTTTCAGTGAGTCACTGGGTAAAACCGTGCAAAAATATGACAAAATCCACTTCCATACAAATTATCACGGTCATATGTTGCTCATTGATAAACATGCCTTTACCAAAAGTTTTGCAACAAAGGACACAAGTATCAACTAAACATGGATGTAAATCATCGCAGGTAAGAAAAAAGATGTTTTGAAAAAAAAAAAACACACCTGCTGAATGATTTAAGACCAATTTTTGTGTACCGTAAGCACACTTTGAAAGCTATATGAGATATGTCCAAACTCATGAAACTTTTGTAGAGTAGCTTATGGATAATCATGAACTTGATGATATACCCCCCCCCCCCCCGCCCTTGGCAAAAAAAAAAGAAGAAATAAAGAATTGCAACATAGACACAAGTAATAAGCAGTAAACATGAGGGCAAATTACAAAACATAATACATTAAATATCATGCAATCATGAAATGTTTTAACGATTCCTACTACATAATTTCAGACTTTAATATTTGTGTACCTATTGAGCACACTTTGAAAGATAAGTTGAATTTACAGTTAAATAGAGATATGTTCTATTCGATGCTACTTACAGTTGTTTTCTGTTTTGAGGCTGTATCTCAAGAAAATGTGAGTACAATGAAATACAATACTTTTGATAAATGCAAGAATATACACAATAGGTGTAGGATAATCATCAAGGTTTTAAATGGTATTATAACAATTTTCCCTTGATATCTTGGATGAGACATTACAGTACAATTAACATTCTGCAGCTTGTATTCGTATATCTGAAATCATATTCACGGTATTAATTTGAATAGATTTATGTATAAATATATGCAAATTTTTAGTGAAATATAGGCAACTATTTCCGAGTGGAACATATTCTACATCAGTGATTCTCAGCAGTAAAATTAAGACCACAGACACCATCACTAGGTACCTTTTACAGATAGAAATATAAGCCTGTAGTGGCACTACGGCGGTCATTTTGCATGTAATTGAATGCAAATATATGCAAAAACTGCATAAAGGGAAGTTTGAAAGTTACTGCTTATATCATAATTGTATTCCCTGACCTAAGAAACATCTATAGGTTTAGACCAAGAATCTATTTTCTGCGGGTTTTATGTCCAGATATATAGCGACTTATTCCTGAGTGTACTACATTAATGATATACGAAGATACGGGCTTGCGCAGGCAATATGGCGGCCATTTTGCATGTAATTATATGCAAATATATGCAAAAACTATTTAAAAGGATGTTTGAAAGTTGCTATACATAATACATTGTATAATTGTATTCCTTGCCCTAAAAAAACATAGGATTAGACACCGGAATTTACTTTCTGTGGGTTATATATCCCCAGATATAGGCATAAATATAGGTTGTATGGCGGCCATTTTGAATTTATGCAAATTAGACACTGATCCACCACTCGAATTTTAGGGAACTTTTAATATGTTATTTTGATAGCTCTTCCGGGTCAAATGCAAGTGGAATCGTTTCTGTTGCAATTAGTTGTGGGTCATTTCATATTTTGACTGGACTAATGTAGCCTCGAAGTGAGGAACCTCAACACAATTACAAAACTTAGGAACATGTATACTTTTCTCCTTTAAACAGAATACTTTACTCACGTTAAATGCATGTCTCTATTACAGAAGAATAGTTCGCCACACTGGGTCCATGGAGACCACTTGCGATAAGTCCGTGGAACAAATAAATGACACTTTCTGGCGCAATTCCTGACCGTCGAGCTTCGTCGTTGCAGGATTCAAAATGGCGCCTTGACTTATGCGCATGCGTGACCGGATGTGCTCCAGAGCGAGCGCGTGTGCGTTGAAAGTGTCGAACAAACCTTGGCGTCTGCTACACAATAACCGTGGTATGGATGGAGCTCAATGTTCCTCGCCCGACCAGACGCCAGCCGCCGCCAAGCCCAGTACAGTTTATAGCTGTATAAAAACCGTGCGTACGCTGCTTGAGTGTAGCAGCACGGTCGACAGCGCGACCTTTTGAAAGGGCATTCACATCACGTGACCACCCGATATCTAAACTTGGCCTGGCGTGAAAGATTGTGTACGGTGTGGACATGCTGGATATGATGACCAATTTCGGTAAGTTCCATTACGTACATTTGAATACTGATAGCATCAGATGTAGAGTAAATATTGAAGAGTATACTCGATGAGTTTGAGGTGACAAAAATGATTGTAAGTATCAAAAGTCAAAGCTATCGTAATACGATTACGTCGCTCTCCTAGTTGTTGGTGGTCGTGCGAGTACAGCCCTGTCGCGACGTACCATGTACAGCGACTGGGCTGTGTATAGTTAGGCTCTACTAGTACTACTGTACTAACTAGGCCTATTAAACGGTTACTATAAGCCGTTTAAGAATAGAGACTGAGGCGCGAAAGCGCAAGTAGAAATTTAAAAAGGTATACTTCATGGTAATTTGAAGGAAGATGGATTCAATAAGTGAAATTATAACTCACTTTTGCTTGATAGAGTAAACAAGACACGTACAGATACCTCGGTGCACTCAGGTCATCATGCGGAATTCACGCTTTGAATGCGAACCACGGCTGGCGCGGCGTGATACAGAGCGTAGCTATAGGTGCAAAGTTGTAATAGCTAGCGTATCACATCAGCAAGACATCAGCGAGCGCAGGGCTGATTCGTCCATGTAATGACGTCATAATTTTGGTCACCAAAATCGGCCATCAGATCGGGTTCAGGTGGTCTAAAAAGGGCCTCAAAACACCATCTCTCAATCGTTCACCCAACTTCTAAAGACATTTTCACCTTCTGAAAGTTAACTATTCATATTCCTAGAGACTTAAGGTTTGCAGAAATATATAAATCACTTTGTTTATGAATACCGACATTTTTTTCTTGTTCACCATACTTTTTAAGCAATTTAATTATCTGGTATGTGTGGAAAGCAAATATTTTTCAGTTTATATTCAAGTGTTATCAACTTTAATCGCCGATTCTTTTAGAATATTACCTAAGGTATTCCAAAATCTGGGTCAAGTATAAACAAATGAATTTTTGGTATGTACATTTCTCATTAATGGCAGATGGGATAATTATGTACGTCAAGTCAAGTGGGATAATCATGTACGTCACTATTTATGTAGGATAAAATAAAGCGTGAAATATTTTGGGTAGATGATTACAGTTGTAATGAAACATAAACCGACCAAGTTGAAATAAATACAAATCTTTTATTTTCACATTTTTATGTTCAAAGAACAAATCATCTGTAAGTGCTCGCTTAAAAATGTTCTGTGCGCCATCTTTTGCAAAAAATAAAAAATAAAATAGAAGTTTGTTAAGCACTGTCAATTATGCATTTCTCCAAGCAAGAATTCAACAATCTAAATACGGTAGTACTAAACTTTAATAAAGCGTCATCAAAGCAGATGAAGAAAGATAATATCTTACTCTGGTTATTCATTCATTAAAAAAAAGGAAAAAACATGCATGTGGCCTTTTGAATATAAAATAACAGTATATTTGCATAAAATAATCCATTGTGAGATTTTCTTTTCTTTTTTTTTAAATTTTATTATTATTATTATTTTTTTTTTTTTTAGATTCATGCTTTCCTGCATCGGTTACTAGGGTAAGGATGAGAACAAAACTGGTTGGCGTCATCCACAATTAGCAGAAAAGAGGGTTTATCTGAGGACCTAAAATAATCAGTGATATAAATTATAAATCACAGTGAGCCGAGCAAGCTTTCTTGACGAACGCCACATTCAAATCAATTGTTTTTCATTAGGGAATCAAAGTCGTTGACCTGTACTTATTGGGATCTGCTAAGTAATTCGTGGACCATTGCAAGGCTTTCCTACGTATAATGGCGTAATGGGATAATTTAGAGAGGGTCGTGTATAATCGTATCACAAGCCCTGGGAAAGACCAGGATGATGCCTATTATGTGCGAAAATGTATAGAGTGCATGCATAAGCTTCGCAAGAAAGGTAAGTATGTGTGTGTGGTATAATGATTTCCTGTAAGTCCAAAAAGGAAGTTTGTAAATATATCACTTAATTTTAATTAATTTCTTCGTTCGGATGTAAAAATCCTTGCAACTTGTATAGAGATCGAATTTTATAGAGGATATAGGTCTGTAATCATTGACATAATTCTTTTCCCCTATATTGTAAAAAAGGAATAACTTTGGCAATCTTCATATTACCTGGCACAAGTCCAGTTGTGAGCGATAGATTTATAATGTGTATGAATATTTGACATCAACTGTTTGGGGAATTATGTTTTTTGACAAATAATTGTCGATTTCACAACCAGGGCTTTTTCCTTTTTTTTTTCAAATTATGAACAGTCTTAGTTATTATGTGGGGTAAAATAAGTGTGGTTTGGGGATTAGGTATATCAAAAAAAAAAGTAACACTGTACTAAATGAAGGGGTATTTTTTCCCCAATCAATGAAAAAGGAATATTTATTTCATGTCAACGGGTACTGATTACTGGAGGTATTAGCCGGTGGTATTTCTGAAATACTAAACGCACCGTTAGATGTGTATTGTATGTGTACAAAGAAGAAGAAGAAGAAGAAGAAGAAGAAGAAGAAGAAGAAGAAGAAAAAGAAGAAGTATTATGTGCATATACACGATGTATAGCTGTGAATATTACGGTACATGAATGTGTCATTCATTTTCATTTTCATATTTGCCATTCCTACACACTACATCCATCTCACAGCCACCCTTCGAGCTGTCACGCTCCTAAGCAGCGATCTATATCATTTTTTTTTTTCACGTCAAGCTCCACCAATCCTCCTACACATGCTGACAAGTCACATTCCATTCCCACTTCCTTACTGCTCCTTCCTGCTATCCGATCTTATCCCCATCTCATTGTGTGAACAACCACCAGGAAGTATTATGTAACCACCTGATGTACAGTGTAATTATGTTTTTATTATATAGTAGAGAACCATGAATAAAAAAAACAAACACTCGCATTTTGACTCCAAGACGATGCAGTCATGCCTCCGTTATTCTTTTACTGTATCTAAGCGTCTAGTTACCACAAAAACACAACAATTTGTTATTTTTTTAAATTGTTTTCCAGGTTTTTTTAATATAATTTTTCTATTCAGTTTTCTGGTTCACATGAAATTTTCTCTTTTGTATTTACAAGGAATTAGTAAGCGTTTTCTTATAAGTCTTTTTTTTTTTTTTTTTTTAAAGAGGAGTTGCAGTTGTACTTATGAAACAGATCATTTTTTTTTCTTCATCTAATTGCTTGTGAAAGAGACTGGGTAACTCACGGGAGTCTTGGAGTTCTTTTATAACCCTTTTTTCCTGTTGCATAACGGAATGTGACCATCAATTTCAGAATATTGGTTTTCATACAATAATCATAGGACAAAATAAGATCGGTACTGTTATATACAAAAGACCACTCAATATCTTTTCAGCTATTTTGAAAATTGACAAAATTATCTGTCGTGATCTTACGACGTTTCTGATTATTATTTTGTTTGGGCGTGAACTTCTTTGAATCTTGTGTAAATATAGGATAATGATCAGAGGTGTCTGAAAGGAGAGGAAAGATAAAGCAATTATGAACATGATGACCACCATTTTTAAAATGTGTTGATATAGTTGTAATTATTGTATTACATTGCTATTTTACTGAGTATAAATTACAATAACAAAGTCCTTGACGTAACAGGACCTGAATGTGTGTGTGTGTGTGTGTTTGAAATATGGTTGCAGATTCACATTTGTAGAGTTTTTCTGTTAAATCATCCTTAAAATGGCAATATCACGCACACACCTTAATATTGGTACAGTGGCGTATCGGGGGGGGGGGGGGGGGGCAAGGGGGGCACGTGCCCCGGGCGTCACTCCTTGGGGCGCAAAAAACGAAAAAAAAAACGAAGAAGAAGAAAAAAAAAAAAGGGAAAAAAAAACGAAGAAGAAGAAGAAAAAAAGAAAAGAAGAAGGGGAAAAAAAAAAACCTCGCCCGGAAGGGGGGAGGGAGAATGATGGGGGGGGGGGGGAGGGGGCAGAAAACCAAATCAAACAAGATAAAAACAAAACATGTTGACGCAGACAAAATGACAATGTTTACTGTGTTCACACAAAAAATCCATGTTCTGTGAGCTGAAATACAACAATTTTCGGCTCGCTCGCTGCGTTCGCTCGCCAAAATTTACATAAAAAAGAAGGTAAGAACAAAAGGTGATGATGACAAAATGACAGTGTCTTTTGTGTTCACACATGTCATTTTATATTTAGCAGGCAAAATGTTTCATGGAGCAGCGGCTGCAATTTCTTTCGTTCTGAACCGATCGCCAATTGGATCAAAAGAAGGCGCCAACGGTTTCGAATGGAGGGGGGGGGGGGGTGCAAAAAACCCCGAATCAAACATGCAGCAAAACGTAATGATGACGCGGAAATATAAAAATTTCGGCTCACTCGCTCGTACTAATTTAGAGTATTTTTTCAAGTCATCAATTTGTTGGTATAAATCGTTATCTATAAGGCCGTCACTATATCTTGATTAGAATTGTAAGATTTAATAAGCAAAAAATGACAAGAGTTTCATGATTTGTAAGCTGAAATACAAAACTTTTCGGCTCGCTCGCTGCGCTCGCTCGCCAAAATTTTTATATAAAAAGAGAAGAAGATAAGAACAAAACGTGACGATGACGCGGACAAAATGATAATGTCTATTGTGTTCACTCATGTCATTTTATATTTAGCAGGAAAAATGTTACACGGAGCAGCGACTGCAATTTCATTCGCTCTGAAGCGATCGCCGATTGGATCACAAGAGGACGCCAACTGCTTCGAACATACGGGGGAGGGGGGCGCAAAAAAAAAATAAAAAAAGATAAGAAAAAACGTAATGATGACGCAGAAATATATACAAATTTCGGCTCAGTCGCTCGTACTAATTTAGAATACTTTTCCAAGTCCTCAGTTTGTTGGTATAAATCGTTATCTATAAGGTCGTCACTATAATTGTGAGATTTAATTAGCAAAAAATGACAAGAATTCCATGTTTTGTAAAAGCTGAAATACAAAAATTTTCGGCTCGCTCGCTGCGCTCGCTCGCCAAAATCTATATAAAAAAAGATAAGAACAATACGTGATGATGACGAGGACATATACAAATTTCAACTCACTCGCGCGCACTAATTTAGCGTATTTTTTAAAGTCCTCAATTTTTTGGTATATATCGTTATCTATAAGCCCGTCACTATATTTGATTAGAATTGTAAGATTTGGTAAGCAAAAAATGACAAGAATTCCATGTTTTGTAAGCTGAAATACACAAATTTTCGGCTCGCTCGCTGCGCTCGCTCGCCAAAATCTATAAAAAAATCATTACATCTAAATCACCCTCAAAATATCCCTTTTAAGTGCTTGAAAAAGCATCATGTGGACTTTAATTAAAGTCCCTACCGGGATGGGGTTGGGGTTGAACATTTTTTGAGAAATTAGGGGCGCAATTTTCGTGCTTGCCCCGGGCGCCGTTTTCCCTTCATACGCCACTGTATTGGTATTTTGCAGAGGGCATTTGCTTGTAGCTGGAGCCTGTCTGCTGTGCTGTTCGATATCGCCCAGACACTGTACAGGCATGCTAACCTGGAAACATTGAACTGCACATTAATTAAATATAAGACCATTCTGAAGCAAATAATATTTACACAAAAGTAGATATATAATGTACTCTTAAATGAATCCCACAAGGATTGGAACAATCATCCCCCAGCATTCCCACTGATTCCCACTGATCAGTTACTAGCCATCCTCTTTAAGCAAAATCAAATGCTTGGTCTCTAAGCAATTGCTTGCAAATGATTGTGCTTACTAGCCATTTTTTGTTGTTGTTGTTGTTGCTCGCAAGCAGTTGCTTGTTTTTATGGTTCAAACCAAAGGCCAGCACAAGCAATGACCCTGTAAAAGGTGGAACAGTGGGGGCAGCATTATACCAATAGGTATAGGTGTCTAGACTTTACTATGACACACTTATATGCCAAACTTAAGAAAAAGAAGAAAAATCCGTCCAGAAATACGGCCAGAATCGCACACACGAGGAGACCCTGAAAACGTACCTTTTTGTGTGTAAAGAAGGAACACGCGAGGGCGCCATTACGAAAAACAACAGGCTTCTTCGATCGTTTAACCATCCCTGCTGGAAAGAAAACTGTGTCCCACAGTGTGTTCAAAATGTGTTCACAGAATCGACTATGTAAAAACGCTCGAATTTTAACATTGTGAAGATGATTTCACACTGTGTTGTGTGTTTTGACATGGTGTTCACACACTGACATGTAATGTTCTGTTTCACACTTATAAATTGATGATTCACAATGTGTTCACAATGTTAAAACGCTTGAATTTAACGGTGTGGAGAGATTTCACACTGTGTTCACGCTGTGTTTCACATTGTGCTTCACACTATGGGACACAGGTGTTCTTTCCAGCAGGGATAATACACCTTCAAGCCAATATCACAATAAAATCTCTGAGACGGCCGCGGCGGCGCAAGTCCCCCGAAGTATCCCCCGAAGTCTGTTTGGGAGATGCAATTAACATGATTAACGAACCTTCAGTGTACCGGTGACTCCTATCATTTTCGGTTTATAGAACGTTACTTATGAACATCGAACCTTAGGAATGACGCCACAAATGTTCATACTAACGAACCCTATTCCATTTTCGAAGTAACGAACACTAAGTATCCTGTTAAATTGTGTACACTTATGATAGCATTCGAATTAAATCGAGAAAACAACATCTCGCAAAAATGACTGTTACATCCGCAATCACAAAAATATCTGTACATGAAAGCAATCTAACGGCTTTTAGAGTAAGAGCTGCAGATACAGACAGAAGGACAGACAGTGCAGACAATACAGACATGAGTACCAGTAGGACAGAAGGATACGGTACCGACAGAAGAAGTGATCTGTTTGGAATACTGACACTCTGGTTTACATCTAATGGTGGCTGCAACCATGGAGAATCAAAGGTCAAAGTTCACTTTCCAAAATTACACTGCGTCACAGTACCATTGGATCACATACAAAGAATGGACCCTCCCATTAGGTAGAGACATCTGTCAAATGTTGATACACTAATAATCATATTTTGTTTTTGATCAAGTCCAATTTCCTTTTTGATAGAAAGTAAGTTTCGAGCTACTAGAGGTAATCACGGGAGTAAAAGCCAAATACACATGTGGCTTGATTGAATGCAACAATATTTCTAGAACACAGAAGTGCAAGCTTGAGGAAATCAAACAATCCGTTCAAAAGTAATATAATTGTTATTATTTTGGTGCCGCCACCACTGGATAAGAGGACTTCTACAGATCATGATGTCACATATGGAAAACGATATAGAGAAAAAAAAATCTAACATGTTCTCATTTTTCTGGCACAATGAGAGAGTACTAGACTCACCTCTTTTAGAAAGCACGGGGATATGATTCCTCTTGACATATGTCATTAACAAGTGGAGGGAATGTGTGCTTTTCATAAAGAATTATACTTAGTGGGATTTTTCCTTGTATTTTCTTTTTTATCATTTTCCATGTGCGACGTCATGATTCGTAGTAGTCTTCTCATCACGTGATGACGACACCAAAACTTTAGAAATTCATGACTTTTGAATGGATTGTGCGATTTTCATTACACTTTCACTGATGTGTTCTACTATCATTGCTGCATTCACTTAATCCACATATATATTTGAGTTTCATTCCTTTTATATCTAAAGTGCACTAAATGCATTCGGAGCTGAGTTGTATATGGCAACCTATAAACTTGTTGTTCCCGCTTTCAAGGATACTAAACTATTTTGATGAGCAAAAAAAGGCAGTTGCCAAATTAACCACACCAGCAAACTTTAACTTATATTTCAAGTGCACAGAATGCATTTGGAGCTGAGTTGAACATGGCAACCTATAAACTTGTTGTTCCCGCATTCAAGGATACTAAACTTTTTTAAAATGTACCTGCTGAGCGAGCAAAGGCATGCAGTTGCCAGAACCACACCAGCAAGCTTTAGCTTATATTTCAAGTGCGAAGAATGCATTCGGAACTGAGTTGAATATGACAATCTATAAACTTGTTGTTCGTGCATTTAAAGATATTACACTATTTTGAAATGTATGCCTTCAGAGCAAACAAAGGCTGTTGCCAAAACCACACAAACAAACTTTAGCTGCTGTCTCCATTGCTCTTTGTCTCACAGAGAGTAATGGGAGGTGAGATCTAGTTGTATTTTAAGCGACGACCGATGGTGATTTCCTGTTCTATTGTTTTCAATCGTGATCGGAAATGAAGAGCTTTGTTTTTCTGATTGCCTATACACGTGTGCGGGATTTCCCACATGCCACTATGCTAGCCTTCCTGCGTCCTTGCCAATCAACGCAAACCGTGTCGAGAAAATTTGAGTATGATTATGAGTGCTATAATGAATATGAGATTACTTATGTCACAGGTAGCGGTCAGGTGGGTTGTACAACAAATGATCGTTGGTTCTAGCCCTGTCCAGCATGTACATAATATATTATGCACTGTATACTCTCACTGACATGATGTTTTGCTCACTATGATATGTCCGTCTGGACCAAGGTGTATAAAATTGGTCAAGACTGGAAGTGGTCAAGGCCTTACAGAAGAATTAGCTTCCTATGCAGAGACTGCCTTGCACGAAGAAAATGATAAACCCTGTGTTGTTTTCTTTGTGATGATAATGTTATCAATATCACTATTGTTGATATGATTAATATTGATAATACAGTACAATACTATACTGCTATCTTTTCCATAAGTGTTAGCATCATCATTATTATGGTACTGAGTGTATAGCAGCCGTAATGTTTATTCCTCTGAAAGATGCCAACTCTTTCAGTGCGCTCATTCTCCCATATACAGCCGCACCAGATATCAGGACATAGAACTATTTAACACATTGTCTTACCCAGGTGTACTGCTTGTGATGCAGATGCAGTGATCAGATATTGGGCAATTATAAAACTCTGAAGAACAATGGTGGAAGGTTATTAAACTTTGGCAATATGTATTTTTGAGTAAAATTATAATATCAATCATTGCATTTGTCAGTATTTGTACACTTCATTTAGATTTTGAGTTGAAAGTGTTCATGTTTGATCGCAGAAAAGAGCCCTCCCCCCCACACACATACAAAAGAAGAAAATAATGACATATTTTATGCGAGCGTCTATAGGAATAAAAACTTGCTCAAGGCAGACTACAATTTCAGGTTTTGAATCTCCATGAATATTCATGCAGTAGATGAAGCAAAGCGTGATGGATGTGAGCATTTCTGTAATGTTGAATTATGTCTACAGTGTTCTCAAATCTTGAATCATGTGTGTGACGTCAAAGGCCAAAATCTCGGGATGCTGTGTGAATCAGATGAAATTGGATACAATAAAAAAGTTCCTAAAAGTGAGAAGGCCGTAAGTACATAAACAGATAACCTAGTATTAGCGAAATCATACCATCGATGTAACTGTTTAAACATCATTATTACTCATATTCATTTTTATATCATTATCAACGGATCATATGATGACGATAACGTTATTTCAATTGATCTTATCTTCCGAAACGAGGCAAAACATCACTTTCCCTTTCATTTTACATGATGTCAAACAGGTAGGGCCTACTGTACTTTTCAAATAATTTGCATGGAAGGGTGCCAACATTCTACATAAGCACATGACGCTTGATAACAATCTATTGTTTACGTCGTTATCAAGATATACATGAACACAGCTTGTATAGACATGATAGAGTTTCTTGCAAGCAAGACTATCTTGATATAATAGAGCCTATGGACAAAATGGCTCTAATGAGGTAATACAAGGAAACAATGAGATGATCTGCTGCATTAAGATGGGTAGCTCAAATTATCTAATCACTTATTCCATTTTGCTCAGAATTTCATGAAGCTGTCTTCTTGTGTAATTTATTTTATTCAGTGTGCCTTTTTCTAAACATATTAGATGTACATTCATTTCTGTATCAATTATATGGCAGCCATGAAAATAGGTTACTTATCATGCTTATGTATTCGAATCTTAATGTTTGTTTCATTTTCATCTAAGAGGATGGCTTGATAGTCCTACTCAGTATTCTATTGCACAAGCTGGGGTCTATTTGGATGTAAGGCGGGACCACTTCACCGTGTAAAAGACCCTGCTCTTTGCATTAATGAATAAATGAAGCGGGATCTTAATTCAATTTGCCTGTGAAATTTTGATCGATATTACCGTTAGATAGTATGCATAACTATAAAAGAATTACATTTAGGTTTGTTGTACAATTTAGTATACGCCAATTACTTCAACATTTACCGCTATGCATGTTTGATCTTATTCAATTTGTAAAATCATTGAGAAAATGGGGTGGAATATACTTAAATTAGGGCCTAGATGAATGAAAATTATTTCGTCTTCACGAAGTTTAATGTGCTTCTAGTTTAGACCATGCAACATGAAACTGAAAGTAATTTTACCCGACCGGGGCCATTATGTCTATACGAGAATGACCATTTCAGCCGTTCATACTTAGTTTCAAAAACCAAAGTTATGTAGGTCACGTACACATTATGTTTCCATTTTGTATGTATGACTTATGTCAGGTATGACATTATCTCTCTCTCTGTGGGATATGTGCCTCCTTTAATTTAGGGCATGCAACACATGAAAATGAAAATAATTTCACCCGACCGGAGCCATTACGTCTATAATACGAGAATCACCATTTCAGCCGTTCAAGCTTAGTTTAAAAACAAAACACGTTATGTAGGTCCCGTACACATTATTGTTTCCATTTTTTAGATGTGTGAATTATGTCAGGTCTGACATTAACTCTCTCTGTGAGGCATGTGCTTCCTTTAATTTAGACCATGCAACAAAGAAACTGAAAGTAATACCATTCGACCGGAGTCATCATGTCTATATGAGAATGACCATTTCAGCCATTCAAGCTTAGTTTCAAAAACCAAAGTTATGTTGGTCACGTACACATTATGTTTCCATTTTTTATGTATGAATCATGTCAGGTATGACATTAACTCTCCCTGTGCCACGCTGGTTTCCTGTCCATAGTGTGTGTACAATTTGAGCACATTTTACTCATTGGCAAAGGAAGGATTAAGGAAGAAAGTGACCTTCGTTTGCAATATGGGCGTGAGTGTTGATTGTTAAGTGGATCGGTATAATGGTAATGTAAAACCTGACGCATCGGCAGAAAGGCGTTCTTTTTTTTTTATTCTTTCACCTTTGACATTTGCGCTCATTCAAAAAGCTGGATTTGATAAGCTGACAGATTCCCCCAAAACTATCTCCGTAAAAGGAACTAGCAGACAAGAAAAAAAAGAACTGTTCTAAAAGAATTTAAAAAGTACATGCAATACTTCTGAAAACTGCAACGTAAGAATTTGCCAAGCGAACTAGGTCTCTTCATCCCACATGCCACATGAGGAAATCCTCGCTGTGAGCACGGATAGCGGACGTTCTTAGCACCGTTTCCGCATTTTATTTTATGGCTGTTTTAGGTGATAGACAAAGCTCTTTATTTTCAGACAGTTAGTATGCTACATGTACTGTCATGAACATTTTTGTTTTCATGCTTTGTTATGAATATTTATTTAATTAATATCATGTAACAATGTAGAAAAGCATGTTATAGTCCGTAAGCTCTGCGAGGCGATGTTATCGCTGCACAACCACTATGCATATGCAGTTGGTTTGTATATACAAAGGGAAAAAAGGTGATATACATGAATAATATATACATTTAATCTAATCTGGGATCTACCAATTATCGTTGTTATGGTAAAAACATCAGGCTCCCAGCAACTTAGAATTGAATTCTAAAATGACAATTTACAATATTTTGCTTACAAGCCAGTTTGAACTCGAAAGTAGGCCTATAAAACCGTCTGTTGTAAACCCTTTTGGATGAAAATACTATATCTATATTCTAACTCTGAAAATGGCACTTAATTTCAAGGTATGTCACAGTCATTGGAGTGTTACAACTATAGGAATACATCTCGTTGGAGGTGTTGAAGACTTAGTATGCAATGCATCACTTCACTTTCTTCATGACGCCAAATATCTTCCACTGCTTGTATGTATAGCATCTTTCAGTGAAGGTCATCTTTTGACTGTTTTTCCCTCTTTTATTGGCCATGTTCATGATAAATGCCATGAGTCTATAAAAGCCAGTTCGTGTTCATTTTTTTAAATAGTTTGGCTTTGGGGTTAAGAAAAAAGTCAGGGACATTTTGAGCTTGGTTCGCTATCCTATAAAGTAAAGTCTACATGAAGAGGAACTCAATTCCATGTCTAAACAGTGTAATCAAAATTAGGTTGTAATGGTGTAATATATATATATATATATATATATATATATATATATATATGTATATTATATGTATATATATATATATGTATATATTTACTTATTTATATATATGCTTATATTCTGAAAATAAACATGGGACGCATGGCAACAACAACGTATCTGCGGAGAGGAACTTGATAGATTGAAATGTTACTATGAAATCATGATCTCGGGCAAAAGTCCGAGAAGCGACGGGAGTTCCTGTTAGTGTCATGGGCACTAAACTATAGTTAATGTGAAAATTTTTATTTCTTTCCCTCTCTCCCTCTCTCATCCAAAGGGAAATCATAAATGGTTTCCCACTATACCGACTATACACTGTTTATTCGAGACTTTGGAAGACTTTTGCGGCACACGTGTATGAACTGACTGGAATTTTACTCTTGTATTAGCGCTCCAGGTCGAAGAAACACAAAATTAGGAACAATCACCAAATATTCCTGATAATTGAAATCAAACCATGAGTTTGATACTTTTTTACTCTTCCTTTTCTTTTGTTTGAAAACAGCTTGGTACGAAACAAATATTTGAAAAGTATCAAACAAACAAGGGTGGGCAAATCTAGAAAAATATCATTGTTACAATTATGATTCGTCACCATCAAATATCAGGAGGCAACTATATTACACGATGCATCCTTGTGTTGATAATAATAGGGCCTACAGAAACAATGTCCTACCCACGCTAGACCGCAAGTTTTTGTGTGAGAGTAATGTTGGTATAATGTATTTGTAATTTCAGTTTTGCATGAAAAAAAGAGACCTTGGCCAAACACGAAACTAATATTTACCCGACTTATTTTTCTCTGAGCAGAGTGCAGTCATCCTCGTTAGTAACCAACGACGAAACTTGACCGGGAATATCGCCACTGTTCATGAATAAGTCTCCAACCGCAAGCGACGGTGTATCGTTTTCTGATCAATCATGTGTTTTACTTGGACGGAAATTACGCACAGAAGAATGACATGTTCTTTGTCCATTTCTCTCCCTGACACAAATGCAATGGAAAGACACTCTCAAAACAACCAATCAAGAATGTCAATATTGGCAGAAATAACGCAAGCGCTGCTGGAATTTCAAATAAATTCATTGTATCCATAATTGGTGCGTGGATGGCAAACTAGATTTACTGAATGCACACACCATTGTTATTGTTATTGTGTCGCCGTGATATTGTAAATCGCGTATACCTTTAAATTGTCATTTCTATGTAAACATCAGTCACTGGACCAAGAAAAATCTTGTAACTGTTATCTGCCCAGAGAAAATGAATGCCATTGAAAATAAGTTATGAAATCATACACGTTATGCCTTCACTGGTCATTAAAAAGAAGGATATGGCAGCAGAAAATGAGAAAGCCACATTGACTCATTAAGAATATAAAGAGATGCATCTCCTCAAATGGTCGCTGTATCGCATATTATGTGTGTGTATATTTGCTTGCACGAATGCGGATATTATACATATAGGGGCCTACGTATCATCAGGGCGCGACGCCATTTTTTAATTTTGTTTTATTTTGTCTCTTTCTGGTGGCCCGTTCTGCCCGGCCGTTTGGACCATCAATATCTTTACACTTGGAATTTGGGTGACTCGGATAAGAAATAGATTGCTCCGAAATAAAAGGAAGCAACAGAATAATCAATTTCGAACCTTAGTTGCCCAATCGAGCCACCAAAAGATTACCTTTTCTTTTAAAATGTGGCACGCCCTGACGTCAATCTTTAGTGGCCCCGGGCCACTTGGTCACCGGGCCACCGCTGAGAGAAAGAGATAGATGTATCTGTAATGATAGAATATAGAAACAAAAAAAAAAAAGAGAAAAAAGCGCATAAGTTAGGGATATATTACATACATATAAATGTATTATAGAGTTCAAGCTATCTTTTGAAGTAATATACAACGGAAAACACGGAACCTTTTCTCCAAGTATATATCAATACTGAACAATATTATGGCAACACAACAAAGAAAGCACTACATCATTGCAACGCTAGATAAGGACGGAAACGAAGAACAGGAAGTATAGCTCCATTTCCGGAAGTTACCACCGAAATAACTCCTCTCTTCCATCACGGGTTGTTATCCTGCGCAGCGATTACTACGTTGACTGTTCAGTTGTTTTGCACCGTGTGTGTGCGTTTTGTGTGCTTTATGTGTGTATGTGCGCTCTCGCACCCTCGTGTGTCTGTGGAAATTATAGGTTTATAATATTAAAAAAATTATATTTTTTATTAATTCGTGATATTACACTGTATCTTGATTTTTTTGTTTTGTTTTAGTGGGGGGATCTCCTCCAATACCCTACATTTGGGTAAAACGGTAAAAAAACAATGTCAAACATTGTCATTGTCAAATATTGTGATCAAAGCACTAATTGCCCTTCAAATAATGTTGATTTGAATCATGTTACAAAATAGTATGATGCCATTACTTGTGGTTTTGAGCAAGGACTGAACATAAAAAACAGAATTAAAGGATGGTATAACGTTTCAGAAAAAAAAAGTTTCAATGTAATTTTCATTCAAGTCATTACTAGCAATAATTATACAACCAAGGATCAAACATCAAAACAGAGACACTCGACAAGAACGTGAAACATAATCATACAGTATAAAACAATTACAGAAAGACCATAAATGAAAAGAAATTCACAACAAGTGTTGAATACAATAAAATAGACACATTTAATGATACACTTTAGGCATGTGTGTGTCTGTGTACTTGTGTATCAGTGCGTGATGCAATGATGACCCGGAATACCTATACCGAGATGTGATACATCGCTTATAATATATACTACTGGTACGTAGATTATAGATGATCCAGGATGTGGAAGAACCGGAAAGAGGGGGAAAGAATCTACATGAACGAGGTCACTTCCGGTTACGTCTAATCAGCTTTTGAGATGATAAAAGTTTCTCGTTGTGCATCGCAGGTCCAAGCGTCCGCCCAATACTTGCGTAATAATCTTTTAAGTGCTAAACAGCCGCCCTTATTACCAGTATTCGTTGTTGACATCGTTGAAACTATGAAATACGTGACGTCATAATCAACGAGTACGGTTACGGAACAAAAATGGTGGTGGGAAGTAAAGTTTATCACACTAAGCTGCTGTGAAGCTGGTGGCTGAATTTATTTGAAGCGTTAAATCCAACCATGACTTGCAACTGTTTGACTCGATAAGCTCACGTAGCTTACTCCTGATATCTTATGAGCAGTTGTCAAATCGGAATGAAACCCAAGTGGTGGTACAAAGTGTATCTCCATACATGTATCTAGGTAATGAAGATGCGTTTAACACATTAGGGAACTGGTTCAGAAAAAAAAAAAATCTAACTTTCGGTAACGCCATTTGCTTGATAAAAAGAAGACTGAAACAATTTGAGCTTTTGCATTATAGGAAAGCGACATGAAGAAACTCGTAGAATGTATAACACACTTTCTTTATCTATATTGACGAGTACTTGGATTTATACAATTCATACTGGGCATGATATCCACACTCATGGCGGATAGGGATTTTGACGCATTGATAAGGTCTGAAAGAAAGTCTAGCTGCAATGACGCACTTCGCGCGGTCAAAAGTACTTTTCTCCAATGAAAGATTTGGCTATGCGCGTTAGTCCTACCAATGTGTGAAGGGGATTTCCCTTCAATGCGTTTTGCCTCCAAAGAGCCTGTGCTCTGAAGCGAAGGCCAACACAGTACCTCTGTTCGCACACTGATATGGCCAACTTGGCTCATCATATCACTACCAGAGCTCTTCGAGGTCAATCGACATTCGATGCAGCCGCTCTGAAGCACCCCCACCCACCCACCCCACCACAATCATATGTTTGTTTAATTATTACGTGTACTGTTTTCATCCTGTCGCAAAGTTCATTAGGAGTTCATTTAGGCTGCTCTTGATCTTGTCGTGTTAATCCATTATTACTGCACGAACACTACGAAAGTGTCCGATACGCAACATCATTAGCGCGCAATCAACTCTGCATTTGAAGGAAACATTCTTTAAGGAATTAAGTGTACTTCTATTTTGCTTTACCGGCCGTAGTTCAGGAAAAAAACCCTAATGAAATACCTGATTTTGATGAGAATTGTGTGTCCTTTCTAATTCCTCAGTTCTTCAGCGCATCGCATCGCTGTGTTTCGATCGGTGTCGAGTGTCCCACGCGAAAGAGGAAACCGAGCTGTGACGCCGCAGCGGTTTTACTGTCCACCACAGATTTGAGCCGATAACCGGTCCTGTTCAGCGAGCGCCTGCGTACTTGCTCTGAACAAAATAATGCTCAGATGCGATTGACGGTGTCACGCATGTGCGAGGGTGTCGGAGTGTATTTGACGGAGCATGTGCCTTCTTGAAGTTTCATGAGATGATCATTAACTTGCTCAGCCTCTTGGTAAATCTGAATTGTCTACCGTGATGAACGACAGGACGAGGACAGCATGAGTTTACGATTTCAACTGTATAGATTCATGTTACTGTGTTTTGAACTTCGAAGAGATACCCGATCCTCTCCACTTCCCCAGTCTACCAAGCAGTGTGTTGGGTGAGATCTCTCTCGAGCAAGCTATTGAGCAAAACAAAATGTTGCATCGAAACTTTCCCGACTTCTCTGCGAAGGCTTTAACACTGCACGCGATGATTGCTACGACTGCAGTTTTGTGTGTATCTGTAGTACACGGTAAGGGAATCAACCTACTCATATTCATAGTGAAAACATGTGCATTTTTATAGATATATGTGATTGTCATGCCACTCAGTGAACCAAGTTTGATCGTTTTTTTCTTTGTTTTTCTTTTTTTTAGATACCCGCATTTTGAACAAGGTCTAAAACAACTAACATACAGGTGGTATATATTGTGGGAGATGAAGTATATGCCTATATAAGCTCAAAATGGAGCAGAAGCATGAAACTGAAACTCCGCATTTTCGAACTCGGCGAACCGATTTCAGTTGTGTTTGTAACAAATGTGTGTAGTTATCTGTCACTACGTTTGTTTAGTTTTCCCCCGATTGTATCAAAAGTACAGTTACCTGTACAGACAATAGCGACGTGTTCATTGAAACGATACAGTATCCGTAAATTTGCTTTGTCCTAAATGGCATTGTGCATTTCCTCATAAAAACGAAAATATTCCTTTCACGAGGAGCCATCAAAACAGGAAACTATCTACTTCTTGTGGACTTATTAGACAAAACGCAATGTTGGCTGCTAGGTAAGCTTGGTGTTCGGTTTTATTATTATCATTATTATTTTTTGTTAGCTTTATCTCCTATTACTACATAGATAGTTCCAGTCATGAGATTAATGGTAAAGCCCCAATGACGAGGTGAAGAACACTCCTAATGTAATCAGCTCATGTTCAAGGAAGAATTTCCTTCGAACTAAAACAAGAAACAGAAAAAGTACAGATAACAGCCATTTCTAGCCAGACCAGAAATACACTGAAAAAGGTGTGTCAAACTATGCGCTTCTGTTTTTAGTTTTTATGTCATACAATGTTTAATATCTTGGGATGGTACAAGACCTGTGCTCTGATTTTAGCGCTTCCCATTGACTGATTTTTGGATATATATTGTCTCAAAATATTACACCTATAGTCATGGAAATGATTATTTTCTTTTTACAGTGTTGCTTTTCTGTGTCAATTTATTCACTGTTACTTGTTTGTCAAACATGGTGATTAGAGTTTCATCTGCAGAGGATGCACCATCTACAACATTTCTCAGACACGAGATATTAATTCAGAAAAAGGCAATTCTTTAGCCATAACTAGAGAATAAATTGTTCAGTCAGACTAATTCTAAAACAAGATCTGATACCACCATCTATAGCTAGTTGTGTGTCAGATCTACAGTTTGCATTTAAGAGCTTATAGATCTCAAACAATGCTCTCCCTTAGGTATGACTGAAATTAAAGTCAAACATAAGCATACAAAATAATGGCAGGATTGTGAATTTGAAATCATCCCATTCGATGACTGCACTGTATACAGTATATTAGAGTCACAACTTTCTATTATAGCCTAGACAGCTCTTCGAATCTTTCTCCGAATTAAAATTCTAGTAGCTCAAATCCTGCAGGAATAATTTTAGAGCTTACATTGCTGATTAAGACTTTTTGAGACTCCCAGAGATGTCTTAAATTATTTTGCTTTAAGATTGATGAAAAGCGGGAGATGCAGCTGTAATTTGAAGGAGACAATTTTAAAGTGGCTGCGATATTAGGAGATCATTAATCAAAGGTGAGGGGATTAATAGGATGGCCTGTGTAAAGATCATGTTATCAAAAGTATGGCGGTGTGAATTATATTATAAGAAATGTAAAGAACAAGTGCATTAGTGCATTAGTCTGAAGCAAATTCTGAAATATACCTGTTGAGCATTCAGAAAAAAAAAGGCAAAATGATTTTGGGATAGAAATTTGAAAAAAAAAAATCTATATAGCTAATTGCTCAAAGAATATGGTATATGGGCTGTTCTGACAGTACGTGTTAGTCGACAGACAAATATTTGTAAGAAGATTATGATTGCTACATTTCCCATGCACCTGTGCAATTAGAGTAGACACATGTTTCTCTTGGCTTGTGGATCATTTTCACAGTTCAAGCTGAATGCTATTTGTTTCACACATCAGCGGACGAGAGTGCATATTTCCTGAACGGAAACATCAAAGCGGCCATTGATGTTTTGTCCGGACCCTAACTACAAAACCTTGACTGCAATGGCCTAACATTGCTTCAGTGCATTTTGAAACCAACGCTGTCATTGTACAGGTATACGGGGAAAAAATCACATATTTCATATTTCAGGAGTAATTTAAAAACAAGAAATGACAGGTAAATTAATGAAAAGATATCAAATTGAACCTGAAAACTTGCTCTCTCTTTTTCATCTTCATTTTTTTTAATCCTGCCTATTACACTTAAAGTACATTTGGTATTATTTTTGTGTCATAGTCTAGTGGGATTTCTGAAAAAGGGCTCTCTAAAATGGTGTTAGAGGCATTTTTGAGTAAAAGTTGGGAACCGGTCTCTTTTACCTAATTTGAGTATGCTGAATCCGAAAAATCCGGTTCCCAAGCGAAATTCGCCGATCTTGACCATCTAATTTGCATAAACAAAATGGCTGCCAAGCCACAGAAATTATCAGTTTCAGATACGCATTTTCTAGAATTTCTTTGCAAACGAGCTGGAAAAAAGTGATTTGAAATGTTTGTACAGAGAATAGAATTACAAATTTAAGGGATAAACGTTTCTCAGGTGGTAAATAGTATATTTTATTCATAATTATGCAAATTAGGACTGAAATATGCAGATGAATATATTTATATATACATTAACACTGGTAGAGTAATTTTGACATTTTTTTTTTCTTGAGAGGCAAACTAAATACTAAATATGAAGACTTTAAGGTTTTGAGGGTTAGAAAAACTTCGGTTCCCAAGCGAAATTCACCGATCTTGACGATCTAATTTGCATAAACAAAATGGCTGCCCAGCCACAGAAATTGTGAGTTACAGACACGCATTTTCTAGATTTTTTTTTTGTGAACGACCTGGAAAAAAGTGATATGAAATCTATGGAAAAAGTGATTTGGAATCTATGCACACTGAATGGACTTAGCAACTTGAGGGATAAACGTTTCTTAGGTGGTAAATAGTATATTTCTTTCATGATTATGCAAATTAGTACTGAAATATGCAGATAAATATATATTAACACTGGAAAGTTTTTCATGTTTTTTTTTTTTTTTTCTGGAGAGGGAAGTTAAAAACACTAGACATATAGACTTTAAGGTTTTGAGGGTTAGATAAAAACCAGAATCCCTTCTCAGTGGTATCAAAATAAATGCAAATATTGTAATTGGTATGCAAATTATATGTAGGCTTCATGAGTTTTATGTGCATGCAGTTCATTCAATAGCCTATATACCCTGGTAAATTTTTATTTGTTCAAATCCTCTAAAGAGGTCTTTTGGGATTTTTTTTTTTTAAAGAATTCAAGTTATTATCTCCAAGATCTCAAAAGGCGCAGCCAAATTGGCAAATTATCGAAAAGTTAAGTATTTCAAGTGCGTTCGACTGCAAACTTTCCGCGAAACTTCCCACTACAGCTAGGGATATTTCACTTTATAATGCTGTCCTCGCCAAACTTCTCGATCTCTTGCCAGTGTGACCGGGCAACAAAAGATCGTAAAGACTTCGCGATCTTAAACTTTGCGATCTTTTGCCACTTTTGCCTTATCATGATAAACTTAAATAACGATGTTAGAATGGCTGTGAGGGAGAATAAATGGGAAAAAGAAAAGACGTGTGGCACACATCTACCTATATTTGATCCTTGTACATCTGTTATAAGAATGTAACTTACTCAACTTCCAAGACAGTTCGAACTCTGAAATTGCCTCGGCCAGTGCAATCTGCGAAATAAGGGGTTTACACCTTCCTGTTCCTTTTTGTTTTTATGCCTCCGCCACGAAGTGGTGCCGGAGGCATTATGTTTTCGGGTTGTCCGTCCGTCCGTCCGTCCGTCCTTCCGTCCGTCCGTAATGAATTTTGTGGACAAGGTAACTATCGAAACCTGTTGAGGTATCCTAATGAAACTTGACATGTATGTTCATTAGGGGGTGAAGTTGTGCCTATCAACTTTTGGGTGCACATGTTTTGTGGACAAGGTATAACTATCGAAACCTGTTGAGGTATCCTAATGAAACTTGACATGTATGTGTATTAGGGGGTGAAGTTGTGCCTATCAACTTTTGGGTGCACATGCTCAAGGTCAAAGGTCAAAAGGTCAAGGTCAAATACATAAAATTTCACTATTTCCACCATATCTATTGAATGCCTGAAGATATTTTCTTGAAACTTAGTGTATACATGTATTACCCAATTAAGATTCTCTGGTGAAAGTTTGGGTCATGAGGTCAAAGGTCAAAGGTCAAAAGGTCAGGGTCAAATACATAAAATTTCACTATTTCCACCATATCTATTGAATGCCTGAAGATATTTTCTTGAAACTTAGTGTATACAATGTATTACCCAATTAAGATTCTCTGGTGAAAGTTTGGGTCATGAGGTCAAAAGGTCAAGTAAAAATATTAAAACTTCTTTTTTTTCTCCGTACCTTGGAAAATTGTTCAAGGTATCTTCATGGAACATAGTATATACATGTACTGACTGAAAGTGATTATCTAGAGAATGTAGGGTTCATGGGGTCAAAGGTCAAGTGCAAGACTTCAAAATTTTACTATTACCCTCATATTTATGCAATGCCAGCAGGGTTATTTTTTACACTTGGTGTATGCGTGTGTACCTTAAAGAAGCCTTCTTCCGTAGATACTGGAGTTGTGTTTTTTTTTTCTGCCAGACTGATATTGACAGTAGCACTCTTATTAAAGCAAGTGATCAATGGCTCACAGTCATCAAGGATGCTGCTTCTACGAGAAGAAAACTAAAGCGTTCCAAGAACATGGTTGTTGTCAGTCGTCTTTATAAGAATAAACTTATATTCGATTCAAAGATGTATCACACAAGCTCGTTTGGCACAAAATATGTTCCGCCATTTATTTTTACCGACAAAAGTATCCTGAACGCTCGCGGAAGCAGTTCAACGACTATACTCCTGTATTAAAAAAAAACGATAAAAAAGAAGAAAATCCTGTTCACTGTGCCGGACCTGATCTTTCTTCACCAGTAGACAATGGATGGGAACGTTTTGATGTGGTCTACAGCCTGTACAACTGATATATCTAGCTCCAATCCTGCAAAGTTGCCTTGAGATGATTTCATCTGCATGCGAAAGCAATGCAGAACATTTCGATGCAAATATCACAAATCAGGCCTACGATGTATAGAGCAGTGTGTGCATGTAAAGCTAGTATCTCACC
The DNA here is from genome assembly GCA_033980235.1 of Diadema setosum. NCBI lineage: Eukaryota > Metazoa > Echinodermata > Echinoidea > Diadematoida > Diadematidae > Diadema > Diadema setosum. Next base: position 9,691,305 of record CM067072.1, on the reverse strand, counting down.
AACAGAGACATCTCGCGACGTCTCCAACCTATTGTCGCAGCAGTCGCGGAGACGTCTCCAACACAAAATGTCTTGCGGTCTCACCAAGGAGACGTCTCTGAGACGAGTTATGGCAGGTGTCAAAAATTTTCAAATATGAGGGATTGATCTAGGCAGGATGTCAGTACGCAGATGGGTCACGTGGTTTCTAAAGTAGGTCAAACAGCGTCAAATAGAGTCGCGGAGACGTCTCCGCGACCTCTCACCAGTTTTTCTGGTCTCCAGCAGGTCTCCGCGACGTCTCCGCAACTGATGGAGACGTCTCGGAGACGTCGCGAAGACTTCACGAAAAATCGAACATGTTTAAATTTCTTGCGACTAATCGCAGACTCTGTAATTTTCAGAAGAGGTCTCGGAGACGTCGCGGAGACGTCTCTGCAACTAGCATAATCTGGAGTCGCGAACTAGTCGCGAACTAGTTTCAAGCCCGGTGAGATACCCCTTTAGCAACAATGTGATGATGCAAACCTTGCATGAATGTAGATCAATTTAGCTCGATTGAGAAATAGACGTTTCGACTCAGATTATGTTTCTTTTCAGCCAAAATAAGAAGGTGTTGATGACTAGAATTACAAAGTTCATTCTTCGTTTCTGTTTCTGACACTGTCCGAGATACCAGGATTTTTCTTACAATTTTTTTTTTTTTTTTGCTTGAGCCTGGAGAGTGGATGAAGAGATAGATAAAAAAAAAATTATGACGAAATTTATGAAAGTTGCCACTTGATTTTAGATCAAACAGATTGAAAATAACTATAAACCAATTTATCCATTAATGAAAACGACAAAGTACAGGGAAGGATTAAGTGACCTTGCACTAATCCGAAGAGTAATGTATAGTGTTGTGATTGCCCGGCTGGCGATAACTTTGATGGCAAGACCTTGTTTTTGGTGGTAAATATGCATAGAAAATGGGTGAATATTTGCATATAGGCCTACTATTATGCAAATGAGATAATAGATGTGTGTTGTTTAGTAGTTGCAGTCAATTTTTGCATCTCTTATTCACACCAGGAATCATTAACAGGTCTTGATTTATAACTGTTATGAAACATATTCATATATTGCGGTAGTGCGTTGTAGAATCTCGAAACTTGCCTGGTCTACGGCCTCTTGAATATCAATTTACAAACATATTTCCTTTTAGTGTCATTCAGTTCTCCTTTATTGATTGATTCCAGTACCTGGTTCACTTTGGACTCTGACGACATCATAATATGCAACTTGTTTGCTTGATAACTTAGCTGTATTTTAGTACGCCAAGGTACATTTTGATAGCAAGACTTTGTTTTAGGGAATATATCTATACAAATGGCCAACTATTTGTATAATTCATTATGCAAATTAGATTATTAGGGTATTTCTAATAGCGGGTTTTTTTTTTTTTTGCATCTCTTTATTACAAGAGAATCATCAACTTATGTCTTGATATTATAACTATAATGATTCAGATTCATATATCTCGGCAATGTGTTGTATAATCTCGAAGCCTGTTGTAGTATAGCCTCTTGCATACCAATTTCATGCGTCACTGCAAATATTGTTATTCTTTTTATTTTAAATTCTGAATTGGTTGATTCCAGTACTTGATTTTCCTCGGACTCAGATGACACCATGTACAGTTTGCTTGACCGATTGCATATCTATTTTTCACTACGCCAAGGTACATTTTATTAGCAAAACTTTGTTTTAGGGGAAAATACGTTAAAAAAAGGAAAAAGTTTGCTTAATTTATTATGCAAATGAGATGCATGTTTTATTTTGATACTTAAAGTTGGTTCTTGTATCTCTTTATCACACTAGGAATCGTGAACCGGTCTTGATACAATGAACTATCATCAGAATTATGATACAGATCCATATATTGCGGCAATGCGTTGTAGAATCTAGAATCCTGCCAGTTATGTATCCTCTTGTATACCAATTTGCATAGATAATTGCATAAGTGTAATTCAATTCTTTTGAATTGATTAATTTTGATTCGACTCTGGTGACACCAAGTACTTTTTGTTTGCCCGATAACTTGTTAAAATGATTAAAAACAGAAGTGAACACGTAGGTACTATACATGTGCATATATATGCGGTAATGCATTGCTGTGTCAGCGGCAACTCCTAATTTGCATATTTCACTTCTTAATTTGCATATATAAGTGAAAGTTATGAACAATTGATGACCTAGTTATTGTCTTTGCACCTTAATTTCTGAAATCATTACTATTTCCGCATGTCTAGGACCATTTTAGGAAAATTAGATCATCGAAACACCTTAGAAAGCAATGAATTGGCGGCCATTTTGTTTATGCAAATTAGATGCCCTTAGACTCGAAATTCCTCTTGGGAACAGGAATTTTTGAATTCAGTGTACTTGATTTATACAAAATAGCCCGGTTCCCAACATGTAGGTACAAACACATAGATACACAGATAGATGAACACGTATATAGGTACTATACATGTGCATATATATATGCGGTAATGCATTGCTGTATCAGCGGCAACTCCTAATTTGCATATATAAGTGAAAGTTATGAACAATTGATGACCTAGCTATTGTCTTTGCACTTTAATTTCTGAAATTATTACTATTTCTGCATGTCTAGGAACATTTTATGAAAATTAGATCATCAAAACACCTTAAAAAGCAATGAATTCTCGGCCATTTTGTTTATGCAAATTAGATGCTCTTAGACTCAAGATTCTGCTTGGGAACCGGAATTTTCGGATTCAGCGTACTTGAATTATACAAAATAGACCGGTTCCCAACTTTTACTAAAAAATGCCTCTAACAGTCATATTTTCCCCAAATCCCACTAGACTATCAATGGCATCAATGGCATCAATGGCATGTATATGTGTGACAAATTGTTTGTGTATGTGTGTGTGTGTGTGTGTGTGTTATGCTCCTCAACTAGCACTGTGGTGATCAGCTGTTCCAAAGGCGGAGTATGGGAGGAATTGATTTCTTTATCTTGATCTCTATCAACACCATCAAGAAAGAGCTTTCATGGTGATTTATGCGGACCACCCTCATTTTTAAGGAGAGAATTTACGGCTGAATTGATCAAATTGTCATTTTATTCTCATTTTTTTTCAATTCGATTCGTACATCACAATGCACCTTTGGTGTGCATGAACAGTTTAATTTGTGTATTGCATGATCACATTATGCATGCCATCTTGAAAAATCTATTGCCACATAGGTTTTCTTCGTATTATCATTTGTTTTTTTTGAATCACTTCTTTACCTTTTAGTGTCATTTTGATGTTAAAATGATGATGAAATCATGTGGAAATAGAGTAAGGAATTGTATTTGATATATAGCATGATTAAAGATTTTTCTATTTTTCAGTCTTTTTCTTTTCATTTGGACAGTTGTGAAATAAAATCTTGCTACAAAAGAGCATATCCACAGTTCTGTAATGTTATTTTAGTCATTACCACATATATCACATTTATAATCATTTCCCCATCTTCTTACTAAATATAGACCTATTACAATTCATGTTGGTAAAAATAAATGTCACACACAAAAAAGACGTCTCAAAATGAATTGAATATATCTACCCCTTTGCAGGTCAGTCACCTTTCATATCAACAACCAGCCGGCTGTTCACAAGTGCAGAGAGTGGAAACTCGTTCTTTGCCTGTTTTCGAAGTGCACCGGATCTTGATGCCACTGTTTCTACTGGCCGCTATGTCTACACGATGAATTATCTGCGGAACAACCCCGATCCTCCTGCTCCACTGGCTTATTCTCTTAATGGTGATCCTTCAATACAATTTCTTCAAACAGTTTTCTCAGATACCGCTGATAACGAGGCATTTGGTGCATTTTATTGTTCAGCCTCCAAAGATGGACAGTCCACGGTGGTGCCTACAATATTTTTGCGGTCTGATGGTAAGTGTGAAGAAGTCGTCATGTTCTGTAATATTGACAAATGACGTCATATTTATAATACACTAATAAATCACACCTTGTTCAAATGAATTTTGTTATTTTACAGACATGTCTGCACAGACATGTCTGGCTGTTAACACTCTTTAGACTTATAGAAGGGCAAGATCTTCTGTCTTTAGTGATAATAATAAAAAAAAAATGCCAAAAGCAATGTAAGGAGAGAGACTGCAATCCAGAAATATCTTTTGATTGCCTTGCACCGGAAAGAATATTGACACTGTCTTAAACACTTCCAGATTTTCTGCACAGCAAATTCTCTTGTATCATTATCATAAGCAATAGCAAAACAGAAAAAACAAACAAACAAACAAACAAACAGACAGACAGCCAAATAAACAAATTGCATTAGGTGAGTTTCAATTGATTTGCCAACACATTTCTTTTTTTTTTCTTGTTGCATAACCTAGGGCCTCTAGATTATGTAGGGATATGCCAAGATTACTTGATACAATAACCTTAGAGATGTTAAAGGGATGGTATAGTTTTGGTTGAGATTTTTTTTTCTATAAGAACAGAAATAATGCATTGTAACACTTTTTGGGGTTTCTGTGTGTGTGTGTGTGAGTTTTTTTTTTGTTTTTGTTTTTTTGATAGGCACAAAGTTGTACAGTGAGAACAGTAACAAAAAATAAAAACTGTAAAATGTAATATCCCACAATGCACTGCTTATTTGTCGTTCCTTGAGCACTATTTTTACCAGCTGTGGCCTGCGACGGTGGCATTGTGACGTAATAAACATTCCATTCATGTGCATGTATGCGCAGGTCAGCTCTTCGCATACAATCATGGTCTAAAACGTTTCGACATTTTTTATATATCTATTTATTTATTTATTTGTTGATTAATTGATTTATTCATTTTTATTTTCATTTTCTATTTTTTCAGTGAGAACACTGAATCAAAAAGACTCAACCCTGGTTCGCAGTGTCGGATCCAGGTGGGGCCCTCTTTATTGATTGTTAAAACAAGAAGAAAATGGGAAAAATGGGGGAGGGTGCGTGCGCCCCTCTATAATTTTACGGAATTCCTGGATCCGCCCCTGGGTCGCGACCAAAGTTTCGACATTTTTGCAGTGAGAATGGCACTATTCTGTCAATCACACTCTGATCCTCATTATTGCAGTCCAGTGGATTTATATGTTCAAGTATCATGCCAAGGTATGATACATGAAGTGTAGATACAATCAGATTAAATTTTGGAAGTCAAGGTGAAAGGTCCCCAAACTTTCAGCTGTAACATCAGCTAGGAATATGATGTGACTATAGTGAGAAAGGAAGAATGGAAATAAATACAGGTATTTTTGTGCAATAAACGTTTTTAAAAGAGCAGAAGACAAATTCCAGCTATAACTCCATCGGCTAGGAATGTCCAGTGGTGCTGAAGCATCCTTAGCGTATGTTGGTGGAAAGGAGAGACAGAAAACTATACTATGAACATGCTATGGTGATGTGCAAATGTCAAGGTCAAAGGTCGCGTTGTATTTGTTTAAAATTTGATTTTGATTTTCATGCCAAAACATAAGGTAGAAATGTCCAATGACTATATCTACTGAGTAGGATAGAAGTTATTGAATTACCTTTAAATTACAAGGATTATTCAAGATCAGAGGCCACCAAAATGAAGCAGTACAGAACCCCTAAATGTCATTTTTGTACTAGAAATATACAATAGAGTTATTTATTGAAATAGATAAAACTAAGGTTAAAATAATTTCATGTATATGGTTAGGTTGAGAGGTCAGTCCATGGGGCCAATGGTCAAAATCAATGTTAATGAAGGGCCTTTAATAACATTGGAAAAGTAAATGTGAAAGTGGAAGCATCCTCGTATCGGTTGAATCACTAGTTCCGTTATTCATTAAATCTTTGTCAAAACCATTATTAATGCATGTCCTTGAATTATTGCAGCTAGGTTTGTACCAGCTGAAGGAAGATTTTCAAAGACTGTGAATGCTGGAGATGTGAATGTGACAGTTGACTTCTCACCAGTGGGGCCTATCAGTGATGGTTTACAGAGAAATTGGAGACACAATGGGACGATCTATGAAAATGTCGTCCTGACTAAGTATACTGGAGCAGCAACAAGTTATACCATTGAGAGAGAAATCACACCAGCAGATGGTGGCGTGTATGAACTACACCTGAGAGGTGAGAGAGGTATGGCCCGAGCTGGCTTGTTGCGAGTCATTGTGAGAGGTAAGCTGATCACGACTGTAATGCCTGATATATCAACATTCGCTGATTATCAAAAGGTTTAAAATCAACATTTATGAAACATGTTACCACATTTATCATTGGACAATAGAGTATGTAAGGAGAAGCTTGATGGACAAAATGATGTAAATTGAAATGATGATGGAATAACTGATATGAAAGATGAAGAAAGATGTGAGTCTTTTAACATTTTAATCATAATCCCACTATGATAAATTTTCCATTTTAAGTTAAAGAAAGCAAAGAATTTCCCCATTTGGGAATAATGTGAAAAGATTGACGATGTTCTCTAACTTTATAGATTGTCCAGCTGGTCGCCACGATGTACTTGGTGGATGCCTTCAGGCCTGTCAGTCATGCTACAATGGAGGCATCTGTCACAGTAAGACGGGAGAGTGTGTTTGTCCTCCTGGTTTCATGGGAGATCAGTGTGAGCAAAGTAAGTAAAGTTGGTAACATGTACCTTTTCATGATTACGGGGACCCTTTCCATTTTTTTTTCTGCTGTAGAAGATAGATGAACACTTCCGTGTGACTTGCCAATTAATTATTCGAACTGTGTAATAATGCACTAACATGATTTCTACAAAGTTCTTGCGGCTAGAAAACTCAAATTTATGGGGGTTGTTTGAAATTTTATAGAGTGTTAGATAACTGACAAAGTGATTTGGTTTGTTGCATCTTGTATTGGTAGAAGTCAACGGCGTAAATCCGTGCTGAGGAGTGGGGGGGGGGGGGGGGATGATCGGCGGTAGTCACCATCACCACGATTACAAGCCCGTAACCGGACGGGTGCAGCCAGTGGCGTACCGTGGCGGGTTGGTCAAGACATGGGGGGGGGGGGGGGGCACCTCGTGGAAAAGTGATTTTGAGGGTGTGTATGCATGCTTGTGCGTGCGTGCGTGCGTGCGTGTGTATGCGTGTGCGCGTATCTGCGTGTGCTGTCAGTTTGGAAACTGTAATGGGGACTGCAATACATAACGGAATGTGATACATTCCACTGCGCGGTCATTTTTCCTGATGGATTATTAGTCAAGGCGCTAATTCCTTGAAGAGGCTTAATTAAGGAGTTCGTTCAACCCTACCCGCAGAAAAGGTTTGACCAGACAAGGTGGTAGATGGGACCTCTATGAACATCCCCAGGTAGTATGTGGTTCCAAATTGTGGTGTCAGTAGAATTTTACTGGCCACTTTTCATCATGATTTGTTGGAACAAACGTAAAAGAGTCTGCGCACGCCAAGACTATTACACGCACCACTGGCACTGCTACAGGCGCCAGTGCCAGTGCTGCGTGTAGTAGTCTTAGCGCGCATATACTTTTTCTTCGATAAACAAGGGTTTTGCCTGCAAACTAACTTTTCACGCCAAGCTGGGTTTAGTGTAGTGTAGTTTCTAGCCGTTTTTATTTCGTCTTCATTTCAAGAGTTAAGCAAGCCGAGTGAGAGCGCATACCCGGTGATTGTGACGACCGAATTGCAATCACTGGGTGTGTGCTCTCACTCTACTTAGCGCAATATATACAGCGGGCTTCTGCATAATACACAAGCTGCAACTCAGAGAAATAAAGACGAAAAACAGCTAGAAATTAAGACTAGGGTCGGTAAACGCTTGTCGCTATTTGGGGCACTGAAAACGACAAACTCACACAGTTTTTGCATTTATTTCATGAAGAATTCATCAAAACTGCATAAAACTATAATGTGCATGTTGCTAGAGATGTCATCCATACAGTGGGATTCATTATAAGTTATAATATTGTGCATGGTTACCATGGTAACCGGATGCCTAAAGGTGACTGGTAACCCCCAAAATGCCTCCTGTGCTGCAAACATTTTTTTTTTTAATCTTATAGATGCAATAAAGAAAAACCGCACACACTTTTTTTATTGATTTTCATTAAAAAAGTTTTCCCTATTGCCATGGCAACCAGTATTATCCATTCAGAATTAAGTTGTCAATAACTCAAAAACTACAGCCCATAATTTCAAAAAGCTCAATAAGCATGTCCTTCCTGCTGAACAAAGTGTACGACTTATATGTGAAGAATATTTTGAAGCATTCTCAAGTTACAGCAAAATTTATAAGCAAAGGCATAATAAACGGCCATTGAAAGAAAATATCATATTCGAATAGTAAAATGCATGAAAAAGTTGCATCCGTCGTACTTTCAACACAAATTTGACTTCAAAGCATGGGCAAATGTATATAATTTTTAATAATGTATATGGACACAAATTTCCCTTAAAAATAAGATGAATACAGAAAGCAAAGCCAATATTCTATAGTAGCTCTTTCGAGTATTTACAGAGCGATGGTTATTCAAAACAATCCTGGAAAAAGAGCAGAGGAAAGTAATTGATTGTTTATGTTCTTAAAGGAAGTTTATTCAAGAATACCGATAAATTCCTTTCTAAAGAAGGAATATACACGTGCGCTGGATTATCCATCAAAGAATTAAGCGTACTTTTGTGTTCGTTAGCTATTGTAAAATATATATATATATATATATATATATATATATATAAGATAAAATATCATGATATGCAAATTTTATTCAAAACGTGCAGTAATGAATTAATGCTGAGGAGAGAATAAGGGAAAAATCTTGGGCGTCTTTTCCCTTTTTATCCAGACTAATTTTACAGTGTAGAGCTCATCTTCAATGAGTGATGTGCACGAAAGGCAAAAGAAACAAACCTGTCTAAATTCCAGATATTTTTGGGAGTTACACTGCAAAAAGTCCGGTGTTAAATAGTGAACACCGAGCTGGTGTTAAATTTTCGGTGCTCATTTATGGTGTTAAATTAACACCTACGGGTGTCATTTCCAAATTTTAAACTGTTTTTTGAAGAGTTTCTTAGTAACTGCACTTCTTGTTGATTTTTAATTTAAATAAGACGATCAAGAATTTTACATTAAAATACTAGATTTTTGAAAAAATGTGAAAATAAATTTACACCAAAGTAACACCAGCTGGTGTGGTCTCTTATTGAAGCTGGACGGGTGTTAAACCATTGATATTAACACCAACAAATATCAAATCAACACCATGTGATGTCATTTTTGAACACCAGTACAGTGTCAAAATAACACCAGGTACAGTGTCAAATTAACACCACGAAGTGTCAGGTGAACACTTTTCAACACCATCACAGTGCATTTTTAACACCTGTGGGTGTGGTCCTTTATTGAAGTTTGATCGGTGTTAGATTTAACACCCGTGGTGTTAAATCTAACACCGATGTTTTTGCAGTGTACCAATCACCTGTAGGCATCCGGTTACCATGGTAACCATGCACAATATTATACCTTACCAACGGCGTAAATCCGTACTGAGGAGTGGGGGGGATGACTGGCGATAGTCACCATCACCACGATTACAAGCCCATAACCGGACCGGCGCAGCCCTGGGGGGGGGGGGGGGGGGGGGGGGGGGAAGCTTGCCCCCCCCCCACACACACACACACACTTTACAGGGATCAAATGTCCCACTCTTTTCCATGCAAAGTGGGAGGGAAGTGGCAGCAAAGATATGACGACTTTTTTGTTCTTGTTTTTGTTTTTTTTTTTGTTTTTCCTTGTCAGTCAGACCCTAAAAGTATGAAGACTTTTTTGTTGTTGTTTCTCTTGTCTTTTGATGTTCTTTCTTCTTGACTGACAGGCGATTTTGCCCCCCCCCCCCCTTTCAAAAACGTAGCGCAGCCCTGAATAATACCCAAATAAATTCAATAAAATGCTAATAGGGATATCAATTTCTTGAATAACGTAGTAGATAGTTTCCTGTAGCTATTAATAAATTGTATTCTTCAATTTTCTTGATTTAAGTCAGTAAAGCAATCATCACAGAGGCATCGTTCCGTTTTAATGATGGGGGTAGGGGAAGGACTTTGAGTTTGAATATCTGTGTGAGGGAGCGGAGCGGCCTAGCGGGGGGAGGGTGTGGGAGGGGGGTCCCACACGAGGAAAATTTGGCATTTTCAGACCTCAAATTCAGCGATCTGGTGCACACTTTTGGTGAAATTTGGGATTTTTTCCTATAAAAAACAAGTAAGAAAAAGAAATATTCATAGATAATTGAATGTTCTATCGACTTGAAACAGTCCAACATGTTTAAGGTAGCAGTACATTTTATGTAGATTATTATTGAATAATTTTGCCTATAAAATGGTATCATTTAGAGAAACTTCTTGTCTTAATTCTTACACTGAAGACCATGAACGCGATCATGAATTTTGACATTGTACAGTCCCAAAGCGGCCGTTTGTAGCTATTTTTTTTTTTCGCTTTGGAAATTAAGGGGGCGCACCGGGCGCATTTGCTGGCAATTTAATACTGGCAGCAACATCAGGAGAATGACATAACGATTAAATGCGAGCGAGCTTGAAAATTGTGACACTTTACAGTCCCAAAACTGCCGTTTGTAGCTACATTTTTTCGCTTTGAAAATGAAGGGGGGGGGGGGGCACCGGGCGCAACTGCTGGCAATTACCCGGCAGCAACATCAGGAGAATAGCATAGCGATTAAATGCGAGCGAGCGAAGCAAGCGAGCTTGAAAATTTTGACATTGTACAGTCCCAAAACGGCAGTTTGTAGCTATATTTTTTCGCCTAGGCAATTAAGGGGGGTGGGGGCGCACCGGGCGCAACTGCTGACAATTACTGGCAGCAACATCAGGAGAATGACCTAACGATTAAATGCGAGCGAGCTTGAAAATCTTGACATTTCACAGTCCAAAAACTGCCGTTTGTAGCTATATCTTTTTCGCTTTGAAAAATAAGGGGGGGGGGGGGGGGCGCACCGAGTGCAACTGCTGGTAATTACCCGGCGGCAGCAACATCAGGAGAATAGCATGACGATTAAGTGCGAGCGAGCGAAGCGAGCGAGCCTGAAAATTTTGACATTTTACAATCCAAAAACTGCCGTTTGTAGCTGTACTTTTTTCGCTTAGGAAATTAAGGGGGTGGGGGCGCACCGGGCGCAACTGCTGGCAATTACTGGCAGCAACATCAGGAGAATGACATAACGATTAAATGCGAGCAGGGAGGTGTTTCTCTTCCCACCTCCCTGATGCGAGCGAGCTTGAAAATTTTGACATCTTACAGTCCCCAAACTGCCGTTTGTAGCTATATTTTTTTCGCTTTGAAAAAATAACGGGGGGGGGGGGGGGTGGGCGCACCGGGCGCAACTGCTGGCAATTACCCGGCAGCAACATCAGGAGAATGGCATGACGATTCAATGCGAGCGAGCGAAGCGAGCGAGCTTGAAAATTTTGACATTTTACAGTCCAAAAAACTGCCGTTTGGTTAATAGGTCTGAACCATTAATCTAAAGCAATGTTCATTAGATTAAAGGAGGTACTTGCATAAATTATGGCAAATGGATATGGGAATCGACATCCGTTCCTTTTGTTTTTTTCTGGAGGCAAACGAGGTGTACTAACTGAGCAATATGGAGAGGGTAAATGCGTTGCAATTCCTACGACTGAAACTCGTACAAGGCTGTTAACGAACTCATTTGTTATCTAGATCTTAATTGGGTAACTTATGCGGAGCTCGACGTGAGTCGTATCGCGCTCGGCATGGTGCACTCGTTCACGCCTACGTCCATGGCCCTACAGACTGTGTTGCATCAAGGAGGTGGGAAGAGCACCTCCCTGGTTGAATGCAGCTGGTTGCCTGTAGTGTGGCTACGATAGTAGTTCAACATCCGAAGCATGCATTACGGTCGATATTGCTTTACATGCATTCAGTGACGTATCTAGGGAAAACGGCGCCCGGGGCAAGCGAGAAAATTGCGCCCTTAATTTCTGAAAAAGTGTTCAACCCCAAACCCATCCCGGTATGGAAAGTCCATATGATATGCTTTTTCAAGAACTTAAAAGGGGTCATTTTGAGGGTGATTTAAATATAATGAATTTTGATAAATTTTGGCGAGCGAGCGCAGCGAGCGAGCCGAAAATTTTTGTATTTCAGCTTACAAAAATGGAATTCTTGTCATTTTTTGCTTATTAAATCTTACAATTCTAATCAAGATATAGTGACGGCCTTATAGATAACGATTTATACCAACAAGCTGAGGACTTTAAAAAATACCCTAGTACGCGCGAGTGAGCCGAAATTTGTATAGGCCTATTTCCGCATTATCATCACGTTTTGTTCTTATCTCTTTTTTTTTTTTCTTTGATAAATTTTGGCGAGCGAGCGCAGCGAGCGAGCCGAAAATTTTCGTATTTCATCTTACAAAACATGGAACTCTTGTCATTTTTTGCTTATTACATCTTACAATTTTAATCATGATATAGTGACGGCCTTATAGATAACGATTTATACCAACAAACTGAGGACTTGGAAAAAATATTCTAAATTAGTACGAGCGAGTGAGCCGAAATTTGTATATTTCCACGTCATCATTACGTTTTGTTCTTATCTTGTTTGATTTGGGTTTTTTTGCCCCCCCCCCCGTATGTTCGAAACCGTTGGCGCCTTCTTTTAAACCAATTGGCGATCGCTTCAGAACGAAAGAAATTGCAACCGCTGCTTCGTGACATATTTTGCCTGCTAAATATAAAATGACAGGTGTGAACACAATAGACATTGTCATTTTGTCCGCGTCATCATTACGTTTTGTTCTTACCTTCTTTTTTTATATAAATTTTGGCGAGCGAGCGCAGCGAGCGAGCCGAAAATTTTTGTATTTCAGTTTACAGAACATGGAATTCTTGTGTGAACGCAATGAAAATTGTCATTTTGTCCGCGTCATCATCATGTTTTGTTTTTATCTTCTTTGATTTGGTTTTCTGCCCACCCCCCCCCCCCACCATTCCCCCCCCCCCCCCTTTTCGGGCGAGTTTCTTCTTCTTCTTCTTCTTCTGTTATTTTTTTAATTTTTCTTCTTCTTCTTCTTCGTTTTCTTTTTTTTTTTGCGCCCCAAGGAGTGGCGCCCGGGGCACGTGCCCCCCTTGCCCCCCCCCCCTAGATACGCCACTGCATGCATTGGTGTGCGAGAGAAGTACACTAGCGCTGCTAGCACTGTTCAGCAGTATATGCTCTCGTCACGAGGCGGGCGTGCGAACGTCATGGCTCATGCATTACAGATGTAGCCTATAACCTAGGTGGGGATGCAGCTGGTCTGATGCGACGAGACTACGAACAGTGGATGCGCGCGAATACACCGCCTATGATCCAGTTGTTTGTCTTTGTTTTGTTATTTTTTTTTTAATCGGTGGCAGTCTTCTTATACGAAAAAAAAAACAACAACAAAAAACTGCCACCGATCATGGCGCCCAGCGGACGCGGTAGATGCGTCCACTGTTCGTAGTCTCGCCGCATCAGATGTATCGCTTGGCAAAGACAATTATTTCGCTGCATCATACCTTTAGCTTAACAGCAAATTACAAAAACAATAACTGCATTCTCCGCCTAGATTATAGGCTATGCAATAATCCATCATGCTGAAATCAATATCACCACATTTCTTTTTGTTTGTTTGTTTGTTTTTTTGTTCCTACATCTTTTTCTTGGGAGAATTTCAGGGGGGGATATTTGTACAGGCCATCCCCCCCTCCTTCAAAAGTGGGGGGGATATATCCCCCCCATCCCCCCCGGGATTTACGCCCATGTATCTTACAATGTATCCCATTGTATTGCTGACATCTCTAGCAACATACACATATATGGTTTTAAGGCGTTTCGATGAATCCTCCGTGACATAAATGCAAAAACTGTGATAATTTTGTCATTTTCACTGCCCCAATAGCAACAAGCGTTACCGACCCTAGTCTTAATTTCTAGCTGTTTTTATTTCGCCTTTATTTCTCTGAGTTACAGCTTGTGTATTGTGCAGAAGCCCGCTGTATTGCGCTAAGCCGAGTGAGGGTGCATGCTCAATGATTGCCACAAAAAAAAAAAAAAAAAAAAAAAAAACGGTTCGGGCGTCACAATCGCTGGGTATGCACTCTCACTTGGCTTGCTTCAACTCGGAGAAATAAAGATGAAATAAAAACGTCTGGAAACTACACTACACCGACCCCAGCTTAGCGTGGAAAGTTAGCTTGCTGGCAAAAACCGATGTTTGTCGCGGAAAAAGTCTTTGTACGCCAAGACTATAACACGCACCACTGGCATTGGCGCCTGTAGCAGTGCTAGTGGTACGTGTAGTAGTCTTAGTGTGCGCAGACGCTTCCTCGAAGAATATGGTCATGTCGCAACTAAAATGGGCTGTAAAATTTCATTGATACCACAATTTGATATCACATACTACCTAGGGGTGTTCCAGAGGGTCCAACCGACCACCCCATGCAGTCAAACCTTTTCTGCGGGGTGGGTTGAACGAAGTCATTTTTTTTCTGGGTCGTTGCGCCTGGACTATATGGAATGACGGTGTGAAACGACAAATTACTGGCAGCAACATCAGGAGAATTGCATAACAATTAAATGCGAGCGAGCTTGGAAATTTTGACATTTTACAGTCCCCAAACTGCCGGTTGTAGCTATATTTTTTCGCTTTGGAAATTAAGGTAGCGCACCGGGCGCAACTGCTGGCAATTACTGGCAGCAACATAATGGCATAACGATTAAATGCGAGCGAGCGAAACGAGCGAGCTTGAAAATTTTGACATTTACAATTCCAAATTGCCGTTTGTAGCTATATTTTTTCGCTTTGGAAATGAAGGGGGGGGGGGGGACCCACCGGGCTCAACTGCTGCTGACAATTACTGGCAGCAACATCAGGAGAATGGCAAAACGATTAAATGAGAGCGAGCTTCAAAATTTTGACATTTTACAGTCCCAAAACTGCCGGTTGTAGCTATATTTCTTTGCTTTGAAAATTAAGTAAGGCGGGGGGGGGGGGTATCGGACGCAACTGCTGGCAATTACTGGCAGCAACATTAGGAGAATGACATAACGATAATATGCGAGCGAGCGCAGCGAGTGAGCTTGAAAATTTTGACATTTTACAGTCCCAAAACTGCCGTTTGTGTAGCTGTATTTTTTCACTTTGGAAAGTAAGAGGGGGGGGGGGGTGCATCGGGCGCAACTGCTGGCAATTACTGGAACCAACATCATGAGAATGGCATAGCGATTAAATGCGAGTGAGCTTGAAAATCTTGACATTTTACAGTCCCCAAACTGCCCTTTGTAGCTATTCTTTTTTGGCTTTGGAAATTAAGGGGGGGGGGGGGGGGTTGCAACGGGCGCAACTGCTGTCAATTACTGGCAGTGACATCAGGAGAATAGCAACAAATAACGATTAAATGCGAGCGAGCGGAGCGAGCGAGCTTGAAAATTTTGACATCTTATAGTCTCAAAACTGCTGTTTGTATAGCTATACTTTGGAATAAGGGGGGCGCACCGGGCTCAACTGCTGGCAGTTACTGGCAGCAACATCAGGAGAATGGCATAGCGATTAAATGCGATCGAGCTCGAAAATTTTGACATTTTGCAGTCCAAAAACTGCCTTTTGTAGCTATATTTTTTCGCCTTGGAAATTAAGAGGGGGGAGGGGGGGGGGCGGATCCGCCACTGGTAGTCAAGGGTGTCGGTTTATGTTCATGATTTGGGGAGGTATGACCAGCGAGGGGGCGTCGAAGTGACCAAATGGGGGAAGGATATCCAAAATCTGCACTTTAGAACATCCTCTAATATTATTGTTTGCGTTTGTGTGTGTTTGTGTGTTCTATATACATGAAAAAGTTAGGAAATAGCCCAGGTCAAGTCTTGTTATTGGTAATGCAAGGCATTTTGATATACACTAGTGTGTAAAGCAACACTGCAAAATCATTAATGATCTAGCTTTGATATAACGAAGCGCAAGGTACAAAGGTGTACATTCTACATCACATTGCGCAACATTGCAGCGACTCTTGTTGCCGTTCGGGATGTTCCTAGTAACAGTTACACTGCGCACATCTTGTTTATATTGAGAATGCCAACCAGGAATCACGCTGAATCGCAATATTTTGTCGGCTCCGGACTTTTTGAACAATGTTTCACGCTATATACCTCTTTAATTATGGTTAAAAGAAATCTTATAAAAATATTTTATTTCTTGATCCCCCTTCATGTCGATTTCAAAAGCAGTTTACTAACCCTTGAATTACTATTTTGGTAAGTTTTTTATTCTTTTTTTTTTTTACCAGCGGATGGGGGGGGGGGGGAAGCTTGGCGCCCCCCTCCCGCCACACACACACACACACTTAACAGGGATCGAATGTACCACTCTTTTGCATGAAATATAAAGTATGAGGGAAAGTGGCAGCAAAAATATGAAGACTTTTTGTTTTTGTTTTTGTTTGGTTGGTTTTGTTTGTTTGTTTGTTTTTCTTTTTGCTTGTCAGCCGACTTCTGGCGGAAAATCAGACCTTGAAAGAACGAAGAATTTTTGTTGTTGTTTCTCTTATCTTTTGATTTTCTTTCTTCTTGACTGACAGGTGATTTTGACCCCCCACCTTTAAAAACGTAGCATAGCCCTGAATAATGCCCAAATATATTCAATAAAATGTTAACATGGATCTCCATTTCTTTGTATGTAATAACGTACCGGTATTATCTTCCTGTGGGTATTGTATTTTTCCATTTTCTTGATTTAAGTCAATAAAGCAATCATCCCATGGACATCGTTCTGTTTTAATGATGGTCGGTGGGAGAGGGACATGGAGTTGGAATACATGTGCGAGGGAGCGGAGCGACCAAGTGGGGGGGAGGGTGTGGGAGGGGGGATACCCCCCTCTCAGACGAGGAAGATTTTGCATTTTCAGACCTGAAATTAAGCGATCTGGTGCACACTTTTGGTGAAATTTTGGATTTACATGCTTATAATGTAGGCCTATACTATTTGACGTTGTCAACGTCTGGGCCATACCTTATGTCGATATTACTGTCTTTGCGAGCGAGCGCTTGAGAAAATTATGTATACAGTCGTGTACATTATCCTACAAGACTGTTCAGCTCTGTTACCTGTCTGGAGGCGGACGTACGAACGTCATGCAATATGCCAAAATTGATACAATCACATTTCTGCTTCCTCCTTTTTCCCCCTCAAATTTCAGGGGGGGAGGGATGATTGTACAGGCCATCCCCCCCCCCCCATCTCCATTTCGGGGGGGGGGGATATTATATCCCCCATCCCTCCGGGATTTACGCCCATGGTAGAAGTAGGGCCCTACGGTAATTACAAAGTATTGAAGCATACAAGCATTGTGACAAGAATGTTGGATATGTTCTAGATTCGTGTTAACCCATTGCCAAGGATACAAGATGATCCAACCGTGGGAGATCATAATACTGCAGAAGTAATAAAGTAATTTGCATTTAGCAATTTAACCAGCAGGAGAAGATTGTATGTCATGCATACATTTATAAACTGAAAGATAATACATAAAGTTTCTGGCATAATCAGAGCATTGGCAATCAGAAAGGAATAAGGTAGACACTATAGGCTGAAGTTCCAGTCTTGTGCTCAATCCTCACCACCTCTATTTGATAATTTATCAATTCAGTGCTGTGGTCTGAGACTTCTTAGCTATCTGGAGAATTTTCATCCATATGAAAATTGACTTTAATGACTATGATACACATTAATAAAAAAAATGAAATTCCAATTAAAAAAATGAGTATGAGAGTACTAATTTCGCACAACAGTCAATAGTATACGTACAATCGCGAAGGCAACTTAAATAAGATGAGTCTGTCATTTGTTTTTGTGCGACACAATTCTTGAAAATTGATTTTAGTCCCTTGCACCTTCAGTCTCTGGTGTAATTCAGCCAAAAAAGAAAGTAAACACTTTTCCAGTATATTTTTCATAGAAGATTATAGTAAAAATCCTTGTGTCATATAACATATTAAATTTTATTCTGTTGGCTATCAACCTGGTAGATTTAATATTACAAAGGGAAATTTTACTCATGAGTAAACCCATTCGTTTTTGTCCTTCAAGGCACAAGAGTAAATTGCAGAAATTGGCATTTTATCCTTCATTTGCAAATGCCCTTCAAGATGGCAATGACAACAAAAGATCAATTTTGCACAATAACAGACATAGATGAAAAAGCCAAAATAAGTTTTCGTGCCATTGTATCGCTTTATATCCTCAAACAAAGACAAACTGGGAAACTAAAGGGGATTTTCTGTCAAATCATAACTTGAAATGACATAGGGAGTAAGCCGCAAAGGTGACAAAATGATCAGAATTTATTTATTTCATTCTTTTAATTTAGGAATTTGTGAAATTCAAGACCCAAATGTTATTTTCAATTTCTTTAATTTGAAATAACATTTCAGATTTCTACTATTTTTGTTAATATTGTTTCTTCCCTGATATCATTTGAATTCGAATTGACTGAAAATTCTTTATTTTCCTGCTTTTTTGCCTTTTTTAAATCTTTGGCACGTTTTGGGGCTACAAAGATATTATTCAGATCAAAGGTTGATTTTTGAAAATTGATATGTGTTTCTTATTTTGTTAAGTTTGTCTTTTGTTCTTATTGCTATATGGAAGAGTATGTACGCATGAATGACATCTTGCCCATTTTTGTAATTTCTGCTTTTGTGCCTTGGAAAAGAGAAATGAATATGTTCACTCATGGGTAAAGTCTCCCTATTTTTCGAACAACCATGCTGATAGCCAATTAAATTCCCTTTAACATGGCATATAAAACATAAATATTTCGCTAAAAATGCTGTGAGAAATATTAACTTGAACATGTGTTTACTTTCTTTTTTTGCTGAGTGTTATAATATTCATGGCTTCACAACTCTGACATTATTTCATTTATTAAGAAGATTTTGTTTTCTTTCGGATAAGAATGACTTCTTACATTAAAAGACTACTTTTATGTAAACATTTAAATTCTATAAACATTTATTGCCAGTTGTGTGACCGTATAGAATATTCTTTTTTCTTATTCTGTTTTTCTTTGTCAAAGCCAATATGCGGATGGAGTTGGTCATAATATTATGTTGAAGTAGTAAAATATAGGTTTGGTAATACAATGTACTGGTCTTCTGTTTATACAGGGTGTGGTGGTAATCGCTATGGACGTGGTTGCGAGTATCGCTGCAATTATATAACCGATGACCAGACAGCATGCAGTGGTCTACAGGTGTGTGTTCCAGACCCCTATGGATGCTCTTGTACGCCTGGATACAAAGGCATACATTGTACGGAAGGTGAGGTTGATACAGAATTTTTACAGCCGCTTTTTTATGCCTCTGTCACGAAGTGTCGCCGGAGGCATATTATGTGTTCGGGTTGTCCGACATTCTGTTCGTAAACAATTTTGTAGACAGCATTACTAAAAAAAAAAAAAAAGTAGACCTTAATGTAGGAATAGGCGAAGTTGTTCCTATTCACTTTTGGGTGCACAAGCTCAAGGTTACACGGTCAAAGGGTCAAGGTCAAATGCTAAAAATTTCACTTTTTCCTCCATATCTATGCAATGCCTAAAGGTGTTTTCTTGGAACTTCATGCATACATGTAGTACCAAATAAAGATTCTCCAAAGAGTTTCAGGTCATGAGATCAAAGGTCAAGTGAAAATGACCAGATTTCATTTTTTCCATATCTCGCAAATGGTTCACATATGCATTACCTACGGAATTTGGGTTCATAGGTCAAAGGTCAGGGTTCAAAGGTCAGGGATGAAAGGTCAAGGTCAACTCCTCAAAATCTTACTATTTCCCTCACCATTATGCATTTTGCCCGATTATTTTGAAATTTAGTATATACATGTATTACTCAGTTGAGATTCTCTGGGAAGTTTCTTCCCAAAGGGTCAAAGGTCAAGTGAAAGTATAAATTTCACTTCTTCGATATCTCGAAAATAACTCATGGTATCATCATGATACTTAGTACATGACAATGATTCTCTTGGGGATTTTAGGGTCCTCTAGGGTCAAAGGTCGAGGGTCAAATGCCAGGGTAAATACTAAGATTTTATTATTTGATACTGAATTTACACTTTTTTCTCCATACCATGAAAATTACTGAATGCATGATGCATGAAATTGTCAAAAGTCAAGTACAAATAATCGAATCCCCAAATTCTTGCATTCTTATAGACAATACAGCCATTCATCCAATTAAACCTAGTTCAAGGAAAGTGAATATTCAACACATTTGAGACAAACCTGTCATTTTAATATTTTGCCAATAAATGTGAAACTGTCATCACACATTGTCAAGACATTGCACTACAGACCTACAATACGAGAACCATGCATTGTGGCGGAAGCAGACCAGTCGCCAAAGCGATATTTCTAGTTTAGACTGATATTTGTTTTTATTGCAATTGATTGACATAGTTGCCCTACATTGACCGACGTGAAAATAAACACCAAATTAATCAGTGTTATAATAGTAGACATGATATTCAATCATGGGTATACATACACCTACTCAGGCTGGATTTGAACGTTAATGTAGGGCAATTTGTCAACCAATCACATGAAATTCAAGTTCTTAACAAATGTTTTGAAATGATTGCTGACATATACATAGGCTGGGACAACTAGTTAGCCAAATTCTTGAAGACAAAATGGTTGGTGATGATCAGCATAATGTTTTCCTACATCAGTTGATTCATCACTATAATTATGTTTACAGGATACGTTGAGGTAGAGGAATATCTACATTCTATGAGAGATGAAATTGATTTAACATTAAACAATTGTATTCTAATAGATTACAAAATGTTACAGTTCTGCTAGGATAACATCGTTACAATTATACTTGTAAATGCAACCAAGGGCGCGGGGGGAGGTACTTGCCCCCCCCCCCCCCCCATAAAATGTGTGTGTGTGGAGGGGGGGGGGGGGGGAGGGGGCAAAACGAGTAAAAGTAGCTCGCTCTCTCTCCGCACGTATTTATAGTAAAATGAATAGTTTTCATAAGTTATGATCGTAGTCCTTCGCATTGATTTCTTTTACTATGTTTAATTCCCTAGAAAAGTAATTCAAAATGCTCTATAAACGCGACTTTTAATACTCTGTTTTTACAATTTAAAGTCCCTACCGTGGGATGAGGGTATCCCCCTCCCCCCCCCCCCCCCCTCGGCTCGGTCACTCGCTTCCTCGTCGAGAATCTTACATAGTCACATAAAATGTTCCACCGTCGAGATTTTGCCCCCCCCCAAAAAAAAAAAACAAAAAAAAACAAAAACAAAAACAACAACAACAACACAACACAAAACAAAACAAAACAAAACAAAAAACAAAAACATAAGTGTTCCGGCGCGCTTGAATGCAACCTAATATTGAGCCAAAGAAATATCACAAAATAAAGTAACTCGCAGCGTTTTGTGGCACATATCTATACCGTACATTCAATAAGTTGTGGTTAGGTAATCTTCCAACTAAAATCAAAATCAAGTGAATGTGATAGGTTTATGCCAGTGATGTTCTATTTATACCAGCACAGGAAGCTTGTATAGAGCCATACAATTCTGAATTGAGTCAAAATGGTCATGTAAGAAATGTGTTTACTGTAAGCAAATGTGTATACTATACTTTACATTACTGACGTCATAGTAAAATGTCAACAATTTGTTTGATATCACAGGTTGGAAGATTACTTCGGAAAAGAGACAAAAGATACTACATAAGATCACCGTTGATGAAGAAATACATCTACATAACGAACAAAGAAATACATTACATTTTCTGCACCTATCAAAGCATGACATTACAAGAAGTATACTCTAAAGAAATATCACTTGTCTTTATCCACATGTTACTGTATACAAATCTTAGTAAGACATAAGATCAACAGGTCAGGTAAGGCTTACCACAGTGGTTACAAGTGTTGATGACTTCAGAATGGGCCATGTAATCTGATGTATTCTTCATGCCTTTGCAACGACGTGTTGCCGGAGATATGGTTGTGGGTTGTCCGTCCGTCTGTTTGCCCGTCCTTCCAGCCGTAATCAATTTTGTGGACGGCATAAGAACAGTTTGAGGTACCCGGATGAAACTTGGGGCATATGTATGCACAAGTGGCATGAGTGGACGAAGTTGCGTCTGTCAATCTTTGGATGTGCACGCTTAAGGTCAAAATTGAAAGGTCAATGTCAAATGCTTCAAAATCTTGCCATTTCCCCCATATTTATGCAATAATTATGTATGAAGATATTTTCATGAAACTTAGTGCATACATGTATCACCAGGTAAAGATTCTCTAAGAATTCTCTAAGTTTTGGAACAGGGGTCAAAGGTCAAAGTTCAGTGTGAAAATGCCAAATGTTTCATGTTGTCTTCATGAAACTTATAGTGTATGATTATATTTGATGTATATGCATGTACTGCCTGACAATATTTCTCTTGAAAATTCATTTGTTATGGAGTCAAATGTCGGGGTTCAAAGGTGAGATGAAAATCAGAAAATGTGCTATTTAATACTGTAATTACACAATTTTTTCCATACCTTGAAAATTTCTTAGTGTACACATTTAATTAAACTTGGTATACATACACATATTACTTCACAATGATTCTGTAATTAAAATTTTGGGCCATTGAGTCAAAAGTTAAATGACAAAATTATAAGTCACTGTTTTTTCCCATATTTTGAAAATAGCACGTAATATTGCCATGAAAATTGGGTAATACCAGACAGATATTAACTAAAGAAAGATATGAGCCAGGGGGTCAAAGGGCAACGGTCAAATATCAAGTGAAACTGCTCACACGGTCAAGATATACAACAAACATATTGGAGAGTAATGCGTTACGGCACAGGCATAGGCATACCAGTCGCCATAGCGACATTAAAGTTGCCTTCTGAAACCATTTGACACTGAGTTGTCTATGAAAGTAAACCCTTGCGAAAAAGAGTGGGAAAGGCACTCGGAACTTACCATTTACAAGTTTCAGAAGTACAACAAAGGGTCTGATTCAATTGGTATGGTAATACAGAGGAAGTGCATACATGTTTTCAATTCAGTCGTGTATCTTTGTCGTAAAATTAGAGTGCGGTGCCAATGAGTTTGGAGCCAGCTGTACCCAAACCTGTCACTGTTTGTCGGGCGAATGTGATTCATATACTGGAGCTTGCACAGGGAGTTCAGCTGAGTGTCTGCCAGGATGGAAAGGCCCAAACTGTCAGGGTGAGGATTGCTATTTATGTAGAAGTCTCTTTCCTGAAATGGGATGTATTAACTTGATATATTTTCCTCCTCTTGTTAGAACACTTCCGGGTTGATAAACGAGACCAGGAATTTAATGGCAGCACAGAACTACCTGCGTGAAGTTCACAGGCGTGCAATAAAACACCTTATACGCGCAGTGTGTCTTAACCACTTTCGATGCTAGGGAACATTCATTAATAGTCGGACCCATTTTACCAAGATACTTCTATGCTATCACCATATGATTTTGAGTATGCTCCTATCCTTTACGTACATTAACAACGTTCCTTAATTTGTGGCAGTGATACATAGCCATAGCTTATTATACAGGTGAATTTTTAATGTTTTACGTCAATAGCTGTAATATTTGGAAGGAATGTAGTCTGTTTGACAAAACAAAACTTTATTTTAGCGAAGTACAGAATAAGTGTGAGCCAATCATGGTGCCAGTTTTCAAGAATGTATTGATATGATCACTACAATGCAATATCAGCCAACATAAACATAAGATGCTTGAGTTATGTTAGGGAAATTCTGTCTTTGTTGAATTACTTCAAAAGGCCAAAAGATATATACCTGTTTTGTTTCTGTCTTAAAGGAACACACAACCCGTTCCTTATTAAATGGTAGTATGTTTAACCTTTCTCAAATATCTTTATACTGTTTTAATCCTCGATATTTTTATGCATTTGTCCATTTTCTGCCCCATCGTAAAGAATGTATCACTGGGAAATACGGACAAGATTGTGCAGGTATGCAGGTGTATTTCTGTATCTTCCTAAGTTATGTGAGTGATTTGTCGTTTAGGTCCTATAGATACTTTTGAATTTTGATTTTTTTCTTCGATCAAATAATGACTGAATAATGAAGTTGTGTGTCTTGTTATGATATATTCTACCAATTATTTCAATGGTAATCTTTCAACGCCAAATTGAAGGGGACTACAACATAAATCATGGATGACAGACTTTAGAAGCTGTATTAAATCGTGCCTTTGGATTGTCTATGTTCTCTCTTTTCAATTTTGTAGAGAGATTCTTTTAATTGACTATTTGCCAAAATTGTTTCAAATAACAAGATTAACATCTGGTAGTTCAGGACACCAGTCCTCGGAATATCAAGTTACGCGCATATTGACATTTTAATCATGACAGGACATTTTCTCCTTTTCAGTTGTTATTCTTAACATAATCAAGTATTCAGTCATTCAAGGTTTGTATTAAAATTGAACTATGTTGTTAAAAACCTCAATCGACTAATTGTTGTCCCCGCCGAACGAGTTCGAGCAGGGGACTATGAAACGGGCTCCGTACGTGTGTGTCCGTGTGTGCGTCTGTCCGTGTGTGCGTCCGTGTGTGATCAAAATGTTCAATTTGCTACTTCTCTGTCATTTATGAGCCGATTTTGATTCTGTTGCTTTATATGAGAGCACTACATGGGAGCTTTGAAACTTCTACACAGAGTTTCAGTTGTGACCTTTGACATTGACCTTTGACCTACATTGTACATTTTGCTACAAAATGCTACTCCTTCGCCATTTCTAACCCGATTTCGATTCCGTTTGCTTTATGTTATGGCACTAGTTGAGGGCTTCAAAACTTGTACACAGAATTTTGACCTTTGACCTTGATTTTTGACCTATATTGTACATTGGGTACAAAATGCTACTCCTTCGCCATTTCTAACCTGATTTCGATTCTGTTTGCTTTATGTGATGGCACTAGATGAGGGCTTCAAAACATCTACACAGAATTTTGACCTTTGACTTCTTTGACCTTTGACCTTGATTTTTGACCTATATTATACACTGACTACAAAATGCTACTCCTTCGCCATTTCTTATCCGATTTCGATTCCGTTTGCTTTATGTGATGACACTAGGTGAGGGCTTCAAAACTTCTACACAGAATTTTGACCTTTGACTTCTTTGACCTTTGACCTTGATTTTTTACCTATATTGTACATTTTGCTACAAAATGCTACTTCCGGCGGGGACATATATTACGCACCGCGTAATTTCTACTTTTCCTTGTTACAACTGGCTTGTGAACATTAGATATTTCCCATCAATAATATTATCTTGGGCGGTATGCACAAAATAATGACTTCATGGTTCTCCCCACGCCACCATTTTTTCTTCAGGGACTGTAACAGTCAACTACAGGAAACCAAACCAAGGGCAGCCAGTAATGGTGAGCTGCTCCTCCACTGGAAGCAGGTTTCTGTCAACTGCAGTCCCTATTGTGAAGCTTCAGAGAAAGCACAGTAATGAGCCGTTCCATGAGACAGGCATTACACGGAGTTCTGCAAGTACCGCAAATGGATACACTGCTAGCTTTATCGTAGCAGATGTCCAAGGTGGGGAAAAATTTCGATGTATGATGTCAGACGTCACCACTTTCATGAGCCAAGAAGTCACAGGAGGATTTTATGGTCAGTATTCTCAATGTATAAATGTCAACGAGAAATAAATCATGAATTCATGATTTAAAATATGTTCCTGAGTTTGAAGATGACAGAATGTCTGTAAATTGGAGAGATCCTCACATGAAGCTGTTGTTCAGTTCTGTAGAAAAAAAGTTCCACTTTCAGTTTGCGTGCTACACATTTTTCCGTTTTGTCTTGTACTTTACATAGCTTATATACTTTTGTAGTAATTCTTCAATTCTGTGTATTACTTGTTTTACTTATATCTTCTACTTAAGTATTAATTCTTCAACGTTGTGTTTTTACTTGATCTACCGTGTGTACTGTTTTTGGCTGTCATTTGTCTCTGTTGAAATTTAAAGGAATCTAACAACAAGCTGGAAACTTAAAGTCATTTTTTTTTTTACATTTCTGATAACACTATGCTAGTGTTACCACAGCTGCCAAGTTCCCCCGTTGTGAATACAGCCACCAGCAGCTCGGTAACCCTGGCATGGGATGCCTGGAATGAAGAGACAGATGTTGGTGATCCTCCACTGTTTGGATACCAGGTGTACTACAAAGAGAAGAGCAACCCTGGGGACTTCATTCGGCTTGAGATGAGAACAGATAGGCTGGCGCCCTCAGAAACAATCACTAAGTTGACACCAGACACAGACTTCATTTTCGCTGTCTCAGCTGAGAGACCAGGTGTCGGTGGAATCGGGAATAAAGTGGAGGTAGAAGGCAGGACACTCTGCTCCCGTAAGTAAAAGGCAGGATATCAATGCTGGAAATGTATGCACTGATTAGATTTTGAGCAAAATCCCAGTCAAGGTTGAAAGGTCACTATGCTTGGTTAAAAATCATCATTTTCTATCCATGAAATCAGACAGCTAGGCCCTTTAATAATGAAGAGTTATGTATATAATGAGAGAAAGTCAAAGCAGTGGATCATTATTTTGAGCTCTGCAATTGTGATTATTATTCATGATTCAGAAAAAAAAAAGACCTGCACACCACTATTCCTTCGTAATTCAATTAGTCACTTAACTATAGACCAATAAAATCGCATGGTTCACCCATATAGACATCAGATTAAGATATGTATGCATGAACTTCTTCAGACGGTGATTTGACATTTAGATTTCATTTTTGCTGCCTAATGAAAGAATCAATCCTGGAGGATTCCTGGAAAAAAGATAAGATGAATAACAGGAACAAAATCTGAATAAATGTTCATAATTCACCGCTGTCATGTAACAAAAGTCTGTCACGATAAATTTTCTTCAGCTCCATCAGAAGGGCCATCTTCAGTGGATGCTGTGAATGGAAGTAGAGCAGGACAAATAACAGTCACATGGCAGGTAAGGAAAAAATAATTATGAAAAGATGACCATTTGGATCTTTACCCTACACTTTATTAATGCTTATAAAGTTCAACAGAGTTAAAGCTTAGAAAACTACCAAGTAACCGATTTGTCGTAAATGTAACACTTACTTTGTATAATTTTACTCAATCTAGTAATGGAAAAGTCTCAAGATTTTCTGTACCTCCGATTTAAACAGATATTTCTCCTTCAGAAACTTTTTGCCTTACTGTATTCCATTCCTTGACATTATTAAAATGGAATACATAGTATTTTCAAAGAACAGAAAATACAAATGTTGCAAAAAAGGAGATGTAAATAAAGGAAAAATATGTGGAATAGGTGTAATGTGATTTGATTTGCTATACATTATATGTGTCATCAACATCCAATACTAAATGTCTGACACCTTTCTAATGGGTAAAGTCAATAGCACGTTGAGGCTAAACACAGGAAAAGCGATTTATAGATGTAGAATGTAAATCCTTATATGACTAGGGTAGCAAATTCCTGCGAAGGTGAACTTTCCAATGAAAACTTGGTCATGGTCTAGAATCCGACAAATGGATCCAACTGTCGAAGTGGATTCACTGGAATAAGAATCTACTATGCCATCACTGGAGGGTCTTCGTCTGTGCGGAAGCGGGCAGCCGATATGCCTGAGATGTATGAAGATGTACCATTTGAGTCTCCCCCCAGCCACACCCTCACCGGCCTTGAACCATCCTCACAGTACACCATCAATGTGGTGACACGGAACCAGGATTCAGAGAGTCCAAGGGGTCAAAGTGTGGTTGCTTTCACCCCAGAACAGGGTGAGTGTGTCACAATGATAATATTACATGACTTTCTTGTATCTTTTCAGTGAGGGATAACTTTATTACTAGCATTAAGGGCAATTATACATTGGTGTTGTGATAAAAGAGTCCAGCAAAAGCATGAAACACTCTGAGCCGAGCAGGTCTATTGACTAATTCAAAGCGAGGAAACCCACTTCAGCATAATGACGCCAAAGTTTCTAATTAGTGCCGCAGAGATAGTGAATAGAGGACATTGATTTATTAAGTGATGGTTACTTTCATTGTCGCTTTGTTGACTGACAAAGAGAAGTTTGCTGATGTGCGTGCCACTTGATGGAAAAAAAGCACTGTAAAATTAAAAGGAAACCAAAGTCTGCATATCAATGTGGATTGAGTGAAAGCAGTGTAGTTAGTGATATCAGTAGAACACATCAATGGAAGTTTGAAATGTTATGAACTTTTCTACACTCTGCCTGTATATTGTGCAAAAGAATACTCATTAAGATGCATTATCTCTGTAGCTAGTTCAGGTAAATTTTTGCTATTTTAGATTTGAAATGGAGACAATTTACAAACTTCTTTTTGATGTGTGAAGGAAGGGTAACAACTAGAATAGATTTTCTTGCATTTTTTTTTCCTCCTCAGATCCTGCTTCTGGTGGAGCAAGCACAGCTGTGATTGCTGGGGCAATTATTGCCACCATCATTCTTCTTGTCCTAATCGTTCTTCTCATATTCTTTATTGCACGGTAAAGATTAGCCTTAAACAAACTATTGCCATTCTTTCCAGGACCTACTTGCCTTTTACTGAGTGATTTTGCAAAGCTGCTGCAAAACAAATGTAACTGCTAATATTATATGCTACTGTCTTTATAAGTTACAGTTGTGGTTTGTTGAATGGGTCCCTGCTTTATCCTAAAGAGACTGTTGGTGAGAAATGCTCATTTCTAAAGTATGCTTTCCCTGAAGTTAAGAATGTCGCACACATACGTTTACAAGTCAATGCCCGAGTGCTTTGACTTTTGCCTCAGGACAGAAGTGCCGCAGGACAAATCGAGTTAATCAAATAAGCCTCTACACTCTATTATCTCATCTCTTTGTGTGCATTCGTACTAATATAACATAGAACTGGTGAAAATACGAAGAGAAAGAAGGAAGTTTAGGCCATTTCCACTTTTTTTGTTGCTTCTGTTATTAATAGATTGCAGGATTGCATTTGCTGCTGATGTTTGCAATGCCTTTAAGTTGTCTTCATCTGACTTGGATGTGTGCAGTGCTGTTGACAATTATATCTCGCATCTAGGCACCATTCTCGACACTGTCGCACCTGCTAAGATGTGCATCAGGAGGGATCAGTCCACAAGTCCATGGTATACTCATGAGATCATCCTTGCTAAGCGTAGCTGTCGAAAAGCTGAACGGAAATGGCGTACCAAAGGCAAACTGGAGATAGATCGGCAGCTGTACTCCCATCAGAGACAGATTGTTCATTCTCTTCTTCGCAAGGCCAAGCGTAACTACTATGTTAGTCTCATTGAAGACTGCGGATCGGATTCGAAGCGTCTATTTAGTGTGGCTAATCGTCTCCTGAATCGTAAGAAGTCATCACCCCTTCCAGCTTATGTGAATGCTCAATCCTTGGCACAGCTCTTCATCCAGTTCTTCAAGTCAAAGATTAGTAACATATGTAGCAAATTTCATGCAGATGTCACCCCTCAACCACCCTTGCAAACAAGTGCATCTTTGTTATCATTTGAATCTACCACTCCAGCTGAGATTGAGAAACTTCTGCGCAACATATCACCAAAGTCCTGCGAGTTAGATCCGATTTCTACCATCTTAGTGAAAGAGTGTGCTACAGTTTTTGCACCTATAATAGCCAGCATTGTTAATTTGAGTCTTCAGCAGGCATCAGTCCCAGTCTCATTGAAGTTGGCTTACATTCACCCTTTGTTAAAGAAGCCATCCCTTGATCCTGAGGCTCTGCAGCATTACCGGCCTGTGTCGAACCTTCCATTTTTGTCCAAGATCCTTGAGCGTGTTGTCTTTTCACGATTATCAGACTATCTGCTGGAGAATAATCTCTTAGATAACCGTCAGTCAGCATATCGGCCGCATCATAGTGTTGAGACCTTACTAGTTAACTTATCCAATGATATCTTGAGAGATATGGATGATGGAAAGATTACTGTTCTCTTACTGCTTGATTTATCATCAGCATTTGATACTGTTAATCATACGATTCTGATGAATACTTTGAAGTCATTAGGTGTTGATGGTAAAGCTCTTGAGTGGTTCAAGTCATACCTATCTGAAAGGTTTCAGGTTGTTTGTGTTAATAATGCAAAATCTGATCCTGCTCCATTAGACTGTGGTGTCCCACAAGGATCTGTCGGGGGCCCAACGCTTTTCTCGATTTATCTGACTGGTTTGAAAGAGATTTTACATTGTCACTCTTTTAACTATCATTGTTATGCTGATGATATCCAGATATATACATCATTTCTACCTACCCAAACAAATGTCGTTGACATTATTCAGAAACTTGAGGCTTGCATCCATGATATCAAAAAGTGGATGAGCTCGCATTCATTGAAGTTAAATCAGGAAAAGTCAGAGTTGTTATTTATTGGTTCCAAGGTTCTACTTGACAAGGTTAGTCTTCCTTCTTTAACGGTTGACAATGATGTGGTTATTGCTCCATCTAAATCATGTAGAAATCTTGGAGTATTATTTGATTCTACAATGTCCATGTCTGTTCAGATCTCTGCTGTCTGTAAATCCGTGAGATATCAGTTACGCAATTTGGGCATTATTCGCAAGTATTTAACTCGTTCAGCCACAGAAAAAATAGTTCATGCTCTTATATCATCACGACTTGACTTTGGTAATGCACTCCTATTTCAGCTACCACAATCTCAACTTTCACGGTTACAAAAATTGCAAAATTCAGCAGCCCGCGTTGTTACCCTTACCAGGAGAAATACTCACATTACCCCTGTTTTGTCCTCATTGCATTGGTTACCTGTTGAATCTCGCATTGTATTTAAACTATTACTATTTGTTTTTCATTGCATACATGGATCTGCCCCAGAGTACAATGTTAATTTACTGACATTTTATAATCCTTCCAGATGTTTAAGGTCATCCGATTGTAGATTGCTTGTTGTTCCAAAAACGAAGAAATCATGGGGGGATCGGTCGTTTGCACATGCTGGACCTTACCTGTGGAATCAGTTGCCTCAAGCTATCCGTCACATTTCGAATGTTGACTCCTTTAAAGTTGCCCTCAAGACTCATTTGTTCATGACCATTTTCCAGTAGAATTGTATATTATGATGTATATTTTTTCATTATCATTATTGTGTCATTCATTTTCATGTGCATGTTTGTGTAAGGATTTTTGTATTTCATAACTTACTTCTTCTACTGCGCCTTGAGCACGTTAACTATGTGGAACTGGCGCATTATAAGTACCCTGTATTATTATTATTATTATTATTATATTATTATTATTATTAATACGCAAAAATTTTGACTTTGTTTATAATTGAGAAATTGTGGCAGTCCTGATGAACAAACATCAAATACAGTGAAGTGAAAGCGAACGAATTAAGCTTGATCTGAGGGTTGAAGGCAAGCGTTACGCATGTAAGCTTCATTTTAGTTTCAGTTCAACTTATTTCTCCACCTCAACAAATAAAGTCATTATACAAATTAATATCATTCACATCAAGAAGGAAATGGACAATATAGGTTT
Source organism: Diadema setosum (assembly GCA_033980235.1). Taxonomy (NCBI): domain Eukaryota; kingdom Metazoa; phylum Echinodermata; class Echinoidea; order Diadematoida; family Diadematidae; genus Diadema; species Diadema setosum. Next base: position 9,659,638 of record CM067072.1, on the reverse strand, counting down.
GTGTTAATTAACTGAACTGCACATGCACAAGACCATGTATACACATCAAAAGCAATCTTTCTTCATGACGAATTGTGAACAATTTCCGCATCCACTCAAATTCACAACGCAGAGTGCTATACATAATGCAGTGATGGCGGACAATCTATTGGGGGTGCCATTTACCTTTTAAAAGGCTGCGTCTTCACGAAATCTAAAGCTACTTTGAAATATGACACAGGGAGTGAGGAGAAATGCACCGCAAACAACAGTAACCTTAACATTGATACGTCACAAATCTAAAGCTCCCTTATGATTTGAGAATGATATATGGCTCTTGATCCTGTGAAATATGTTATTTTTCCTCAGGAAAAGGAAGAGGGAAGGAGAGAAGTTTCATGAAGAGTTTGTGGATAATGTCGTGTACGAGTCAAGCCCGACCAACCTTCCACAGAATGGCAATGGTCAAGGTTAGTGGCAATCTGTACAGTGATGTTGTATTGTGATATACAGTTGTATCAATTATTTTTTCTCAAAATTGTGACACATGTGTTTGTGTGTGGTAATATTTTGTAGGATGTGCACCTGATTGTTAATTCTTGTAGCATGTATTTAAAAATCATTGGTTATGCAATGAACAATATAATGCTTGTTAATCCTTGTTGCATGTGTTTAGAAGTCACCTTTTCCTGTTTTCACTTTTGCAATGAACAAAGAGGTTCAGGAAATAATGATTGTTTTGCCATTGAAATTCCTCTCACGCTAACAAAATTTTGCCTGGTTCTAAAATAAGCTCGCTTATCAAATGACTTGTGCCACAGACATGCATAATAAAAAAAAATCCATTCCAGGAAAATATTCTTTGAAATCATGATATCTGTCATTGGTTTTGATTTTGCCAGTGTTTGCCTGTACATACATCTATATAAGTGTATTCATATATATATATATATATATATATATATATATATATATATATATGTGTGTGTGTGTGTGTGTGTGTATGATATATTGTATGTATACTTCATTTATATAATATTATATCATACATACACGGTAAGTTTAAGTTTTTATGTAACAATATGCTATGCCATGTCCAAATAAAATGTATGCAATCCATTTTCATCCTAGTCACCCTAAGTACACAGCCTCTTCTCCATGGAACAGAATCAGGGGTGGGTCAACGCCAAAGACCACCTGTTCAGAGGGAGCGAGCTGTCACCCTCCAAAAGGCCCCGCCTCCAGCAAAGTCTCCCACAGAAAAGAGCATGACCCTCCCGGTATTGAGGGCGGGGCCAAATGTGGCGCCCTTTGCCGCCTTCCCGAATCACAGGTCAGAGGAGCAGTCCCACCACTGCACGTCACCCCTAGCTGAAGAGGTTGAGACTTCCAATCTCACTGATGGAGACATTTACGAAAACGTCAGTCTTCCAGGGCCCGTTACCGCGGAAACCCTTGTCGAGTATGTGCAGTCAAAAAAAGCCAGGAAAGAAGATGGCTTTTTGCATGATTTTGGGGTAAGTTACCTCCCTCCCCTCTTTCAGTAATGTTTTTGCCCATGTAAGAGAAGAACATCCCATATACCAAGCTTTAATGTAGTTGGACGTTATTCTACATCGTTAGTTATTCTATATGCAACACAGATATTGCAGATATGAGGGGAGAAACATAATTATTGATACAATATCGGTTAATCCTCTGCTTGCCACATCATAATATATGCCCATTGGTTTATGTGTGAAATTTGTGCATATTTGACTCATTGGCACAGAAACAGTTTTAACCAAGGCAAGAATTGTTTTAGCACAAGAGGGCCTCAGCTGAAATACAAAATGCTTTATTCAAAATACCATTGCTAATATTATGTTACTAGCAGTTTGATTAACACAGCCATGTGGATGAATAGCAAATTGGATGGCTATGAATGGGATACCAGGGATTATCATCTATATAGGACGTTTTAGCGGCGCATTAAAAACGCGTATTGTAGTCCGCTCAATTTTTACCGTTCAATATCGGAGCATATTGAACGAATCGCATAGACCAACGTATTAATTCCCCATAGGCTACCGTTGTTAATTGCCGTTCAAGATCACACGATATTCAATTCTGTCTCGTTTACTTAGTATTGCGTGAGCGCTTGCTGAATGCGCAAATGCTTGCTACTAAGTGCGCGTCATTTTGTTACATTTTTCACACGCGCGCAAACATCTTGCTAGTTGTTTGTTTCAATACGCAGTTTTAGGGGCTTCCCCTTTTCAGCGCTGGGATGGGACTGCCGAGTCAACTTCAAAGACGAGTAGAAGCCGGGTAATTTTGTGCAGTTCATGGTTGCTCTACTTGATTGTATAGATGATAATAATTATATTGGATGGCCTTGATTCATGGAATACCAGGGAATATTGCACTCGTTAGAGTCAATATTGCACTCATCTTCGATTCGTGCAATATTGGCCCTAACTCGTGCAATATTCCCTGGTATCCCATTCATAGCCATCCAATATAATATAAATATTGCACGAGTTAGGGCCAATATTGCACGAATCGAAGATGAGTGCAATATTGGCCCTAACGAGTGCAATATTCCCTGGTATTCCATGAATCAAGGCCATCCAATATAATTATTATCATCTATACAATCAAGTAGAGCAAGCATAAACTGCACAAAATTACCCGGCTTCTACTCGTCTTTGAAGTTGACTCGGCAGTCACATCCCAGCGCTGAAAAGGGGAAGCCCCTAAAACTGCGTACATGAAACAAACAACTACTAGTAGCAAGATGTTTGCGCGTTTGTGAATTGTAACTATAGTGGGGTTCACACTTAGGTCCCTTTACCTTAAGGTTTTCTAAACCTCGAGGTTTAGAAAACCACGAGGCACTAAACTCCAAGTTAGCGTAGATGTAGACGCATGTAGTTTAGAAAACCACGACAAAACCTTAAGGCGAAGACACCACGACAACACCACAAGATTTCTTAGGGTGTTGTCGTGGTTTAAGCGCGTATACAAGCGCGCTGTGGCAGCGCGCTTAAACTATGACAGATGTGAACGGAGTTTTGTTAACCACGACGCTCAGTTTTTTCCACAATAGTGCGCAACCCTATGTGCAAACTAGGCGCCCTTTATTTTCTATCGTAGTTAGCTTTACCTCGAGGTTTTGCTAACTGCATGTAGGTGTGAACGGCATCGAAGTTTTGTCGTGGTTAGGGGAACGCATTTTTGCGCTCGTAGTTAGTATAACTACAAGTTTTTGGATAGGTGTAGACATGGCTAAAAACGACGCGCACTAGTAGCAAGCGTTTGCGCATTCAGCAAGCGCTCGCGCAATAGATGAGACAGAATTGAATATGGTATGATCTTGAACGGCAAGTAACAACGTTAGCCTATGGGGAATTAATACGTTGGCCTATGCGTTTCTTTCAATATGCTCCGATATTGAACGGTAAAAATTGAGCGGACTACAATACGCGTTTTTAATGCGCCGCTAAAACGTCCTATATAGATGATAATCTGTTTTACAATTAATAAGATTCTCTTAATTTCTTCAAAAGCTCATTAAAAGACATCATTTGAGATAATTAAGACACATTTGTCAAATCTTTGGCTCACATCTACTCATGCATCCAACAGTTACAATTCAGAGTATTCTCAGGAACTCACCAATATTGATGTGCACAAATTGTCATCTTATTGGTGCTACAGAGGTAAAGTTAAGATTAAAAAGATGGGTAAATAATTCCACATAGCCATTAAAAGTGCCAAGAGCTTTTCCTACAGGAAGTGTTATACTGTACTCCATACACGAGCTAAGAAATAATTTATGTCATACTGGCTGAGATACAATTGCAAAAGGAAGTGATTTTTGGAATTGAATCCCTCAGTATCAATTTATTTTCGATCAAAATACAGTACCGTGTGTCTGATAAGATTGATTCATATTATCCATGCCAGAGGAAGGACTAGATCTTTTGTGATTGACTTTTGTGTGGTCATTTACATTGGCCTATTGATATCGCCTTGCAAAACTCTTATACACGGTACGTTTATGTTATTGATACGCACGTATAGTCCAAGAGCATTAGGTCAAAAAAGGCTTAAACCTGGACATTTTTGGTAACAAGCTGATTTTTTCAGGATAGGTCCAGAAAAATGTCTAGAATAACATAATGAAAGTCCTCATAAATCCTCTTTGAGCGTTTTCCACAATCCAAGATGGCGTCCAAAATGGCCGCCATTTCCAGAAATTCTTATAACTTTTCAACCAGAGAACCCAAATACAAATTTAAATGTCTAAATATATGTTTTGAAGGATGAAGAACTCAATAAAACACATATCAAGAAATGTTGATGCACGCAAGTACCGTAATCCAAGATGGCGTCCAAAATGGCCGCCATTTTCTGAAATTCTTGTAACTTTTCAGCCAGGTAACCCAAATACAACATTTAGATGTCTAAATATATGTTCTGAAGGATGAAGAACTCAATAAAATACATATTAAGAGATGTTGACGGACACAAGTACTGTAATCCAAGATGGCATCCAAAATGGCCGCCATTTCCTGAAATATTTATAACTTTTCAACGAGGCAACCCAACACAAATTTTAAGTGTCTATGTTTCCAAACATAAAGAACTCAATGAAATACATATCAAGAGATGTTGACGCACGCATGTCCCGATTAAACCGCTCAAGCTCTTCCTAAAATGCAAAATGACGTGAAAAATGGCCGGCAGTCAAAATTTTATCTCACAATTATGTTAATAAATGTCAGTATAGTTTATAAAAAAAAACCTTTTTGTTTAAAGAATAGTTCTTATGAGTAAAGTAATAAAACAATTAGATGTTAAACTCAAGGAGTGTGTCCTTGTTACGAGAGAAACATTTTACCATCATATTTGTTGCTAAACAGAGAGCCTACTAGATCTTTTTATCACATGGTTTATTTTCGTGGGTGCTGTTCGTTATTCCGAAGGTTCGCTATTCCGAAGGTTCGTTATTCCGAAGGGTCGTTAATCCGAAACACGCAAATTCCCTATACCTAGAGGTTCGTTAATCCGAAAATGAAAAAGGGTTCGTTAATCCGAAAATTTGTGGCGTTATTCCGAAGGTTCGTTACTCCGAAGATTGGTTAATCCGAAAATGAAATTCGGAACAATGAACCTTAGGAATAACGAATCTTAGGAATAAAGAGCCTTCGGAATAACGAACCTTCGGAATAACGAGCTGTAACCATTTTCGTCACCTCAAGCACATGAAATGAAAAAATAGTGCTAGCCCTTGTTTATTACCAACGCATTTGGTGTCTACCATGAGGTGAGATCCATTTGAAACTGTCAGTTATCACTCAAGAAGTAAAAACAATTCTTTCTGATGTCTATGCTACATAATGTTTAAAATTAGTGTCTCCATGTGCGACAAAAGAATGTGTAATTCATCACATGACAGTGAATTTCTTTGCTGTATATTGCTCCACCTTAAAACAAAGTGTCTAGATTATCTTATTCATGTCGTGTAGATTAGGTAAAATTATATTATAGATAGAAATCAGAAAATGTGACACTCATAGTTATTGGTACACGGAGGAGGAATACTCCTCTCCCACACGAGGGATCTTCTTTTTTTTTTTACTCGAAAGTGAAACATATAGTGCAAACGTTTGGTAAGATATTGAATTGTTTCCACCAAAGAGTAGGAAATATACAGAGCAGTATTCAGGGAAATGGGCAATTTTGGGAGGGTGTGGAAGGGGGACCCCCTCCCCCCTCCCCCAACATGAGGGAGATTTTGCATTTTTAGACTTGATATTCAGACATCTGATGCCCCCTATTGGTGAAATATAATGTTTGTTTCCACAAAAAAGGAACAAAAAGTGCGCGTGGGCAAAATTTCGTATTTTCAGACTTGAAATTTGCAGATCTGTTGCACCTATTTGGTGAAATATTCGATGTTTGTTTTCTATTTAACGCTAGAAGAAATATTCAGGAAAGTGTCGGGGAGGGGGAAGTGTGTGGGGAGAATACTCCTTTCCGTGCGATGGAGATTTTGGCGTTTTCCAATTTGAAATTCATAGATTTAGCGCATTCTTTTGTTGAAATATCTGAGATTTGTTTTTGTCCTAAAGTAAGAAAATATATGTTAATGGAAATATGCAGGGGATGTGTATGGGGTGATGTACCCTCCCACAAAATGGAGGGTTTTTTATTTTATGGTGCACAATGCTGATGACATACAGTGTACTAGATTTTGTTTCTATCAAAAAGTGTAAGTAGAATAAAGAATAAAGACTAGTATATCCAAGGCAATGAGCTAGTAGAGGATGTGGGGGGGGGGGGATCCCTTTCGACTGGAGGAAGTTTTGCATTTCTATGATCATTAACCGGCCTAGTGCACCTTTGGTGTTATATTGATTGTCCATCCTCAAAGAGTAGATAATTCATAGTCTCAGTATCCCCATCCCCTCCAACTCCAGGGAGCTTTACACTTGAGTTGAAATGAAAATAATTATATCTTTTACACACATTTTATGGAATGTTTGGGAATTGTTAATCAAAGGGGTATTTAATTTGTATTGGGGAAGTGAGCGGTGGAAGGGTTTTGTAGAAAGAGCAAATTACCCTTACTTTTGCATTTTGTAAGTGAAAGAGCTAGTGCACACTTTTTGATGACATATTCGGAAATTTGTTAATTTGAAAAGTGTACGAAGTCTATGGAAAGGGGCCGAGCGAGGGACGTTTTGCATTTTTATGATTGCAATTCAATGACAAAGTGCACATACTTCAGGATGAATATTTGGAAAATAATGATTGTACAGGCCACCCCTTTCCCCAAGGGGAGGGTGCAGGGATGCCAAGTTAAAAAAAGTTTTATGAGTGAGATTTTCATGACTCGACTCTCCCCCCTGTGGCGCCTCCCACGGTAGGGAGCTTTTTCAAATTTTAGCTCTTAATGGTGCGATCAGGTGCATACTTAAGTGACTATTTTTTACTTATTTTGAAAGACAAAAGGAAAATATACCTTCAATTTGAGCTATGCTCCTTATTATGGGCCCAAATTGCAGACTTTGCCCGATGCGTAAGAAAAATTGGTGCCATGCGTGAGATCGTGAGACGACCCCTAAATGCTTGAGTCTCACTCAGAATGCGTGAGACTTGGTAGCTCTTAGGGTGGGGGATGCATTCAAGCGAACCTATACCCGTGTTGTGCACATTTAAGGGAAAGATTCCACTGGACCGTCTCAGTTGTTGAATCTCGAACATTATGTTGAATATCTTTGTCTCTTGATAAACAAACGGCGGCCATTTTGGGCAACATTTGGTTTTCGCGAAGAACTAACGTGGTTTTATTTGTACTTACGTTCTTCATGATTACTGAATAAGTATTTTGTTGGGTTTCTTATGTCTCAAAATATATATTCATACATTTAAGAGCGCATCACGCTTACCTAGTTGCAGGATTATGAGATAAACAGGAAATGGCAGCCATTGTGCTTTGTGTTTCAAAATCTCCGAATAAGTATTATATTTGGTTCCTGTCACTCAAAACATATATTTCGGCATTCCAAGTGTGTACAGTTGAAATCTACTTGCAAAATTATGAGAAAAAAAATCAGGAAATGGCGGCCATTTTGGACGCCATCTTGGATTACGGTACTTGCGTGCTTCAACAACTCTTGATATGTATTTTATTGAGTTCTTCATTCTTCAAAACATACATTCAGACATTTAAATTTTGTATTTGGGTTACCTGGCTGAAAAGTTATAAGAATTTCAGAAAATGGCGGCCATTTTGGACGCCATCTTGGATTACGGTACTTTCGTGCATCAACATTTCTTGATATGTGTTTTATTGAGTTCTTCATGCTTAAAAACATATATTTAGACATTTAAATTTTGTATTTGGGTTCTCTGGTTGAAAAGTTATAAGAATTTCTGGAAGTGGCGGCCATTTTGGATGCCATCTTGGATTGCGGAAAACGCTCAAAGAGGATTTATGAGGACTTTTAGTATGTTATTCTAGACATTTTTCTGGACCTATCCTGAAAAAATCAGCTTGTTACCAAAAATGTCCAGGTTAAAACTAATGCTCTTGGACTAGTATAGTCAGATTTATGTTGATATGATTGGACTGAAACCTGATGATATGCCTATTGTGTTTACTGTGAATCCATTCTCTATTTATATAGTGATATATTGAGGTGATCGTTGTCTTCTTGTACCATAGGACAATGTCACAGTTACTCAATCTCAACATTATTATAACCTATCTCTTCACTGTTTTAAGTAAAATTGTAACTGAAATATGTTCTCACTTCCATTATGTCCTTAAGTTCCTGATCATTTCATTATTTCAGCTGCTTCCTGTTGATGAGCCAATACCACAGACTGTTGCATCAAAGCCTGAGAACAAAGCTAAGAACCGCTTCAAGAACATTGTGACATGTGAGTATTATAAAGCCAGGAATGCTTTACAGGAATTCAATCACAACAACAACAACAACAAAAACAACAACAAATTATATAGTTTTCTAGATGTGATGGCGAAGAATAGTCAAGAGTAGCCATGGGTACTGAAAAAGATATGAAAAGCTTTTTATTTGTGACACTAACTTGATTCCATCTAGTTATTTAATGTTATACATTATCATATTACAGCAAAAGATTGCATAAATGTTTTCCTTTTGTAGAGGCAGTATGAGTTTTGAGATGAAATGAGTTGTGAATTATGTTTTTAGGTAGTGTATCTGTCATATGACAAAAACAGAAACATCGCCTCACAATTAAATTTAACCTTCCTTGTACTAATCTAAATGGATGAAGAAATGGATAGATACCACTGAAATCTAATGCAGTACAGTTGCCAGTGATACTGAGACACTAAAAGATGCATACATGTTTTGTGAAGATTTGAGGAGTAATCACTGTTGTTTCTTCCCCTTTTCTTTCCCCTTTATCTGTGACTGCATCAGATGATCACTCTCGGGTCGTCCTGAAAACCCTGGAGGGTGATCCTCACTCAGATTACTATAATGCCAGCATCGTTCGAGTAAGAAAAATGGAATTTCTAACCTGACATCAAAATTATGAGGAAATTATAGTTGAATGGAACACACAATTATGTATGGAAAGTGATGTTATAATACATCATATCAATTACGGAAGTACTCATGACACCATCTATTGAAGTTAACTGGGTTTGAAGTTTTGATGTAAATGGTAGCTTACTTTTTTTTTAATATGAGTTTCCTGCAAAGAGTACCACAGTACCTTAAAAAACACACACACATCAACCAACACCCCAAAAACACACACACACACACACACACACACACACGCAAAACTCCGTCCAATATCTATCTATATTATAGTTTGATATGTCAGTATGGGAAAACTGATATAAATCCCAACTGGCAGTTCAAAACTTTTTAGATGTTATAAAGTATGCTGCTTTGACTGTAGAATTGTTGATTATATTAATTTGCCTGCTTGATCTCCTTATGCTGACAAGATGATATGTGACCCGCTACAACAAATGGGTCCAAAAGTCGGGAATAGGACATTTTTTTTTTTTGAAAATGGCATGACATAATTTCCTTACTCTTCTACTTTAATTTCATATATAACACAACTCATAAAAGTACTCGGTTGCGAAGATACCCAAGTGGTTGAGGAAATCAGAGTTTCGTGTAAAACGCCTTCAAAGTTTTCCACCCGACGCTGTCACGATCAAGAGGAGGCGAGACAGTTTTCACTTCGTGACAAATAGAAGGTATGCTCCTAGCGACCTCCGCGATATTCATTTAAGCTTAGCGCCAGCGGTCTACGCACGACCAATAAGTAATCAGGATGCCATGCACTGACCAATAAGATCACTCCCTCGTTTCTGCGGGCGGAGTCTAGCTGCGGCGCTAAATCCAAATCTTCGGACACGTTTCTGTTACGCTGAAAGTCGGAAAATCAAGGCCAAGAAAAACTCTGATTTCTTTCCTTTCCTTTGATCATTTAGCTTGGAAATTTTGCACATGATAGACAAAACATTAGACTACAAAATTATGCAAAAAACATAAAATCCGATAGTTTTGACCAATTTTGATGATGTGACTTCAAAGTCATTTTTCTCGGCTAAGCCGTCAGCGACTTTAGGATCCTTTTGTTGTAGCGGGTCATGTAGAATAAGATACACGAGAAAGAATAGGTTCGCTAGAATTAAGGGAAAGCGATCATGTGATTAAATACCCAGCTATTTTATGAGGCTTTTTCTGTGAGGATGCATCCATTTAATGCAGTTACTGACAGTACGGAGGAACTGATCTTGAAGCAAACAATACATACAATGAGTAACCCCCATGAAGCCACATATCTTCATTCTGATGTACAAAACCTGGAAACAAAGTCCTCTCAGGTGAAAATTGCTCCAAAACTAGAGGAAAATGAAATGTGATTGATTGTTTGGTTCATAATGTCAAAGCATTGTTATGCCAGTTTTGATCTGATAATGAACTAAAGTTATTCCTGTGTCATTCAATGATTAATGATACATCAGGACTCGCCAATAAGGCTCTTCTCTGGTGGCCTGTTCAGGCCACTACAGTGTTTAGATTTGAGATTATTGGCCGAAAAAGAAGTGCAGTGGTTTGATATGAAGTGATATATACAATATCAAAAATAACCCCCTTTAGAGATTTGGTAGCTGACTTCGGTCACCAAGCCGCAGCTAATACCTAGCCATGGACACACACATACACATATAATTATATGTATATGTATATATAATGTTAACAGCAGTTTTTTCCCTTACAATCAAAACTTGTATTTGACAATTCACTGTTCAATGTTTATAGTTTTATTTGCTGAAACGTGGAATATGGAACACTAAAAACAAACAAACAAACTTTAAATGTGAAAGATCAATTTGTATTTATAGTAGATCATAAAAAAACTTATATAATTCAAACGACCAAAGCTAGTGTAACATGATAAAACTCTGTCTATCCGATTTCTTGTTTTCAGAATCATAAAGGAGAGAAAATGCTTATCGCTTCCCAAGGTATGCAAGCTGATTCAAACTTCTCACAGATTATAATTACTTCAGTTTTTCGTTGGTGTGTCTTAATGTTTTGCTCTTTTGTTGGTTACTTTTGACTGTACTGTATGATGGGCAATGCAAAGATTTCTTCAAACCATTCAGAAACTGTTTACATTCACTGAAATATGATGTAGTCATTTTAGTGCTAAGCTATGAGTTTTGGTTGTGAAAGTGAGCACATTTTGGAGGAAAATATAATAATTTTCCAATATATGAACGGAGAGAGCAACGTCTGGTTTTGTTCCATGTATAGATCAATTGATGTATGTGATTGTTTATGTGATAATGCGCACTTTAGTCGTCTGGACTAAACAGGGGAAAATAACATTTTTTTTTTTTTTTTTGCTGCCCAGTGCTCTGGTTTGATTGGATGTTTCTTTGTCTTTTAGGTAGATTTTCGTCTTGCTAAAGTACAAATCTATACTAAAATGCGCAATCAAACTGGCTGACTATAACTCTGTTTTATTTTTTCCCCTATGATTTAGCCCCCAATACTGCTAGCATTGAAGATTTCTGGCGCATGATCTGGGAACAAAGAGTGAACGTTGTTGTCATGGTTACTAACACGATAGAGGCTGGAAAGGTAATTCACTGAATATTTTGCAGGAACTGTGTACAGACGAAGAATAATCCCATGTGGCTTAAATATCTGTGAAAATCCATTCGAGAGCATCATACATATTAAACAGGAAACTTAAATATTTCTTAAAGGATTGGATAGATTGACTAGTTACTATTTATACACACACATATATATATATATATATATATATATATATATGTATATATATATATATATATATATATATATATATATATCACCTTTAAAGCAAACACTATTGCATTTTGATGTGATAATGGTTGAGAGTAGAAGAATGTATACTCGCGTTCAAAGGAATGGGTAGATTTATCCAAAGAGAAATTATGTGTATTTTTTTTTGTACTCTCAAAGTTCAGTCAAAAATACTCTTGTGTGAACTATATCCTTCACAATGGGTCATTAATTTGTCTTCTGGGCCATGTTGCATTAAAGTTTAGATCAAACATTAGTCTCTGAATACTCAATTCTGATTGGCTGATAACTGACTTATGTTTGATCACACTTTGTTTTTAAGCAACAGAGTTCAGTTTTTGTTTTGCACCCCTGTAGCAAACACCACGGGTATCTATAACAGTAAAATGAATATAAATGTGTACCCCCTTACCAAAATTTAAGAGTTGATATCATAAATCTTAATGTATTGGAATTACAATTTAACATCCTTTTGAGTGGCAATTTTTTTTTTTTTTTGAACTCACACTATCTTGGAATTCATACCTGTAGGATCGCTGCACAGTGTACTGGCCAGAAAAGATGAGTACCAGTGTCCGGTTTGGACAGATTGATGTAACTCTCAGGACGATTATGGACAGATCTGACTCCGTTCACAGAGTCTTGGATGTACGACAGGTGTGTCTCAAACCAGCATTAGACTGTCAAGACCGATTATTCCTGTAAAAATAGAAACAGATTTGAGGTTTTTTTTTATTTTGTGCTTGTTTAAAAAAAAAATATGTGTATTCACTGGTAGAGAGATGTATGTTTGAAAAGGTATTAACAATCAACCAAACAAATACCTGTACCTTAAAACAAAATAAGCACGGATGCTGATTGTGTTAAATCTTAAATCTTAAAATTTTCAAAACATGACCTTTGACATTGTGCCAGTTTCGTGTTCATGCAACTGTTTATCACTTGATTGATTGATTGATCGCAAAGTATTTCGTTTAAAACCCGCAGACTGAATTACATATATTTTTACACGAAACCAGTTTGAATACAAATAAAACGAAGAATATAAAGAATATTCATCTTGAATATTGTGCAGGAAAATGGATCTTTACTACAATACAAAAACCTATATTAAGATTGCATTTTCTACTTACGTAATAATCGTAATAAAGTAATAAAGACTTAAAAAGTATATTTGTACTGAGAATTAAAATTAAAACGAACAATATATTGTCATAATCCATTTCAATATACATTCCATCCTTTCTCTCACACCACTGCTTTCATAACTATATTGAAATATTATTATTTCTTAAACATTGTTATCAAGAAAAAGATTATATGCATTTCTACCTTGCAGGCTCATTTGAAAAGGCTTTAAGAGCAAGTTTAAGATCATCTGATTATGTTTCATCAGAATATTGATAGAAAAAGTTAATGTACACTGTCAACAGTAAGGCATACTACATTGTTAAAATGTGCTGAACCACATGTACAAGTCATTTCAATCATGAAATATACTGTCGAAAGATGAAATAAAATCAATAAAACACGTACTTGTAATTCGGTATCAATTACTATCATCTGTGAAAAAAAAAGGAAGACGCGCAGTAGTGAATGAACTCTCAATTTTAATCGTTTTTGTACCAATGGCAGGTGGGTGGGAGTGAAACACTCACGGTTCACCAGTTTCACTTTCTGTTGTGGCCAGACATGGGGTCACCTCAGCAACCCACCACTCTCCTTAGCTTCACCCGCGCCGTCAAACAGGCTCACCAAAAATTCAAGGGGGGCCCAGGGGGATCTTCGCCTATTCTTGTGCACTGCAGGTTAGTAAAGAGGATCATGATTTATTCCATGCCCCCCAACCAAACTCAGCATTGTGATGATAACGATGACAAGTGCGAAATCATCTAGCACATTCTTCATCATTGGAAATATCGGTGATGATAAAATCAACAAAAGGATTTTGTAATGACATAGCATATTTGTATAGGGTAAACTGCTAGACAAGTCTTTATTACCTTGAAAGGGAGAAGAAATTCATGTAAGTAGATAATTGAAAACAAAAAACAGATCCTTTTCAGTTGTCTGAAACGAGTTCTGTTCTTTGATGTTATATAGCTATAGTTGAATTTATTTGTATCCATTTCATTGCAGTTAAAATAATCTTCAGTATTATGAAGTAAAGAAAATGAAATAAGGCTTAAAATGAATGTTGGGTTGTATATTGGGAGTCAGAGGGAATAAGACTGATTAAAATCCCTTTCAGCTGTCTAACACATATTATTTTCATTAGTGGTATGTGGCTATACTTGAAATTGTAATCACTTCATAGAAGTTTAGATCATCTTCGGTATTATGAAGTAAAGAAAATTAAATAAGGCTAAGAATGAATGTGGCATTGTATTTTGGGAGTCAGGGAAATTGGACTGAAAAGGGGAACATGATTATGATCCATGGTAGTGCCGATCACGACGACTTAATGTTGCAGTCTTCAAACTGTCTATATAATGTTTGCTCTAATTTGTCACCACCCAAAGAAGCTTGTGTGAGTGTTTGTGTGTGTGCTTGTGTGGAATGCTTTTATCTAAACTCAGTCATGTAAGTGTATTATAGTAATGATAGTATATTGCGATATATTGTTGGAAGAGAAAGATGTACAATGATAAAAGCAGTATACACATATGTCGAAAAATAAATTGTAAGTGCATACTCCTACTGCGTAACATTATAGGTTGCACTGCTACCTACAGTACTATGGTTTTGCAACGGAAACACAATTTCACCCTTAAATCTGTAAAGATGTGAGTGAAACAATGAATACAATATAATGAAAATCGGATAAATATATATAGCTGCATAGCAATATGTTGGAATCTAATAAAAAAGTAATCAAAAAAGTAGTAACAAAAAAACTGTGATGGTCTCGTGACAATTTCATCCTGTACATAGTACATCCTTCGCTAACAAGTACACGCAGACCAAAGATAGGATCCCTAAAACTTCAAGACAGTAAAGAGTACGTGATGCACCTCACCTTCGTCAATGTTGAACACCCATGAAACGTTTGATTCTGACCTCTGAGGCAGACAATATCATTTGCCTAAAATTGCTTTCCATGGTCATTGTGTAGTGCTGGAGTTGGTAGGACAGGGACATTTATCACCCTTTACTGTATGCTGGACCAGATCCAAGAGGAAGGGAGAGTCAACATCTTTGGCTTCATCAAACAGATGAGGGAAGATCGACCAAAGATGGTTCAAACTGCTGTGAGTATATTCTTCAATATTCCTGAAGTTTAATCTAACCCTTTACCAATTGAACGTCAAAGCTCTTGTACCATGTCTTTGTAATTATTGAAATTAAATGGAAGCTGGTGCAACCCAATCTCATGTACTGACTGGGTACGTCATTTATTGCTTTACACAGTGTAGAGGGTGCACGCCAGTAGGAAATACTATAATACATCATTATCTAGACAACATGATTGTAATTGCATGATGCTTATTACGTTTAATGAAGAAATATTGTTGTTCGTGCTATGTTGTGATATTACGTGTACATTCGGGATGTGTGTGTGTGTGTGTGTGTGTGTTTGTTTATTTGTGTGAATGTGTAGGTTTGATTGACGCATGGAATGTATGAAAACTTGATGTATACTTTTCTATGTTGTGATAGGAGAATGTATAGTCTTTTTTTGCAACAGAAAAACATTTTTGTCACTGAAACACAATAATATGCTTTTTTGTACTGCTGTCTGATGTCGGCATATGTTTGTAGTGATGTAGTTTGTTAGATGTCTTGAAAGTACCTTCAACTGTGGATTTGTACCTACCTGTAATTCCAAAAGCATCTATTTTGGAATATAAATGTAATCAAAACACTCTTCTTTATCATGGCAATGGGTATGAAAAACTCACCACAATATTCATGTCATTTAATCCATCTGCCTTGCAGAATTGTAATTTCTCCTTAAATCATCCAAAAGATAAATGAGAACAGCAAAGTAAAAAAAAAAAGAATTAAAGATAATTAGCAGGAATTGTCTTGGACTAAAATCAGGCAATGGGTGTTGCCCAATATTGTCTCCATATCTGTGCACTTGCTGCAGGACCAGTACGTATTCCTCCACACCGCTCTTGTCGAAGCCTATCTGAGTGGGAACACTGAGATCCCCGTCAGAGAGTATCAGGACCATTTGATGTGGCTCCATCAAAGGGATGCACAGACAAACAAACTCAACATTGAACTGGAATTTGAGGTATTGCAGTTATAACATAATGGGTTTCCCATAAAAAAAAAAAAAAAAAAAAAACTAGCGTACCTCGACATAAAAATGTTATCGGCCTGCAGTAAAATATCATTTTGTTTACTCATTTGCAAAAATCTCTCAAATACACTGGATCAAGTGCTTTTTTCTTTTATTCATAATCTCACTTATGAAGAATTATTATAAGTATCTCTATTGGAAATGTTAATTCAAAAGTTATAACTACGGAATTTTTAAATTGCCAATCCAAAAGTACATATTTAAATGAGTTTTTGTCTACATGGTCTATGTAAAAGCAGAGGACAACATTGTGTGATATGGTAAAAGATTAAAGAGATATGGCTTAGGTCAAATCTGATAAACTGACTATAATCCAGAATAGTATGATGACATTATGCAAAATTCTTCAAGCTACCATTGGAACAACAAAAAAGATTGCCAATGACCATGTCACCTCATAAATGATATGTGACGTCTCATTTGTAGCAGTATGGTTGAACTATTATGAATGATAGTGAGTTGTCATTGGTTGTAGTAAAATGACAGATTCAACGAGTAGATGTTGTTAGTAGATACCATTACGAAGGCCAAGTCCACTCCCATTATAACGGACATGATTATAGTTTATTTCCAGTTATCACAACCAAGTAAAAATTCAAGCATCAGCATTTATCCTAACTTTTTATCTTTTATTGTTTGTCTGGTTATAGCGAAATTTTGATACAACGAATTGGAAAATTGCCGATTCCAAGGACTTCATTGTAACGGGATTCGACTATATATCTTTATACAGTGCACTGTTCAGTTGTAATAATTAAAAAAAAAAGAAAGAAAACCGCCAATCCCGAAGACCTCGTTACAATGGGAGTACACTGTACAATGAAAATTGTGTTGGCCAGATTGAATGCTCAAGTACTTGTAGGCCAACATTTTTTTTTTTTTTACCTCAAACGTCTTGCGC
Organism: Diadema setosum; assembly: GCA_033980235.1. Taxonomy (NCBI): domain Eukaryota; kingdom Metazoa; phylum Echinodermata; class Echinoidea; order Diadematoida; family Diadematidae; genus Diadema; species Diadema setosum. The sequence goes on along the minus strand of CM067072.1, from coordinate 9,642,570 downwards.
TGCTGCTTCTTGTGCAATGGACATAACATCATTCAAACACTGTCTTAACATTTCTGAACTCATTAAAATGTTTTGAACAGTCTAGTTGGATTTTAATCTGTTGTACATTGCAACATTTTGTAATCTCTGTTGTCCAGAGGCTGACTACACTGACCCAACAAACCAGCAGTAATGGTCAACCAACTTTCAAGGCTGCTTTGGAAGATTGCAACATTGATAAGAACCGGTACCAGAATGTCCTGCCAAGTACGTCAATCAAATTGATCAACTAAACGACATGATTACACAAATATATGTTATGATTTATAACAACCCCCCAGCAAAAGAAAAACAAATTCCGATGATTTTGCCCTCTTACATGAATAACTGAAATGCAAAGTTTGGCACATGCTTCAAATATTTTTGAGCGGCGGCTTCGAACATAGATCAAAGGGAATAACTCTGTTGTTACTCCATCTCTTCAACCTCCTTGGTAATAACACATTTTATTCCTTTATTACATACTGAATTGAATCAATCGTAACGAATTATCCTTTAATGCACTCGTGAAGCAGAGGTGTCTCTATTGTTTATATTTTACATTTCAGTCCCGATCTATGTGTCCCAAGGAAGAACAATTTGATTCAAATTATTTTCTCCAGTTGTGGATCCATGCTTGCAAGTTATATGTAAATAATTAAAAAATCACGATGTGTTATCAAGTAATTGACTGAGATTTCTTCCTAATAATTTCAAACCAACAAGCACGATAAATCATGTTTGATGGAGCTTGAATCCACCAATATTTCTATACTAACATTTCATGGTAATTTCAGTTTCCTTTGGTGGCTCAACATGACATATTTATGCTGTTATTTTGACGTTTGTTTATTATGATACATGCATTTGAGTGATGCCTGTAAACTTGACCTATGTTAGCCACCGTGATTACTGTGTGCATGTCGCTCTATCCAACAGGAAAGGATATCTTAACAAAAAGGGATTACAGGGTTTAGGTAATCTCTATCCCTTGACTATTATGTTCAGATATTTGTGCCAATAATTGGAAGAAGCACTTCACAATGCATGTCAATAGGTTAATTACGCTACTGGAAGGGTTAATATAGAAACATTATGGATAAAAAGCTGATATCATGGGGTAATCACATTTTCCTGATTTTCAAAGTTCAAACCCTCATTAGATGTTGTAAGTAGAATCCAGCTCATTGATCTGGCATTTCGTATTGATATTGAATGGCATGCAAACATATATCCGAACTTATAATCACAGTGGAGAGGAACAGACCATATCTCGTGACAAAGGGGGAGCCTGGAAGCACAGACTACATCAATGCATCATTCCTCAATGTAAGTATTCACATCAGTAGGCTAGTGAATTATTTCTGTGACGAAAAAGATCTCCTTTTAAATTCTGATATACTCAGGGGCTTTACTGCTTGATATAATTCGATACATCATAAGCTTTGATATCTGAATATGTTCCATGGATCATACAATAGAAGATTGTATTCATACACAATGTAAAAGCTGCAAAAGCAATGAAATGGAGAACTCAGAACAAAAATGAAAGCCTCAATGTCTGTAGCTTAGAAAGTGTTGTCTTTCGTTGGACTGATATTTGTGTTGACCTACTCTTCCAGATTCTTAACATATAGGATACCTGTCTTTCATTCTGTTTGTGGTATATTTTACATGTTACTTTGTATTGTCTGATTTCACACATATATCTGTGTTAGTTGGTCTCTCCTATATTTCTTGTATATGGTTTCTAATGTCCAATCTTTCTTGGATGAAGTTTGTTATGTCCAATCTTGTCCCTTTCTCTTCTGCATGTGTATATTCCATACTAAGTGTATATCCTGTTCCTTTTTTTTTTATAGCTGCATGCAATTTGAATTCTCCGTTACTCTTGTTTAGTATTTGTGGATAGTGTCCTATCCCACTCTTCATTGTTTAGTTTACCGTGTCTGGTCTATATAGTATGATATTTGCAATGCCCTCTTAGTCTCATGTTGTTTTTAATGGGATTTCTCTCTGGTCTGACTCTTGTGTAAGGTTTGTAATAGGTTGTCTCTCTACTGTGAAGTTTGTGATGGTTGTCTCTCTGTCTCTCTCTTGTGTAAAGTTTTCTCTGGGTTGTCTCTCTTGTCTTTTGTCTAAAATCTGTTGTAATTGTCTCTTTCTTGTTCTTGTCGGAGATTTGAATGGGTTGACCCTCTTTTGTGTAAAGTTTGTAATTGGTTATCTGTGTCTTGTGCATAATATGCATTTGGTTGTCTCTCTCTTGTCTAAGTTTGGAAAGGGTAATCTCTCTCTTCTTGTTGATATGTAAAAGTTTTAATGGTTCTCGATTATTTTGGCTAACATTTGTAATGTTTGTCTCTTTTTTTTTTTTGCCTAAGATTTGAATCGGTTGATCATCTCTTGTTAAAAGTTTTTAACTGGTCCTCTCTCTCTCTCTGTCTTGTGTAAGTTTGTAGGGTCCTAATGGTTGACCCTCTCTTCTCTAAAGTTTGTAATTGGTCGTCTCTCTCTCTTTAGTTTGTAATTGGTTGTCTCTTCTGTTAAATTTATAATAGTTGTATGCCTTTTGGCTAAAGTTTGTAATGTAATTGTCTAAAATTTCAATGAGTTGATCATCTATGCCTGTAATTGGTCGTCTCCCTCTTAAGCAAAGTTTGTAATGGTTGACAATCTCTTGTCCAAGGTGTGCAATGGGCTGTCGCTGTCTTGTCTAAAAAAATTGTAATGGGTTGTATCCCTCTTCCATAAGATTGCAATGGGTTAAAATAATTAATTCTAACTTGTTTTAACTCTGTAATTGGTTGTCTGCGACTTGTGTATAGTTTGTAAAGGGTTGTCTCCCTCTTGAAATGGTTGTCTTTCTTTTACCTAGATTTGTAATGGGTTGTCTCTCTTGTCTGAAGTGTGTAAGGGCTATCTCTCTCTTGTCCGGAGTTTGAAATGGATTGCCTCTCTCGTGTAAAATTTGTAATGGGTCTTCTCTCTCTTGGTTACAGTTTGAAATGGTTCTCTCTCCCTCTCTCTTGTGTAAAGTTTTCACTAGATAGTCTCTCTTTTGCCTAAAACTTGTAATGGCTAGTTTCTCTCCTGTTTCTCTCTTTCTGTTTAAAGTTTGAAATGGGTTGTCTTCTCTTGTATAAATTTTGTAATGGGTTGTATTGGATGTCTCTTTTTTGTGTAAAGTTTCAAATACTTGTCTCTCTCCTTTCAGAAACTGTAATGGGTTGATTCCCTCTTGTCTAAAGTTTGTAATGAGCTGCCTTTCTTGTTGAAATTTGTAATGGTTGTCTCTCTTGAATCGGTTGAACCTCTCTTGTTGTAATTTTGTAATTTGTCGTCTCTTTTTCTTTGTGGAAAGTTTGTAATGGTTGACCTCTCTTCTGTCCAACGTTTGTAATGGCTGTTGCTTCCTTGTCTAAAAAAAAAATAATGGATGGTCTCGCTGTTGCATAAAGTTTGTAATGAGTTGTTTCTCTTTTGTCTAAAATTTGTAATGGAGTGTCTGTATATTTTGTATATTTTGTATAATGGGTTGTCTCTCTCTTGTCTGAAGTTTGCAAAGTGTCGCCTCCCTCTCCAGCTTGTATAGAATTTATAATGGGTTATCTCATTCTTGTCTAAAGTTTTTTAATGGCTGTCTCTCTTTCACCTAAAGTTTGTAATGGGTCATACTCTCATGTAAAGTTTTTAATGGGTTGTCTCTCTACTCTGCAGTATGTAATGGTTGTCTCTCTCCCGTATGAAAGTTAATAGTGGGTTCTTCCTCTCTCTTTTCTGAAGTTTGTGATGGACCATCCTCTGTCTGTCTCTCTCTCTCCCTGTCTATCTCGTCTAAAGTTTGTAATACCTTGGCACCATCTTGCGTAAATTGTACTATTTTGTCTTCGTCTCTCGTTTTCTTTCTTGTCTGAAAACAAAAATTCTTTCTTAGTTGTTCTTTCCCTTTCTCCTCTCTAGTTCATCTTCTCCACATGTTTGACTTTTGTCTAAATGTACAATGTCCTCTTTCTCTGATTATGAACCCCTTTCCTGCCTCTCTCTCGCTCGACTATAGATAGTAATTGCACGTTTCCCTTGTCTGAAATTGTCTTTTTCATCGTATTTTCTAGTTTGTAATATCCGCTCTCATACTGTCTTGTCTTAAGTTTGTAATGTCTTTGATGTGCCTCATCATTAGTTTGTTCTGCCCTTTCCCTCAATCTCTTCATGTCTCTTTCTTTTCCAAGTTTGTAACATCCCGTCTGTCAATCTCTCCATCAGACATTCATGAGGAAAGATGTCTTCGTGGCAACACAAATGCCTCTTCCGCACACAAGAGGAGACATCTGGAGGCTCGTCTACGACTGGAAGTGTCCTGTCATTATCATGCTAAATCGGATGGATGAGAATGATGAGGTGTGTCATCTCACTTCAAAAATAGTAAACTCCCATCGGTAGTACATATGGAAATATTCTTCAATGAGAAAACATCGTATTGCCAGGATGTTTGTGCTTATACATGTAGTGCAATAACAAGTTTCCAACAATAACATGACCGTGTTTATTGCTTCCTGGTATTTGATCAACCCATTTTATATATTTGGATGGAAAGCAAGACAACCGACGAGAAGAAGTCACTGTCCTGGTGAAATGGGTAACAATACTTCATAAACTTCATGTTTTTGTGCCCCTCTGCTAGTCTTGTGCCCAGTACTGGCCCAATCAGGATTCTGCAAACTTTGGGCCTCTCTGTGTCACCATCACCTCGGCCGAGGTCAGCCGACAAGACTACGTGGTCAGAGAGTTTCATGTGAAAGGAGATGAGGATGAGGTGAGTTTAGGGCCTCTTTACATTTGGTAAACATCATAATGTGGATCAGGTGATTCATTAGCATGATCTCACAATTTTCATTAGATTCAATTAAGTAGCTATATTTGTAATCCAAATTGCAGAAATTTACCACCCCATGGATACATCACATTGAGCTTTCAAGCTCAGGATTGGATCTGTGAGTTAATGAGTGCTATCATAGGTAAATACAAATGTAGGTAGAGAGAGCAAGCAAGTCATGCAAGTTATACTTAATGTACACATCAATTTTTCAGCCACTGCCAAAGTGCTATTCTCACAGTGCTAGGTATTCTTGGGAGACTGAAAAATTATAGAAGTTGTTAATTTCAACAAACAAATTATGAATTCTTTATATGATGAGCACTTTACTTATAAATTAATCGTTAATCTTTTTTTCCCTCAACACCAGGCGGTAGTGGTGAAGCAGTACGAACTCTTGGGGTGGGAGGCTGGGCAGGCAAGGCCCCCATCTGTCAAACCTATTGTAGCTGTGATGGATGCTGCATGTGAATCAGTGAAGAGGTCAATGTCCTCTGGGCCAATCATCTTGCACTGCATGTAAGTGAAAAAAGTTACGATGAATTGCAATTATGTCATAGTGTCACCCTTTTGTGACAGCACCTTTCACAGTACCTTGAGTGACTTAAATCAATGTACGGCAGAAAGATGTCACACACAGACTGAAGAGCGACAAAAATGGGAGAATCAGTGCAGTTCATGCGACAATGTTGCAATAAAAGGGAAGTGCCTATAGATACACTATTAAAAATGTATCAAGTGTGCTAATATCATACTCAAAAGAACATTGTCTGTTATCACAAATCACCTTCAAGTGGTCTTTTATAATCAGCAGTCCCAATTTGTTTTGTTTAGGGAATTTTCGTAAGTTATCCAACAACAAGCAAATTTGTTTAGCCCTTCAGTGAAGCTGCCTTGTTTTAAAGATAGCATCAGGGATTCCGTAAAGCCCCATAAACTTAAGTGAGAAAAGGATTGTACTCACTTTGTTGTAATCATTGAAGACCAGTTTAATTACTTTGTTAATGACATTGTGAGATGATAGTCCAGATCCCAGGTTTACAGAATAATACACTCCTCCTTCTTTCATGGCACAGGAATGGCGTCGGGCGAAGCGGTGTGTTTGCAGCTGTCTGCTCTGCAGCAGAGAAAATGATTTCTGACAGTAAAATTGACATCTTCCAGGCAGTGATGAGGCTGCGGGCAAACAGAGCCAACATGGTGGAAAGCCTTGTAAGTACCCAATAGGGAGTTTTCGATTGGGTGAACGAGAAGGACGTGCCGCCGAGCGCAACCGTACGTCAAGGCGTCATGTCTGTACGTTGACCCGCTGCTATAACACATTTCGATATTTCGGGCGCCGGCGTCACGTCTCGTGGCGAGTGCAGGAGGCAACATGTGCCTTGCGTGCATATATGCGGAATTTGTGACTTGTTTCTGTACTTGTAATATTTATTTTGTCTTTGACTAGATGCGTATCCTGGGAGGAATTATGTGGATTTTAAAACATGATGCATGGTAAGACTACCAGGCAAATGCACTGCTGCACTAGCTAGGCCAAAAGCACCGAGATCTGTTTGCGTACAGCATTACGTGTAAATGCATGTGTGGGACTACGGTATGCAGTTGCAAAGTGCGAAACAGTGAAAGCGGGCAAATAAAGTAGGTACCAGAGGCTGTAGTTTGTATGTCAGCGCTGCTGCTGTGACGTATCAAGATCATAAGCTTTCATGTAATTAGAATAATATACATATTCTCTCGAAAGAAAAAGGAAAACAGGTGAACTGAGCACGGATTTCCCGAGAGTCATCGTGCTCTTTTGCACGATTTTCGTCTATCGCGAGAGGAGTGTGACGTCATAGCAAGGTGGGTTGAGCGCGGCGCAACCGATTTGGGTGGACGGTGATAACCGGGGTGAACGCGTTCGAAATTTGTGCGATGAGCCGAGGGTCGACACTCGCGCATGCGCAGTACGTAAAAACTACGTCATAACAGGGTGACGCCTGGCTCAACGTGCAAATCGAAAAGTCCCTAATGTCTCCTGATGTCCTGTCGGTTGTCATGTCACTCCTCCCAACAGCATTTTACAATCGAGAGTCTCATGCTGTTGACCATATTGGTCAACCTCTCCTGAATATATATACCTGGTCAAACTTAACTCTCCAATCAGTGGTCAATCTGGACTGACATGGTTAATTCCCCAATATGGTTGCCTTCAATATCAACACCTCTTGTTACATGGCCAATCCCTACTGATTATTCGGATTCGATTGATCTTCGTTGGTTGTTTAGTCAATGTCTATGGACTACTTATAGTTGAATCACCGGGTTGATACCCACTTAAGCTCCTACTTTACCAGGTAGTCAGATACTTACCAGAAGGATGGGAAAATCGATTACACATTCTTAAAGGCACTGTGTACAATTTGGAGAAGCGATTCAAAAACATTTCGAGTTATTACATTAAATTTTGATACATATGTGTGGGTGAGTTGTAACATGAAACATCCTACCATACTAATATTTTGCAATAAAGCCTAAAATATAAGGAGATATCACTATTTTTCTCACTAAACCATAACTTTAGATGGTTAAGTGTAGAAACAATTTTATCAGAACTATTGTTCACGTTTTGTATAGTAACAATACTTCACATTGATTACACTAATCAACATTTTTACTGTGGTTGTTTCTATCCCTAACTCACATTTGAGAACAATTTTGAAGCACAAAAGCTTTTTTTTTTTTCAAATGGTAAATATTGCCTTTAAGCACCAAAATTCAAAAGCCTCCCTGTGCCCTGCCCTTCATTCTCGTTCTCATTCTGTCTTCTATGATTATGAAGTTTTTACTTGGGACAAACATCCTGAACCATTTTTAAAGTTCATGTGTACTATTGTATGCTCATACATTACTTTGAAAATCAGACACAAGCTCTCTTCCTTCTTATTACACAACATTTTTTTTTAATCATACATAGAGCACACATATATACACAAATTGCATAAAAAGTTGAAAGTGTTTCAAAGTATGTTTTGTGAGTTTTGTGTGCATTTTGTATTCTGTATCTGTACTATTTTAATCACAAAAGTTTGTACAGACTAGTCTTTTGAGACTCATTCACAGTTTGCTGTTTGTGCAGACATCTGAAATAACGACAATATAAAAAAGGGAGTGAATACCAGTATATATCTTAAAATATGTTGCCATTAAAGCATTTTGTGTGTACATTTTACATGGTGCTTTGTCATATCAGAATAACTTGAAAAATTAGAATTAGTAGAGCGGTTAAGCCCTCAAAACCACGAGAACTGTGCAAAATTTGACTAAAGCATGAAACTTTCACCAGTGTCAGTACATATCATAAGATTTATTTTAAGATCGGGAGGTAAGTCTGACTTGACCTCTGATGACCTCCAGAGGTCAATGAACTTTAGATACCAGAATATTGATGTTTGGAGACATTTGTGAATGATACATGTGGTTATGATGCACTAAACATGCATTTATACTACAAAGAAATCATTTTCAGATTCAACAGAGCACTGACAGGTTTTTACCTTTGACCTCTGATGACCTCCAGAGGTCAATGAACTTTAACTATCAGAATATCGATGTTTTGAGACATTTGTGAATGATATATATGGTTATGATGCACTAAACATGCATCTATACTTAATGGAAACCATCTTCTGATTCCACAGAGCATTGACAGGTTTTTACCTTTGACCTCTGATGACCTTTAGAGGTCAATGACCTCAAAATAAAATATTGATCTGTGATGTCATTGGTTAATGGTAAACATTGTTAGGATGTACGAAACAGGCATATCTGTTTTACAATGAAATTGTCTTCATATTCTAAAAAGCAGACATGTTTTTACCTTTGACCTCTTATGACCTTGAGAGGTCAATGACCTCAGATTATCAGAATATTGAACTATGACATCATTGGTGGGTGTTAAACATGGTAAAGATGTACAAAACAAGCATATCTGTTTTACAATGACATTGTCTTCATAATCCAAGGCACACAGACGAGTTTCTGCCTTTGACCTCTGATGATCTCGAGAGGTCAATGACCTCAAAATATCAGAATAGTTTGGCATCATTAATGGTAAACATGATGATGTTCTAGAGAGCACTCGTAGGCGATACTTATTTACGAGCCATTACCTGTTACCTATGAAAATCACACAAGGTCAAAGACCTCTAATGAAATGTGAGGATATTGATATTGATATTACGATAGTCAATAGTAAATTGTTTATAATGTAGGGTTTACAAACCATGCATTTCTGTTACCAAAAAAGTGGCTACTCATTCCGCTGAACTTTTCAGGTAATTATCTAAGCCGGGTATGTGCACAGATCAAGGGGTGTCGATCTGTTTTCATGTGGGGATGGGGGACTTGGAAAATATGTGTAAGCATAAGTCCATGGTGCAAAGAAGTGGAGCAGAGGGAGAGGTGGAGGGTGTGGGTGGGGGTTGGATTTTTGCAGTTTTAGACCTGAAATCAGTGATTTAGTGCGTCATCACTTATATGGAAGTTGATGGGGTGTGGGCGCATCTCACCCACCCCCCTCCGTTTTTGAATTCTTAGTGATGCATACGTTTTTGGGAACATTTGGAAAATTATGGATTGCCAAAGTGTACCAAGTCTATATGGATGGGAACCCAGTAAGGGCAGCGTTGGTGAGGGTAGGGCATTCCACTCCCATTCGAGAGAGCTCTGGTATTTTGAGAAATGAGATTCAACGATCTGGCACACATGCCCTTTTGAAGGAATATCTCGAAATTTGTATCAGAAAGGTGTAGTATTAAAGTCAGCCATTTATGGAGGGATACCAATCGAAGGAAGGATGTGGGTGGAGGTATCCCCCTCCCACATTATGGAGCTTTTGCATTCTTTTGTTTGCAATTCAATGATCTCTCGCCGCTCTTGGTTGAACTACCGTTTTGGAAAAAAAAAAAATGTCCATCCCCAAATGTGTAGCCATAATCAATGCATGGAGGGGAGGTTGATATAGCGAGAGGAGGGTATGAAAGGGGCTGTCCCCCAACCCTTCCCATGCGAAGGAGCCTTTGCATTAAGAAATTAACAAAATAATCTTGCATACACATTTATGATGGAATATTTGGGAAATTATCAGTAAAAGGAGAGTACTGAATCTAAGGATAGAAACCGAGGAGGGAAGGGTTAATTGAAAGAGGATACCCTACCCCCTCCAACAAGAGAGATTTTCTTCAGTTTGTTGGAACTGAAATTAAAGATCTAGTACATACTTTTTGATGATATAGAAACAAAAAATGGTTAATCTCACAAGCACTAAGTGTATATCGAAGGGGACCTAGCGGAAGACAGTGTAGGGGAGGGGGTATGCAAAGGAAATTTTGCCTTCTAATTTGGTGCATACTATAGGTGAAATATTAAGACAATTTATTTTCTGTCAAAAAAAGTGAAAAAAAAATGCATATCAGGAAATATTTGGAGGCAAAGTTTTATGTCCCCACCACTCCCCTCCCATATTTTCTCGGGAGGCGGGGCAAATGCCTCTTGCCCTCTAAGATGAACACTCGTGCATATATAGAAAAGCCTTTTCATCTTTACAATTCAAATTGAAATATCTCTTAGAAACATTTTTCATAGAATTAGGGAAATTATCAATCAACAATGTACGTTATATCTGTGGAAGGAACCAAGCAGAGGGAAGGAATATATTGGAAGGAGATATCCCCTCTCATAGAAGGGAGATTTTGCATTTCAGAATTAAATTTCAACCATCTGATGCACACTTTAAGTGAAAAACTTGGGCAGTTTTCTGTCTAAAAAAAGCAAAAGGAAATTCAATAAAGCAAAACAAAACAAACTCCACATCTCACAATTTATTGGGGTGGGGGTCATCCCTACCACCACCCCTCTCCTCCAAACTGATGCCCCGGTGTGTGCATACGATGTGTTTTATTCCACTTGTTGAAAAGAAGAGAGAATTGTAAGAAACAATATTGTTCAGCGGTCGCTGTCCCTGTTTATCAATAAGGTGATTTCCTTCACCTGTATACCTTAAGATGATGTAGGCCTGGTATTTGCTTTGCACATTATTACATCTATTTTTTTGTATTCTCGTTTATATTTTGATGAGAAAGTTGTTTACTTTTCAATGATTATATTTGTACACGTAGAAAAAAAATAATCCAAGACTGAAAATGAAACTGATACATTACTTAATGATTGACATGATGCACATATTGTGTATTTCTATAGCAATAAAAGTGAGCAACTTTGCGTGTACTCATTTCACACGAACATTAGCGAGTATCCTCTGACCTCTGGAGGATATTGAAAGATATGCATCGAAATGTAAGAATATTGATGTCTGGTCTCATTGGTTTGTAATGGCCAGCTCTTTATGAAATAATATACGGAAAAAATGCATTATGTGTGTGTGTGTCCAAAATTGTATGCAGAGTATTCCACACACTGTTCAATTTTGACTTCCATCTAGGACAATGAGAGGTTATTTTTTTTCCTCAACTACATTGTAATATCAAAATCTATTGAAAAAACACGGTTGTGGCTGGGTCTAACACATTATCATTCCTTTTCGTTGGAGATCCATGCGGGATGGTCAAAACAAACATAAAAAATAGATATCTCAGACCTAATTGTTATAACAAAGCATCATATCCTCATAGACCTAACCAACCCTCTATGCCCAGACAATGTACACCACCCTAAGGACTTACTCGGAGCTTTAGAATATCCTTTGCCAACAGAGACATCCCAACCTTTGCAGTGCCGACTAAGATCTACCCTGGGACTGATTGGTACTGGCTCTGCATCATTGACAGCAGATCTCTTTTCTTCTTCTCTTTCTTCTAGTTCTTCTTCTTCTTCTTCTTCACTATACTGTGTAATCTTGTGATATTTTGCCGTGGAGCCTTTTCTTAATTGGTTAAAAAAGGTCTTTGGAGACCTCTTATTTTCATAAGAGGTTTCTCATTATCTCACCAAAAAATGTTAGAAAGAGCATGTAATTCTATGAGGAATTTAACGTTTATTTGATGAAAATTGGTTTTGAAATGGCTGAGATATCCAAAACAGAGCGATTCTGATAAAGTGTGGGATCCACACTTTATTACAATCGCTTTGTTTTACTTTGTTTTTGGATGTTTCATTCATTCCACTCCTGATTTTCATCAAATAAACTTTGAATTCCTCTTAAAATGGTATGCTCTGTACTATACCATAAGTGTTTTCTTGGTATCTCGCAAAAAGTTAAAAGCCCAATTCTCATCTCCACTAATACTGTACTATCCCTTTAATCATGTTTATCATCAACCATTTGCACCAAACATCAATGTTCTGATATTTTGAGGTCATTGACCTCATCATAGGTCATCTTAGGTCATCAGAGGTCAAAGGTAGAAACCTGACTTGAAAGGCTCTGTGGAACATTGAGGCAATTCCACTTACAAAAATTAGTTTTAGTACATAATTATCGTGTTTCAGTTAAAAGTGACTCATTAAACTATCAATTTTCTGACATTTTGAGGTCATTGACCTCTGGAGGTCATCAGAGGTCAAAGGTTGAAACCTGTCAGGGCTCTTTCGAACATGAGAACAATTCCGCTGTAACAAAAATTAGTTTTAGTACACCATTACCCTGTTAACCATTAACCAATGACGCAAAATATCATTTTTCTTGCATTTTGAGGTCATTGACCTCTGGAGGTCATCAGAGGTCAAAGGTAGAAACCTGTCTAAGCTCTGTTGAACATGAAGACAATTTTACTGTGACAAAAATTAAGTTTTATTACATCATTACTGTGTTTATCATTAACCAATGACACAAAATATCATTTTTTTTTATTTTGAGGTCATTTTGAGGTCATTGACCTCTGGAGGTCATCAGAGGTCAATTCAGACTTACCTCCCGATCTTAAAATTAATCTTATAGCATGTGCTAACAATGGTGAAAGTTTCATGCGTTAGTCAAATTTTGCACAATTCTTCGGCTTATCTGCTCTACTAAATGCAGTTATAGATCCAAATGTTTGCAAGTGTTATATATTACATAAAATGAAGAAAAAAGCAAAATAATGACACGTTTTATTTCTCATTTATAGGAGCAATATATGCTTTGCTATGATGCCTTGGCTGAACACATGAAGAAGTTTGAGGAATATTCCAATCTGGACCTCTGATTGGATGCAAGGATCTAATGTCATGCTATGGAACGTGGACAAGATTTGAGTTGCTCGAGTTCTTGAATCCTGATCATGGTAGGTGTTCCGCAAACCAACTTAGGATTGATGGTTACAGAGAAAGAATGACGGCGACTCAAGTTTGGAAGTAACTATGAGACTAGAAATGTGTGATCATCAACAGTATATAAATCATTAATGAAAGTCAACCGATAAAACCAATTAGATATTTATTCAGAGTATGAATAGTAGCTTTGTCTTCCCATAGTCCACTCAGTATATTAAAATTTCGAGATGAATGAAAATCTATTGTAAGGGCAGTTTGTAGATTTGCGGCGAAGTTGTGGCAAGAGGATACTTCAGAAAATGATTATTTGTTGAATATGTGTTCAACAGCAGGAAATAGCAACGCCAGAAAGTAATATGCACAATATTATAAAATGGTAATATGGATCCTAGTCATATGAATGGCTGAGAGCAATCACGTGACCAGTCTTTCATTTTGCCTAACATGCTCATCGGGCGTAAGTTTTTACCATCGGCTGCATGTTAATGTAATGACCGCTCACAGATACGCACATGACTGTCTGGTGTGGCTTGCTGTAATCACGCTGAATGACATCACAGTTGCGTACTTTGACATTGCACACTCAGGTTGCGTTTATAAGATTTTTCTTTTGGCGAGAAACAGTGTTTTGAAACACTGTTTCCGGCCAAACAGTGTTTCTAGCCAAAAAAAAAAAAATCTTATAAACGCTAACCGTGATTTGAATCAGTGTTTTGAAACACTGTTTTGAAACGCACAAAATAGTGCGTTTCAAAACAGTGTTTCTGTAGAAACAGTGTTTCAAAAATCTTATAAACGCAACCGCGATCTCAAACACTGTTTATGTGACGTCACAATGCCTTGCGCGCACCCTGTTTGACCTTTTGCCGAGGAAAAACTGCGCAGAGTGAGTTGAGCAATGGCACAGAGCGAGAGCCCCAACATGCTCGGAGAAAAAAAAAAATCTTATAAACGCTCTCCTGACGAAACTGTGATTTGAAACAGTGTTTCAAAACAGTGTTTCAAAACAGTGATTCTAGGCACGCAAAATCTTATAAACGCGGCCTCAGTTAGTTACAATAATAAGTACACACAAAGTCACCTGTCTACTGTAAACAGTGTGTTTAGAACACTCTTTGAACATCTGGGCTTTTTCAAAAGCAACTTTTACACGAAGCTTACAAGTAGGCTATTTTTCCATAAAATGTAAAGAAAAAAAGTTTATAGAACTATCTTATAAAACAAATAATGCACAGGTCAATGTTAGGGAGATTAGTCGAAATGCAGCTCACTCTCGAGTATTCGCAATGTTGTACAACGAGCACCTCGTGCATATCAAGCCATTGTAAATACCATCGAGTGCGCTGATCTCCGCTACCACCCTCTCACTTGTGCGTTATTTGTATATTATGTTCAGGACAGGACACTAAGCGAAGTGCTGACATCCGCAGAAAGAGGAAATTGTATGAAATGGTACGGGCTGCCTCTATTAAGCAATAAAGATCATAGTACTATGACCGATGAAATAGGAGACTGTATCAAAACTTATGATAATATCTTTCACAGTATGGAGTACTGAATTGTATCCCCCGAACAGAGTTCGGAGGATACTATGGATTTGGCCTCGTCGCGCCGCGTCCGCCGCCGCCGCCGCCGCCGCCGCCGCCGCAGAGATTTCCTTGTGAGCGCTCTACCAGCTGCTTTTCTTTTCCGATCATCTTCAAAGTTGGCATGAAGGTGTATTATGGTTAGACGAAGACGCCTACTGTTTTTGGTGATGGCGCCCTCGCTTGTTCCGTCTTTATACATGAAAAGGTAAATCCAATAGGGTCTGCTTGTGAGCGCTCTACTGGCTGCAGTTCTTCTTCGATCATCTTCAAAGTTGGCATGAAGGTGTATTATGGTTAGACGAAGACGCCTATTGTTTTTGGTGATGGCGCCCTCGCTTGTTCCATCTTTATACATGAAAAGGTAAATCCAATAGGGTCTGCTTGTGAGCGCTCTACTGGCTGCAGTTCTTCTTCGATCATCTTCAAACTTGGCATTAAGGTGTATTATGAATAGACGAAGACGCCTATTGTTTTTGGTGATGGCGCCCTCGCTTGTTCCGTCTTTATACATGAAAAGGTAAACCCAATAGGGTCTGCTTGTGAGCGCTCTACAGGCTGCAGTTCTTCTTCGATCATCTTCAAACTTGGCATGAAGGTGTATTATGGTTAGACGAAGATGCCTATTGTTTTGGTGATGGCGCCCTCGCTTGTTCCGTCTTTATAAATGAAAAGGTAAATTCAATAGGGTCAGCTTGTGAGCGCTCTGCTGGCTGCAGTTCTTCGATCATCTTCAAACTTGGCATTAAGGTGTATTATGAATAGACGAAGACGCTTATTATTTTTGGTGATGGCGCCCTCGCTTGTTCCGTCTTTATACATGAAAAGGTAGATCCAATAGGGTCTGCTTGTGAGCGCTCTGCTGGCTGCAGTTCTTCGATCATCTTCAAACTTGGCATTAAGGTGTATTATGAATAGACGAAGACGCTTATTGTTTTTGGTGATGGCGCCCTCGCTTGTTCCGTCTTTATACATGAAAAGGTAAATTCAATAGGGTCTGCTTGTGAGCGCTCTACTGGCTGCAGTTCTTCTTCGATCATCTTCAAATTTGGCATGAAGGTGTATTATGGTAAGATGAAGAGGATTATTGTTTTTGGTGATGGCGCCCTCGCTTGTTCCATCTGTATTCATGAAAAGGTAAATCCAATAGGGTATGCTTCTTGATGCTGTGGGTTCGGGGGATACATGTGCTCGGCTGCGCGACCCGCCGAGCACGAAATTTCTAGTTGTATTATGTATGTGACCCTGCATCACAAAAACAACGAAAAGTCGCAAGACAGGGATTTGTCATTAGGGGCAGATTCTGCAAGAGCAGACTCTAAGCTTTAAAATGACGTATAACTCAATTCAAATGGACTCCTCTAACCTACCTAAATACTGGAAAAAAAGCACACACTCTGAAAATGTGTGAACTGAGAAAAGAGGCTCTGAAGTACAGGGTCTGTTCAAGCGCTTAATCTTTCAACAAGCCACGCTAGCTGTGCGATGAAAGGGACAAAACACAGGATGTCAACCACAAGAGCAACAACAATGAAAGGATTATCAGATTAAGCTGATTGAAAATGATTTATAAACACATTCTATTCATGACTAATGCCAACTTACAAAACAGTAGCATTATCCTTTCAAAAGTTATTAGACTTAAAAGTGAAGAGTGTACAAAGGGTTTTAAGAAATGAAAAGGGACCTCTAATGCAATACCTGATCATTCTATATACTCTCCCCAAAAAAGGGTTGTAGAAAAACTGCTAAAAATACACTTTCCTATTCATGTTATGATCCCAAACTTAAGATTAACATAGAAGAATGGTAGCTCTTTCAGAAAATATGAAAAACTCAAGATTGACCCAGTTGACCAATTTAACCTGTTTTGAGTCCTCACGTAAAATCAAGGGGTGCGACGTTTTGTTTGTTTTGTGGTGCACGGTCACATATTGATGTAAATCTATGAATTGTGAACCTTGGAAGTAATCAAAAATTTCAAAGATGGCTGAAATATTGTTTGAAAGCTAATCAACTCCTAGGTTTAAAGGTTTAAGAAAGGACAGTTATTTGTGATGTGCCATTACGAAAGCCATATAATGTCACGAATGTCGGGAAAATAATTTGTTTTGTTTTGTTTTAATTTTGCAGATATGAACTCGTCATATGCTAAGTTTTGATTTTTATAACTTCGGCTTTATGCCAAAAGGGCCTTAAAGAACTTCCCCTGTTATGCCAGAAGGGCACTAATAGTGTACAAAGTCCATAGCGTTAAGGGCCTTTTGTCATAATAGTGGAAGTGGTTTAAGGCCCTTTTGGCATAAGACCGACGATAATACATAATTTGCCCTGCTTTATTATACGGAAAATATCTAGAAGAAATTCCAATGGTAAAAAAACTGTAAAGGTTGTATTGCCACAGTCTATTTCATGTGCAGTTTTCTTCCTTTTATGATCCCTGACTTTATACGGTTAACGTGATGACGCGCCACATTTCATATCTACCGTTGATGTCTATGAGGCTGTTGTTCAAAGTGACTCTCACGTACAAGTTTGTGTAAATGCGACATGTATAGTTAACCCATCATTTCATGGACCTGTAGCTATTAAAAACTTTAAGCACGGTTTGAATTCAAATCAGAGTCTAACTGGATATTACTTATACCTTGCTTGGATTTACGTTTGTTCTGGAATATGTCCATCATACTTTCACTCAGAACAGATTTGTGTTGAATATTATCCAGTCATGAAAAAATATGAAGTCTGGCCGTAATGTAAGCCAAAGTTAAGGCAATATTTAGATAAGATCTCAT
Organism: Diadema setosum; assembly: GCA_033980235.1. NCBI lineage: Eukaryota > Metazoa > Echinodermata > Echinoidea > Diadematoida > Diadematidae > Diadema > Diadema setosum. The sequence goes on along the minus strand of CM067072.1, from coordinate 9,625,042 downwards.
ATAATTATATTCTTTTCTTTTTTGTTCAATACCTGACCATATATTGTTTTCTTTTCTTTTGTTTTGTTTTTAGAAGAATATGTACTGTATTGCTTAAGCAGTTACCGGTGCATTATGGGTTAAGTACAGTAATATATTTACCAAAATGAACAGTAACTTTTGTGTGTTCAGATAATAATTACATGTTGTAAATATTCTGTACATTACTGTAGTTAGGTACAAATGTAATTGTTCCCATAAAAACGCTTCATGTGATTTAATCACATTGATTTCATTGTTCATGAGTACTTTATGAGGATTTGCATGGAAGCAATTATTTTTCATAGATGTGGAGTCTGAACAGTTTAACAAGATTTTACAAGTGGAGAGAAATCTGATCTTTATATGACTGTTTTGATATATTCATTTGTGTACTTTTTTTTTCACACTAGTAGATGTCAATTTAGGCATTTAATGTTGTATTTTCATTTTAGATGACAAAGGTATCTTTATCTTATTGCGATGTATGTGGAATATGCATTTTTTCATGATATATTTTGTTAACTTGTATTCCTTTTTTTTTAATGAAATTGAATTAAGTTTGAAAAAAATGAAAGTATTTCTTATGTTATAACATATTCTATTGCAACGTGGGGCCAATTTCTGTTCCCAGAAGGCAAAGATTTTGCAGCCAATTATGGTGTTAAACCTGCTAAACTTTTCTCTTCTTCAAAATTTGAGGAGCATATAAATTTGTATTTAATTGACATGTGGAACCTGTGAAAAAAAAAACCTTTCTAAATACCTGTAGGTATAGAGTAAAAAATGTGAGTATAAACTTCTTAACTTTATAGCCACAACATGTTTCTCACTGAATGAAACAGTGAATTTCAAAAGATTCGTTTTAAGTTCTACAAAATTTGAGTGTATCGTTGTGGAGATTACTAATTATATTGACCTCAAATTGAATTGAAAAAAGAAAAGAAAAGAAGAATGAAATGAACTAAATTGAAATGAATTAGATTGCAGAGTAGAGTAATTCTGGGAAGATGTAAACAAGCCAAACAAACATTCCCAGATAAACACTCGGATAAACACCCACATGCACACACACATATGGCTGCACATGGTTGAGAACATATGGGGTTCAACACCTCACACACTGCCGCTGTTACTGTTATGCATATTTGGACTTTGTTTTCAACTTTTAAGCCGATAATTCGACAGGTGTGGAAATAATTGTGATTATTACTTTTTGTCATCTTCAAGTGATTTATTTACAATTGCATAAATGAAACAATGATTTAATAAAGAAAGTGGTATTTTCCTATCGGTAACTCATTTTTTGCTGCAGTGTTCATGTTAACGTGTGACTTCTTGTATGAGATTGTCATGTCGATACGTTAATCTATATTTATTATGCTCTTTATGTTTATGTGGAAAATATGTGATGAAGGAGAGAAGCTTGTCCCCCTAATGGGAAGTTACTTTATAGTCGACTCAGAATTAATGTACATATTTTGTTGCTTCAGTTGTCAATTGTGTATTGATAGGTCGACATTGTATATTTGCGATATACTTCAATATGTTTGTTGCCATATTCGTTCTGCAGGTTTTTCACCTGTATACATTTAGAATTCCTTATCCCAAAATGCGCCTAAACTTAGTAAACGCATGACATGTTAGACATTTACAGGCGATGGCTAGTAACTGATCAGTGGGAATCAGTGGGAATACTGGTGGATTATTGTTGTTATCCTTGTGGGATTCATTTAAGAGTACTTTATTTATCTATTGTTATGTGGAAATTATTTGCTTCAGATTGGTCTCATATTCAAGTAATGTGCAGTTCAATGTTTCCAGGTTAGCATGACTGTACAGTGTCGGGCCGTCAACGATTCAATAAATAATACATAAGGGCTACAGCTTAAAGGGATGGTACAGTATTGGTGGAGATGAGAATTAGGCTTTTAACTTTGCGCGAGATACCAAGAAAACACTTATGATATAGTACAGAGCATACCATTTTAAGAGAAATACAAAGTTTATTTGATGCAAATCGGGTTTGGAATGACTGAAACATTAAAGAAACAAAGTAAAACAAAGCAACCGCAATAAAGTGTGGGTCTCACACTTTATTAGAATCGCTTTTTTTTTTGATATCTCAGCCATTTCAAAACAAATTTTTATCAAATAAATGTTGAATTCCTCATAGAATTATATGCTCTTTCATATATCATAGGAGGTTTCCCATTATCTCACAAAAAATGTTAGAAACCTGAAATTAGGTCTCAACCAAAACTATACGATCCCTTTAAGCATCGCTCGATTTGCATGCAACCCTCGTACATAATACATAACATATAGGAAAATAGGAGGGAGGGCTGACTTGCATAGAGATAGGATAGGAGAAAGGAAGAAGGAGGGGAGAGGTCTGTCTGCTTTCGGTAAAGGTCTACACAAAGTTAAGGCCCGGTCCCACTGCACTTACGGATGCAAAGGGGATGTAAAGCGTATAAAAAATCTTGCCATCCGTTGAAAAACGCTACGAATCCGCTGTGTACCCATCGCATACGTGTTTCATCCGCTCTATCCATCGAGCATCCGTCCACTGTGATTTCATCCGCGCAAAAAGTTTTAAGCTGCTTAAAACTTTTAGAACGGATGAACTTTCCGCTGTGTACGATGTAAATCCGCGAAATACGAACAACAAACGTTGTATGTCCGTGCGGCATCCCTTAAACGTCCGCTGCATCCTCTCTGCATCCTCTGGGCATCCTCGCAACTCACATCCGCTGCAGCTAAAAACGGAAAGAGGGAGGAAAGATATGGTACGTGGAACGTCTTTACATCGTTAATAGCACGTTAATAGAAAGGATGTAAGCGTATGCATCTCGTACATAAAGCATTTCGAAAGCATCCCCTCTGCATCCGCTCTGCATCCGCTCTGCATCCACTCTGCATCCGCTTTTTCTGCTATGCGTCCGTTTCGCTATTATCTCCGGTAACCCCTTCGGAGCTGTCATCCCCTTCCATCCGCTTTCATCCGCTATGTTTCCGATGGACATCCGTTTAACATCCCCGCTACATACTACCCACGTCCGTTCTATTTCCGTTCTATTACCGCCAATTTTCGCCAATTTTGTCAATTTCTGGAGCGGATGAAAGCGGATGAAGCCATCCCCGAAATTTTGCTCGTCCGCTGTGTCCTTTCTGCATACGCTTTGTGTCCGTCGGCCAGTGGGACCGGGCCTTTAGATCACCTGGATCACTGAATAGTAAAGCATGGCAAAGTATTTTCTCACCGAGGTACAGGTGAACAGTTACAGGTCATTGTTGGTTACATAACATTACGCAATAAATTCAGAACGGCGATATTTCCACGAGGGAATTTCATATACAATACAATTACAATGAAATTATAAGATCACTGATATCCAGAGAGCACCATTGTCTTTACAGCTTTCTTTTAAAGAGTACCGGTACATAGACTTTAAAGTTCGAATTTTAGAAGGAAGAGAGTTCCAAATATTGGGTCCAGTGTGTCTGATAGATTTCAGAGCCATCACCGTTTTAGGATTTTGTAAATGAAATTCATCAGATTGCCTAGTAGGATAAGAATGTATGTCCTTGTTTAACTGAAAAAAAAAAAATGTGAAAAAGAAGATGGCAACTGACCGTTATACAAACGAAACATAAAGAGTGAATTTTGCCCCCCTCCCCAAAAAAAAAAAAAAAAATCATTTACCTTAAGTGTTTCTAATTGAACAAACAAAGGATATGATTGGTCCCGATAACTTGAATTGGTGCATATTACGTATAGCTTTCTTTTGTAGAAGCATAATACTGTCAAAGTGACTTTTTGCAGTTGCCCAAACAATGTTACAATATGAGATGTTCGATAATATCAACGAATTATAAAGCATAAATAAAATATAACTGCACAATTGATTCGTGTCATCGATGAATCGATGAGATTATCTAAGGCTGTACAAATAATACAGATTCTGCAAAACGGATTCATGTTTAAGTATACGAATATCAAAGCTGTTTTGTGTACACTATTATGCTGCTTCTTCATTGCAGAAATTTCAGAATAACCGGATGAAACATCCACTGTGTTATGAATAAAATGTCTGGTGGCTTTAGGGGAAAATCTATATGTAACATGATGAACACTTGTATCAGTAAAGAAAAAAAAAAATCAAACGTAAGCCTAATGCTCATCGGAAACAAAGGTTTGGACTGATATAGATCCTTCCCCCGATTAGGCTGCAGTGTGTACAACTATCACGTGTGTACAAACTCTGACCATGGTCCGAGTGCCGGGATACAGCCACTTCAACATGCAATATCCACTATACAGTAACATTGCGATTCCCCTTCCGACAGAGCTTCTGGAAGCTCGTTTGGGCAATCTTGTCCACCCTGTTTGTCAGGGCGGGCTGTTGCTCCACGCCAAATATTTTCCAGACGTTGTCACGGTAACTTTTGCCAAATTATTTCCTATAGGCCCTCAGGGTATTTACTCCGATATTACCACAACAACATCCGGACAATTCAATTCATGCTTTATTTCATTTTTCGAAAAAAACATGAACATTTCACTTTCTTTGGTAACAGAGAATAAGGTTGCATAGTCAAAACAAAGTAAATTGAGAAAAATAAAATCGAGGAACCTTTGGATAAGAAATACGTTGTAATGAAAATTGACTGAAGTGATAAAGACGATATAATACGTAAGACATCGAAAAATGGAGGGACCCACTAAAAAGACAATGCTTGTAGAATGTGGGCCCCTCAAGTACAGAATGTACAAAATTGAACTGATGCAAAAAGGGGAAGAAAGACTGGGAATAATGTCAAGAAGAAAAAAAGTCTGGAAGCCCACTACGAAGATAGAGTATCAAACAAACACACATACGCAGGCGAGTAAACTGGGACGACGAAACTAGCAAAGGGGGACTCATAGACAAGACAGGACGAGACAAGACTAACATAACAGGAAGACAATACAACGGACAGAAAGGCATAACAGATCCAGTGATCCTCGACAGAATTCATTGAAAAAAAATGATGGGATACGTGAAAAGGATATGATTATATAGAAAAGTATAGAGAAATAGATGCAGAAATAATATAAATGAAATCAAATCTACTCTGTACTGTAGGTGTCTGAGGACAAGAGGGACGAGAAAATACGTGACAGTATATCACTTGTAATCCAAGTTCTTCGAAAAGGAATTGAAATAAGCCAACAGGCTAATTCAATTCTGTGGGATCATAAGATTGCAATAAAGAAAACTTTAATCTTCTTTTAAATGAACATATAGAGGGGCATTTTTTATATCATTATTCAGGGAATTCCAGTAAGTTGGGCCAGTGTAAATAAGTGTGTTCTTAGCAAACATCGTTCGTAAAAGAGGTAAATGAAATTCATTGGAGCGTCGAGTGGGATACTCGTGGAATGATTGGTTTCTTTGAAACACAGAAGTAAAAATGGACGGGAGTGAGTTGTTGCTGTACATGTACATAAATTGCCCAAAATTATATAAAAACAGATCTTTAACTGTTAATAGCTTATTGGAGGAAAATAACAAATTCGAGTGGGAGGGTAGGGAAGGATAACAGATGACATGGAGAGCTTTCTTTTGTAGAAGGGACACTCTATCCAGTAGATTCTGATGAGTGTTACCCCATACTAAAACACCATGATTAAGATAAGGCAATATTAATGAAGAATATAACATAAGTAATGATTTTTGTGGAATATACAAATTCATTCTATTTATGACGCCTATATTACGCGAGATTGTATTGGATATATAATCAATATGTAACTTCCAGGAAAGTTTGTCGTCAACAATAATTCAAAGAAATTTAAAATGTGAAACTCTTTCTAACTTAATATCATTCAAACCTATAGCTGTACTCAGAGTATCAACAGTATTACTGAAAATCATATATTTCGTTTTTTGGGCATTCAAAGATAATTTATTGGCTCTTACCCAATTACTCACTTTTTGTAATTCAGAATTAACTTTTTGAACAAGAAAATTAGCATCATTGTGGGCAAAAAATACATTGGTATCGTCAGCAAAAAAAAAAAAAAAAAAAAAAAAAATCGTCAGCAAAATGGACAAGCCGTGATATGGGCATTTCATTTTGGTGTTACTAAATATTTGGCAGGAAACTTAGTTTGCCGTTCTTTTCAAGTAATGGCAGCCCTGCAGGTATAAGTTCCTGCACTAGAAAAAATATTTTCAGTTAATCAAAGATAAATGTATTTGTTCTTCTTTTCAAATCAAATACAGATAGGCCTACATACATACGTACATACATACATACATACATACATTATTCATCACCAACAATTTGATACAAGCGGTACATTAGGGGCTGGAAATCAATATCACTGGAAACAAAAAAAAAATCTATAAAGAAGTGTTATTTCCTCAATATCCACTCACGAAAGGTTATAAAGATTTATGCAATACAAATGCATGTCAACTTGTGTTGATAAAATGCATTATTTACCAATTGCAGATTAAACAAAAACCCAACTTTAGTGCTTCAAATTAGTTCTTAAATGTGAGACACAACCAACGTAAAAAATTGTATCTGTATAGCCCATATCAAGTATTGTTAGATATGCAAAATGTGAACAAAAGTTATAAATTAATGTTTCTAGAGTAAACCGTCTACAGTTATATGGTTTACTGAGAAAAATAATGATACCTCCTTATATTTTAGGCTTCATTGCAAAATGTTTATATGTGAGATATTTTTTGATCTAACTAACCTACATATAAGCATCAGTGCTCCCAATGGTAAACAATACTTTTTACATGGTATACGGTGTAGATTGATCATCACCTACTTGGCAAACAGAACATATAAATATGTTCCATATTTACAATATTTTTTTTTTGCTATTTTCTGCACAAACACACACACAGAAATCAAACCAAGATTTTTTTAGATGACGTTGTCAAGCACTCCTTGTTTCTATTGTGTCTTTGTTAATCGCTTTGGTAACATATGGATACAGGCAAGTTATGCTCAATTTAAAGGTTTGTGCATTCCATAATCTTTTGTAAATCAAACTAGTAATGTAGCACTTATTGAGAAATGATGTATACGAAAGAATCTCGGTTCGGATTTTTTTTTTTTTTTGTGGGCGCATCCTTGTGCTCTAAAGATAGATAGCTGAAACATTATTATACAATCTGTGGGGTATATATTTTCTCTGTGCCACAGAAGTGACGATCAGGGAACTATGGATCAACACAATTGAATTTAATATGCATCGCACAAGTCCTTTAGCTGAAATATGATAACATGCATCCTTCTCATCAAGTGTTTTTCCCCTGAATACACTTTAAAAGGATATTGTTTTCCTCCAAGCAAAATTACTATTTACTTCCAGTTAGGTATCTACAAAACAAAAACATTCCACGCTTAAATGAAGCTACAATCAAAGCATTACAGCAAAAGTTAATCATCGTTGTGAAATAATAAGGGGAATAGCATCATGAAATATCAATGAAAAGATCCAAAATCAAGTCTAACCTTGTCTTATACATGAACAACAACTTTAATAGCGGTAAAACAGGGGATGGAAATCAAGAAAGTATTTTCATTGTCGGTAAAAAAAAAAACACCTGAAAAGTGTAATTTCCTCAATAGTATCAAATCACGGAAAGTTAACAGAGCGTTATCATCTAAATGCTTTCCTGATACATGTTAAAAGGTTATTGTCCTTCTCTATGATGGGCAAAATATCAATGAAAAGATAAAAATGAAATCGAGCCTTGTCGTCATGATCAACAACTTCACCTATAGCAGTAAAACACAGGCAAGAGATCAAGAAAGTGTATTCACTGGAAAAATCTATGAAAAATGTCATTTCCTTAATAGTATCCAATCACGGAAAATTAACAAAGCCTAAGCAGCTAAAGTTGTTTGTCCTGAAAACGGGAGAAAGAAGTACTATTTCTATTTCTCGATTCAGCATTGCCATCTATTTCCAGTTATATCAACTATATATTTTACAAGAAAAAATAAAAGTAAATAAAGCTAAAGATGATAGTGAAATTATAAGGGATATAGCAACATGAAATATCAGCGCAGAAGAGATGCGAAATCAATCTCAGATACGAGATAAATACGCAACATCACAGCCAGTACAATAGGAGCTGGATATCAGAACATCTTTTACTGGAAAAAAAAAATGAATATATGAAAAGTGTCAAAAAAGAGGGAAAGCAACGTATCAAAGAAATCAATTCCCATCCTTTAGCCATTCATCATTCTAAAAAAAAAAACGGTATCTTGTTCACATCAAATATTATTAAACAAAAGTGATTACATATGATAAGATGGCAATTTGAGAATGGTTCTGCATGCCGAATCATATCAAGCCCCTATGTACACATGAAATACTCTGAGCCAAGTTACAAAGAATCTAGGTTTTACTCGAAATAATGCCGAGACTCGTATTTAAAAATGAAAATAAAAAGGTACGATCATGATTCATTTCGGTACAATATACTAGTAGTTATGGTGCCATTACAGAGAGAATAACAAAGTGATATACCAGTCAAAATATTCAAAATCAACTTCAATTTGATAGTGTCGAACTTGTGGGCGAACTTGTGGACCCGATGGTTCGTATACGAACCATCGGATGCACGCCACGAGTTCCATACCCACGAGTTACAAAGCTCATGACCCCGACAATAGGCAAATAGGGCCTATGAGTCAGACACTAGGCAAACAAGGCAACAAGTTCGACACTATTAAATTAAACAAAAAGATCCACGAGACCGACACATTAAGCCCAGTGATGTAGGCTAAAAACTGTAGACATTCTTGATAACATGCAAATGTATTTAAACTGAAACGTTCTGAGGAAAAAAAGAGAAAATACCGGAAGTTAAATTTGTGCGCCAATTACTGTACAGTGTTAGTAAATTGTTCATGAAACTGTAGCGCTTTATAAACGTCAATCTTGCACGCATTTGATTTTTTTTTATGGGGGGGGGGGGGTGATATAGAGACAAATTTTGTAATAAATGTTTATTGTTTTCTCATAATAGAAATCTTGACTATGGATTGCGCACGAGAATAACCATACTCTTTGACAAAATAAGGAGGCTAGTCACATAATTGCTATCAATGTTTTATTGAATCTAACGGCGAAAATCTAATGCGGGTTTTTGAGACTAATATTGCAATATAAACAAAAGTACTATGATGAAAAAGACTGATGTCTGTCCGTGTCTCACTTTCGAACAAGAGACCTACGCCTCTTACGCTTACTTGGATGAGCAGAGCACTTGCATGACGCTCACGTTGAGACAAGTCAATGAAAAATCAAAGAACTAAACAAAACAAAACATCTTGAAACAATGGAATTCCTGCATGTGGCTCCCTGCAGAAATATACTCTTATCACTTTTTGGATATTTGGAGCCCACCCTACAGTCCCTGTGGACACCATTCAGGGGCGGATCCAGGAATTCTGTAAAGGGGCGTGACTAATATTTCTGGTGCCACTTCCGGGTTTCATTTCATTGTTTTTCTTTTTATTTCTTTTGTTTTTTACGAAAAATAAAGGGGGGGGGGGCGTGCGCCGGTTGCGCCCCCCTCTGGATCCGCCACTGCCATTACTGTTTGTATAGATTATTTTAGAATTACCCCCTCTCCCTCCCATATTTACGATTCCTTTTAGGTGGGCAAAATCCAGCCACCAGTTTTCGAGAAGAGAAATTTTAAGATTTATGAAAACAAACAAAGTCTGCATAAGAAGATCCAAGGTTATACAGCAAACCAACTGCCAATTCGCTTCTTCAATTGATGACTGCTGCGAATTTTGGTTAGTGGCATCAGTTCAGGTAAATAAATTTGGTGTGAAAATGATTTCTTCCTCCGCAAAGTATTTGACTATTAACATTGATTAAAGTAACTCTTGAATTGTACAGACATGTAAAATAAGCAAGTCAGACATTAAAAAAGGGAATCTTGCTTTCTAGCCTTCCGAACAAATAGGGAGCTGTACATTTTCGCGACGGGGAAGTTCGGAGGAAAAAAAAAACTGTTCTGAGCATGCGCAAAATCGCTTATCAAACTTGATCGATTTATTGCTGGCGTCGTCTCAGTTTTCGCTACGCGTTCTGGGTTATTTTTACGTCCATTCAATCTTGAACCTATTATACATGGACTGTTCACTGCAGTCTTTCTTTGATGTAATGATCGTCGCCGGCACCTGATTATGTGCATCTTAATGAGTGCATTCAGGTGTCTGGACAGTAACGATTTGTGATCATGTATCGGCACTAACAAAAGAATCTTTTCCCTCATTTCAGTCTTGTTTCGCCGATGTGCCTTTTTTCAGACGGAAATGTCTTTGAACAAATACAGATGATGAGGAGCAGCAACCTGAGATCGTTACAAATTTTGTGTCAAAAGATGGGTAATTGCTGATTCGCACATTTTCGCACACAAAGACCTTGCCTAATGGCAAGATATATCTGTTCTCTACAATTACCGTCCCTTTTTGCTCTGGAATAAGCTGCATGGATAAAAGTGAAATATTGAGATTACAAATGACAATCATTCTGCCGAGATGTTAGCTTTCTTTTTAAAACTGCCTGCTTCTCGTAAGCGAAATTGTTTGAGGAATGATTTCCTAACATACACCACAATTGCACATTCACTATAAATATTCATTGCGATCTGATTATAACATAAAGATTTCAACACCAAGGACTAATTATTGTAAGCGAATGATTTCTTATAAAGGGAGCTTTCGCTTTAATGTGATTCCTTTTCATGTAAAAAAGGCAATATATATTCCAAAGGTATATTAAAGAGCACATTCATTCGTCAATGGGTCTTACTGGCTAATCCGGCGATTTGATCTGTGTTTTATCTATATTAGATTATAATATGTTACAGAGTAAAAAGAGTATAAAGTACACGGCGTATAAAAGGTGACAGATTATAGACATGTATAATGCTATATGCAGTGTTTGAGCTTAATTAAAGTTGATTATGCAGGGGTTTTTATGTTAGGATGGGGGGGGGGGGGAGGGGGCGTTTTTGATTAATTTTGTTCGTGTGTAATTGTATAATAAGTAGTTTTATGCAGTAAATGATTTATAAATGTAACTGGACCCTCCTGAAAAACAGTAAGCCATGATGGCAATATTTACTGAGTGAGGCTTATCCAGCCGCTTTCAACATTGTATTATTTTTATATTTGTATATGTTTGATTAATTGTGACGGGAATAAATAAACAACAAACAACACTTTACTTGATTTTTGTAAGTTATTTTCTTCTGTGCATATAGTTTTAGATTTCTCGAATCTCCGTCTTGTTCTCTCGGCTTGCTGGCTGTGACGATCATGGGATCAAAGCCGTGAAGCATGCTAAAATGTCTTTGTGGCGCTTTTGAGATGTACGGGTGCATGAATTAATCAACGATGCGATGAATGTCCATGTGTATTAGGTCCGTGGTTCAGTTTACGACGCAGAGAACTACTTTTGATGCACCGATCATGGGGGGCGCCATTTTATTTTTTATTGGTTGCGACCTAGCGTAATCTAAAGTTACTTTTCAGTACGACGCAGGGAAAGAGGAGAACGTCCAGCGCAAATCTAAAGCTCCATGATGATGTGAAGTTGACGAGTCATGTGACTCTTTTTTCTCGCTTCCTCGTCTTTTGGCGGGAAAAAAAGTAAAGGAAGAAATTAATGTTACATTCTATAAGTTTCCGCGTAGCGTGATATGTATAGTTCCTGTTGATTTGTTCATCATTGATTCTGAGTTAGAGTGCCATATACCAAAGCTTCGGACGTCAGTCTATTTGCAAATGTGCATTCTACATTCAAGCTGAAATATTTGTACCGTTTTGCCGTACCTCTTGGTAAAATTATATCAGTATCATGTCCACTTATAGGAGAACAGGATTTTAAGACAAAAAACATTAGATTTCTGATGCACCACTGGCACACTCTGACAAAAACCCTTGTCAGACTGGAAGACCTTCAAATTCTTGCTTCATAATTTGCGCAGCAATGTCGCATCGAAACATCCCAGACTTCACTGCCAAGGCTTTGGCATTACCCGCGATAGTTGCGACGGTTGCAGTCCTGTGTGTATCTTTCGTGCAAGGTAAGAAGATCAACCCTATTTCTGTTGCTCAAATCTGTGGTCAATCCTTATGGTGTTATAACCCTGAAGTATGTGTGGTTGTGCTGGCATAGCCGTGGTGAAAGATCAATGCTGGTAATGGTGATAGTAAAAGAATGATTATGGATTATTGCTTGGTGATCGAATGATTTTGATGTTGATAAAGAAAGATAGTAATGATGAAAATGACAATATAAATGAAAGAAATTATCGAAGATACTCAGTGTAGTAATTAACAAATCATAGTAGGGGAATTAGTAGTCTTGATGAACATAGAATTATGGGGATGTTGCTTTTGATAAAAAAACAAAAAAAAATAAAATTAATGATGCTAATTGTGATAAAAAAAAAATGATGAGTGCTGATGATGTTATTGGTGATTGCGATCTTCTTCTTTGCATGTCACAATATGCCTGGCATTAGATCATTAGATCTATCAATACAATTAATAATACGATCACTTACATAATAACAGTCAGATCAGAGAGGTGAAACTTGTACTTGGGGGGGGGGGGGGCACTGACCCCTTGTTATCCCATGTTGAGTGATAAGGAATACCCCCAGGGCTCAAGTGAGTGCCCACTTTTTTTCCTTCCACCTCCCTGGCCAGATGCAGTAACCGCATGCTCAATGTCATCTCAACTGGATGTCCGAAATATGATACTTGATGCTCACCTGAATGATTCTCGATGTACTGATGATTAATTATCGATGAATATTCCACTCAATGTGCACAGGTAATCCAACATAGTCAAGCGAGTAGAATTGACCAGATCTTCAACATGTTCAATTTAGCACTGCCCATAAGCACGTAAATAAAATGGAGTAACGTATACACAAAATGTAAGCGGGTCAACTCTCCACAGGGGCAGTGTGTCTTCCAGGCCTTGCCTCCACAAAATGTATAACAGGTCAGCAGGAAATGTAGGACTAATTAGCAGGTAGCATCTTAATTTGTGAACTTTTTAACTTGCGATATTCAGGTGAGCGTTAGACACCGCGGGAAAGGTTGTCTAAGTTTGAACAGAAATACTGTCCCAACCACATCACCTTTGCCAAGTTTTTCAGACATCTTTGTTAAACACGGTGTGATTGTGATCGCGTCTGAAGCGAGATAGGCGTACACGCAGTTGCGATTTCCAGGCAGACTGACTTTCAAAGTGATGTGCTTTTGTGTTTATGTGGCGCGGTGAATTGGATTGACACTTGGATAGTTTGCCTATTTAATGTCTACATTTTGATGAAAGTTTGGACCTTTTATTGAGCGCGGTATTGTTTCGAATGATACTAGTAATGACCTTCTCATCGAGGCAGAGATTGCACTGGCCACTCTTTCTTAGGGTTAAGTTGACTATTTTTTTTTTTTGGTCTCACGTTAACGTAAAATTTGCATGTTCTTTCAGGCTGCAGATGTACTTTAAGAGCTGGGTCTCATTTTTTCCCTTGCTTGATTAAACATAATTTAACATGTTTCCTCGTCTGACGGTTGCCTTATACACAAAAGCCGTTTTTATGCATCTTTCTCTCAGCGGGCATTGGTTTTTTGATTTTTTGGGGGTCTTTTTCCGTATAAGATAGATATATGAGTATCTGAATATAAGAGCGACCCAAATCCATGGAAGGTCGTTTCGAGTAAACTTAACAAAATTTCATATCTTTTTTTATTTGTCCAATGATATTCTATTTAATTGTGATGGGAAGGTAACATTGTACAAATAAATGAGTACATAAATTATTTTCACAATTAAAATTTGCATTAATTGTGGAGAGGTAATTTTGTGTGGTGGACTTGGGTCGTTCTTTGAATCATGAAAATGGACTTGGGTCGTTCTTTGAATCACATACAGGATAGGCTGCTATATTAATTGTATGGTAAAAGCAATAGATAAGACAGTTTTGATACTTTTTCCAGCTTTTAGTCCGTATGGCAAATGGCCTACAAATATGTAGTTGTCCACCATAGTATAATGTCCCTCATCACTTTACTAATTCATCATTTGTGTGTATCTGTGTGTGTGCACGTCTGTGTGTATATTATATGGAGCTTCGATGTGTATGTAAATGCGTGGAAATGTCTTCCATCTGTCTCTTATAGGCAATAATATGTGGACGTTATAACTAAGGAACTGCTAGAAGGTACCCAGCTGAAACTTTGACATGGATAAATAAGTGGATAAAGCTGCCCCCATCAACTCATGCTTGCACATACAGTTGTACCTAAGGTCAAGGGTCAAAGGTTCTTGGCCAAGCTTAAATTGCAAAATGTCACAGTTTTCCCCGTTTCTCTGCAGCATATACGGGCAAGTATATATTCATAAAGTTATGATACACATTATATTATTCTAGACATCAATTCTCTGAATCTGTTTTTCCATTTGTTCAAGGGTAAGGTAACAATGCTGTCATTTCAATAGTTTCTCCATCTTCTTAATTGGTTTGATTGCTACATTTCTAGTTACTCCTAAATTCAGACCATAGGCCTATTACTAACATGCGCATTGAAAACATGAATTTCTCCACATGATTTCCAAATAATTTTGTGTTATTCAAATGGCAAGAACTTGGTTCTTTGGCAGTTTTTGTACCTTTCCCCCACTGCTATAAAACCTTTTGATCTTATTTTGCTTCCATTCCTTCGTTTTTCCCAACCTAACTTCTCATGACTATCTAGCAAGTCATGTTCATTTTGTGTAAACATGAATAGGCCTGGATATCAACAAGGAGTGATGAGAGAGGTCGCTATAAATTAATATGAATGCAAAAATGACCCAAGTCTGGACTTGGGTCATTCTTACATATATACAAAATTTCAGTCATTCATTTGAGGCACTTCCGGGGTGATTAGGGTTTATCATTTATACACAAGATGAGTCCATGCATAAGCTACAATTTCCCATGTCAAACTGAATTTGGCCAAAATTGGACTTGGGTCGTTCTTATATTCAGGTCTTCATATATATAAGTGAGCTACAGCTGCATGAAAAACATGCATGCAGTCATGAAATCCCACAACCAAAGAGTTATCTGTCAATTCAAGTTTCATGACAAGGAACCAAAGCCCAAATGAAACCAAAAAAAAAAAAAAAAAACCACCAATGCCCGCTGAGAGGAAGATGCATGGAAACGGCTCTTTTGTGTATAGGGCAACCGCCATACATTTGTATACGCAGGACTTACGTACATTTACGTTTAAGCATGAATTATATACATTGTACTTTTTTTCTGTAAAATGAAGCACGTGACAGAAGTGTGCATTTGATTGACTTTATTATTATCATTATCATTATTGTTGTTGTTGTTGTTTTTTTTTTGTTTTTTTTTTGTTTTTACAAAGGACGACATAACATTTGTAGTGCGAAATATTTCAGCCTCATGGCCGAAGGATTGATTTAGGATTCCATTCATAATGCACAATTCAAAATGTCACAATCATACAGGTGTCACATGGTATGATGGCCAAAGGAATAGACTCATGCACTACAGGTCAACGATCCTTTGGGTAATATCAATCACTTTTGCTTTGAGTTCTTTATTTCACATGACATTATATTTCTATTCTCGTAAGAATTTCTCTCATACATACATAATTTACTGATATTTTGTATGACATGATTTTGTGCAACTGTTTTATTCTTGAGTACTATTGTTCATAATTGATCATCATCATCAGCTCAATCGACAATGTTTACGGGCCATTTTTAAAAACAATAACCAGAATCAATAGTGTAAATCGTCAAATAGACGGTGACATAGTACACTTTCAGATCACAGAGATGTAACTGAAATGGATAATCAGTATGGGCAGAAGTCTTTCAAGTTAATTTTCCCATGGTTGTGAAAGTAAATTTAGCCTTGCTTTCATAATTGTATATCACATTTAGTTTGCTTTTTCTTCAATGGCATTGTGCATTGCCTCACAAAAGCAAGATGCTGGCAGAATAATTTTTAGAATAGCCTCCCCCACAGGAAATGGCCTACATCTTCTGCATCTCATTAAGCACTTGTGTGTGTGTGTGTGTGTGTGTGTGTGTGTGTGTGTGTGTGTGTATCTATCTGTCTCATGCTACTTGACATGCGCTATGTGTTTTAATACCTATTTCTGACTTTTCCGAAACCGATTTGGTATGTCGGAGAAATGTGTTGTTTTCTCTATCTCAACACCAGAAAGCGATGATGAGTATTATTTCAACCAATGTGATCGGTGGCCAGAAGAGAATTTGCTGTTGAACTGAGTACCTAGATTTTGTTTTCAGATGTGGATGGTAAACCTAGCGTCGCGCCTTTTCTTTCTTTTTTCTTTTTTTTTCTCTGATATCCGTTGTTTCTTGATATTTTTGAAATACATTCGTTTCCATTTCGTGCGACCTTACGTTGCACTTTTGGTGAGGGTTTGCAAGAAGAAACTGAAACTGTGAAAATTGGACCCCAATCTGGCTACCCCCCTCCATTGGGGTCATCCGATGAGACCGACACCTACGAGTCATACGGTCCACGAGACCGACATCAAAAATAGGTCCATGAGTCATACAGCCCATGAGTTATACGGCTCACGAGTCATACAGCCCATGAGTTCGACACTACACACAAAAGGCTCACGAGACCGACACTAAGCTAAGAAAGCCCACGAGACCGACACTACACAATAAGGGCTCACGAGACCGACAGTACGCAAAAGAGGTTAACGAGACCAACACTAGGCAAGAAAGCCCACGAGACCGACACTAGGCAAAGAAGGCTCACGAGACCAACATTAGGCAAAGAAAGCTCACGAGACCGACGCTTGGCAAAGAAGGCTCACAAGACCAACACTAGGCAAAGAAAGCTCACGAGACCGACGCTTGGCAAAGAAGGCTCACAAGACCGACAGGATGAACAGCGCCATATACATGTCAATGACAAATATGTACCTGTACAGGGTGTTCCATTAAAGGGAAAATTACATACTGGCGGGTGCAATTTCGTCACGCTATCGAGCGAGAGATTGTAACTAATTTAACAGCACCATCTACATATCAACGACATTAAGTATGTATTTCTATACACGTGTGGCTTGTAGGGGGCAGTTCTGTCACTCTACTGGGAGCGACATTGTTACCAATAATCTTTTTTTTTTCTTTTTAATAATATTGTCCTCTTCATGGGTCCCCCCTCAAAAATAGTATGAAAAAATAATAAAGGACAAGAACGATGTATGGTTTAATCTTAGATGCCATCGTGCTATTCTTAATAGGCTTTCCTAATTTCTAGCTAGACGATGGACAGGATCTAAGATTTTTCGCCCTCTTCTTTCTCGCTTTACAAGTTAAATAGCCCTTATAAGATATCCTATCCGCCTGCTTATATCCGCCCGCTTAGAGTAATACAGTTGTGATTTCTCTGTAACTATAATGTATGACATTCAAAGGATGAAACGTTTTATATTGCGGCGATTTGTGGCTTGTCTTTGTAAAAAATATTCTCAAAACGATACCTTTTTCGTGAAATAGAATAGTTGTTTTCAGGGATACATTTTCTTTTTCCGAATTCTTAACGCTACCATAATAGACGATTACATTATTTTCTGTGAATTTATACTATTAAAATCAACACCTTCGCAGATGACTACCCCCCGCTCATATCATGTAAAGCAGGTGTTCACTGCAACATTGACCATTTTGTGAATAATTTTCTTGTAGTGAACTTCATTTCATTGATTTTTCTAGTTGGTTGATCTGAATGTCCACATCATTTTACTATTATTATTAATGATTTTTTTAATAGGTGTATACCGGTATGGGCTTTGCGGAAAGGGAAACGAAGGACTCCTGGTGTTTTGGCATTTTCGAAATCAATGTTGAAACATCTTATGCACTTTTAATGAATTTTGTTCATTTTTCTTCACAAACACTCACATACGCAAACACAATCAAAGATTTTGAACCGTCCAGGGGGTGAAGGAGGTCATTTGGGGGTCATCCCACGAGACCGACACCCACGAGTCATACGGTCCACGAGACCAACATCAAAAACAGGTCCATAAGTCATACAGCCCATGAGTTATACGGCTCAAGAGTCTTACAGCCCATGAGTTCGACACTACGCACAAAAGGCTCACGAGACCGACACTAAGCAAAGAAAGTCCACGAGACCGACACTACACAATAAAGGATCACGAGACCGACAGTACGCAAAAGAGGCTAACGAGACCGACACTAGGCAAAGAAGGGTCACGAGACCGACACTAGGCAAAGAAGGCTCACGAGACCGACAGGATGAACAGCGCCACCTACATGTCAATAACCTGTACAAGGTGTTCCATGAAGGGGAAAATTACACAATGGCGGGTGCAATTTCGTCACGCTATCGAGCGAGAGATTGTAACTATTTGAACAGCACCATCTACATATCAACGACATTAAGTAACTATAATTATATGTATTTCTACACGTGTGGCTTTTAGAGGGCAGTTCTTTCACGCTGCGGGAAGCGACATTGATACCAATTTATCTATAAAAAAAAAAAAAAATTGTCCCACCCCCAGAAAAGAATGTATGAAAAAATAATAGAGGACAAGAACGATGCATGGTTTGATTTTAGATGTCATCGTGCTATTCTTAATAGGCATTTCGAATTTCTAGATAGACGGTGGACAGGATGTAGGTTTTTTTTTTTTCTAGATATTCTATATCCTCCTGCTTCTGATGACCCGCCTGTTTAGAGTTCAGTTTGTATTTTTTTTTTTCTGTAACTGTATTATACAGTAACATGACATTTCAAAGGATGAAAACGTTTTTTATTGCAGCGATTCACCTCGATTTGTGGCTTGTATTTGTAAAATTATTCTCCTCAAAATGGTACATTTTTCATGAAATAGAATAGCCGTTTTCATGGATGCATCTTCTTTTTCCGAATCCTTAAAGCTACCCTAATAGACGATTATATCATTTTCTGTGAAATCAGCACCTTTGCAGATGACTACTCCCCTTCCATATCATGTAAAGCAAGTATATGCACTGCAACATTGACCATTTTGTGAAATATTTTCTTGTGAACCTCATTTCACACCTGGGTATTATCCTAGTTGGTTGACATGAATGTCCACATCATTTTATTTATTTTTTCCTAAGCAGGTGTATACCGGTATGTATTTCGCGGAAAGGGAAACGAGGGTGTTTTTTGGCATTTTCGAAATTAATGTTGAAACATCTCATGCACTTTTACTGAATTTTGTTTATTTTTTTTCACAAACGCTCAAATGCGCAAACACAATTAAAAATCTTGAACAGTTCAGGGGGTGAGGGAGGGCAATTGACTGGGTAATCCCCTAGCAACTCTCCTTTTCCATCTCTCATATCTTCCTTCTGCCATTATATGGACACCCTATACAATTAATTGGTCTATAGGTGGCGCTGTTCATCCTGTTGGTCTCGTGGGCCTTTTACGCGTAGTGCCGGTCTTGTGGGCTTTGTTTGCATAGTGTGGGTCTCGTGAGCCTTTTGTGCGCAGTGTCGAAATCGTGGGCTGTATGACTCGGGGGCTGTATGACTTTTGGGCTGTATGACTCATGGGTGTCGGTCTCGTGACGTGCATCCCTTCCATTCCCCCAATTTAGCACTAAGGATGACACCCCGGATCTGCCATGAACAAACTTGAAACGTCGCTAATCAATGTTCTTATTTACAGCTGTATAATCATGCAGTACTAGAGAAGGTTTTCAAAGATTCCTTATAATTAGGTGGATCGAGGGGGTGCCGTGTACCAATTTGAACAAAATGAAATCTTATTTCCCCTGGGGACGTTACCTGCCAGGTTTAGAGAAAATCCGTCAAGGTGTTGTTAAGAAGAAACTGAAATTATGAAATGCTTATGCATGACGTGCGACGCACGATGACGGTCGCCGGACAATGAATAATTGCAAACGCCTACTTGAGCCTTTGGTTCAGGTGAACTAAAAACCTAAACCCGAACTGATTTGAGTGTATTTTACCCCATACAGCTCAGTCACCTTTCATATCAACAACCAGCCGATCCTTCACGAGTGCAGAGAGTGGAAATCCGTTCTTTGCCTGTTTTCGAAGTGCACCAGACCTTGATGCCACCGTTGCCACTGGTCGCTATGTCTACACGATGAATGGTCTACAGAGTAACCCCGATCCTCCTGCTGCACGTTCTGTTAATGGCCCTACGACAGAGTATTATAACACATTACTCTCAGATACCACTAATCACAGGGCATATGGTGCATTTTATTGTTCAGCCACCAAAGATGGACAGTCCACAGTGGTGCCGACAATATTTCTGAGGTCTAATGGTAAGTGTAAAGAAGTCATCATATTCTCTCACATTGACAAAGGATTCAGCTGATATTACAATACATACAACAATAAACAACAACTTTGTGAAGCGGACTGTACTCATATTTTACAGACAGGTATGGCTGTTAGTATTCGTTTAAGACGGGCAAGATTTATTGTATAAAAATCAAGGAAAAAAAAAAACAACAGCCCGAAACATGATTGAGAAGAAAATGCAATCCATCAACATTAGTTGACGTCACAGTCAGATAAATGAAATATATTTTATATCTTCACCCGGAAAGCATAACAAAGAGTTGGGAAAGAGAGAGAGAGAGAGAGAGAGAGAGAGAGGGAGAGAGAATCGATGTTTTCATTTGCTATCTAGCATTGCTACAGCTCATATGTCATGATTACTTCAACTTGCTTGATACTTCGTAGGTTTTTGTTACCACGTAAGTACAGGAATGATCAAGGGAAAACTTCAGATTTTCAGACTTTTGCATTTGAAAATCCATAATCAGTTACGCTGGGTACACGGTTACAGAATTTTTAGCGATTGGGATAAGTAATGACAATAATTTCAAAATTTGTAACAAATCACAGTGAACAAGGATGATGACATAGCAGCTTCATTTTAGGAATGTAGGATTGGGTGCTCAAGAAAGCAGAACAAAAGAAGAAAGCATACATGAAGTCTACACAGGATGACAGGTGAAGTTGTTAAGCAAGTGGTATTGTAATGGAATCACATTGCTAAATTACTGGAATATGTTAGTCTTCTACAGACCAATTCGGTTTGGGTACTGGTTTTTATGGTAATTCATAACTCGGGGGCTTCAAGTATGCCTAACAAAAGATAATTTATGCACTGACATTTATGCATAACCAACTGACAGTGCTTTCGTTCCTCTTTGGAAGCCTCCCAGTTATGGCCGACATAAGTTACAGTGCTCTGAAATCGGATTCATCTATAGTATGTCCTCATCCTTGTTCAGTGTGAGGGTAATTTGTTTTCGGTTTTTCAGAGTATTGGTTTATCTGCCCAATGACCACAATAACTTCCACAAATCTATGCACAGCAATATTGATTTATGTACTTCATGATATGAAGTATATCGGCTGGAATTCCCCTTTAAGGAAAGATGTTGCATCCAGTTGACATTTTGTCTTGTTTCCCTAGGTCTTTATTGTCACAATTCAGTGGAATTATATATATATGTATATATATATATATGTATATGTATATATATATATATATATAAATATATATATATATATATATAATACAATATATAGTAGGATGGAAGGCGTTGCTTTATTAGTGACATAGCTGGACAGTCTGTTTCGGCCGAAGCCTCGTCAGCAACTAAATCAGTTTCTTGTTAAAGTACAGTGTAAGACATATGTCTTACACTGTCAGCACTGTCAGCCATATTGCATTTCACACTCTACGTACGAATATATATATATATATATATATATATATATATATATATATATATATATATATATATATATATGTATATATATATATATATATATATATATATATATATATATATATAATAACTTATATATACATATATGTATATATACATACAAATGAGTACCTGAATATAAGAACGACCCAAGTCCATTAGAGAAAATTTAGGAAAAATAGAAATGAATAAATAACTTCTTACTGCTTTTAGTGTTTTCAGTTATTGGGATGTTATTCATACAAATTTGAATCTAAAACAGTCACTTGAATGATTATCTATATTTGCATGACTTCGTAAATGGTTTACAAAGACGATAGCCAAATTTGGACTTGGGTCGTTCTTATATTCAGGTACTCAAATATCAGTTTTGAGAAAATTCCTCTCAGCCACAACCAGTCAGAGTGGAAGGTTAACAAAATTTGGCTAAAAATTGCATTTCAGTTTTAACTCCAATTATCAGTAACTTTAGCTAACAAGAATCTACATGTGTCGCTTTTTAGTTAATCGCCCCATCTCCATCCCTTAGATTATTCTGCACTAAATGTTTTACTCTTTCAATTCTTACCTATAGTACAGTGTACCCTTCTTTTTGGTAGTACTTATGGCAGTATGTATGTTTGGATCTCTTTCCTTTCATTCATGTTGTATGTATGTGCTATTGATTATGTTTGAAATGGAGTAAAAGTAAACGAACTTTCGCTTTAACGTAAATTGCATGGGAATCTATAATACAATTAGAAGGGAAGAGTGAATATATATAGGTAGACAAGAAATTAATTGCAGGTCGTTTGAACGGATAGAATCAAAACTATGATTTGCATAAACATGTTTATCGTCCTAGACATAGTTCATCGTTGATGGTCTCTGTACAATGGTTAAAATTCAGTGTTCACCCCCAAAGTTACGATATATAGAAATGGGCCTATGGTTATACAGTGACTTACTACATAACTTATGGACATTTCTAGCGTAAGTATATATAGAAATAAATGTACTAGACACCTAAATATGGCAATGATGTTAATGGTCAAGGCCAAAGGTCATCCAGCCGAATACTCTTATTCGTTGAAATGGATACAAATAAATCCATGCAGTTCCTTTGTACACAGAGGTTAACAGTTTAACCGTTAACGTCAATGGTCAACTGAAGTTAAATGAACTTAATCAAAGTATTGTTAATGAAAGGCCTTTTACAACCATGAGGAAATTAAATTGATATTACCTGTCCTCCTTAGACTCTTTCTGTTACTCCTTCCACGCTGATTATTCTCTTTTCTTTGTCTCTCTCTTTCTGCTTTTTAAGAGAGCTGCCTCGTGTTTGTTTGTTTGTATGTATTTTTTTGTGTGTGTACGTTCTTCTTTTTCCCCTTTTTGAATAATAGTACAAATTATATGCAACTTATATTGCGCAAAATCCACTCTGTAAAGTGCTCACGGCGCAAATTGTCTTAGTTTCATTAGTCCAGTTCAGTAATTAATTATTGTCCACAAGGAGACTGCATTTCCAACAATTTCTGTTTCAATTCAGTACTCAGAAAGGGCACAGTATTTATTGTCAATTCACAGTATTTTTCTTTGTTACAACATCTTAATGATTTTTTGCTTGTATGTGAATGTAAATGTTTTGTGCTGTTTTTGAAATGAAATTAAATAAAATGAAATGAAAAGAAATGAAATGCGTGACAGTGCAGACATCCCAGTTGACTACATGGTGAAGTAGAAATTCTCGAGGTCATTATAATCAATAAACTGTCAATGCATATGCTTGAATTATTCCAGCTAGGTTTGTTCCAGCAGAAGGCAGATTTACAAAGACTGTGAATGCCGGAGATGTGAATGTGACAGTGGACTTCTCACCAGTGGGGCCTATCAGTGATGAAAAGGAGAGAAATTGGAGACATAATGGAACGTACGTTATCAATGACCTCCTCTCAAAATACACTGGAGCATCATCGAGTTATACCATTGCGGGAGAAGTCACACCAGCAAATGGAGGGGTGTATGAACTCCATCTGGCAGGCGAGAGAGCTTCGGCTCGAGCTGGCTTGTTGCGACTCATTGTGAGAGGTAGGGTGATCATAGCTGCAATACCTGATTGCATAAGCATCGGCTGATCAACCCCTTCGCTTATAAGTTAGAGAACCAACAAATTGAGACCATATTATCATACAATATTAGCACAGGAGTGGATGTAAGAGGAAGCACGTACATACAAAACAATGTAAAACGTAGAATATGAGATGTGAAAAAAAAATTCGCGGTTCAATTTTCAAGAGTGTTATGGAGAGTACAGTAGCGTTGCTGAAACGCAAATAGCGTAATGAAAGTGGGGAACGTGCTGGAAAGCGTCGTAAGAGCAGCCTGCATTCCTCATTCATGTCATTTGGGCGGAAGTCTGCCTTTGATCAGGATAGAGCGCCACAGCAACGGGACCTCACCATTGTCTATATATTTTACATCCCTGATGCCGCTATTACAAACTTGTAAATGTATGTAGGGCTGCTCTGCTTGGTGTAGTGCAGCCCCCGTTCCACTATCACGACCTGGAAGCCTATGTATCCCGATCAATCGGATTGGGGATGAATAAAAAAAAAAACAACAACAACAACATAGAAGCATAGGTTCAAATCGAAAGCATCCAACGAGTGAAATCGGGTGCTTTTTAGATCGGCAAGAAATAAGATTTTGAAAATGCTCAAAACTTCTTGCCGATCATCCTAATCAGGTTCTCTCCACTTTCAATAGTAAGGCGATCGGGAAACGCAATGACAACTTAATTAAGCGCTCCATCCAAAATTGAAATGGAGGCCGATTCTTACAACGCTCTCAGCACGTTGCGTTAAGCTCTCATTATACGCTGTCTCCTTGTCAGCTACACGCTACATGACTTATTTGCTCACGAATCCCGCTCTCGCCGCATAAAACGGATGCAGGCGATATGGGACCAAACATGTTGCCCAAAAAGAGGTCCAAGAGAGGCAAACGCTACTTGGGAGGATGAAGAAACCAAAGCAGATATCCAACGAAGCCACAAAATATAGAGACTATCCAACGTATGAATTAACTGACGAAAAAAACTAGTTTTCGATCAAATGAAATAAATTTTATCAACACAAAGAAGACATAGTGGGCTTTTTGCAAAAACAAGGATATCAAGAAAATCCTTGACAATTCAAAGTCTGTCAAAGACTTTTGAACATATCCGTTTAAGAAAAAAAAAAGTTCTGTTACATTCACCTGCAACAGATATGGCCGTCTTTTGTTGAGATTGGCAGTCATTAATCGGGATATTTCTAACACATCGGTCAGTTTTCTGCTCTCAGGACACAGCGTGACTACATCGCAGAGGAAGCTTAGAGCGTAAATACAGCGTATGACTTAACTAACAGTGAAATTTCATATCAGTTTCTAACTGGTATGATTGGCGTTGTTCTAAAATGCTCATTCTACACAGGCATGTTGGTTCGACAGTGGCATCTGATTGAAGAAATTCAATCATCTATCCCAAACCGTGATTTGATCGCCTTGCAGGTCAAATATGGAGATGGAGGGCGTTAATGCTACGATTCACTGTGTGATTTTATTCACAGATCGATGTGGTCGCTATGATCGCCTTCATAGTGAGATGATGCATGGTATTGGAACAATGTGACTACTCTGAGTGCGATGTATCCGATGCTATCCGATCTATGCACGCCGCATTTTACGCTCTGAACGATCTAAATATCAAATTATCACGCTGCTCCCCAGTCCAGAAGACTCAAAATTCCCCGATGTGTCTAGAAATACCCCGATACAACTGCGATTCTCAATCATTTATATTGTTAGCAGAACACCTCGGAGAGTGTCCTCAGCTGACGGGTCTTCTGCAGCAATTCATTTTCTACCAAAAATGTGCTGACCATTCCAAAGATTTGTCTTGTTGTCCTTGCTTTTATTGTCAGTCAGTGTTTTTCTTGTTGTAGATGATTTTATTTATTCTTAAAAATTATACAATTCCCACTTCCCTGGTTAGCCACTCTATACTGAACAGACATGTCTTCCCACGACATGTAAGAGAACCCCCGAAATTGCCATAGGCATATCGTGTCGCTGTTAAGTTTAGAATTCCATCGAAAATTTTGACTTTCGATACATAAAAACTGATGAACTACGGCATGAAACACATCACTTACATTTATTTTTCTTCAGTTGCACAAAACACACAGCAAAAGAATCGTCCAAATCACATTATCGTTTACAGTAATAGATGACACTAAAAATGGATTAGTCTTAGGTTGAATATGATACTAAGGTATAATCAAAAGATTTTCATTGCATTGAATTGACAAGCAAACCGTTTTTCAATATGGAAACTAAGTGATAACATTGGTATGTGCTTTAACTTCAATAGATTGTCCAGCTGGTCGCTACGATGTACTCGGCCGATGCCTTCAGGCCTGTCAGTCATGCTACAATGGAGGCATCTGTCACAGTCAGACGGGAGAGTGTGTTTGTCCCCCTGGTTTCATGGGAGATCAGTGTGAAAAATGTCAGTAAAGCTGCTAATATGTACTTTTTAAACGATTATTTGGCTCATTTCATCTTTCTGCTGTCGCAAATGATTTGCTTATATGAACTCATATCATGTGGTTTGGTCTGGGGTTCAAGTGATGGACAAGGATTTGGACATCGCGGTCTTGATAATTCAATCATTCATAGGATATTGCACTGTCATGTGGGTTTATGTGTATATTAGCACTATTGAATAGAATGTTTCCTAACTGTTTTTTTTTTAATTCACTTATTTCGATTATGTTATCCGATTGAGGTATGCTGTAATGGTGAATTGCAAGGGTACAATTAGAAACTTGTGACAAAAATATTTGGCATTTCGTAACTTTGTAATAGCCCATTATTAGATCACCTTGGTTATCACTGCAAAGTCATCACACTGTGGAATAATGTTCAGGACAAAATTTCTTTCTGTTTGATTAATCTTCAAGAATCATGATGGCTGCTACCATGTTTACATGCAACTTTAAGAACCTGTTACCTCCATGACAGCATGTGTCCTAGGATGTATTTATTGTTTTGTTTGTTGGTTCTGTATCGTTTCTGAAAGTCGACTAGGGTATATGGAGTAGCTTTTATCTGTTAGTAACCATAGAGCATTTCCGTGTGTGATAGGTATTTCAAGCTCTATTGAGATTTTACTCACAATATGTTATGCAATTATATTACAGTAAATCAATACAAAGATATGATTCATAACTTCTCTGAGGATACGTTTGATTAAACGTTACACTAACTAAATATAAGGAGTTTGAATAAACATTTTGATAATTTAAAGTACTTATTAGAATCTGATGAAAGTCAGTCTTTATCGGTTATCGGATTAAAGTGAAACATCCAACTTCCAATGCAGAAAATTCTTTTGCA
This sequence comes from Diadema setosum, assembly GCA_033980235.1. Taxonomy (NCBI): domain Eukaryota; kingdom Metazoa; phylum Echinodermata; class Echinoidea; order Diadematoida; family Diadematidae; genus Diadema; species Diadema setosum. Next base: position 9,597,685 of record CM067072.1, on the reverse strand, counting down.
ATTGATGGTTACGATTTATTTGTTAATAATAGGCCTGATAAGAATAGTGGGGGTGTTGCATTGTACATATCATGATCCTTTGAAACTATTGTCCATCAAGATATTTCTAGAATGGACGATACGGTTGAATCTTTGTTTATAGAAATTCTCATCCCAGGATGTAGAAATCTTATGTTAGGCATTGTATACAGACATCCTTTCTCAAACGCTAATGATTTTTTATTTTATTATTCAGATTTGGCAAATTCACACGTTTTTCAAAATAAGGTTTGTTTTTTACTCGGCGATTTCAATACTGATTTGCTGAAGTCTGAGCATGATAATATATCTAGTGATTTACTTCACACAAGTTTATCCTCATCCTTTCTTCCGCTCATTTCCCAACCCACACGTATTACAGATCATTCTGCCACCCTCATTGATCCTTTCTTCCGCTCATTTCCAAACCCACACGTTTTACAGATCGTTCTGCCACCCTCATTGATAATTTTTTTGGTAATATTCTACTACTCCCCGATTCTTTCATTATTCTTTCAGTTATGACTGATCATTTCCCAATAATGACTTATTTTACTCTTCAAACATCATCTAATATTAAACCTCTTTCATTTCCTTTGTTTAGTCGTAGAGTTTCACCCGAAAAGTTAGTTGGTTTTGATATGGCTCTCGAGAATGATGACTGATCAGGAGTGTTTGGCAGCGATGATATCTTTACATAATTTTATGGAAATATTCAATCATCATTTAGATGATGTAATTCCCCCCCCCCCCAAAAAAAAAATAAAATAAAACAGATTACAAAAAAAAAAAAATAATACCCAGGTTACCTTGGATCTCAAAATCAATCCTTCCTTCAATTAGTAGGAAAAATCGTTTGTATTATAAATATAAGTTGGAAAAAAGTGAGCGATCGAAGAATAGATATACATCATACAAAAATACTCTGACAATGATTTTACGTTCTGAAAAGAAAAGATATTATTTCAAGCAATTCTCGAGATATAGGTTTGATATGAAAAATACTTGGAAAGTTTTAAAACAGGCCATGAATGTTCCGAGTAAAAACTCTGACATTTACAAAATTAACATGAATGATGAATTGATTAATGATTCTCTTCATATTGCAAATATCTTTGATTCCTATTTTTCAAAATTTGTTGAAAATTATGCTCAAACTATTCTTGCCACAGAAACTCATTTTACTGAATTTTTAGATCAGCGTAACTCTGATTCACACCAACTAATAGATTTGAAGTTATTGATATAGTTTCCTCTTTTGAGAACAAACGAAATTCTGGTTATGATGAGATAGACAATTTTATACTTTAGGGTGTTATTTCCTCGATTGCTGATCCATTTGTTCACATATTTAATTTGTCAATCCTTAACGGTGTGTTTCCCGATAAAATGAAATTGGCTAAAGTAATACCAATGTTTAAGAAAGGCGATAAACTTGTAGTCAGTAATTATCACCCAATTTCATTGTTTTCCTCACTGTTTAAGGTTTAGAAAAACTTATTCATCTAAAGAGAATGATCTTTTTTTTTTTAAGGTACATTAAGTTTTTACGAACTCTCAGTTTGGATTTCGTGAGAAACATAGTACTTCGCATGCTCTTTTACATTTCGTTGATAGAGTAGTTCATGCCATTGATAATCATTCTCATTTAGTTAGTATTTTCTTGGACTTCTTCAAGGCCTTCGACACCATCAATCATGACATTTTACTTCATAAATTATCGCATTATGGAGTACGTGGGAAAACCTTGGAGTGGTTAAAGAGTTATTTAGTCGATAGAAAACAATTTGTTACAATTAAAAATAATGATTCAGTTATCAGAGAAGTTAAATGTGGCGTCCCACAGGGAAGTCTTTTAGGGCCGTTATTGTTCATTATTTATATACATGATTTTTGTCGCGTATCTGATGATCTCTCTTTTATTCATTTCGCAGATGATACAAATGTATTTTTGGCCAAAATGATACTGATTTTCCGTTCACAAAATCAATATTGAATTGAATAAAGTGACAAATTGGGTCAGAGCTAATAAGTTATCACTCAACGCTCAAAAAACGAAATATATGATATATATATATATATATATATATATATATATATATACGGGAAACACACCGTTAAGGATACTGTTAGTAATAATGTTGATAGTTTAAACACAAATATAATTTTAGGTGATTCTCGTCTACAAAGAGTATCAAATATCAAATTCTTGGGGGTCATTGTAGACGATAAAATTTCCTGGAAATCACATGTTGATAATATTTATAACATAATATCGCGTAATATAGGTGTTATAGATAGATTAAAATTTCATATTCCACAAAAAAAAATATTACTTATGTTATATTCGTCGTTAATATTGCCCCATTTGAATTATGGAGTTTTAGTTTGGGGCAACACGCATCAGAATTTACTTGAAAGTGTGTCCCTCTTGCAAAAGAAAACCCTCGGCGTTATCTGCCATTCCCCTGTACGTTCTCATACAAACACGTTGTTTGCCTCTAACAAGCTCTTAAAAATGAAAGATCTGTTTTTGTATAATTTAGGGCAATTTATGTACAAGTATTGCAACAATTTGCTTCCACCTATTTTTGATTCTATGTTCCTCAAAAACCAATCATTTCATGAATATCCCACTAGGCGTTCAAATGAATTTCATTTACCCCTTTTACGCACGATCCTTGCTAAAAATACAATTGTTTATATAGACCCAAATTATTGGAATTCTTTGAATTATGATATGGAAAACGCCCCATCCATATATTCTTTCAAGAGGAGACTGAAGTCCTTTCTATTGCAATCGTATGACTCTACAGTACTGAACAAGCCATTTGGTCTTCTTTCTCACATACTGACTTACTCACCTTTGCTCCTCTTTGAAGAATAAATTGTAATCTTTTGGATGTCTGTTGCCATCTACGCCATCGACCAAAGCGTCAAAGACTTGAATTTCTGTCTTACTCCTGTTCATATACGTCCCTTCAATTCCTTGCTTTTCTCCTTTCAGGTGTTACAATATCACTTTTTTTTTTTTCACAACTATCATCTGTTTCTCTTGACATGCTTCTGTCGAAGATCGCTGTCTCTGTTGTGAATTTTCGTTTGCTATTTTGTCTTGTGTTTGTCAGTCTTGTCCATTCCGTTTTGTCCCGTACAGCCTTTTCTTCAGTAGTTTTTTGTTGTTGTGTAGTCTTGTTTCATGTCTGTTCGCGTCTGTTAGTCTTGTCCATCCCGTTTTGTCCCGTACAGCCTTTTCTCCAGCAGTTGTTTTGTTATCTAGTCTTGTTCTATGTTTGTTCGCGTCTATGAAAGTAAGTATTTTATATCTGAATCTAATTCTCAGTGGGCTTCCAGACGTCTTCCTCTTCTTTTTTCTTTTTTTCCTTTTGTATTTATAATGCTTCAATATCTTCCCATTGATGTTATTTTTCCAGAGGGGCCCACATTCTACAAGCTCTGTGTTTTTAGTGGGTCTCTCCTTTTTTTCGCACTTTAAGCAAAGTTATACATGTACTTCATTTCGACCACTTCTGTTTCTTTTTTTACTACAATGTTTAATTACTATAAGGTCCTTAATTATTGCTGTACATTCTTTTCAATACATAATGTTCTGTTTACCTTATTCTCTGTTGTCAAAAAAGTGTAACTTATATGTTTTGTCGAAAAATGAAATAAACTTTGAATTGAAGGCTCATGTTAGCTGTAGAGGAAATCTTTAAAAATCATCTATTAAACCAGAAAAAAATAGTAAATGTTTGGCAATTGTGGCCTTGTTAAAGGACAAGTTAACCTTCACATACGTGAAGATTGAGGGAATGCAGCAATAGTGGTAGAACATACCTGTGAAAGTTTGAGGAAAATCAAACAATTCGTTTAAAAGTTATGAATTTTTAAGTTTCTGCACAGTCACTGCTTGATGAGAAGACTACAACAATTGAGATGTCACATTCAATTCAATTCAAATTCAAATGAATATATTCGGGGTTTTTTTTTTGCATTTAATATACATATTACAATGAAATACAGTCATTTCTTTTTATTTACATGGTAACAAAACATATAGTGTGTACATCCGAACATGACTGAGATATATATGTACGTGTACCGATTGAAGAAAAGAATAAGAGAACACGTCAATTATTGGGAACCACTCATGAATCAACTCGTGAAAGTGAATCAAATGATCTGACTGAATTATGGTGAATGTATTGGGAGTGTCGATGCAGAAGACTGTCGTCAATTAGGATTGATAAAGATGTAAATCATTTACTTTTAATATTTTCAGTTGTTTAAATAAGAGGATCGGTATGGGCTAAATAAGGTGAATGTGTACAAATTTGGACGGCTTTTTTTTTTCTGCAATGAAATAACAAATCAATTTTGGATCTATTACAGTTGCCCCATACAATATTACAATAATTGATATGCGGTTAAACAAATGAATGGTACAAAATTAATGAACGTTCTTTGACAAAATTGGTTTCAACCTGAAAAGTATACCAATCGCCTTTGAAATCGTAGAACGATATAAAGAAAATATAAAGGGAATTCCACCAAATGTAATTTTTGAGAGAGAGAAAAAAAAAACACATTCCCTCGACTTATCACTGACGTATGTTAAAGGTAATATTATTCCCCCTTTCTTCTGAAGTAGACAAGTGAAGTACTCTTTTATTATGCAAGAAAAATTAAGTTGTTGAAGTTTCTGTGTAATTTCTCGCCACATGTGACATTACAAGCTGTAGCAGTTTTCTCATCCGGCGATTAAACTTCAAAAATTCATAACTTTTGATCGGATTGTCCGATTTTCCTCAAGTTCTCACTGATGTGTTCTACTAATATTGCTGCATTCCCTCCATCCACATGTGAGGTGAACTTGTCCTTTGATATACAGTGTGTGGAGGTAATCGCTTTGGGCGTAATTGTGAGTATCGCTGCAACTATATAACCGATGACCAGACAGCATGCAGTGGTCTTCAAGTATGTGTTCCAGACCCCTATGGGTGCTCTTGTACGCCTGGATACAAAGGCATTGACTGTACACAAGGTGAGGCTAATTCTAACTACACGAAATGAGTGGCTTTGCAGATGTCAGCAATGATTTCTCACACATAGGTCAAGCGACTATAGTCAACCAAAGCCTTTAAAAAATTGGTGGTGATAATCCGTTGTACTGCTTAGAACATATAGCTCTTAAAAACATTTGTTCCATGTTGCTTTCATTCCTAAACCACAACAGAATGTTTTTCGATTGGTCCATGTGAATATTTTCCAGATTCGCATGACATTAAGCATGTTAAGAGGAAGCTAAAATTCAATCAACATGAAGCCGTCGTCTGACTTTAGAGAGACAGGACCTATATCTCTTCCACACTGTTAGGCAACAAAGCTTAGTAGTTTGTACGCAGTCTCATGTGCACAAAGAATATCATGACATGTTCAGAGTATATGAAATTAAAAAAAGTCTTTCCAGGAAGAAATGAAAACATATACAAAAACTACCATTAACATCCTACCACTGCCATTTGGTGTAGTTCAAAATAACAATCACACTGAATATCATAGTACGAAAATGTGAACAAATGTACATAAACTTTTCTTTTAACAAAATGGTATATTTTCACCTGGTCATGATGATTCGGTACTATGAATGATGACTTATTTCCCTGCTTCAAATTGAATGGATGTGATGGATTTCCAATGCTCTACTCTGGCAGCGTAAGAGGTTTAATTGGGAGAGCTATATTTCTTCGCGGAGTTATCACGTGATTGTTTTGTGGAGTAAAGAAGCTGATTCTTCATTTTTACATCCTGTCTTTTCATAACTTCAATTATTTGTTTGATATCACAATTAAGAACCGTACACTGATGCAAAGATATACAGATTTTTGTAGTTTACCTCTGAGGAAGGAATATTAATCACGAAAAGAGTTAAATTCAATGCCCTGCATTATACGTAAAGCATGTCATTGGAAGCAGTTGCGGGGGTGCTTGAAGATAACATAAGTTTAAATGTGTATTTTCTACAAATGTATGTGTGGCATGATATCGACACATGGTTAAGGGGTGTGATGTAAAATATCTCTTTGATAATTATCCTTTGAACTGGGTGCACCTTGTCGTAAAATTAGAGTGTGGTACCAATGAGTTTGGAGCCAGCTGTACCCAAACCTGTCACTGCGTGTCGGGCGAATGTGATCCATATACTGGAGCTTGCCCAGGGAGTTCAACTGAGTGTCGGCCAGGCTGGACAGGCTCAAACTGTCAGGGTGAGGATTGCTGTTTATGTAGAAGTCCATTTCCTAAACAGGATATCAGGATATGATGCCTTGTAGTAATGGGTGATCGACTTATACCATCATGAAATATAATTGCTCCCTCTCAAGAGAAGACATCCAGGTTAATGTACGATATCAGTAGTTTACTGACGGAGAGTTGATTGCATAAACACACCCTTTACTCAGTAATATGATGTTTAATGTCCATGTGTGCCAGTGTAAGACCTAATTTAGTATCAAAGGTACTCTTACGTTAGTTTTAGGTATGTGCCCTACCCATTTTTTTAATGTTCCTATTTTTTTTGGGGGGGGGGGGGGGAGGGAGGAGAGCAAGAATTGTGACACCAACAATGCCCCTAAATTTGTGTCATTCTTACACAGCCATAACTTCTGTTTCATTTAGTTAATGATGAAATTAATTTTGATATGCGTCACATAAATCAAGGCTTTACTTATGTGTTGCTTGAAGTTTTGCATGGTGAAGTAAATGAGACAGAAAGGTTTGCGATGACACCATGTGAATAGAGTCCTAGAAAGAGGAGAATTGAAGAGGGAAGCGACATATGGGGGGTTGTAAGGAGGGCAAAAAGTGAAGAGTGGGGGACAATAATGGGCTGGAAGTTGAAGGTGCACTCTTGAAGACGGTAGAGAAGGAAACAGGGAGAGTGGTAAGGAAGAGTAGAGTGAGAATCAAGTAAGATGTTCGGACATCGTTTAGGAGGAGAAAATAAATAAATGTGAAGTAGAAGGGAAGAGGAAGAGGGAGGAGTTGAAGATTGGAATATCATGGAGATATGAGAGAGAAGTGAAGATTTTGTTCATTACCACTCTCTCTGTTCCCTTCTCTAGCGTCTCCACTAGTGCAACTTCAACTTCCAGCCCACTACTGTCCTCAACACTTTACTTTTCGCCCTCCTTAGAACCCCCATTGTATATCGCCTCCCTCTTCAATTCTCCTCTTTCTAGGCTCTTCTTCTGCGAAGCAACGATCTGGTTTATAAGGACTACATACACATGGTGTCAAACTTTTCTGCCCCTAGACTTCACTTATTTAATACGTAAGACACTACCAAGGACCCACCGGTATAAATGCATACAAATATGTATATACATAAATATGTTTATTTATCTATTTATTTTTAATTTATATATCTACTTATCTATTCATCTATCTATCTATCTATCTATCTATTATAGCTAATATAATGATTATAGCTAGTATTGAGCATAGCTTGTATGTTTCCTAACCAATCTACCTCCTTCCGTTCTCTTTTAACTCCTGATTTTTCCCATTGTTTCTCTTCTTCACCAACATGAAGAATGCACCGTGGGAAAATACGGCACGTACTGTGCAGGTAGACTGTTACATTGTGCATTTTCCAGCTTCATGAATTTTCCATCTGCTTTCTACTCAAATAATGACTGATTACACAAGCTTTATGACTCATTCCAAGCAACGTGTGGGCATTGCTATAATTGCTAAGTTTAAAGAACTAGAGGACAAGGATATTGATAGATTTAAGACGGTTTACTGTACACCATGTCTTTTCACAGTCCATTTTCTTCTCCTGTACAAAGGATTTTTCAATTAACTATTTTCCAGTTTATTGTGTCAAAGAGTAAGAATAACTTCTGACAGCTGAGTAAAGTTAAAGGTATAATAGCTTGAAAAAGGCCTCCCGTGGATATTGGCAATGAAATCATAATTGGGCATTCTCATTGAGTTGAATCGTTGTTGACAATAAAACTAGATTTGAACTCGTTCCAAATTTGAGACAGCATTGTGCGAATCTTGCTTTTCAGCTACATCCATTGAATAGTGAGCCATGTTTACCAGTTGACACCACGGCTCGTTTAACCATCCGTGTGTGATAGGTATTTCAAGCTCTTTTGAGATAAAGGCCCATATGTTAGCTGAAGAAGAAATCTTTAAAAATCATCTAGCAAACGTGCGTTGAAGTTTGTTACTTGTAGAACTGGGGATAGTAACCTTGGTACCAATAAAAGAAAGTATAAAGTGCACATTTCCGCTTTCATGTTCCTGAAAACGCGCGGAAATTTTCACCAAATTTAGCAAGTGATGGAAAGACAAATTATCATGGACACCATGCCCACAATGGATGTCCCCGGAAACCACATAAAGCCCAATATTTTCTGAAGTTTCTAAAACACTAAAAGAATACTCTTTGAAAAATCTTTCTGTAGAACCAGAAATGACAGTCAATTCTTTGAGTAAATGCATTAGTAGGTATACCTTCAATTTTATGGTAGAACCCGTAGTGCCCCCATTGAGGCTAGGAGCAAATTGGGCTGAGTTTTCAAATTTTAATCTTAGTTTTTGAAAACGCATGGTCACATATTCTACAGACTTGGCAGGTATTTCTCCAGTGTGATAACAAGATGCTTCATTTGTTCAGTTTATTTACTTGTTTTTCTTGTTGGATGAATACATACACATTGCAGTCTGCAAGGGGCAGATATGACCCACTGAGTCTATTGTTTTAAAGAGGAAATATACACAGTAGGACCTAATGATTCTTGCCCTTCGCTGCCACTTTTTCTTCAGGGACTGTAACAGTCAACTACAAGAAGCCGAATCAAGGGCAGCCAGCAAGTGTGACCTGTTCCTTATCTGGAAGCGAGTTTCTGTCATTAGCAGACCCCATTGTTAAGCTACAGAGAAAGCACAGTAATGAGTCTTTCCACGAGAGAGACATCGAGCTGGCGGACCGTGCAAGACTTTACTCAGATGGGTACAATGCAGTCTTTATCGTGTCAGATGTCCAAGATGGGGAAAAATTCCGATGTATGATGTCAGACGTCACCACTTTCATGAGCCAAGAAGTCACAGATGGATTCTATGGTTTGTATTCCGAATGTATGAATGTTTTTTAAGTAGATGAATACTGATTTAAGTAGATGAAAACTTCTGAATTTGAAGATGATAATCGTAATATATGCCATCTTATTAAAGTAATTCATGTTTATTAGCACTATCTTAGAATCTTGACATGCATATCATGCATAATTATGGTTGCTCTGTATTTCAGTCAAAAAAAAAAGACCATTTATTTTCAGATCGAGTTTCATTTTCACAACGGCAATGAAGGTATCAAATAACCAGATTTATATTTCTCACAGAACTTCTGTCTTCTTTAGCTTTATTCATAGGTCTTTGTTCTGCAACGTTTACTGTGTTAAAATCTCATAATTTTGCGTCGAAAGTGAAGGAATTTTACTAATAAAGGTAAAGGTGGAAATATCTTGATGTCTTTACATTTATGTCATCCCGAAAGTTTTACCACAACTGCCGAGTCCCCCCATCGTGGATGTGGCAACTAACAACTCGGTAACCCTCGCCTGGGATGCCTGGAATGAAGAGACAGATGTTGGTGATCCTCCACTGTCTGGATACCAGGTGTATCACAAAGAGAAGAGCAACCCTGGGGACTTCATTCGGCTTGAGATGAGAACAGATAGGCTGGCGCCCTCAGAAACTATCACAAATTTGACACCGGACACACACTTCATTTTCGCTGTCTCAGCTGAGAGACCAGGTGTCGGTGGCATCGGCGATAAGATGGAGGTAGAAGGCAGGACACTCTGCTCCCGTGAGTCTCTAAGACTGGATATATGGACCGTACTGTGTTTTCTTCACCAAATTGCCATATCTTTTTGTGTGCATAAAATGACATGTCCCTTGATTGAAAATCCAATAGGCGTATAATCGCGTAAATCCCTGAAATATTCACAACGTGCCTTTCGCTGAAACCCACTTATAAAGTCAACATCTCAGCATGCGGGTTTGTAATACATATCATGCGTACATTATTCACGCTATTCAAAGAAAACTATTTTATTTTTTCTTGTAGTGATTATTCACTCTTGTAATGTACGGATAACAAATTTCTGATTTCCCTCCACATTTCCTTTTCTTATGTCGTGATAATATATGTTTTCTTTCAAACCTGATACTTGCATACATGTATTTTCTATTCAGTTTCATTATATTGTCTATATCATTGTATGTATAACACTTAGTCTACAATGTCTACAATGCCTATCATACAATGGCATTTGTTCATAGTACACTACTCTAGTTGTATGTACACGTTAATATCAGATGATTTTATCGTGAATAGGTGAATGTTTTCTCCTGTGAATGTACATCAAAGCTTATGCATACCTGACTTTGTGAGTTATCGATTTTATAATCATACTAGGGGCATATAGTCAACAATACATGTTGCCTCATAACACTCAAAATGCTCCATAGTTCTACACCTCCTCATAGCACCCAAACTACTCTGTAGTATAAAAAGCGCCTCGTTGTAATAACCTATAATAGGGCTATAAGTTTACCCTCAGTTGGTATGTCGGCAGGGCGTATGTTACACGCGTAATGTCAACGCTTGACTTCCATGGCGCGAGAGGTAACTGTAGTCCTTATAATGCAATCACGATTGAAATGACAGGGCCTAATACGTTAATTGGCTTATGGGATCATGATCGACCAAGATAATTTTCAATTGATATTACATTGTATTCGGTATTGAAAAACAGACATATTCTGATCTAAACTTCACGCAATGGCCCTCCGAGTAAGCTCCTTGAGTCATTGCGTTGAGGTGTCTCGGGTAGGGCAGTATTAGCAAAAGTTTCTGCTTACAAGCAACTGAATATAAATACATGCGCACAACCAAGAAAATAAAATGAAATAAAACGGAAGATGTTGCTTTTTCACCGGTCCAGAATGTATTGAAGGGCCTACATTTCCATTCCTACGACAACAACAAACACAACAACAACAACAACAAAGAAGTTAATTATAAGAATACACGGCAAGATTTAGTAGGATATCCTTGTGTTATCTTGATTTTGTAAAAACATATTTGGGATGACACTACAGAAGCATAATCTGATAATCTGTTAACATTTTTCCCCACCTTCATCAAAAACAAAATGTCGTATATATTTGATTTTTTTTCCAGCCCCATCAAAAGGGCCTTCTTCAGTGGAAGCTACGAATGGAAGTAGGGCAGGACAGATAAAAGTCACATGGCAGGTGAGAACAAATTGGATGTTTAGATACATGACTCATTATACCATGTCAACCTGATAGAATCACAGATATTAGAATGTCATTAGACAGCCAAGTATAACTGCTTTGTTTAGAAAATGACATGAAAAATGGGGTTTCATATTCTACATATCCCGTCCAAATGTAACAAAATTGATATGTTTTGTTGAGATCTACTTTCGTATACATAACTGAGGTATTTGAATGGACCTTTTCTGTTCGCATTCCTAAGCACCTTCGTGTGTGACTGAATTCTAACGTTAGAGCTGGTTTTCTCAACACTGCTATTTGTGAGGGCTGGCTGTTTTTTTCTGAAATACACTGGGACAAATTATAAATCAATTTTAAAGTTAGAGTTTTGAAAACGTAAAAATACCACAGTAAAGACATGCACAACTTTAAAGAGTTTTTTAACATTTAAAATGTTTGATTTAACATTTCATTTTAGAGAATATGTATCTCACTGTGAAATCAGCACAGGATACAAGCGAAGAGAAGTTCTAATTTGCAACTTTCTTGTGAAAACTTGACATTTGTGTAGAATCCAATAAATGGATCCAACTGTCGAAGTGGGTTCACTGGAATAAGGATTTACTATGCCATCGCTGGTATGGCGTCGGCCGATATGCCTGAGATGTACGAAGATGTCCCATTTGAGTCTCCCTCCAACCACACCCTCACTGGCCTCAAGCCATCCTCACAGTACACCATCGACGTGGTGGCACGGAACCAGGATTCAGAGAGTTTAAGGGGTCAAAGTGTGGTTGCTTTCACCCCAGAACAAGGTGAGTGTGTAATTTTTATGTCTAATCTTAGTTATTTCTCTATCGAGTGTATGATGTACTATAGTATAGGAAGGTTACTTCTGCATTAGAGGAATGATGAAAGTTTGATTGCAGAAAAAAAAAAATCACGTTCATCCAGGATTACTCCAAAGCCAAGTTATAAGTTATATCTATAAAAAAAAAAAGTCACCCCTCACAACATATATTTTAAGGTCCATCGACCTGATTTGTCTAATTTTGAAGATACATTGAGAGTATTTGTTAAGAATAATTTGATTTTCATTGTCCATCTATTATGCCCTTTAAACCCCTTTGCTCCTCTGGCCTTCAAATAATGGTGATTGCTGGACGTATTTGAAATTAAGAAATTTCAGCAGAGTAGTGAAAACAATTATTCTACTTTACCCCTTGAACTTTTAAAAAGGAATTTCTTTGACGGTCATATTATACAAACTACTCTCCCAAATGGTACATTAACTTTGTCTAAAGTTGGAGTTAGCTCCCGTTTTTTTTTTTTTTTAGAATCTGAAATAGGAAAGTTTAACATAGTAAGACTGTAACACATTTCCTATTGATGTGTGCTGGAAAGCGTGTAGCTGATCCATGGTAACTGATATAAATTTTCTCCTTTCCAAAAATTTTCCCCTTCAGATCCTGCTTTTGGTAGATCAATCGTGGCTGTGATTGCAGGGAGCCTTATTGCCACAGTTGTCCTCATAATCGTTTCTCTCGTATTCAACATTGCACGGTAAGGAATAAACAATTTTATTGTATTTTGCCATCTTAATTTCTTGAGTCCATTTCTTTGTATCAAACAGAACTAACAACAAAAACATTATTGCTTTTAATTGTCACAAAAAACATCTAGCGTGTTAATAATTGACTGATAATGATGGAGCTGCCAAACCAATGTAAATACAATCATTGCATTAAAAAAAAAAAATAATTTTGATAAAGTGTTTCATGGTGCAGGGCGAAGATTTTTGGTTTCGAAAATGCCATTACGATAACAAAAACGCATCCTGACAGTGTCAGACATGTCAAAGGATACTGCATTTCTTTTTATCTAAAAATATTTCAATGTTTCATTTTCTTTTTGAGTAGGACTCTAGTGTGTGGGGTTTTTTATGCTCGAGCTTTGCATTATCATACTTCCATCCAGTTGTGTCTAGCATAGTCAGTATACCGCAACAGTTTTATGTAAGGTACCTATTAACATTTAAAAACTCTCCTTCTGTTTTTGGTTTGGTGTGACCAAACTACACTTGAGCTTTGCATAATCATAGCCAATCCTGAACTTCAAACATGTACGTGTAGGTCCTAATGTCAAACAGTATTGTGCAACATTGTAATGCTTACGCAGCACATATCCATCAGAACTCTTCTTTTAGTTTTTGGTTTTAACCCCAACGAGGCCAAAACCCTGAACAGCTGGCATATACTGTATACGCGTGGATATGATTACAAGTCTTAGCATAAAGATCAAATCAAGATTACTTTGCATCATCATGGAAATAATGTTGGAATATTATTACATGAACTGTAGCACATAAAATGTGCTGACATAACATAATGAAGCCGAAATTTTTTATCTTCTTATGAAACTATATGGTCATGTACGGTACATTTTTTTTTCATCTATTCCACTTGAAATAGGGGGAGAAAAAAAGGCAGGTTTCAAAGAGGTTGTGTTTATAATGTGGGGAATGAATCAACTTCCAACCGACCACCGCATGCCAACAGATCAGGTGGGTTAAAAAAAATAGGTAAACCGATCTTAATTGACAGTTTTGAGTTTTATCAAGAGTCTACTGTAAATACTGATTAGTGATTGGTCACAATGTAATCACGTGATTAATGCACCGAGGATGGAAATCATTTTATCGCGAGGAGTGACGTCATGTCAGATTATATGAATAAAGACTGAATGGCTGCGGACGGAGTTAGATTGAAATAATACGTGTTCCCATGTAGATCGTGGTATTAGCAAAATCTTGTGTATTGCTGTAATGTTACATTTTTTGGGGGAAGTTATATTTTGCCTTCCAGACAAAGTATTCCGTCAGTGGCTATACCTTTTCAGCGGAATAGAAATCTGACGGGGAGGGTTATAATTCCTTGAAAAATGTAAAGTGTGATATTGCACCTTTGAATCGGCAATTTCTCTGTAATATTGTCGATTTTTCCATGTATCAGACTAGATTTTCCAGCTTAGTTATTTTCCAGCTTAAGATGTGTGAGAACGCGCAAGTTTACATGCTAATTCCTTTTACCAATGCCCGGTACAATCCGGAGCAACCAATGCGGCATTTTCCAAACAACTGAACAATTGCCGCTCAAGCACACACAGTCAAAAGTCATAGCTGTTTATTCCCATGATGTCTTTGCCTAGAGTTAAGATTGAAACCTTACGTCCACCCTCTATTGATGTAAGGGTACTTGTATTGGGAATGCTTAGTAATTTCATGAGCTAAATCTATAAGCATGCATGAAATCAGTCATATTAAGAATGTCGTATATTCTCTCTGTTCATTATACCATCATCATTACCGAATTGCACCAGTATGATCCATTGTTATTCCAAAACATCCTCTCATACTGCACAGTCTTTTTCTCCCACGGAACTTTGGGAGGGCAATAAAACACGGTCAGCTTGTGAAAGGGAGTCAATTGCCAATCACCAATGGCCCCACCTCAATTCAATCAAGTTCAAATCAAGCCAAATCAAATTCTATTTCCAATATCCATTTTTTGCTTGTGACAAGGAAAACAAACTAATGTAGTACAACAATTAAATTCTACTAAACCCTCCCCACGAGAACAGCATGATGCCCCGATATCATAGAGTTAGATAAAATACTCCTTATTAACCCCCCAAAAATCACATGTCCGATGAGCAATGTCACTACTGCACTCTGCTGAAAGAGGTTGGGGGCGAAACCTCGCGTGTGGAAATATTTCTATTTCTTGCAGGACCCATCGCTGCAGAAAGCCTAGAGGAGTATGTGCGGTGTAAAAAAGCTATGCAGAAAGATGGCTTTTTGTACGATTTTTGGGTATGTTTGATTTTGACATATTTTCTCGATAACGTATTTTCCTTCCCTCTTTTTGCACCTGACAAATGCAGGAACACGCCATAGGCCTACCGTGTTTATATAGGCCAGGTCATGAATGTATTAACTGGAAAATGTAAATGGAATTTAGGATAGTTTCACATGCAAACAATTGTACAAAATAATGTACAGGCCTATAGCAAAGCATTTCATTTTCATAAAAGTGAAAAGATGATTAAAAGGTAAAGCATGTTAGGGAATCGATATTATAAAATTTGGCCTATCAAAGTCAATTTCCCACAAGAGTTACAGTTACCTTTCAAGTAGATATATCAATAGCCCGCTTAAAGAACTATCTAGTGTTCTTAAAAGTAGGCCTTTGTATCGCGCAACTTTACATTATAATCAGTGCATGCACCAAAGTTCTTCTTACTTGCTTATAAAGTGTGTATGGAGGATCTCAATCGCAAAACATTTCTTTGAGATAGGGGCCAATGCGTTTTTTTCCAAAATAAAAAATTGTATTTCTTATTATGAAAAATGTATGCTTCGTATCTGTATCTTTTTTTTTTTGTTGGAAATAATGTACAATTGTATTGAATGTAACTATGCAGCATATACCTGAAGATAGTAAAAATCTCAGTAAATAGAAGGATGACCTAATAAATGCTGAATTCATTTAAGGCTTTGCGGATACTCACACCGATTTCCACAGGAAAAAAAAACAATTAAAAGTTCATATATATATATATATATATATTGACTTTTAATTGCCAATACCCAAAGGGTGTCAATTTTTTTAACAGGGTCTAGCTAAACTCGTGTCAATTAATTCATCTTGAGACACTCCTTGTCTTTTCTCAAACTGTGTAGCATTTTGTAATCTACAAATAGCCTTTCTCAAGCTTCATTGTTGTCACAAATATATATATTATATTGCAATTTGTACAGGGTTTATAATCAACGTGACCTGTTTATAAGGTATACTTATTGGAAATGATATCATGATTTCAGCTGCTGCCTGCTGATGAGCCGATTCCGCAGACTGTATCGTCAAAGCCTGAGAATAAGACTAAAAATCGCTTCAAGAACATTTTGGCCTGTGAGTGAGAGCCATACATCTTTAAACTAGAATTCAGCGTTATTAATGAAAATCATGCAGGTTGTTGGTGGGTTTTTTTTTTGTAGTACTCTGGTGGAGAATATTTTAAATAGTAGCCATGAATTAAGACGAAGACACACAGAAAAAAAAAGTACGAAGAGAAAAAAAACTTTCTTTGCCAAACAGCCAAATGCTTAAAATTCTGATTATTTGTAAATACTACACTTTCTTAATCAATAAATCATATATCACATTAAGATAATTTATTTGTCTTTTTAACTTAGTAGGTGAATGTAGGGACACATATGTGCTTCAGTGAACATAGTCTTATAAGTATCACACGGTGCAAAAGAGAAAAACAAAATGAAAGATTGCTCCCCAAAAGTCCAATTATTGAAATTCAGTCATTTTGCATATATTTCATCCTTGTGGCTACAAAGATCAATTGCAGATTTGGGCTCAGCAGAAACTCAAATACATCTCTCCTCCACCCCCTTTTTGGGAAAGAGAGACAGATTGAACATTTAATTGCACGGTTTAATTCACCTATTCTGTCTCTCATTCAAAGACAAAGCCGTTGTGTTGAATTTATCTTTTGTTTACCTTGTTTGAGGAAAGGTATGTAATCATCAGGGCATTATTATATTTTTGAAACAATTTTTAGTGTTGCACCTTCGAAGATAAATACGTTTGTGATCATTTTGGCGTGCATTTCCTTACCCATATGTGAGAGAATAAAATGCATACTTAGATTTGACACGTATTTAGTTCGATTCTATTGCAGTCTAAAACTAAAAATTTGAACTTGAATAAGTGTTTACTTTCTTTTTTGGCTGAGTGTAAATGGGAAACACTGACTGCTAATGTGATACAGGCGCCAGTGGTGCTGAGAGAGCCAAAGATCCATAAACGTTTTGTGAAGGTTTAGGTAGAGATTTATGTTTCTAGCCCTTTTCTTTCCCCTCTGTCTGTGACTGCATCAGATGATCACTCTCGGGTCGTCCTGGAAACCCTGCAGGATGATCCTCACTCAGATTATTACAACGCCAGTTTCATACATGTGAGAAAGAAGAACTTTTTTGACATCAACTTTTTAATTTTTTTTTAGGGGGGGGGGGAGTATATCATAATGCAATACACGTCACATTAAGATGTTGAAATTGATTGCTCTCGTAATACCTTCTGCGTAGGTAAATCAGATTTTGGGATTTAAAAGTATTAGCTGGCTTCCTGTTTCATGAGTTTCGTGCAAAGAGAAGACTCATCTCTTTTTAGTTCAAAACTACAAACGATTCCTTGGAAAATATAAAAAGGAATAACATAATATCCATCTTTAAAGCATTATAGTCACTATGGAAAACATCACATATCTTATGTGAGTCATCACTAAATTACCCTATTCATATGGCCATAGATATCATAAAAGTCAGGAAAAGGGCAAATAGACTGATGTGGACCCCCTCTCCCCCATAAAGAATTTAAATATTTGTTCACGACTTTAGAGATTTCTTATGGACTACGTTGCTATGTTGTCTCGAACTGACCCATTGTGTTTAAAATGCCTGATTCCTGCAAATGTGTAATATAAAAATGGAAGAAAATGGGTGTATACATTATAAAAAAAAAACTTTTGTAACTGCCTGATGCTTTGGTGGTAATATACCAAATGTGCAATCAATGCACTTAGGCCCTACTTACACTTATTGAGGAACAAAAATCTAAAGCAAGGAAAACTTCATTGACTACTAAGCATGAAGCCATATTTCATCAGTATATAAAGGAAAATCCTAACGAGCCGGAAAATGGTTTCAAAACTGCTATCCAGGAAGTAAAATGCATTGGAAACTCAAATTATTATTATTATTATTATTATTATTATTATTATTATTATTATTATTATTATTATTATTATCATCATCATTATTCGAGAGAAATGGTATCAACATTTCAGTTTTCAGTCCAGTGGTTTACCAAGATTATCCTTATGTCATAACGTTTTCAGAAGTGTCAACTTTATTCTTTCTTCTTTTTTTTTTGGCAGTATTTTTATGCCAGGAATACTGTAGTTTTCATTAAAAAATATGTCCAAATTGTATTGCTAGTAGTTTGCACATATCTATTGCAGGAAAGGTAGAAATGCTGTTTTCCAACCCAAATATGCCTTTTTAGCATTCAGCTCAGCTTTTCTTGACTTGACACGTGTATAAGTGTAAAATGTCAAAGATATACATAGCGTTAATGATAACTGGACCATAAAAACACTAAAATGTTTTAAGAAAAGATATAAAATTGATCTTAATACTTTGATATATATTTTAATATTTGTAAATTGTGTCTCATATGTTTATCATATCAGAACCACAAAGGAGAAAAGATGTTCATTGCCTCACAAGGTAAGCAGGTTCAAGTGAGTGCGCTTGACTCTGATAACATGTTTGTGTGTGTGTGTTTGTGTGTGTGTGTGTGTGCTCGCGTTTGTTTCTTGCATGCTTGCGTTTAGTATGATCAGCGTGAGGCACCTTCATAGATAGACATAGGAACCAGGTGAAGTCAACCAAACATATGCAAATATCAGAACGAAATTCAACCGTCAAAATATGTCCCTGTTATTTCACACAAACTTAGAACATCGTGAAGATGTATGCATATATATATCTATATATAAATATATATATATATATCAATATATATATATATATATCAATATATATATATATATATATATATATATATATACATATGTGTGTATACATGTATATAATTATGTACATTATAGTGACAAAATACACGTATATTATTCGATTTCAATTTCAATTTATTTTCATATTTCTCGATGAAAAATACATCAAATGTAATATAACAAAATTAAATAATGCATGATATCCTGCTAGAACGCATATTACAAAATGAGATAATACATGATATCCACCTATAGGAAGCATAATAGAATATTGTAAACATATAGAATTTAGTGGTCGATCTATTAAAGTTTGAATCTGAGAATGTATGCTAGAGAAATATGATGGAACCTGCTTAGAAGCAAGCTTGTTGAGCGTAGGTCCCATGTTCCGACTTATGACTTCTTCTCTTCCTTTTTTTCTCCAGCCCCCAATAGTGCTAGCATTCTAGACTTCTGGCGCATGATCTGGCAATATAGAGTGAACACTGTCGTAATGATTCACAACACAATCGAGGCTGGAAAGGTAATAACTAATTTTACATTTACATACATTACATTACATTGTTGCAAATGTATGCTAACAAAGTTGCACAATATTGTCATTTGCAATAAAGGAACGCCGAAAAGTATCGTTACACTTCAAAACTATTAAAAAAAAAAGAATAAAAAAAATTGATAGAGATTTAGATGTTCATTAATATATTCAATCTCAATCACATGTAAGTTGTTATTAATTCATACCAGCACTGGATACTGAATGTTGAAACAAACTTGCTGAAACAAACACTCATAATTTTGAATGTTTTTGCCACATGTCTGTGTTGATGGTAGTGCACCAAATGAATATAAATGTATCGTGCATGCACGACGGAACATAATGATACCATAGAATTCAATACGATACCAATATTATACAACACACCACTGAAAATGTAAGCGAGCTAAAGTTTCACTTTTTTCCCGACCTAAATGTGAATAGCTCGAAAAAGACTGTAAATTCAGTCTTTTTAGACGGTATTTATACCTTCTCACTCCCACCACCGAGGGAAAATTTTCTTCAAATTTCGAGCGAAACGCGTACGAGTGAAATTCCACACTTTTAGAGCTAATTCCGGGTCCCTGGGGTCTTCCACGAGCTGACTTGTACCATGAATTTCTTTTCGCTCTTTAAAAAGGAGCTGTTTGTTGTGACGCTTGTCTGATAAGAATTATCATTTCACTCGGTCTGCAGATTGAATAATGGAGCATGCGCATATCGCACAGGTTGACGGGTTTCCCACTTTGATTTTGGTGTCGATGTCGCCAGCAACTTCATTTCAGCGCAGCGCGTATTATACGAATGTATGACCATAGTGTATAGGTAGCGATCTACCTACGTACACTTATTGTTATGTACGTAATGCCCCAGTCACCCAGTGCTTTACGATGGATTACGTCCGCCGCGGATAGATACGAATGAGTGGACGCAGGGGAATGCAGCGTGGACGCAGGGGAACGCAGCGTGGACGCAGGCATCCGCAGGGACGTATGTAGACGTAACTGTCCGTAACTCATCCGTAAAGAAACGCAAAATGACGTCGCCAAACCTGCGAATTTTGAAATGTTCAAAATTTCGCAGAGGGACGCCACGGACGCAAACTTACGCAAGTAACCGTAACCAAACGTAACTATCCGTAACTGAACGTAACTACCCGTGGCTTGGACGCAGACCATCCACAAAAAATATTTACCTTCCGTCCGTTTGCGTTCGCTTACGTCCACCGTAAGTATCCGAAATTAACCGCAAGTTAACGTATCACAACAGTTTCGCCCGCTTACGGATATTTATGGACAGCTTTTTCGTTTTCCCTTTTCCACTCGCATGGGAACACAGAGACTCGTGGGAAGGCACACTACTCCTGTTGCCAAGCTGCAGCGCCTTTACCTGAAGGAATGCTACAACACAGTCGGAACGGTGGAGTGGCAGAACTGCATGGTCAAATTATGAAATTCTCCCACAAAAATAATGGTCATTTTAAGTGGCACCCATATATCATGTATACTCATGACATCGGTTGACTCTTGGTACTGAACTTTTTTTCTTGTACTCTTCGAATGTATAATTTTCGAAAAAAGCAATATTTTGGGTAGGGGATGGGGTGATAGCATTTTATTCACTTTTCTGGCTGGGGAAGGTGTGGGACAGGGGCAACTATATAAAATGAGAACGAATTTAGTATTTCTCTATTGTCTTACCCATGCACTTTACCCTCCATCGAATGTGTATTACATTTTTTTAATAATAATAATAATAATAATAAAGAACATTTATATTGCACAACTACTATTGCGCATTATAAATGACATGCATACAAGAAATTCAAACAGAAAATACAATACTTCAAGAGATGACTTGATATTGTACTTGGGTGTGGGAGGGGTGTTTGAAAGTTTTGATGTCTTTTTTTCCTGTAAATTTAATAAGCATTGCTTTATCATAAATATCTCCTTAAAGGGGCATTCCGGACGATTTTCACAATTTCACATCATGTAGTACATAAATCAACAGCTTCATGTATAGGTTTGTAGAATTTATTGTGGTTCTTGAGCAGAGAAACAGTACTTTCAAAAACCTTAAACAAATTACACTGAACAAAGATGATGACATAGGAGCCTCACATATCTCAGAAATGTAGCAGTGTCATTCCATTACAATACCGCATGCTTGCAAGCTCACCTGTGTATAATTTATGCATGCCTCCTTCTTTTGTTCTGCTTCTTTGAACCACGTCTCATGCATTCTGATGGTGAGGCTGCCATGTCATCATCCTTGTTCATTGCAACTTGTTAGAAATTTCGAAAACATTCTTATTTTTCATCCCAATCATTATAAATCCTGAAACGCTGTACTCAGTATAGCTAATTTATGTATGTTCAAATGTGAAAATCATCCGGAGGTCTCCTTTAACATAACCCAGTAAGTCATGAATATCGCTGAACAACGACAGCGTAACCACAGTTTGTCTATTCCATGACTGCAAGTAATATTTTCTTACTCTAATGTTTAGCTTTTCGATCTATATTGTATTTTATTTGTGGTATAGTGATGTTATATGTGACCCTGCACCACAAAATGAGATTTTGAAAATTAAAGATTTGTATTTTTGTTCAACTTGGTCAGTTTATGTTTAATTACAATGTAAATGCACTTCCCAGTATTTTTAATTCAATGTTCCCATGGAACCAGTCTTTTCATGATTATCCCACTAGACAATCTAATGAGTTTCATTTACCCCTCCTGAGAACTTTATTGGCTCAGAATACATTTTTATACACCGGTCATAGATTTGGGAACTCACTGAGCTGTGAAATAAAAAATTCCCCATCTTTGTATTCTTTTAAGCGCAAGTTGAAACTTTTTTTTATTAAATCCTCCCTGATATGTTTTTTTTTCCATAAACAGCTATAGTTTTTGTTAACCTCAGGGTTCATTATCCACCCACCAATCATTCAAACACTGAATTCATTATTATGTAAAGAAGTAGCCATTACAATCCTTGCTCAGCTGCATGCAGCTTCAACTCTATGAAGCACATTCTCTACCATCCTCTGTTCCATTTCCCTTGTTCAGCGTGTAGGTATTCTCTCATTCTCTCTTTTTTTCTTTCTTTCCTTCCATACTTTTCATTCTGGCAAGTTGTGTCATGTTGTTGTGTTTCTTCTGTTTTGTCCCGTCCTGTCCTATATTATATTCGTCACAAGTGTTTGTAAATAAGTAATTATAGGTTTTATGAGTGGTTCACAATCTACAAGATTTGCTTTTTAGTGGACCTCTCTATTCTTTCTTCCTTTTTTTTTCAACTGAAGCATGACTTTGTATTATTTTTTTTTTTGCCAGTATGCGCTCCTATGTTTATTGATACCATTTATCAATTAAGACAAATGTTCTTTGTTTATGTTGTAAAACTTGATCTGTCTTGTGTTATGTTTTTGTTGAAAAAGAAAAAAGAAGAAGAATGAAAATAAATGAATTGAATTGAATTGAATTGAAAAACACACAAAAAGTCGCCACTTATGAAATTTTAGTTGAGAGCATATTCTAAAAGGGCAGACTTTAAGCTTTAAAATGATGTGTTACTCAAATAAAATGGACTCTCCTAACCTATCTAAATAGTGGAAAGAATGCACACACTCAGAAAAAGTGTAAACCGAGAAAAGAGGCTCTGAAGTACAGTGTCTATTCAAGCGCTTAATCTTTATCAAGCCGTGCTGGTTGTGCGATGAATTGGACAAAAAACAGGATGGAAACCACCGGAGTAACAACAATGAGGGGATTATTAGATTAAACTGAAATTAAAAATAATAATAACAATAATAATAATAATAATAATAATAATAATAATGATAATAATGATAATAATAATAATAATAATAATAATTATAATAATAATAATAATAATTATAATAATAATAATAATAATTATAATAATAATAATAATAATAATGATGATAATGATAATGATAATAATAATAAGGCCTTATTTACCCAGGGTAGCCAAGTCGAGATCGGCTCGGTTGACCCATTTCACCTATTTTCAGTCCTCACACAAAATCAGTGTGTGCGACTTTTTGTTCTTTTTGTAATGCACGGTCACATATATTCTTTACATTTATGACGTTTATACATATTTGAGTTGCACAAACAAAATTCAAACTTCAAGTTCAAAATGTCATATATCTTTTATTTTGTAAAGTAAATTAAAGGATTACGATTTTTTCACAACTTGTACGTAATTCAATGTCAGTTTTCCCCAGTGTACAATGTAAGACAGTCCAAAATGTGATAACCTTGCTGTCATAATACACTGACTTAGCAGGAATCGTAAGGGAAAACCAAATTGTCCATAATTATTGATAACAATCTGCAACTATCCGTAACTATCCGAAAATATCCGCAACTCTCCGCAAGTGTTCAGAACTATTATGTGCCAATTCGCATGAATATGGACGCAAGTATTCGCACCTGGTCGTATCTGTCCGTATCGCCCGCATTTTTTGCCCGCATGTTTTGAACAAATTTCTGGTGACGGCAAAGGATCCGCGGGGGTCCGCGGAAAAAATAACTCTTTTCGGACGTAACGCCGGACGCAGAGCATTATGTGACTGGGGCTTAAACAGTTTGAGCAGGAAGCGTTGTTTGCAAGAGTGCAAAAATAAACTCGAGCAAAGATATGAAGTGAGAACTGGAGCCCGTTTCACAAAGAGTTGCGACTGATCTTACGCTCAATCTATTGAGCGTAAATCGTTGAATCGAGCGTAAGTTCAATATTGAGCTTAAGTCCTTTTTCACAAAGACATGCTTGATTTTAAGAAAAAACCAAGCGTAACTTTCAGGAGATTGAGCGTTACTTGCGATCAATCGCAAAGTTGCTTATGAAACGCAATTTAATTGCGATTGAACGTAAGTTGTTGCGATCAATCTTTATGAAACAGGCCACAGATTAAATGTGACATGCATGGCATATGCTTTATTTTTTCAGAATCAACGTTTCACATACACAGATTTCCATATTTTGTAACGATGTTTCTAATTAGAAATCAAACAATTCACAATATTATCCAACAAGGCTTCGAATGAATTCCATGTGCTCTTTTTGAGAACTTTGCTGGCTCAGAACACCCTCATTTACTATGGGCCAAGGTATTGGAACTCCCTTCCTAACAATATGATAACAGCTTAAACTTTGAATTCTTTTAAGAATACGTTAATGTTCTTTTTGTTGAAATCTTACAATAATACAATAAACAACTAAATTGGGTTCATTTCATCCTCTTAATCAGGTCATCATTTCTTTTGTGCAGTTTTCGTTGAGACCTAATTTCAGGTTTCTAACATTTTTAGTGAGATAAAGAGAAACATCTTATATGAACTATGAAAGAGCATGTAATTCTATGAGGATTTCAATGTCATTTGATGAAAATTTGTTATAAAATGGCTGAGATATCGAAAAAAGAGCGATTCTAATAAAGTGTGGGACCCACACTTTAGTACGATCGCTTTGTTTTACTTTGTTTTTGGATGTTTCAGTCATTTCAAACCCGCTTTTCATCAAATAAACTTTGAATTCCTCTTAAAACAGGTAAAATGGTATGCTCTGTACAATATCATAACTGTTTTCTTGGCATCTCGCAAAAAGTTAAAGCCCAATTCTCATATCCACCAATACTATACCATCCCTTAAACATTACAAAGATTACATATAAATCATTCTTTTTTTTAGTAAAAAAATAGTCTGTCAAAGATAATTCCTCCTCAGATACCCCTGTTATCTTATCGTATACTGGTGTATATTATTGTGTCTATTCTCTAATTCTTCTATGTCCGCTCTTCTGTATCATTTCCTGTATGTGCATTCAATTCTTTGCAGTATAGTCAATCCAGGTTGCATGTTATCATTACTCTAACAAAGGAGGTTCAAGAGAAAGAGTTACAACAGCGTTATTTCCTTTGATCCCATCTTTGATGCCGCCACTAAGAAATTATATATTTAAGTAGGTGCTTGCATCATGACTCATCACTCTCAATGGAAGGTATGTCTTTATGACGATAATTACTTTTCGCCATCCCTTCATATAAAACATGAGCGGTACATACAGGTACAGACACGGCTAGATGCGAATAGAAACTGCGCAAAAAAAAAATAATTAAATAAAAATCAAAATCAAAATAGCTGTCATTTCTTTTGAAACATGAGCGGTACGTAAAGGTACAGACAAAGGGATGTGCAAATGATTCCTCAAAAAATGATGAACTAAGACATGTAAGAATTTAAATTATCCGACTTTACATCAATTAAGTATACAAATTGAGAAAAAAACTATACTTGAAGATTAAATCATATCAGTTTCATTTGTCGGAAGTGATCGGAAAGATGATGAAATCGACTTTCCAGTATAGGTGCAATTCAAATATTTTCACAACGTATGCACTGGTATGGCTCAGATTTATACTTTTTGACATAATCCTGGACAGAAGTAACTTTCTTTATCGTATGCCTTAACTTTATAGCTGAAATTTAATTTCCTTTAATACAAAAACAAACGAATTACAGCCGACATTATGTCAGCGTTCCAAATGAATCATCTCTTTGCTCGGAAAGACGGCGGCATCGAACCCCGATCATCAAAGTCACAAATGCACCTGTGGAGTTCTTTTGTACGTCAAAAGAAAACTGACAGCTGTTTGAATGTTTACAGGCAGTTGGAACTCAATTTCTCGAACCTCCTTGCTCCAACATTACGAAATCCAGTTTGCTTGTGGCCACGAAGACACGTGTTGTAGTTTCTTCCCCCCTTTTTTTCCTTCCTAATTTGATCTTATGTCAGTTGACATTTGTTCCTTTTGATTTTGTTTTACATCTGTTTGTAGTTCGTTTTCTTACATTTTCCGAAGGTCCCATATCGGTGTAGCTTTGCTTTATAGTAGGACCCTCCATTTCCATTCCCATCCTTACGCATGCATATGTATATAGTTAAACAATACAGTTTTGCCTTCTTCATTTTGTTAATCATTGTCACATGTATTTTGTCAATTAACATTTTTGCAATTATTACAAATATATTCTGCTTTATAGACACTGCATATGATTTTCTCTGTTTATTTGATGGAAAAGAAAATACATCTGAACTTGACAACTTTGAACTTCGTTTAAACGCATTGCTTTGCGGGGAATTCAAACTTGTAGGATCGCTGCACAGTGTACTGGCCAGAAGAGATGAGTAGCAGTGTCCAGTTTGGAAAGATTGTTGTGACTCTCAGGACAATTATGGAGAGATCTGATTCCGTTCACAGGGTCATGGATGTACAGCAGGTGCGTTATAACATAACGGCAGGCTTGCCAGGGCAGGTACTAGTGTGATGGCAAACATTTTTTTTTTTTTTTTTTGGTGAGAATCTACATATTTAACATGTGGCCACAAAAAAAAAAAAAAACACCGCAAATTCAACACATTTGGAGACTTTACTGGCGATATTACTACCATCAATTGAAGAAGCTATTATGTGCACAGAATACAGTGTAGTGCCCAAAACAGAAAAGTTGGCATCTATATTCTTTTTACCAGAATTAAGTCGTGTGAATTGCAGTGAAACATGCCACTTTTACAGTGATCGTAAGACTGATCGTTGAGAAATGAGGTTGCAAGAAAAACCAGTAAAACTCAGATCTTCATTCAGAACTTGTGTTCCGCTTGGTCCTTCCATTTATGACGTCATCCAGTAGGCTTACGGTTCCCGCCACGTTGTAGCGGATTGCGGTCATGAGTTCGCCTTGTGGACTCCTAAGCCGTATACTAGCATGCCCTGGTACTCCTATACCCCTTTCAGTAACTCCCCTGGCTAGCGCCAGGCCCGAGCGTAAAAGTCGTAAAATTTTGAGTTTATGAATGGGTCGGGCCAAAGTGGCCCGCGCCAGGAGCGGGCTATTTTGGCGCTGCTGCAGCTAGCACCAGGCGCGGGCCAGGCACGGGCCTGGCGCTGATCGAAGAGTTTATGAACGATAGCAGCGCCAGGCGCGGGCCAAAATTCCTTTCACGGTCAAAGGTCACAGCTTACGCTTCTCAGCTCCTAAGCACTCGGCATGCACATCAAATATCGCGCAAAAATGCACTTCCGCTCTGTCCATGACGTGTTCAGTTACCATGGCAGCTATCCCTTACGTGGCCGAGTTCGTGAATGGGTCATCGTAAAAGTAGCGCGGCTCTCCTGTAGTTACTAAACGCAATTTTTACTGCTTGGCACGGGCCAAATTAGCTCAGGCCAGGAGCTGGCCAGAAATGCATGAGTTACTGAAAGGGGTACTAGACACCTTACATGACGTGGGTGAAACTTATAGTCCATGGACCAGGCCAGATATTGGTACCACCTGAGGTGGCAAAACCTTTTTCGTGTCATTTTTTTTTTGTCGGGCATAGATATGCTTATCAAGCTATGATAGCATTTCCAAATGATTAGCTTAGTCATAATAAATGAATTTTTAACCAATTTGGTCTCGTTTTTATATCCCTATACTTCTGAATCGAGACTAACCGCTATACAAAGAAGAGCACTGTTTTCTGTATGTTCACAGGTGTTCTGTTGTAAACGGCGTGCGCTTAGTCTTTATTCAAGGCAGCGAGGGGAATATTTAAAGGTTATGATGTCCACAGCGCTTAGTCTTTATTCAAGACGGCGAAGGGAATATCCAAATCTTATGATACACTGTATATCCCTTTATTTAAAAAAAAAAAAAACCAACAACAACAACAAAGCAAATCCTCGTGAATTTTACTGTATTTCAAATTATTATTTATCATTTTTCGGTGAAAACGCTATGGTGAAAGCGCTAATACCACGCTAATGTTGCTTTATTTTCATCCAACAATGAAAGATAATGCAAGAACAATGTACCGGTACACTACAATACATTATAACAAATACTCTTGTAAATGAACAGAGTGGTTTTTGTTTAAAACTGATGTATTTGTTGAGAGGGTAGTATAAAAACCGCATAGCTAATCCATTTTATTAGGAACTTTAGATATTATGATAACGGTACATTGTTCTAGATAAAGACTAAGCGCACCGCATGACAGCTGTGGACATCTTAACCCTTTGGATATTCCCTTCGCTGCCTTGAATAAAGACTAATTGCACCGCGTTTACAACAGAACACATGTGGACATACAAATGACAGCGCTCTTCTTTGTATAGCGGTTAGTTTCGATTCAGAAGTATAGGGATATAAAAACGAGACCAAATTGGTTAAAAATTCATTTATTATGACTAAGCTAATCATTTGGAAATGCTATCATAGCTTGATAAGCATATCTATGCCCGACAAACAAAACGACACCAAAAAGGTTTTGCCACCTCAGGTGGTACCAATAACGTATTTTGGCCCATGGACTATTAAGATGACATTGGCTTTTGTCATCGTTCAGCCAGTGGTACTTGTATAAATAGCTTCATATCTAATCCCCCCCCCCAAAAAAAAAAAAAAAATAATAATTGGTAGAACAATATGACGCCAGAAAAAAAAATACCTATAAGAGAAACTTGAAACTTGTGATACATGTATAAGCAAGAGGGTAACTGCTTTCTTGGCAAACATGTGTAAATCAACAGACCTGCATGCTGATAACAATGATTGTTTAAAAGCATGCATTTCCTTCTGTGAAGACTCGACACAATTTTCTCGATCAGAGCGATACAATTAGCGCGCTAATTTGTGTTCACATGATCAAATAGCGCGCTGTTTCGTGATTGGCTTAATTTCCAGGTCAGAAAATAGCGCGCTATTTCGAAACATCGGGCTGATGTGAAAACGCCTAAATTGTTGTAGTCTTTACACAGGAAAGCGTAGGAAATGCTTTGAATTATGCGCGTAATTATAGTAATTCTGATTATAATACACCGTGAACTTCGATTGTGTACATGCTACTTGAAATTTTTTACCAGCTGTGATCTGCTTCTCTTGAAATAACCAAACTTTTGATTGTCATGCCACCCATAGGTAGACCGGAATGAAGCCTTTCAGGTTCACCAGTTTCACTTTCTTGCTTGGGAAAATCTGAAATCCCCCGAGCACCCCACCACTCTCCTAAGTTTCATCCGTGCTGTCAAGAAAGTTCACCAGAAATACAAGGGAGGCCAAGGGGGATCAGCACCGATCCTTGTGCACTGCAGGTTAGTGAGACAATCGTCCAAAACGACTTCTGACGATAACAAGAAAAATTGCATTCATTGCATCTTTTTTTTTTCCAACTTTATTTTCCCAATTCACATGCTGCTTCATATACCAAATACATGCAAAATAATGAATAGTACATTATGGAAAAAACATACATGTATAACATAGAAAACTATGGTATAAGAGCTTGCCATTTGCTCACATGAAAATCTAGACGATTCTTTTTCATAGCTATGATGCGTTCTGTATTTTCCAAATGCTTCATAGAAAACAGAAACGGATTTAGAGTTGGAATGATATTTTTGATTTTGCAAGAAAATATAAAATATTTTGCATAATAGATAATTGTATTCACGAAATGTCCCCTTTCAACATGCAAAGTTCCAAAACAGATTTCTTCATCTGTGAACATAACATTGCGGACATTTTTAGCTTTGAGCCAAAAAAATACTTCATACCAGAAGGATGACACATGGGTACATTTCAGAAATAAATGTAATAATGTCTGTGGATGAGAGTCACAAAAATTACAAAGTGCAGAATCACTGATACCTATTTTACATAGATAATATTGAGTAGCGATTTTTCTATGTACGAACTTAAATTGAAAATTACGAATTCTGTTCTCTATCGATGATCTATAGATCAAAGAAAATCGAGACTTCCATAACAAAGAATCTTGTAAGTTCAACAGTAAATCAGTTTCCCATTTTACTTGGTGGTCTGTCTCTGAAAGTGTGGTTTTATGATTCTTTACAAAGTATGGGTAACAAAAATTTGAAACTCTTTTGGATTTAAGAAAATTGTTCAGTAGATGATCACAAGGATTCGAAAGTAATACAACACTTTGACAATCCATATTTTGTTTTATGGTGAATTTCCATTCTTGAGGAATTGCATATACTATTGAAAAATAAATCAAGAATGACCCTGGATTAAATTTCTGTAATATTTGGTCATAATTCATGAAGGAACCATCAGGGTTGATAATATTTCCTATGTAAATCATGTTTGATTCAAACAAATTTCTAGAATATATAGGCTGACCATCAACTAAAATATGGGAATTAAACCATAATGGCTGTGAAACAATTTCCTTGAATTTAACTGGATTGTAGTACTTGTAATGACACCATGCAAAGAGAACATTGTACCAAAAAATATCAATATTATCATTTAGAATAAGGTGCCGAGGTGAAAGATTCCATTTAAAGAACATATCACCGCCCATAGTTTTTACATACATTCTAAGAAAAACTTTGTGTTTACTCTCATTTTCTTTATCAAGGTACCTCTTTACCCAAGTTATTTTCATACCAGAGGTAAAAGATTGCAGATGCGGCATTTTCAGACCACCTTCATCATAATCATTATACAACAAAGAACGTTTTATCTTGTCGTTCTTATAACTCCATAAAAACCCAAAGAATAATTTTTGAACCTCATCAAAGAAAGATGGAGGAGGATTTGGCAATATACTTAAAGGATAAATCAATTTTGGAATTATCAAAGATTTTATAATAACAATTTTTCCATACAGTGTCAAAGATCTACAATTCCACAAATTCAAAAGTGCTCTTATTTCTGCAATTTTAGGTTTGAAATTCAAATCATAATCGTTGGTACAATCAGAGAGGGGAATCTTTATTCCTAGATACATAAACAAATCTGTTGGCCAAATAAATGGAATGTCTCGACACAATGTTTCTGAAAAACCTCCAAGTCTGACTACATTGCATTTCTCAATGTTTATTTTTAGGCCTGACATTTCCCTGAAACTATCCAACACTCCAAGACATTTTCTTAGATTCAATTCATTCGGCTTCAAAAACATAATTGTGTCGTCTGCATATTGACATATTTTCACATCTATATCGTATATTCTTAATCCCTTGATTTCCTCTTTTTGTCGCATTAAGCAGCCAAGTAACTCAACTGCAATTATAAAAAGATATGGAGATAAAGGACAACCTTGTCTCACTCCACGTTGTATATCAAAAGATTTCGAAGAAAACCCATTATTTATTACGCAACCCTCAATTTTGCAGTACAGCAATTTGACCCACTGAATAAAACACTGATCAAAACCAAAGGTATAAAGAGCATAATATAAGAAATCCCAATCTAACATATCAAAGGCTTTTTCAAAATCAATGCTTAAAGCAATACCTTCCATGTTATGCATTTCACAATAAAGTTTTATATCAATGAACAATCGTATAATTTCTCCTATGTATCTACCTTTCAGGAAACCATATTGATCCCTACTTATTATATAAGGTAAAACCTTTTTAAGTCTTTGGGAGAGAATTTTTGCCAAAATCTTGTAGTCACTATTAAGAAGTGATATTGGACGCCAGTTCTTTAAAAATAACAGGTCTTTACCTTTTTTTGGAATCAAAGTTATAATGCTTCTTCGCATTGAATGTGGAAGAGATTTTTCTTCAAAACATTTATTATACATAGAACATAACAAATCTCTAATCTGAAACCAAAATATTTTGTAAAACTCGATGGGTAAACCATCAGATCCCGGTGTTTTATCGTTTGCAAATGACATTATAGTTTCATAACATTCTTTCTCTGAAATCTTTCCCCCAATGAATCGTTCTTCATTCTGATGCAGTGTAGGTAACACCAAATTTTTAATTGGATCAACATCTAACTTTTTCAGATTGTCTTTGGTATATAACCGGAGATAAAATAACCTTTCTTCTTCAAGAATATCAGTTGCATCGGTTAAAATGCCATTGTTTGTAGATAATCGAGAAATACACTTCTGTTGAAAATTTCTCTTTTCCAAATTAAAGAAATACTTAGTATTACGTTCACCTTCAGCAATCCATTTGGCTTTGGTGCGGACAATTATACCACGCACGACTTCTTCCTGTAATTCTTCATATTCCCTTTCTTTCCTTTTCAGATCATTCAATAACACATTGTTATCATTCAAATTATCTGTATTACGCAATTTATTAATTTCTGATTCTAATTTACTCAATCTTTTCTGACGGACACTTTTATTTTCTTTTGAAATTTGAATACACTTTTGTCTTACTTTGTATTTCAAATATTCCCAAGTCTTTATTGGGTTCGAATCTTTGTTTTCAATCAAAACTAAATCTACTACACTTTGTATCTTTTCCACATTTTTTGCCGAAGCTAAGATAGATGTGTTGAGTTTCCAAAATCCCGGCCCCCGCTTTGCAACGGACTTCATTAACATCAAAGAAATCAAAGAATGGTCCGTTTTATATCCAAAGCGGATATCACATTTTTCAACTGAAGTGGTTAAGCTTTGGGATATCAAAAAATAATCAATACGACTTCAGTATCTTACTGTCATGAGACATCCAAGTGTATTTCAATTTTGATAAATTAAAGGATCTCCATATATCAATCAAATCAAGATCTAACATTATATCAGTTATGGCCTTGAAGCATCGTGGATGATTTTGGATCAAATTCGGAAATTTATCTAACTTAGCATCTAAAATTGTATTAAAATCACCACCGATTACATATGGTTCTTCCCCGTGCATTGCAAGTAGCTTATGCAGATCAGCAAAAAAACTATCGTTGTCATTATTGGGGCCGTAAATATTACCGAGTGTTAACAAATTTGCATTTAATTTCAGGATGACCAACAATATTCTACCATTGTCATCTCTAACAGTGTTTACTATTTCAAAAGTTGCAGAAGGTTTCAGAAGCATACATACTCCTGCACTGTCAGATCGACCATGGTTGAATATGATTTTATATCCCCATTCTTGACACCATTTTTTTTCTGAATCTGGTGAAGAATGCGTTTCTTGTAAGAAAATCACATGATAATCTGAATTTCTTATCCAATTAAAAACGCATCGTCTTTTAAAGGGGTTTCCAAGTCCCCTCACATTCAAATTCAAATTCATTGCATCTTGCACATATCTCCGATTGCAGGTTTCAAGACCAGATTTTCCGTGGGGGCGGGGGGGGGGGGGGGGAGAACAATGTATGGGAGAAAAGTACGAGGAAGTGCGTTTAGCGCACAGAGCATGTGAGAGTTTGGGAGAGGGGATGTATTCCCACTCCCATGCACAGATAGCTTTAATATTGTATTTTCAGAATTTTTGTGCAACGATCTGGTATGCACATTCGGTGAAATGTTTGAAATATTCTTTTGCCCCAAAAGTTGGACGGTACATTCGTGTTCTATTTCAATTGTAAAAACAAATAATCAAGCATAATTCTGATATTGTTTCATGATGTATCTTTCTTTAATGATATCATTTTAAAATCTTTAATACATTTAGCGACACAGCATGGAGAGGAAGGCCGTGGGATGGGAACACGAGAGAGGTTTATCCATTTTTAGAATCGAAATTCAGCAATGTGGGGCATGCTTACAAGGGTGAAATATCATAAAACATTTCAGTCGAAATAGTAAGACGACGTGGTGGTTATTTCAGTTCCAAAGAATGTTAAAAGATGTCAAGCGGTCCCTACACGCCAACGGGATTAAGCCCTGAAACCCCTGCCCAGTCACGTTCTCGTATTGTACAATTTGACTGAAATGAAATCTAAAGGCGGTGTCACACCTGTCCGGGCAAGCTACGCGGGCTTGTGGCGAGGAGGTAGTTTAAAGCACGTAGAAGATTTTCCGCGGGCGGACAAGAACGTTTGCAATTTTCGCACTTTTTTCTTACTTACTAGACGCGTGCTACTTATCTTCTACTTGCGTGCGTTCCGTGTGACTCGCGGGAGAGCTTTGAAACCGATCCATTTTCTGTTACGAGCGACTTACGGGGATTGCGAAGTACCTGCTTTGGAGTTGCCTGTGAGGTGCTACCGGTAAGGGTTTCCTACTTGTGTTCTGCGCGTACCTCTACGGGCAACTCCCGTGACTCTTCAGGAACAAGTTTTGAGCATGCTCAAGGCCTTGTCATACCGTATCTGGGGAAGTTTTGCGGCTTGACTTGCGGGGAAACAAATTTGCTACCCGGAGCTCTCCGCAGTTGGCCCGAACTTGACAGTACCTAGCACTTATCTCGTCCTTAGTTGCCCGAAGGTGCGCACGCTAGTCCGATTTTCCCGCAGCAAAGTTTTGAGCATGACCAAAACTATTTCCGGATGAGTCGCGAGGATTGCCCGAAGAGTTCCACGCAGAAAACCCGTAGGAGGGCCGTAGCCGCCGCAATTCACAGGCATTTGACCCACTTGAAGTAGGTAAGTTGCCCGCTGATCTATGCCTATGTGAAGGGAGTGCGTGCCATTTGTGGGCTCATTCTCTTCTTTGTCCTCTGTCCTCTGTGGCGTCGAGGACTACCTGGTCCCTTTCGGACAGGACTTCATCCGCCGAATGGACTTCAGCAGCAATTTGATGCATTTGCTGTGAATCTTCCGGGCTTTGTGGCTGTCCATCCACTGGACGTTCTCTGCCCTTGTGCACTTTCCGTCTACGGGGCCAAGTCTTCACTTCTTGAAAGCTAGTTGACAAATGATTGTTTGCCCATCCACTCGAACCAGCCTATTGTTCAGGCTAGCACTCACCTCTCAGGCGACTAGTATATACGCAGATAACACGCAGTTGTGGCGCAGGTTCTTCGCAGAGCCCGTATGTCGCCCGTAAGTGACATAAAAGAAGCTATCACGAAGCTATCAGGTGACACCCACGCGCCTAACATGCAGTTCAACGGAATACACGCAAGAAGGACTTAGGTATCACGCGTTTATCATGTAATACCCACGCCAAACTCGCCCTAAACCTTGTCCGGCCGCAGAAATTATTCTGCGTGCTGAAAAATCCCCATACGCAATAAGCCCGCTTAGCTGGTGTGACAGGGCCTTTTTTGGCAGCGGGTAAATAGAGCCAGCGTGCGCACCTCCGGGTAACTACTTTTGAGATACATGCTAGGTACTGTCATGTGCGGGTCATCTGCGGGGACCTCCGGATAGCAAAAATGTTCTTCGGAAGTCGCACGCAAGGCTGGTGTGACACGGCCTTAAATGATCCATACTATGAAATAAAAAAGTCAGGGTTATGCTCATTATGAAAAGAGCTAATGAATTATGATAATTTAGAGTGCTAGAGTCACATGAGACGAGAGAATACATTCCAAAAAGGCTAATTTCCCCCATGCACGAATTCATTCAAGCCAACAAAGTACAAAAGATTTCATGCAGCTTCAAATACCCGAATCAAGTTTCAGAGTCAACAATATCGGATAAGATGAGAGAGGAAAACCAGTCCCTTTCAATTGAATCACATGATTTAATATAGGTTTTCCCATTCATTTTCAAACTTTTTTCATTAAATTTCTCAATTTTTTACTTAAATTTCGTCGCGGGATGTCCGGAATAGGCCAATCTTACTTTCAAATTCGTCGTTCGTCGTTCATTTTCAATTTAGTCATTTGGCATACATTTTCGGCATTAACAGTTCAAATTTGTCAGTGTCACTCGCAGCACTCAAAACAGCAGGATCGATTTCGTCTTTCGACAATCATTTTCGTTAAATTTCCTTCATATTCGTCTCATATCTCTATCCGGTGTGATTTCCCAGACATTCATGTGTTTTTTAGCCAACCGTTCACATTTTACGTTCAGGAGTTGATATACACACAAGTGCCCCCCCCACACACACACACATACAGAACCACACATACAGACACATACACAAGCAATCCGAGTATACACTGATACAAACAGACGTATCGTCTCGCATACAAAAAAAAAACAAAAAAAAACCTGACAAACGATTTCTAGGCAAACATGATTAAAGACAAAATTTTAAGTGTAGAATTGTAGCCTGTTTAATGTCAAAGAATGGATAACCTAATTATGTTTGCTGCTTCTCTGGCGATTTTGGTTGACAGTCATGTTTTTCGTGTGTATTGTCTAAGCAAATGGTTAGGGAATAATCTGTGACCATACAATTTACGAGAGAAAGTAAACATATGTCTTCTTGAAGTTGGTTCACTCTCAAAATAAAGAATCGACAGCATCTGACTAACTTGAATGA
This sequence comes from Diadema setosum, assembly GCA_033980235.1. Taxonomy (NCBI): domain Eukaryota; kingdom Metazoa; phylum Echinodermata; class Echinoidea; order Diadematoida; family Diadematidae; genus Diadema; species Diadema setosum. The sequence continues at coordinate 9,560,974 of CM067072.1, read as the reverse complement.
AAAATTCATGAAATTGTGTGAACAAAGACGAATTTGATCTTCACATTCTGCGGTCCGTCAGCGGGAGAGATGAATTTGAATGACAACTGACGATTTTGAATGCTATGTTTGACGAAAAACGAATTACAATGACAATTGACGAAATTGAAGTTGGGATTTGCCTTCCACGTGCTTCTCGGGACGAAATTGAATAATAAATCTTTGAAATTGAATGACAAAAGTGCGAAAATGGATGGGAAAACCAATAGCATGTTTTAAGGTGCCGTCCTGTCTTCCCGTAAATGTCACGTAGCAAATTTCTAACCGACATCCATGATCAAGCGCCACATATACAGCTTCTACACTTTCTCCTTGCTCCAGCACATGGACAAGTCTGAATGTGACCAATCAGCAGGCCCGGCTAAAACAAAGCAGTGTGGGTGTGCAATAAATGTCTGTTCATATGCTAGAAAATGTTTAAAGAATGTATGATCTATATAGATAAATCCACTAGCGTAACAGTTGGTGTAGGCTTACGTTCAACGTTTTTATCTGCTGTGCAGCCAGTCATTTCCAAGAAATTTCCAAGAATGAAAATCATTGCAGATATGAGTGAAAATGGACACGTAATACTGGTAACTGGCCCTGGCTACATGACGTGCAATATTCCAAACAATTGCGATCCGTGTGGTACCTTTAAAAAAGTGTGATCGTCTTGTGACCATTCATCTTTCGCATTGCATATCCTCAGCTAGTTTGTGAACAAATAGAGCTCAATCACTTCATTAAATCCGTGTGAAACGGAAGCTTCCTATCTTTGAAGATGGTATTGTAATCATTACATTTGATTTTTTTTTTGATTGCTTGCAATGTCCATTGTGTAGTGCTGGAGTTGGTAGGACAGGGACATTCATCACCCTGTACTGCATGCTGGACCAGCTCCAAGAGGAAGGAAGAGTCAACATATTTGATTTCATCAAACAGATGAGGGAGGACCGACCAAATATGGTTCAAACTGTTGTGAGTATTCTAGGCGCTCTCCACATATCTTTAACATACAATTTCCCGAAATTTCATTAATAACTGCTTTTACAGAGTATATGAACTTTCATGGTTCAAAGGAAATTGTTTAAACCAAACTAAGTGATTATGGCGAATGGCAGTCATTTATTGCCATTTATCTGCCAGGCACTTACGTTACCTTATTTTACTTGTTAAGCTTACCCATTAGCATTCAGTATTTCATCTAACTTGACCTGTAAAGTTGTAGATTTGTAATAGCAAGCCCACATCACAGCTGAAGCGATGCCTTTCAGTCCTGAAGACAGCCGCTGTGACACAAAAGGAACTACGAGGGGTAGGTCATCTGTTTCTTGACATCGCGATAGTTTGTATAGACATCTGTTCCAATTAGCGAAAAGGTACTCCAGGGTGTGTGTTATCCTGTTGGTCAACAATAGAACGAAGCACAATAAGGATTTAATACAAGTGTACAAAGTAAACATAAAGTGCCTATTATAGGTGCAGTATGCATGTCTGTGCAGTTTATCTTTTTTTTTGTTGTTGTTTTGAAGATGCGTAAAATTAGTGATAAACAGATAAATAAAGGGAAAAAAGTACAGGAATTCTTCTAGGCACATTGTTAGGAGTGAACATTTTGACTCTATTCTAATCTCATGTCACCTGCTGCAGGACCAGTACATATTCCTCCACACCGCCCTTGTCGAAGCCTACCTGAGTGGGAACACAGAGATCCCCGTTAGAGAGTATCGTGACCATTTGATGTGGCTCCATCAATGGGATGCACAGACAAACAAACTCAACATTGAACTGGAGTATGAGGTATTACATTTACAATTTGCATCCATTATCATGAAAAAAGAAAAGATGAGGAGGAATCCTAGTTATTCTTCTGTAGTTGCTATTATTGCCCAGAGGGACACAATTCTATATTCTTAAAACAAATCAACTTTCTGAGCCTGTTTTTTTTTTTCCAAAAAGCTAAAAATGTTAGCATTCATAATGCTACAATATGCGTCACTGTGTTTATAAAATGTAATTGATTTCTCGTAAAATAACGCAAATATAATAACATGATGGAAATATCTTGAATTAAAGGTTGCAGCAAATGCATTATTTAACGGCGAAGAGCAGGTAGTATAACACGGTGAAGTGGTCCGCTCCAAGTTCATGCAACTAGACCCCAATGGAAGATCAGCTAGTGCAGCGGACTAAAAGTTAACCAGTGATCTTGTAAGACGGAAAATGAAAGCAAACTGACGTTTTTAATAAACAGATAGCCATTTGATGATATACTAAAAAAAAAAAAAAACGTTCACATACTTAACTTTTACCATGCTCTGCTGCTATACATGTATAATGTACAGTGATGTATGAATTTTAGATAGAGAAGCATTTTATCCTTCTCTCTTCTTTTCTAATGTTTACCATTTTTTTTTGACTGCCTTGTCTAAAAAACTAATCATTATCACAGGGGCATATCCTGGAATTCCTTGAAGGGGGCGGGGGAACCCCTTTTGCGAAGTTAAAGGCGCCCCCTCCATTTACTTCTTTTACTTCTTTTGTTTAGCAAAAAAGGGGACGCCACTGTTATCATGTTGCATAATTGTGATCTTTTGCCATCCCTAATGTCCAGAGGTTGATCAAACTCATCCAAAAGTCCAGCAATCACGATCAAAAGAATTTGAAGTCTCCGATTGAAGACTGCAAAAGCGATGTGCTGTCGGGAGCTGTTTGTTATTCCCAAGGTTCGTTATTCTGAAGGTTCATTATTCCGAGGCGTCAATCAAATTCATGAACCGTTCAAGGAAATAAAATGATTATATATACAGGAAATATGGTAATTTCATGAAGTAAATTGTAGGTGATACAAAACTTGAAGACATAAATTGTGAACTTTTTACAAAGGATATATATCAATTTTCTTTTCTCCCTCTTCATCTCTACCTCTCTCTCTCTCTTTCCCTTCTCTTCATTGCATATATGACGTGTGCACACGCATGTTTCTGTATACGTGCGTGCATGGAATATGTGTGCTAAAAACTTCTTTAGAGGGATCTTCCCCCACACGTATTTACTCTCTGTGGGTTCCCCCATGACATCACTTTTTTTTTTTTACATTTTCCAATATGATATTCTAGTCTAATCTTAATGCATTAGTAATTCAGAATATTATCCATGTTCATCCTTGTATACACAGAATTTTTTTTTTGTTATTGCTCATTGATCTGTATGTATTTTACAAGTAATGTACATTGTGTGGAAAATTGATTAATGAAATAAAATGAAATGAGACAAAATATGAACATCTTCATTAGATACACATGTCCTGGAAAGTTGCAAGCTAGCACGGCTTGACTTCTCACCCATCTTTAATAATGTCCAGTGACATACAAAATTTATCTGATCTAAAATCCGCAGTGGAGAGGAACAGTCTTGAGACAAAGGAGTATGCTGAAATAGAAGACTGCATCAAAGCAACATTCCTTGATGTAAGTATTCACATCATCAGGTTAAATGGTTATTTCTAGAACAGAAAACCTCTTCATGTGAACTGTTTCATGTAAACTCACGGGCTTCTCACTCACTCTGGGAATCTATACAAGCAATATAACCGGATGATTTTCAGATTTTTATACATTTGAACAACTATAAATTAGTTCTACTGAGGACAGAGTTTCAGAATTTGTGATAATTGGGGTGAAGAATAAGAATATTTTCAAAATTTAGAACCAATTGCAATGAACAAGGAAGATGACATGGCAGAGTCACCATAAGAATGCATGAGTTCGGGCTCAAGGAAGCAAAACAAAAGAAGAAGGCATGCATAGATTATACACAGGTGAACTTGCAATCAAGCGGTACTGTAATGAAATTACACTGCCACATTTCTGAAATATGTGAACCTCCTATGTCATCATCCTTGTTCAGTGTAATTTGTTTAAGGTTTTCAAAGTATTGTTTTTCTGCTCAAAAATCACAATAAATTCCATAAATCTATACATGGAGTTGTCGATTTATTTACTAGGCCTACATGATGTTAAATCATGAAAATCGTCTGGAATGTCCTTTTAATTGTCTTAAATTCTGTATTTAATAATTCACCCACGCATTTTGTATTTGTTATGTTTGTGCTGTATTTGTTTAAACGTGGGATATGGAACAATAAAACAAACAAAAAATCTTCTCTCTGTCTTCTTGAAACGCTTTTAATACGCCATATATTAACTGCGATATCTGATTTTTTTTTTGTTCCATGAATTATTTGAAAGGGAGCATACCTATAAAGATGACTCAGAAAATATTTGATTACCAGTTCACGCCAACATATTTTATTCTAGCATAATGAAAAAAAAAGTACTCGACTTGCCTTTTTCGTAAGTAAGAATTAGAAATACCTTACCCTTAACATTATGTCAGTATCAAGAGGAAGAAATGCGTACCAACACTGGTACCTTTCATACACGGTGAAATTTTGTGGATTTTTTTTTCTGCATTCTTTTTCTTTTCATTGTTTCCATGCGTCACTTCAGTTATTATTGTAGACTATTCAACCTAAGATGGCGGCACTAAAAAATTATTTTTCAGGGATATTGCCTCATTTACTAAATTCATCTTCATATTTTACTTTCAGTTACCACTGAATTGCTAGGAGAGCATCAGGGTTCAGATTGATAATGTTTATATTCCAAAGATACATATGGCAGCCTGTTAGATATTCAAATGAATTGTAATTACTTAAAGATCTATGAGAAGGCCAAATATGAAGTGAATCAATCAAGGTATACAATCACATTGTTGTTATACTTTTCCTATAATGTAGCTGATATAGTGTGTGCTTTACTCTTTGTGAAGAGTTAGCAGTTTGGCATCTGTAATAGATTGTGTTTCTCTTGTATGTAGTTTATTTCCATGTTTCATGTCCTGGTATGCAGTTGTTACCCTTCTCTCTTCCAGCTGTAGATTACATTGTAATGCTTAATTTTTGTACTATGATTTCTTCATACAGTGAGAACTATTTTTTTTAAATTTGTAACAAAAGATATATTATTTTTTCCATTGTTTTTGTGTTTGGAATTTCCAGTTAGGTTCCTTCATAATGATACGATACAATGATTGTTGATAATCCTTGTGGTTTGATGTGAAAATGTCAGTCGTAAAGATATCAGAGGTAAACGGCAGAGGTATGAATATCAGAGGTGAAAACAGCAGCGGTAATAATGTCAAGGGTAAACAAAAAATTGAGGCAAAAATGCATATTCATCATTGCATGATTCATTATACCTTCAATATACGTCACAGTATAGTACATTGTTACAATCACTCCGTTCTTATCTTTATTTTTATTTTCCAAACATATTATACGAATATTGCAAATGTTAAATATTAGTGTGTTTAGTATCACATAGAAACACATATTGTTTTATTAAAGGCTGGTAAATAAAAATGCAGGAGCTGCGTAGAAATGAGAATTTGTGATAATGCAGAGAACAAAATAGAAATACAATACAAAAATAAAAACAATCATAGAATTTGTGATGAGACACCGGATTGACTTTAGAAAGATTGTAATAGTAAAAATTCGTTGATTAAACAGTTAAATGTTTCCATTCTATGAAAATCTTTTATTTCAAATCCATTACCTATACTTGAGTTTTGATGAAGATTCTTTACCTATGTTTATCTATAGAATTGTTAATCAATGTTCAAGTATGGCGCATATCATTTCAAGAAAAGTCAAGTTTTTTAAACTATCATGATTCTTTATCTCTGAACGTAATATCTAAGCTATGGTAGGTATTTCATAGGCTGTATACTTTTTGTGTGGTTGTTCTACTTGTTTATCCTTAAAAACATAACAATAAAATATAGTTATTGTTTTTGCGATTAACTGAACGCAATGACTTCGAAACCCACGGGAGATTTGCATTTCGCTTGCAATTATGCGGGTTTACTCTGCCTAATGAAAAATAAATATCTGACAAATTTACAATTGTACTGTGACGAATATCAGTATATGCTTGAGACCCAACAATTCTCATCACGAACTCTTAAAACTGTACCTTGTTTGGGGGTGTGAACTTACGCTTTCCTTCATAATTTGTTTTTTGTTTTTTTGGAAAAAAGAACACAAATTATTGAATGATTATGGTATATTGAATAAGGTATATCCTTAATTACAATATCACGGTCATTTAAAGGTACTAGCCCACATTTGCAAACCCACGAAAATCAAAACTGCATAGAACAGGTCCAATATGACTTCAAGTACAAGTTATAACAGTAACATACCTCACCTGTTGCTCTTTGTCTATACCATTCGATAAAAGAGAGATAATCATCGTTTTAAAATCAATTTTCAAACCGGGTCAACCCGACCCAAAATCGAATTACGAGCGCGGGCTAGCTACGTACATTAACTTACACATGTATCGCATGCATGTAGTACGTGCGTGGACCGGAGCTAGCGAGCGTTTTTATACGCACGCATACGGTGCATTTTCATTTATTTTTATGAAAGTAATGGACTAATTGGAACGAAATTTCACACAGGTGTTACTGCAATCATACCCAAACTCCATGCTAACTATGAGACCAATTGCTGCAGGTTTACAAATGTGGACTAATACCTTTAAGGGGCAGAGCGTTGTGTAACACGAGTCCGTATTTAAAATCAATGGCGAGATATATGCAGAAAGAGTAATATCAGGAAATTCGCGAGTGTTCATTACATATTTGAATCAATACTATAATCAGCAGTTTGTCTTTAACATTGACATCATAGCAACATTATGTGTAGTCACATGATGCTGTGTAAACCAATTATTGAGCAGGACTTCATTAATGAAGGATATTATTTGTGATATTTTCTCATCTTTTTGTCTGTAGTTTGCAATGTCCTGTCTCTTTCATATCTGTAGTTGGTAGTGACATATCACCTTCTTGCCTGAAGTTGTATCCTCTTCTTTAGCTATTCATTGTTAACTACTAGTAATGTCATGTATTTGTTGTCTGTAAAGCTCGTAAATTCATCTCTCTCTGTCTTTTTTTAAGTTTATTCTTTCCCTATCTGTCTTTCCCTCTGTCTTAGCAATATACTCTTCATTTTGTAATGTTACGTCTTTTTTTAAAAGTTTGTTATGCAATGGTTCTTCGATTCTTTCTTGACATGATTTTTGCTCCTGCGACAATTGTCCCCATGAAATATCTGCGCGCTCATACCAACACAAATTCTACCCACAAACATAAACTTAACCCTAATCTTCATCCTCACTTCAAAGTAAGCCAATAACCACACACGACCCTAACCCTATACATAGAGAAACAATAAGATTGAAGCAAGTTTGCAACATCACATCTGTCACCCTCTCCATCAGACATTCATGAGGAAAGATGTCTTCGTGGCAACACAGATGCCTCTCCCGCACGCGAGAGGAGAATTCTGGAGGTTCGTCTACGAAAGGAAGTGTCCCGTCATTATCATGCTCAATCAGATGGATGAGAATGACGAGGTATGTTATTTTGTCCCAAATAAAATGAAATCCATTGATAGAATGATGAAAAGAATGTGACAAGACTGAATTGACACACTTAAAACCATTTGTAGTTCAAATTTAATATAAGATAAAAAGATAACCAATTTTGTAAGCACTATTACACAGAGTTAGGTATGCAAGAGAAGAACGTTTGAAAGTTTGAATGTCGTAAGTTTATCATACTCTACAACCCATAGTTCAGTTATACAAACAGAGTTACGAATTGCTTCACAAAATATACGGAATAACCATAATAAAGTAAACAAGAATGTAGCACGAAAAGAAAAGAAAAATGAAGGAAACCGAAAAATGGGGGAAATATGACGAAAGAGAGAGACAGGGGAGATAATCTGAACAATTCAATTCATTTATTTTCATGCGTCTAATTCATAAATATTTCATCAGAAATATTATACAAGTTCTTTAACCTTGTTAACAATGTGCAAAAACAAACAATATGCATGGTAATAACAAAGCAATTGTAATGATAACTGGTCGAAATGGAAATGGGATTGAACAAAGAGAAGTTTGACGGGACCTACATGAAAGCAAGCTTGTTTGGCTGTATAGGTTCCGAGTAATCAGTGTTTGTGAAAAAGAAACGGAGAACGGATAGAAGATTAGACCAGCTGATATATGAAGGAGAAGAGTGAATAGTCAGGACGACGCACAAAACTGGTTAAAAAGTACTTACAAATTAAGAGTAATACAAGAAATGCGAGTGACATAATAATTGGGGAAAAAATTAAAAATGGGGGAAAACGTAAACCTGTACAGAAATATATCCATACGATAATTGAACAGAGAGGAGGAGAAATGGAGAGGAAGGGGGAGGGGAGGGAGAAAGCGGGATTCACTGATGCGTGTATTTTCAATTCTAAAATGGCTCCCTTACCATTCAAAAAACCCACTTCATTATGCTCTATAGTTGTTTGTAAAGCAAAAACAGTATATACTTTGAGGACAAAACGAAGTAGCTGTAATGGTGAACTTGGTAATACACTGTATCACCACACAGACTTTGTGGTTTCCTTTCACTCAACCAGTCTTGTGTCCAGTACTGGCCCGATCAGGATTCTGCAAACTTTGGCCCTCTCTGTGTCACCATTACCTCAGCCGAGGTCAGCCGACAAGACTACGCGGTCAGAGAGTTTCATGTGAAAGGAGATGAGGAGGAGGTGAGTTGGGGGTTTAGTATACATCAGGTAATGTCATAATATGGAAAATAACTCATGAGCTTGATTCTGACATGCCAATCAATTCAAATCAATTGCTGTGCTTGTCTGAAAGAGAGAGGTAAATCATCTTAATCTTTAAATATGTCCACAGAATTTTCAGCCAGTGCCAATTAGGTTATAATGTAACAGTGTCAGTTAAATTTAGACTCAAGGTGGGTAACAGTTGTAGAATGAGATATCAAACATGCAATCAACTAAATTGAGGATGTTTGGGTATTTCAGCATTGAAATAAGTCGTGAAAATCAGTCAAGATCAACACGGATCGAGAAAAACTTCATGTGCGTTACAACTGAAATGAAGTTATCTAAAACACGAACATAAAACAGCTTTTTTTAAATGCCATTGTCAAATCCACGCTGCTTTGCAATTTTATCGTGCATGAGCAGACTCCACAGAATATCTGCCAACACTAGCATTGACTAGACAAAGATTTTTGGGTATTTCTTTCTTTCTTTCTTTCTTCGCATGCAGTGAAGAGCTGTCTTAGTTCGAATGAACTCTATACAATAGTCACAATGTCTACCTTTAAAGTGTAAACCTGTCCCTCGGATAGGACATAAAATGGACGCCCCGTGCATCAGAGGACCGACCCACGCACACATAAATTTAAAGTCCCATTTCATTCATTCGGTCACCCAAAGAGCAGGGTGCATAACCCAGTGAAGTCGTCCCCAAAGAACTTGCAACAGTTAGCACTTGAATCTGGACTGTCTTGTAATTTTGTCCGAATAAAAATGAACACAACAACTATAAACATTAACCTTCGTATATGATAGGCACTAGTGAGGCTTCCCTGTACTCTCATAAGATGCATGTTATTTGCATTGTTTGTTCTTCAGGGATCATTATAGAATGATTGTCATGATTCATCTCATGAAAACTGTATCATTTGATTTACTGGTGTCTCATAAGTAGTGTCGACATGGTATTTTTAACAGCGATGTAAATATTGTAGCTTTGTACTTTCAATATTTGGCCTTTATTTGAAGTTTTTGTCTGGCCTAAGAAGTGGGCGAAACAAAAAAGAAGAAATTACAACAAATCGTTGTCGGCGTAAACGATTTGATGTACCGGTAGACTTCTACTCTTTTTAACTTTCCACAGCACTGAGCTATGACCACCAAACTCACACGACAGGTATAAATGACCTTCTAAATTGCAGTGAGGTTCAAATATGGGTGAAGTCGATCCAACAAGGTCAAAGGTTAAAAGGTCAATGAGCTTGCTTCCAATAGGTACCTATGCATTGAGCTCAAGGTAGGACCTATTGTGGTTTATTCAATATCTTTCCACAGATTTGGGCTGTGGCCCCCAATTCACACCGCATAATAATACATCACCTAATAATGCTGGTCAAGTTTGAGTACTGGGAAAGTCTAAAACGTTCAAATGTTACAAGGTCGCCAAGTTAGGCCTAAGACAAACAAGAAAAAAAAATTGCATTGGCGTAAGCCGCCCGACCCTAAAAATTCCGCCGACCCCATGTTTTTTTTGTCATTTTTTTTTGCTATCGATATCAAATATCTTGTTGATTGCGATCGCGATCGCACAAACCCGGAAGTGGAAACGGCTCTGGGGATATCGGATGTACGAGGGAGGCGCGTGCGAGAGATCTATAGCGCCTCGCATAAGCCTCGCTTGATCAGTACGTCATCAAAGGGCGGACGTCCACTTGGGCGCGGACAAGCCCCGGAAGGGTTGCGGAAGCAAATTTTGTTATTCGGCATCCTGTCCGCGACAGACGCGGAATAACTTTGTGAATCGGCTTGTCCTGGAACATTCCTAGGACTGTCCGCGGACTGTCCGCGGACTGACTGCGGACATTCCTAGGAATCACTCCGGAAGAGCGCGAAATACCTCGGAATATGCTAATCGTAGCCGGGCAGCGCGGAAACATCTAGATTACACCAGGAATGAACGCGGACAATCAGGATGCCTTCCGGACAACACAAGTTAGGCATGCGGACAAACTGCGGACAATACCAGGAAAATGGAAAGGTATAAATTTGGCGCTGACTTTGACTTTTCCTCATTTGACTGCTAGCCGTCATTGATGCTCCTTGTTGTGCTTCCGCAGTAGCGGCTGATATTATATTTATATGATTGGTCAATATTATTTGATAAATGTGACCACCAAAAGTCGAAGACTAGGATTGTCTGCATGTCGGCTGACGACTCATTTCTTTTTTTTTTTTTGATTTGTCTCATCTGGGAGAACAATTTTTTTCTGTGCCTACAGTCACATGGCTGATATTCGCAAACGTTTTGAACCATATATATATATATATATATATATATACACATAAAAATGTAAATGTGTATACATATAATATATGTATATACATTTACATTTTTTTATTATGTATATATAATCATGCTCATAAGGTAGTCCACGTGTGGGCAAGATAAAAAGATAAGTAACAAAACTGCAACAAAGTTCATGCTGTATTCACCAACGATTTATTTCTTCACAAGAAATAAACCGTTGGTGAATACAGCATGAACTTTGTAAAGTTCATGCTGTATTCACCAACGGGTTATTTCTTCACAAGAAATAAACCGTTGGTGAATACAGCATGAACTTTGTTGCAGTTTTGTTACTTATATATGTGTATATATATATTTATATTTATACACATATATATATATATATATTCTTTACTCCCTTTTTTTAGACCTGTGTTTTATCCATCGTGAAGTATATACATGTCTTGTCTGATATTTCTGTAGAGCATGCCAAAATGATCCTAATCATTAATTTTTTTCCTTTCTCTGATTTTTACCCTTGTGCATCTCTAAGGTACCCTCTCTTATTTTGATCACTTTTGAATATTTTCAAGTCCGAGAATTTTTTTTTCATGCTTAAGAGCTTAAGAGCTTACTAGCCTATTGTCAATGAAGTGTAAAAATAGGGAAATATTTTTAACCTACTTTAATTTACTCTTTTTTTTTGGGGGGGGGGGGGTCAGCTGGACTGTCAAATTGGACAATCGAGTTTATTTGCAACTAAAACAAAAAGAGAAGAAAAAATTATTAGGTAATAACAACTACGAAAATCATTCAGGTAAAGAATATTTCTGAAATAATTTGTGATGCTTAATGTGTACTTAAATATATACATTCAGCAAAAAACAAAACAAAAGAAAGACAGAAATTTAACACTTTTTCGAGTTCATGATTTATTGCTTTTTCTCTCATTTCACTTGAATTTTGAAGTGACAGAAAATTCTTCATTTTCCTCCATCATCTTTAGCTTTCATTGTTATTTTGGGCTTCAAAGATATTACATTGTAATGAGACCACAGGTATATCTTTGCAATTGAATTCATGCTTTTTAGTGTGATGAATTTGTCTTTTGTTCTAATATGTTGTATCATTAGAAAGCATTTACGTATGAATAACAACTAACTTGTTCATGTTTATATAATACATTAACATTTAGCCAAAAATTCTGTGCTTTTTTTTTTCTCAGTGTACTTCCACCTACTTTTGTGATTTTTCAGCTGGGCTGTCACATGGGACAACCTAGTTTTTGTTTTTTTTTTTTGCAAATAAGATACGAAAACAACATAAAGGAAAATGAAAATCAAAACAAACTTACTAGGAAGTCAGGGGGCTAATTTCACTTCTTTCTGGTTGCTTTTTGCACAGTCTCTACTACCTTATTCTTTGTCTTCTGGGACCGGGAATTCCTTAGATTTACCTGTTCTTCATCACTAGACGAAAGGTGTGCCTGTGATGGGGATATTTGCATGGGGGCCTCGCCTCCCTTCTTGCTCATTTTGCGTTTCATTGGCATGACGCTCGCGGAAAGTGTCGACATTTTCGAGTCTGGATCACAGAATTTCCGCATCGGTTCCGGACACTTGCATAATAGATCCGCATCGGCTCCGCGCTGTCCTAAAACATTCCTGGTGTCTTCCGCTTTCATTCGGGAAGCTTCCCCACACCGCAGGATTCTTTCCGGAGCGTATGCGGAAGGAGCGGAAAGGTTCCGGACAAGCGGGACATCCTCAGGACATCGTCAGGACAAGTCGCCGAAGGTGTCAGGAAGTTCATTTCCGCGTCCAAATTTTGGTTTCGATCAAAATTTGGACGCGGAAATTTTTCTCTCTCCCGAAGGTGCGGAAACGCCCGGACATGTTTAGGACAGTGAGCGGACACGTTCAGGAACGTGCGGACAGGTTCCCGAAGGAGTGCGGAATACCAAATTTGCATTCCGGGGCTTGTCCGCGTCTTGTCCGCGCCCTAGTGGACGCCTAGTCTTTCCAACACGGACGCGTACTCTAACAAGATTTATTCAGTGTATACTTAACATTCAGACTGCGATGTATTGTGCACAGTTTTGCCATAGGTTTCTTGTGTGGAGAACTTACACGAATCTGTATATGTGGGACTGTAATAGAGATCGCCGTGTGCGATGAAAAGATCGTACATATGGGCCGGTCAATTTGCATCTATCTTATCTAAGTCAAAATAGAAAAATATGAAGTGAAAACATTAAGGATAGGGATTTCAACACCTTTAAATTCTGTGAAGGGGTTTAATTCCAGTAATATCGGCCTCATAAATGATTTGTAGAATAGATGAACACAGCACATTCGGTGCAGCAGTTCTAACTGTTTACTGAGGTGAGCACGAGTTTACACGTAAAATGCAGGTAGCAAAAAAAAAAAAAAAAAAAGTCCGCCCGACCGACCCTATTTGAAAATCTCATGTTACGCCAATACAACTTTTTTTTTTTTTTTTTTTTAGGCGTATTTGAAAAAAACAAACAAACAATACTCAGAAACTGCAATATGCAAGCGATGCAGTGCTTGGTGTTTGCCTTGTATGATCACATTATGCATTACAGATGGAAAGTTTGAAATATGTTTACTCAATTTTCATGAGGCGCATCGATCGCCCTGCAATATGAGTCGTGAATGCATTGGGCTCAAATATTGCACGAGGCGCGAAATAAGCCACTGTAGGGGGCAATCTCGCGCTGCGTGGGATATCATGTGCCCGAATGCATGAACAAAATCAAAATTTTTTCGTTTTATGCGACACCTTTACGTCCTTATCAAATCACTTGTTTCCAAATAATCGGCAACACGGGAAGGCCAAAAAAAAAATGAATGTTAACAATTATTAGCCCCTGAATTCCACCCATGCAGTGTATTCAAACGCTCGCCATGAATCGACCACACAGGAATCAATTGCTTTTGTATGAAACTCTGCAGGGTCTATACCCAGTATGCACTTAAAGTTAGATCTAGAACGTTCTAGGCGATAGACCGATCTGAAATGTCTGTAGATCTAGACTAGATCTATAATTACCAATCAGATCTCTCACGTTAGAGACTACAAGAGGACTAGACTATGCCTATTTCCGACTATGATTTTGTGTAAAAGTACAGAAAACAAAACAAATTACAAATCCTCAACTTGACGGCTTGATTTGAGATCACAGAGGTCCACGTAGCAGATCAAAGCCAAAAGCAAAGAGTGTAGAAGCTAGCGCTACCTAGCTTCTATACTCTTTGGTAAAAAGTAAAAGCACAGCTGTAATACCATAAAAGATCCTACCATGGAGTGTATACAATCTTTGATACAATGCAATGCATGCTGGCTCAGGTAACGCACAGGAAATGTGAGGCAGCTGTGAGCACACTGTAATGTTAGGGACCGGTATCGCGCAGCGCCTGTAAACCAGAACTTGCTGGCGCTTTGCACGTTAGAGCGGCCGTACGTGCGTCATGCGGGAGTTGTCAATTAGGCCCATGAAGGGGCCTAATGCACGGCTGTCTCTGTCAAAGAATTTTAGAGATGTTCTATAAAATGTCATGAGACATGTTCTTGGCCAATGACAAATCGATATCATCTTTAGGTGTTGTATGATAGAGGCTATGGATCACAGCTGGTGAGTGAAATATAATTTTTGTTTCGCTCAACATCAGGTGTTGGTAGTGCAGCAATACCAGGTCTTAGGATGGTTGGCAAGGCAGGCAAGACCTTTCTTCATCAAACCACTTCTAGCTGTGATGGATGCTGCAAAAGAATCAATGGGGAAATCACATTCCTCTGGACCAATTCTTTTGCACTGCATGTAAGTCAACACATTCTTTGCAATGACAATTATACCACTATTTATAATGTAAACTGTTTTCAGACAGGACTCTTTTATCATCATAGTTTTCAAACAAGGTTTATGTGACAAAGCTAAGTGAACCTCTTTCATTTCATGTTATGAACACGTCTTATAAAGACTAAGAGTAAAATGATTGAGTAAACCAATTCTAAAGGAACATTTAATGTAATGTCCTCTGCATAACTTACATGAAGCTGAATGACCTGGATCTCTCTTTAAGTGATCATTATTATTGTCCCTCACGGCGTCAGTCAACAATCTGGTTTCATTTAAATAAAAGTCTCGTCCGTTATAAGTTAAAAAGCTATTTCATTTGTATTCGTTTCTTCCTATCATATCAAACATTCAACATCCTTCCACTGAGTACGCATTACTTCTGATAGTTCGAATGTTTCTCACTTGAATGGTTTTCTCTTCAAGAACTGCACTTCCTTTTATGAATCAATAATAAGGACTAGTTTTATATTCATAAAATGCCAGACCATTCTCATTAATACAGAGTTAGTAATTTGCCAAGTTTGTGATGTTATACTTTGCCTACAGATGGTTCTCCTCCCATGACATATGACACTTGACAGTCCTGTTCACATACAAATCTTGCAATGCAGTTTGAGCTTACCAGTAGTATCAGATGTGTGTGAAATTCATTCAAAAAGAGTGTTGCAAAGTTTTACGCATGCAAAATAGTATTTGAATGACAAGTCAACTAAGTTCAATCCTTCTACAATAAAAGTACCGATTTTGTAAATGACATTATCACGATAATGGTGTCTGTAAGTCTCAAGTTTTTAGGAAAAAGGATTATATCAAGTCTGCCAGTATATACTTTGTTAATGACATTTTAAGATGATGGTTTTGAGAGCGTCTGAGAATTAATCAAGCACTCTATCTTCTCCCATGGGCTATCACTATCAGGAATGGCATCGGACGTTGTGGTGTGTTTGCAACTGTCTACTCCGCAGCAGAGAAAATGATTTCTGACGGTACGATTGACGTCTTCCAGGCAGTGATGATGCTGGGAGAAAACAGAGCCAACATGGTTGAAAGCCTTGTAAGTACTTGATGTCAGTTGAAATCGTGCTATATTATCACACCATCTTCCAGACAGTACTGTATGATCAGCAGCCTCACTTACACTACATTGGTCAATGATTAGTGACTGACTAGTCAAACCAAGGAGGAAGTGTAGTACCTCCTTGGTCAAACTCGAATATCTAGTTGATTTCCATTGGTCACTTAATCAATCTCCATATGATGCCCAGTCAGTCTCCTCTGCCCCCTCGTAATCCCATACTTAAACTTCCCTAATTATGTGGTCAATCTGTGTTGAGCACCTGGTTGGTCAACTCTGACCACCTGGCGTGCAATCCTGTTGATCATCTGATCAACCGTTTTCCTCTGACCACATGGTTGATTCCCATATACTACTGTATCATCTTACACACAGATGCTTAATTTTGTACTGAATTCATAGATGTGACTATCAGGACCAAATCACTTTCTTGTTAATGTTAACTCATACTCTCAAACACTTATCTTGTTCGCATAACGTTAAAGTTCGGTTATACTTGTCTCAGTTATTGCTAAGTTGTCTTTAGAGTAAAGATAAATTAGTATTTTCCTCCCTGACGAAGGGGGAAGCAACCTAATTTTTTGGAATTTTAAAAAAATACAGATTGGCAATAATGCATTTCTCTATCGTGTCATTCCTTCTATGATATAAGCAGCAATAGGCTTAAACTCCTAAACATGGCGGGATGGTGAAAGGTGACTTACGCATTGAAAATAAATCTATGTTGTCAATATGTATGTATATTACTTAATATCTATCTATCTATCTATCTATCTATATATATATATATATATTCATATGTATGTACATCTTTATTTTCATACGTGTATATATATATATATATATATACATACGTGTGTGTGTTTATTTGCTGTTCATGTGTAGACCCACAAATTCTTGTTTTTTTTTTATCAGGTATTAACAACTAACTCTCAATCGCAAAAATGTTTGACGTCATGCGAGATGAACAATAAGGAATTCAAAATGTATGAACATTGCAACATTTGTTTTGACAATACTATTCATCAAGAAAGTATTGGAGATTCTTTTCACGAGTATAGGCTTTAAAACTGTGTCAAAATAAAGATTAAAGACAGAATAAACTGACCAGAAAGAATATAAACTATTAGTGGAAAAGTGAGCAAAGAAAATGGGATTCTATAGGGAGTCGAACCCGAGACCTCCGGATTGCTAAACCGGTGCTCTACCGACTGAGCTATAGAAAGCCCTAGTACAGTGTTCGTCCCAGAAACCCTTAATTCTCAATGCTCGGGTGGTCAGAAGCTATAGCAGTGTGTTTGTATGTGACACACACGCACACACTTAAACCTGGCATGAACCCGAAGGATAATTCAACTTGGGGATAAATGCGAGGGATCACCGAAGTGATGCAGCTTTATGAGTTGTAACAAATAAAGACAGAATAAACTGACCAGAAAGAATATAAATTATTAGCTGTATAATAGTTTGAATTATGCTCTGACTGAAAAGAAAAACGTGTGAACATGATACATGCCATCATTCCTCATCAAAGCAGGTTACAAAATGTATATGCAGATGTACATGATATGATTTCATAAGTGTTCAATATGACAGAATGAATTAAAACCTTGCTATTAACAGGAGCAATATATGCTGTGCTATGACGCCTTGGCTGAACACATGAAGAAGTTTGAGAAATATTTCAATCTGGACCTCTGAATGGATGCAAGGATCTCAACCAACAGAACAATGAAATGATCTGAATCTCTTAAGTTCCTGAATCCAGTGAAAATGTGTCCTTCAAGAATGAATGACGTCACAAGTTTTGAAGGAATCTCCATTATAAATCTTGAAGTGGAAAAAGAACAACAACATTGTGGCGAGTGTGAAAAAGAAAAGTTATTTGAACGTAGTCTAGTCGTTTTGTAACTTGCAGAATATTTAAGAAATGAGTATAATGGTATTGTATTGAAGCTGTAATTTAGATTTTGGTTCAAAATACATGTATGATTGTGAAGGCTTCAACATGATGTTTGACAATACTAGTAGGAGATAATGAGTTATAAAAACTTTAGATTGAACGAATGCTTGTGATTTAAGAAAGTCAGCAAAGTAGAGACAAAAATATGATACATAGCAATTAAATAGATTATGTGTGTTCCGTAAAAATTACAAAGATGTATTATCTTATGTTCCTGACACTCGATGAACTCATTGTGAACACAGAGAGGAGCTAAAAATTTCCAGACAACACTGAAGGCTTGTAACAATTTCTTCTCTTTACAAAAGTTTAAAAAGTCATCCCGTGTCAATTATAGCTGATGCTCACCCTTCTATGGACATTGATATGTGTGTATATGAAATCACCTTTTTCACATGGTTTGAACTTGATTTATTTTAGTTATGAATACCCCGATATGAACCCGAAGAGGTAAATCTGGCCATTATTGTGCTGACTTATTTTCTTTCTGCCATGCCCTGTGTACGTAGCAGATTATGAGAGCTGTGATGAAAAAGTGTGAACTGATGAGATGAGAACTTGTTGATATTCAATTCAGGTTAAATCTGTTCTCATTTTGCGACCAAAACATACATATCACTTTCTTTTGTAACAGAGAATAAGATAAACAAGAAAATGTGAAATCGACAGACTAAGAAAAAATAGTGAAACCTTTTAGTAATGATACATTTTAATGAATGCTGATATGATCAAAGAGAAGTAAACAATATGCAATGAAAGAAAAATGGAATGACCCACTGAAAAGACTACTATGCTTATGTTGGAAAAAGCCTAGCCATGTCAAACTTAAGGTAAACATTTGGTAGGTTCACGTCAAATGTTTGGATTATTTGTTCATTTGAACAATAATTTGTATATGAATTCATTATAGTTTATTATATGTATACTATAATATGTTGCAATATCGTTTCATAACAACAATTGATTGAAGTACGAACAAGAATACTGAATGTACAGGTATTATAATTATATATATTGCCAATATCATATACAGTGTAGTATGGTAGTCGACTACAAAAGTGTATCTTATACCCAACGAGTGCTTGCATTATATGACTTCACGTTGTTTTCCCAATGCAGTGATGCTGACGTTCAAATATATTCACTTATTTAAGCGTCAAATTGACTCTTACGTTAATGAAACTCAGTGAATTGTGAACGCGGAGAGGAGCTGAGAATTTTTAGACATTACTTAAAGCTTCTAACAATTCGCTTCTCTTTTCAAAAGTTTGAGAGAAGGAAGTCATCCCATTTCAATAGTTCATGTTCACCCTTCTACGCACATAGACATGTATGTACTTATAAATCACCCCTTTTCACATGGTTCGAAATATTTTAATTTTAGCTATGAATATCTCTATCTGTACCCTGAAGAGGTAAATGGGGCCGTTAGTGCATTGGTTTATTTTTGTTCTGCCATGCCCTGTGCACGAAGGAGCAAAAGTTAAGCTGTAGATTATTGAGATATCAGCTTGTATATAAGCTGTAGATTATTAAGATATCAGATTGTATATATGTAGGCCTATATGCAGAAAAAAAGGCGTAGCCATGTCAAACTTTAGCTAAACATTTTGTAGGTTTACATCAAATTTTTTGATTTTTTTTTTCATTTGAACAGTTGGTTGAATACATACTTCTAAAATTTGTATCGTTTCTATTGAAATGATTATCATTTTATTGTTGTAATCTATTGAAATAAGAAATGAATACTAAATGTATAGGTGCAGTTGTTACGACCAAAATCACTCTGAGAATGATCGCACAAAAGAAACAATCAACTAATGTTCAGGCGGTTTATTAACAGTGATATTGTGGGTACAGACTCGTAATCGGTTTTCACATCAGTACAATAATGATCAATAGAAACAATTACAAATCGGTCATGGAATTACTTACATGCATCCAAATCTTAAAGAACAAAGTCCTTGCAGTTCCCTGGTAGGGTCCAGATACGATATTCGATGCACAGATGAATGATCCGCGACGCACCGTTGAATGCATTCCTCCGACGTAAATCCAGAGGCACAGGTTGCATTAATCCACAGTATAAATCCGGGGTAAAATCCGCAATATATGTCCAAGGTATAATGTTCACAGCGAAACGTGCAGAATCCAAACGTTATGACGACCACGTCCAGTTGATGCGTTGAATGATGATTCACTTTATAATGTCCAGCAAGGAATCCAGCCCGTCACAGCTTTGCCGTAATAATGTCCGTTGACACTAAAATATGGAGTCTATCTCCAATGTAGGCAAATTAATTCTCTGCAGGCAAAATGTCTCCCAGGCCTTATCTCCACAAACACAGTTTGTATAGCAGGTCAACAGGTAACACAGGACTGACTATAACAAGTCGCTTCAGAGCCAGAAGTGACGTAACTCTCAGAGCAGTGGTGTTGGGTACTCTGCCTACCTCAGAATTTCTCCTGCTTATATACTATCCATTCACCCCTTTCTAGTACATTCTGTAATTTTCTCCAACCTGGGGCCACATACCTGAACATACTAGCAAGTCCAAATTCCAGGAATCATGGATGACTCACTGTCTAACTATGTGCATAACATCATTGCCAAAATTAACTACCAATCACATTGGGCTACAAGGGCAGTGCCTCACTCAGCCAGCACTTCCTAGAATTTTCTGGAATGGGTTAAATCATTCTAGATTGAGTGAGCTATAATGTATTTCCTGTCACATGCATACATGTACTATAGCTACATTGTATACCACGTAGAAAATTCTCCACTGATCTGGTCAGCCTGTATGTACTATATTTATATCATATAGAATGTTCTCCATTATTCTGGTCCACCTGTGTACATACACATTAAAACAACCATGCATACAGCCTTGATACATGTACATAGCTACTTGTGTGTACATTTGTGACACAGTCATTATATATGTTACCAATATTCTGTTGTATGATAGTCGACCACACAGGTGTACCAGTACCCCAGCAGTCTTTTGACACACACGTAGTTTTCTTCTCTTATTCCGAATCACACTATTTCATTGGTCTAACCAGTTTCTATTCCCTGACGTCCCGGTGCCCACTCCATTTCATACTTCATTGTCAGCGAGAGATTTCAATGTATAACGTAAAGTACAATCTTTGACCCCTGGTCATGTGCAAAGTCACCTACTTCTTGCAAAATATCTGGTGCGTATATTTGCATTAGAATGAAATGGATTTGCGTAAGAAAATCACTTTACATTGTCCTGGTAACAAAAAAAAAGTAATATAATTGCCTATAGGTATCTTGTTATGTCAACATTTAATTGAGGGAAGCAATTGCGTTCTCAGAATTTTACACGGTTTTCTGATAATAAATTGTGTGTATAAGTAGACTAAAGAGTGCATATTGGTTGCGTAGAGGGATGATATGAATATGAATAGGCAAAGATACATATCCATTTCTACAAATTAATATCACGCATCACACCATTAAAGTTCATCACACATAAACAATCGTTCACAAACATATATGCAAAGGTGGCTGCAAGTGGTTCAGGAGCTATTGGTGTGAAACATCAACTAATTGCAGCGAAATGCAGCTGAACTACACCTTGGACACTGACAGGCTGTTACAGTGAGACTTGCTGTCATATTGCCATAATGATTACACAGCCTTGTGGCCTCTTCATTGACATTTGTATGCAGGATTGAACCAAGCGTTGTGAATAACATTATACATCTTCTTTAGCTAGTTGTAGTGTATGTGTTGTAGTGTATTATACCAGCCACAGAAATTGAATTTTTAAATGCACATATGGCAGCATATTTTTGCAATATCTAGCTAGTTCATCTTTGTAACGATGTTTCCTATAACTGTATTGTGTATTTTTACGTAGTGTGATGTTTGTTATTGCTGCAGGGCGCCTATGGAAAGCAGTTTATGAAAACTGAACGTGCCAACCCTGCAGTATAAAATAGATAAAACAAAAGAAATATGAATAACTAAATTCTACAAATGACATCAGAATAGATTTTTTTTCTCAGTTGGCTACGCATATGTGGAGACGAGAAGTGTTGTAGATCAAGTATCTTGATTACGATTTTATCTAAGCAATTTGTTGCCTATAGGGAATTGATTTTAAGTACGTGTACTGGGGAATATGTGTAGATTATCTGTCGCTAGTTTCCAACAAAAGGAGGTTCTTGCTTGTTTGTGATTTGTATGTTTGTTTGGTTTTGAGGGAGGACTCTTTCCATAACAGCTGCTGCTGTTATTGACAGCGGTAACAATAAAACAATACGACAATTTAATAGAAATAATGACAATAGATATTGATGATTGTCAAAGACGCTAGTAATAATAATTTTAATGATGACTCATTTCATATCATTACTGTTATTATTTTACTATCATTGTGTGGGATTTGCAAAGGTATTTTATTTCAAATCGTTTACATGGAACGGAGTATGTGTCCATGCCTGTATTTACCTAAAAGTGTGTGTTTGTCTATGCATGTGCGTGTGTGTTAAGTCATCTGTACGTGTGTGTGTGTGTGTTTTGTGATTATGTGTCTGTGTGACTTAGACAGAGAATGCCATCAATTTAGATATATATATACATATATACAGTATATGTATGTACATAAGTATGTATATATATATATATATACATATATATATATATATTTATGAAGAGTTCCTTTCCAAAAGGTATACTAAATCCATTCTTCATCCAATTGGAGTTTTTGACAGAAATGTGCTAATTTTAGCAGTCCGACAGAGTAATCTCTTCAAAAGTACTGACATTCTTGTGCGAAATTAATTGAACTAAATTGATTTTAGAGAGATGCCAGCCACTAGTGAACGCCCTCTCCCCTTATACTGCAAGATATACCAACTTGATATGCGTGATATTGCGGAAGCTATCTCATAGGTCATTTAGCAGACGAGTCATTACAAATGTTAATCTCCAGGGTAAACAAAAATAAAGCAGAAACAGTCTATTGAGCTTGAAACTTTATACAATAATTGCAATTTAGCAATATTGTGAAAATGAAGGTTTGTACTACGACTTCTGATGCGATCATCTTTCCCGAAAGATATACATGGTAAGAAAGTTACAAAGAAACATTATTTAATCCTAATGCCGTGCCGTGCATAATATGAGAACTGTTATAACAAGAACAACCGTGATGACAAAAAAGGCTCATGCGGTCGCAGCCATGATAACCCAACAGGAAGCGGTATCTGAGGAATAAAAAAATTGAGAAGATTATCCACGCCGTCTGTGAGCTTTCCTCCATACATGATAAAGAAAGGTATAAACTGCCATCATTTCCAGAGTGTAACACAAAATCATTGAGCTAGCTATACCTGTAAAAAGACAAATACATCAGTGGGAGAGTAGACCTATTGTTTGCACAACAGGGCATTCGATTGTTCAAAGGAAAACTGTTCGACATACTAACAATACAAGGCATAATATATAGCCACAGTTGTAATTAGTCTGCAGACCGACCTTAACCCGTTTGGGACGGTTTGCTTTGCCGGGCGAACACCCACAGACGGACAGGTTTTCCAAAATCGAGCCGAACTCGGGGTTGCTAAGGGGGTGTGACTTACCGTCCCGCTATATACCCAATCATCAAATTGCAGTGTATGAAGTGTAGAAATCCGCTTTCTGATTGGGTGAATAACAACGGCTCATGAATAATAGTTTCACTTCCCCTCGACCTGGGTTCGCGCGGGCGGTTTGAAGGTCATACGTCAACCAATGGTGACGCCGGGCTCAACGTGCAAATCGGAAAGTGCCTATTGTACGATCGTCAACTTACATTTCCTCGTCAATCAATAGCACCTTTTATTATTGGACAGCACGCTATGGCGAAGGTGTCGCAAATTGTAACTACATTACTGCCTTGAATTTACTAATGCACGGAGGTAATCTTTCATGGAAACTGTAATCCGTTGACTACAAGCCTTCAAAGTCTTTCGATGAAAATCGATTGTATAC
This sequence comes from Diadema setosum, assembly GCA_033980235.1. NCBI lineage: Eukaryota > Metazoa > Echinodermata > Echinoidea > Diadematoida > Diadematidae > Diadema > Diadema setosum. The sequence continues at coordinate 9,537,019 of CM067072.1, read as the reverse complement.
AGCCGTATTTCCATCTACATGACTATAAGACACGGTGAGTAAATATCGTATTGTAGCGATATCAATATCACACCAGGAACCAACTCTTGACTTCCTGTATATTGTTCACAAAATTCCTTACCATAGCTAGGCAAGGAATTTTGGAAACAGTAGAAAGTTTATTCATTGGATACAAGATACAATGTTTGAAAAGTTGTAACGCCTGGTTGTCCCCGATACTTGTATCCAAAATTCCAAGTACAAAGCTGGCGAGCCTGTACCAGAAATACGTGGTTTTATTTCAATTTATCCACATGAAAAAAAAAACTGTGAAAACCTTCTTTGGCACGCCAACATTTACTGGTGGCGAGAATATCTCTCTCTACACCCATCATGATTTATACATCAAATTATATGCATATATACGCTGTTGCTGCTGTACACGCTATATTCATCTCATAGTAAATTTGCATCTTTTCAAATCATGATGCACAACGTAAGGTTTTATTTCCGTTTGTGGGTTCGGTTTACCAAACCGTAAAGTTAAGCATGTTAAGACGTGAGATTGTCGATATCACCAACACCCCAAAACGACGACAAAGTCACCATTTATCAAGTCTGCTGCTTCCGATGCTACTGCGTATAAGTTGGTTGATATGTAATTCTTTCGACGTAGAGTGTATGTAACCAGATTCATGCCTTGAATGAAACAGGAGTACCATTTTCTGCTGTTATACTTTAATATTTGTATGTGCCTAATCGTGCTTAACTTGTGCCAGTTACAATACGAAAGGTATCAAATTCACACATGTTCATGACGTTCTATCATTAAAGTTTGTACTCAAAATTCACAAGCCATATTCATTTGAGATCATTTCACATTTGCACCTCTGTGTGTCACCACTGACAATATACTCTCTGCATGTGAGGTGTCATGATTAAGTTTATTCAAACTTGCTCTGAAAACAACTATTATCATTCATTGTTCATTCGTCCTTAGATTGACGCCTGTGCGGAGCTTTGGACATGCTTGTAACCTCTAAAGACTTGTTCGAGTGTTACGAAATAGATTTCCTAAATTATCCAGATAGAAGTATGATTAAATTCCTATTAGTAATTACAAAGTATAAGTAGAAGAGGTTCCTACCCAGCATCACATAGGCCTACTTAATACGCTATAATTCTGAACCTTCCCTTTCTTACACTCTACAGAAGTCAAACCTACGACTCTATGTTGATGTTCTGGCTGATTGTTTTACATGATGAGATGTCTGAAGGTTGCTCCGCATCATGCTGAACAGCAATGATTGTGTGCGCAACATTGCTTGTTTAGGATGATCGGAATAACGAGAGGACGAGAGGATGTCTGTCTGCATTTGCATCCAATATTTGTCTTCGAGTTCTATTTAGAGCCTTTCCTCTTTGAAAAAATGGCGTATGTTTCCTTGCTTTTTCAACCAGCTGGCACTGCTCGGAATTTCATCCTTCTTTGAATTTTGACTTCACTGCCTTAAACACGTTGGAAAAGTACATCTTGTATACTAGATCAAAGAGACGCGACACCGTTCGCTACCCAAATCGTCATTTTTGCAGGGACAATGGCATTATTAAATTTACAATAATACATGCAAATGCATCGGTATATATATATATATATATATATATATATATATATAATATATATAACACCATTTCCAGCCATGATTTGGGAAAATGTTGAATATGACATATATATATATATATATATATATATATATAATACATATACAACTTCTACCATGATGACGCGACACCAATAAAGTACATCAAGTAGGTCTATTATATCTATGTTAATAACAATAGTAGGGATGTATACCTCTTCAACTGAGGATCAATTTAAAGCAAATTGAGATCTGTCCTTTTAAAAGTTTTCATCCTGCACCATACACATTTGAAGTAAACAATAATTATACAGATGAACAGGGTTTTTTTTTCAACCTCGAAAGATAAGATCCTTTTGTCCGAGTTGTGTACAGGCAGTCAACATTTTACGCGCCCAGTCTGGTGATGTAGGACCTTTACACTATATTCTTTGCCAACAGTTTTTTTTTTTTTTAAATAACCGACACTGTTGTAACTAGACTCGGAATTTGTCAAGACTGACAAATTAGGTGATCCGATTTTTTTTTTAATCAATGATTCGAGTTTTCACCTGAGATTAGGGACATTGGTCTTGTGATGTTTGGATTCTCATTTTGAAAAGGGAGTCAGACCTGCCATCTTGGGTACCGAATTCCGTATACACTATCAAAGATGCAGAATGAAGTATATTTGACCTTTGACCCCACTTTGCACCCCCAAGATGGCATCTGAGCAAAAAGTGGTTATTTTGTGAAATGACTCTTGTATCATGGTCTTTTCGTGTGCAAAATATGGGAAAGATAAGACATGTATTCACCAAGATACAGGATGAAACATTTATGACCTTTGACCCTAATTTACATACCCAAGATGGTGTCTGATCAAGTAGTTGTTATTTTATGAAATAATGTACGTAACATTAACTTAACATGTGCAAAATATGGGGTTGATAGGGGCTATTTTCTTGAGTTATTGCAAAGAAAATTGGAAAAAGAAAGAAATATGAAAATACATCGAAGATAACCTTTAATTTCAACCACGTTTTTGGACGTGATCCCGACACCATATGAAAAATAAAGGGAACACATACGATAGCGCAAAGTCTCAGCTACAACATATTAAAATCTGGGAGAAATTCACCGAAGGGTAAGTGAGCTAGTGCTCAATAAAGACAATCATGTCAATTTTCACATCTAGAAAAATTCCCTCCCATAGAGATAACACGTCATAACGAAGATAAAGAAAGAAGTACATATGACCTTTGACCCCGATCTGCACAGACAAGATGGCATCTGAGTAAAAAGTGGTTATTTTGTGAAATGATCCTTGTAACATGGTCTTTACGTGTGCAAAATATGGGGAAGATAGAACATGTATGCACCAAGATACAGGATGAAACATCTGATGAAGTAGTTGTTATTTTATGAAATAATGTACGTGACATGAACTAAACATGTGCAAAATATGGTGGTGATAGAGTATGTTTTTCTTGAGTTATTGCAAAGAAAGTTGGAAAAAGAAAGAAATATGAAAATATATCGAAGATAGGCTTTGATTTCAACCAAGTTTTTGGACGTGATCCCGATACCATATGAAAAAACAAAGGGCACATTCACGGTAGCCCAAAGTCTCAGCTACAACATATTAAAATCTGGGAGAAATTCACCGAAGCATAAGTGAGCTAGTGCTCGAAAAAGATAGTCATGTCAATTTTCATTTCCAGAAAAACTGCACTCCCATTAAGATAACACGTAAACTGGTCAAATTTGACAAGATTACTTTCAATCCAATATTACGAGGTGATGCCGTCATCTAATCAAAATGTTGTTAATATATTAATGAAAGAGCATTTAGTAAGCTACAAACATACAGAAATCTGGGTGAAAATGGGCAAAGGATAAGTGAGATACGCTCGAGTGAACTTGTAATTTGATGACGTCATTTTGAAAATGTACTCTTTTTATTTTATTAAGAAATTTGATATCTTTTAATCATTTTTCCAGCATTGCCAACCCATGAAATGACATGTACAACTCATCAGCTTTCAGAATATGTAAAGAAAATGGGGGGGGGGGGGGGGTCACCGTCCATCCTGACGAGTAAAATCGGATTTAAAATTGGCGGTTTTTGGGGCATTGTTGCACTGTTGCATTGTTGCATTGTTGCACATCCGAGAGGATACTCGGATCACCTAATTAAGTTTGTCATGGTATCTCAGAATAATGATGAATGTAATTCTGTATAATACGTCGCTATCCAGATCAGTGTCCAAATTATTCACTGTTAAATGTCTGTCCTTTAAAACTGTGCACCTCATCCAGTTTTAATTATATGCCACCAGAAGCTCAAGCAATTAAACAAACGAACAACAAACGAGGAACAAAAGAACAAAACATTGAATGTAACACACACTTATGAATCACTCTACACGGTATGCCTATATGTGACACATTGAGATTATTGGAAAACTGTTTATTTATTCAATGCATAACCTACATCAAAGTCAGAAAACAGTGTAACATTGGCTAATAAAGTCATATTGAGTGAATATGCTAGAGAGTTCACCTACATATCAATGCCTAGAATGGGATTGTAAGTACGTGTAAAACAAATGCTATCATAATTTTTATCATTTAAGAACAAGATTTTTTGTTTTTTCATCACAAGAATAATAATTGTCATATCAATCGTTAATTTGACTGATACTAAGTAACTTCCTCTTTCTTTCTCTCTCTCTCTCTCTAAATCATTTGTTTGTGTTTGATAATGTACATGATCTTGATACAACTTACACACTGATTAGGGTGTTTTGCACTTTGATGCGTAATAAGTTATTCCGCCACATGCACTTATAGTTGGTACTCTGCTGATCGATCTCAGTGCCCCTTATGAAAGGACCGCAGTTTCCGCAATAAATAAAAAGTTACATCTTGCTTTTCCTTCCTACACGTATCTTAAAATCAATCAGTACAAACTTTTTGATATCTATCACCTATTATGTGGGATCTATTGAATCGTATATCCTTCGATACAATTACAAAACAAGGCAGGTGCCAAAATGTGTTTCGCCCATTCGCGTAGACGAAGTATATTAATGTTTTTCTAACTCCCGGAAGTTCATTGACCCCGCCTATGACCTTTGACCTAGTGGTGACCTTTAACTTACCAAGGGACATTTACCAGCCAAGTTTGGCCACAAACGGACATATAGAGCAAAAGTTATGAGTCATTAGAAATCGAAACGCGCCGTAAAAAATTAAATTCGGCCCTAAAAGTTTGCTTACCCCTGTCTGTGACCTATGACCTTGTGGTGACCTTCAACTCCCCAAGGGACATTTACCATACAAGTTTGGTCATAAACAGACAAATGGATCAAAACTTTTGAGCCATAATCAGAACACGCCGTACAAACATTGGGCCCTAAAAGTTCGTTGACCCCTGTCTGTGACAAGTGACCTTATGGTGACCTTCAAATCCCCAAGGGACATCTACCATCCAAGTTTAGCCACAAACAGACATACACATCAAAAGTTATGAGCCAATAATTAAAACGCGCCGTACAAACGTAACATTGGGCCCTAAAGTTCATTGAAAACCCTGCCTGTGACCTTTCACCTCGATGTGACCTTCATGTTTATCAAAAAGTGTGACTTTGTATAACCACTCTTCCCTCCAAGTTTGATTGAAAATGAAGTCGTCAGTAGAGAGTTATTCCAAGTTTTTTGTAGCGTTACGGACGGACGACGGACGGACGGACAGACGCCGCAGGCGATCCCTGAGTCTCCCCGCACCTCCGGTGGGCTCGACAAAATGGAGAGAAAAAAAAAAACAACTATGAAATTTGTTCTAATGGACATCTGATGTAAAAATATTAATAGTAATACAAATGACAATGACTACACTATAATACGCCATGGAATAATGCCACAAATGCTTCCAAACAAAAAAATGAAGAACCTCGGAACATACAGTATGCGTTGAATTTTTCGAGATGTTACTTTCCTGAAAATGGTATTTTCATTTTTCAAAGTTTCCATTGAACAATAGTGATTTCTATATTTATCACTTGAGCGAAAACTCAACCCTCACATTTAGAGCTGCTTACTGATCCAACCTTTACTCACAATGACTGTAAATGGTGCAATACGCTACAATTTAATGTTGTACGGTAATTATAATGAAAAACACCGGTAACGACAGCCAGTGACCATAAAATACTTATTAACTTTGAAATAATGCCTATAACAATAACAGGACTCTCATAACCCGTATAATTATGACAACAAGGCATCAAGAAACCATTTTACGAAAGTGTAAGTCTCATTTTCTTGTGACAGATTTACTATGATATATAGGACTATATTTACTCAATCCACATTTACTTTTGATGGACCAAAATTTTGGAATAACCTCAGTGATAATTCAGAAACGACTCCAAGTTTGAATTCTTTTAAAGTGAAGTTAAAGAAACTATTTTTAGATATTTATAAAAAAATTCATTTGAATGTCATCAAATACATATATAGTATATATATATATATATATTAAATATATTCTCAAACTTGTTGATTTCTCGATGAATGTAGAAGTACTGTAATATTCACTTTCATTTTATGCGTATGGCTTAGCGCCTCCGTTCCCTCATCACTTTTCGTCTCCGCAATCGACATTGTTTTTCTTTCTATTTTCCAACCATGTTATCAGTTCTTCTTCATTTTTCTGTCTTTCCTTTCCTGTTCTACAGTATTTTCTGCATGACAGCGACTTCCATGTTTGTGGACTTGTCTGGGTGTTTGTTTAAGGCCAGTTAGGTTTTTATTTGTAGTTTGTGTAATCCTTTTTGTAAATGTTGTTTCATGTGCTAAGTAGAAGATCAAATATATAAGATGTTAAAATGTTTTACAGTACGTTTTGGGGGGAATGCACCCTACAAACTTTGCTTTTTCAGCATTCCTCCCCATCGCCTGCATTTTCTGAACTTCAGAATGTTTTTGTGTTTTTTCCTTTTCACTCTATCATTTGTGTATCCATAAATTCCATTTATCATATTTTGTAATATTGACACATATATGTACTTATATTTTATGTTGAAAGAAAAAGGTATTTACAAGTTATGGTGGAGATGGAAAAAATAAATGAAATGAAATGACAGATTAATTTCTACGATTCAGCACGTAAAATTAACTTCGAAATAATCTCCATTAGACACTTGTGGATACCATGTCAATTCTCGGATAGGAAGACATTTCATTACGTATAAAGACACATTCAACATAGCACGTATACAATCATTTGTCATCAGATGACACAACATTGCATATAAACAAGCAACGTAGTAATACTATTATAAGTGCTTGGAAATCGTTTTTCCTGTGTTGAACATTGATAATGACATACAAACCCTCAGGACAATAACGACACTGCAGCATGAAAATTTACAATAAGTGATATTTTGTTTCTTTTTATTGCGCTTGTGTTTAAAAGATGCAAATGCTACTCTATTGTCCATCTTTAGCTCAATGGTACTAAAAAATCTGAAGCCATCTGAAGCCACAAGAAGCCACAATTGCCGTCTTGAAAAAATAAAAACATGTTACGAAATTCATGAAAAGTGGCTTTTCAATGGTGATTGACCTCTAGACTGTTATATCCGCCACATCGTCATACAATGTCTCGTCCAAGTTCAGGAGTGACAGATAGTCCTGGAAAGAGAAAAGTAAGCACAGTTGAGTGGAAATAATTTCATTTTAGTCCAAAATTATTTTTCAGTGATCTATTAACCTTTGATATATGATCATATCAAAAGGAATTAAGAAATAATAAAGTGTTCAATGTTTTAATTATGATAACGAAATCATTATTTTATTACCAAAAAATCCTTTTCAAAGGAGGGTTCATTTACCATTTCATTGTGTATAATCTATACGGTCCGACATGATGTTAACTTAATTCATTTTTACACTAGTTATTTATTTTTAATCAAAACAATGTTTCATAACATAACATTAGAAGCAATGTACAGGTACATCCCAGTTTGCATTTACATTATTAGACAATATTGAAGTGTTTGGCAACATTTTTCTATAACACACATTACTGAAAAGACGCAATTGCAGAATCATGCATTGTTCACTTCCATGTGTAACATGTGTAAAGGTATAAATGTTTGTTTGGATTTGACAAGATATCCCATTTGTTATATGTTCTAATGACGCCAGTGTTCTTTGTCATGTTCTCGTGCGCTGATTTTAACTCTCTTTTTTTGCCTTTTCCGTCATATTGTCCAGTCACGTTGCAAAAAAGAAAAAAAAAATCAATTGAACCGGAATAATTATGTTTTGTGTTTTTAACAAGATATAATACTTGATAACAAGATATAACACTTAACTGCTGGATTGACGCTAAGATCATCAATACTTCGGCCCTCCCATCAACAAATTATGTAAAAAAATAAAATAAAATAATAATGCTATGAACATGATAAGTAGCACCTTTCATTCTGATAGTAAAAAAAAATAATATAAATGAATCCAGTATTTAATTCAATTCATTTATTTTCATTCTTCTTTTTCAAACCAAACACAGAATAAATCAAGAATTATATCATAAACATAAACATTCGACTTCGCAAAAGATAAATGATACAGATAAACATACGAATGCATACCTGTCTGGCAAAATACAAAGTTATGCTTCAGCTGAGGAAAAAAAAAAGAATTGAGAGGTCCACTGAGAAGCAAGCTTGTATATTGTGAACCAATAAAAAAAAACCCTTATGAATTACTTATTTGCAAATACTTATCACAAAATTACAGGACGGAACAAAACAAGAAAAACACAACAACACGACACGACTTGACAGGATAGATAGAAAGAATGAAAGGAAAGAAAGAAAGAAAAAAAAAGAGAATCCCTACACGCTGAACAAGGTAAATGGAACAGGGAATTGAGGATGTGCTTCAGACACGATAGCTTACTTGATACACTTCCATTGTAGGTTCAAGTTTCCTCTGAATGACGTTATAAGAGCATCTCTTTTCCGGCTCCATTTCCCAGCAGTTGGTCATTATAGAGTATCTAGGCGAGGAAAAGATTGAAGTAAACAATGATAGGCTCATAACCCAAAATAAGTAATTCAAAGACAGATCAGTGCGGATCCGCACTGATCTGTCTTTGAATTACGTAAGTGTGCAATCTCAAAAGTGTCGAATCTAGACAGATTCGGCACAGGACACCTGAAATCTATACGAGAATTCTAGTCAACGAACATAGACAAACACACGCACATACACACACACACACACACACACACACAAACACACACACACCTATTAAGCACAAGCACATACAAAGACTAAAAAACAGACATACAAACACGCACACATCCACAAAGAAATAGACTCACACATTATTGAAAGGGTTCAGAATCCACACAGAAAATAACTAGATTTCAAACAGGATATAAGTGGGCAAGATCGCACAAATGCAACCTTTATTCATTGCCCCGATTCCAAATCCACAGCTTGTGCCCAGCCATTAGTGAGACAGTCCTATCCACCTGTGTGGCTTCCTTCCGTACATCAGCCATCATACATGGGCAGCATACAAACATGTGATAACATAGAGCGATAAAAGTACAGTACATCGCACTACTTCATATCGTAATCTACTACCGTCCTGTCTACACAAGCAAGCCCTTACATTGTAATGCATCCACCAGACGGCAAACTGTAAGTGGAGGTAAATACTCACAATTCTTGACCACAGTGAGAAGGGCATGGCATCTTGTAGCCCTTGGTAACCTGCTGCTTCACCATGTCCATCGTCATTTTGGGATAGGGTCTTGCTCCTTAAAGAGAGGCAGAGAACACGGCAGAGAAAAGGGACATACACGAGCATATATGTGCGTAACAGTTTCTGTTTTCTCTGTATTTAGTTGGTATATAATTTGGCATGTACTCTTTCCTCTAATTGTGCTGGCTTTTTCACAGACATTATAAATCACGTGTCTCAAGGGCATGCCCACTAATTCGATAATCTCAATGAATTTGGAAACTAAGTAAACTATATGCGTCATTATACATATCGTGTATGTATACATATACATATCTATACGAATTACCATGTACACACTTTGTAAAATTACTTATTATTGTTTTCTTTAGTGTAGATCAAATTTTATGAATGTTGTGGTGGTAAAGGCCTTGTCACACCTTTCCGGGCAAGCTACTCGAGCTTGTTGCGAGGAGGGATTTTCCAGCACGCAGAATTTCCCCGGGCGGACAAGAATGTTTGCGAGTTTCGCACATGTTTCTTACCTACACAGACGCGTGCTACTTATCTTCTACTTGCGTGTATTCCGTGTGACCTGCCTGAGAGCTTTGAAACCGATTCGTTTTCTGTTACGAGCGACTTACAGGTACTGAGAAGTACCTGCGTTAGAGTTGCCTAAGAGGTGCTGCCGGTAAGGGTCTCCTACTGGTGTTCTGCGTGTACCTCTGCGAGCGAACCCCCACGACTCACTCGGAACAAGTTTTGAGCATGCCCAAGGCCTTTTCATACCGTATCTGGGGAAGTCTTGCGGCTTGACTTGCGGGGAAACAATTTGCTACCCGGAGCTCTCCGCAGTTGGTCCGCATCTGACAGTACCTAGCGCGTATCTCGCCTGTAGTTGCCCGAAGGTGCGCACGCAAGTCCCATTTAACCGCAGCCAAGTTTTGAGCATGACCAAAACTTTTTTCCGGGTGAGTTGCGGGGATGCTCGGAGAGGTCGACGCAGAACTGGAGTAGGAGGCCCTTAGCGGCAGCACCTCGCAGGCAACTTCCACGCGTGTACTTCGCAGTCCCCGTATGCAGCCAAGATAATGACATTCTGTGGGACTTCTGCCATTCCTTCAGAGGAATTCCTTCACTGAGTTGTCAGCCCCCACGCGACTGGTACACAGGTCACACATTATACCCGTATTGCAGTAGAACGCGTCCAAGTAAGTAGAACGCGCCCTCAGAAATTGTCCGGTATGCTGGAAAATCCCCACACACAACAAGCCCGCTTAGCATGCCCGGAAAGGTGTTACAGGGCCTAAACATGGTTGCGGGTAAAAAGATTTGCGTGCGCACCTCCGACCGACTACGGGTGAGATACGTGCTAGGTACTGTCATGTGCGGGTCATCTGCGGGGACCTACGGGTAGTAAAAATTGTTCTTCACAAGTCGCACGCAAGGCTTGCCCGGAAAGGTGTGACACGGCATTAAATCAAGAAGCGTATGCTTGCCATACTTAGGTCCTATGGATCGGGGGGGGGGGCGCAACTGGCACGCGCCCCCTCTTTATTTTTGGTTAAAACAAAAGAAATTAGAAAAATGGGAGTTGGTGCGTGGACCCCTTTAATTTTGCAAAAGCGCCTTCCCTTTACAGATTTCCTGGATCCGCCCCTGCTATATGATATTATTATGTCGTACCAAGAGTGACGATTTCCCAAAGAAGGATTCCGTAAGACCAAACATCACCCTTAAGCGACCATTTTTTATTCTGCATTCCTTCCGGTGACATCCAGCGCGTTGGTTTCTGCACAGAATGATTGAAAAATAAAAACAAACAAAACAAATATGAGTGGAATCTCGCATTTTTTATTGCAGTTACAAAACCCACCTTCCTTTTGTAATATTACGTAAATGAATAAAGCAAATACAGATTATATAGTCCATGGGCCAAGACCCAAAAAATGGGTTTTTGGTACCACCTGAGGTGGCAAAACCTTTTTGGTGTCATTTTGTTTGTCGGACATAGATATGCTTATCAAGCTATGACAGCATTTCCAAATGAGTAGCTTAGTCATAATAAATGAATTTTTAACCAGTTTGGTCTCGTTTTTAAATCCCTATGCTTCTGAATCGAAACTAAACCGCTATACAAAGAAGAGCACTGCCTTCTGTATGTCCACAGTTGTTCTGTTGTAAAACACCTGTTAACATACAGAAGACAGTGCTCTTCTTTGTATAGCGGTTGGTCTCGATTCAGAAGTATAGGGGTATAACAACGAGACCAAATTGGTTTAAAATTAATTTATTATGACTAAGCTACTCATTTGGAAATGCTATCATAGCTTGATAAGCATATCTATGCCCGACAAACAAAATGACACCAAAAAGGTATTGCCACCTCAGGTGGTACCAATATCTGGCCTGGCCCATGGACTAATAGTATGTTGTCTTTGAGTAACAATTTCTCGAACTTACCGTTTTATGATTAAAGAGAGAATGGAGTAGGACTATTTCTGGTTGTTGTTTTTTCACACAAGCTTGCTTTTTGGGTGGATTGAGACATTCGACGATTCGAACAGTAAATTCAGTTGCAGGAAAAATTATTTTTCATAAGCGTGTGTATATCATATAGGCAGGGGCGGATCCAGGAATTCCGTAAAGGGGGGGGGGCGTAAAAGTATTTCTGGTCTCACTTCCGGTTTTAATTAGCCAAGAGGTAACATTGTTATTTGTATTTCTTATACTTCAAACAAAATTTTAAAGCGGGGGGGGGGGGGGGCGCCCGGTGCGCCTCCCGCTTGATCCGCCACTAACAAAGGTAGGGCCTATATTTATAATCTTTTCAGAAAAAAAAAGAAATACTATAATGTCGTTGTTAAGTGGGGTATTTGTTCCTTGTTAGTAATCATGTTCAGATGGGTAATCCGTAAGTTTGATTAATACTTACACCTCCAGAGGGTGACATGAATGACGTCATCCCGTAGTCAGAAATCTTACAAATCCTGTCTTCCGTCATCAGAATGTTGTGTGCACAAAGATTTCCATGGACAATCTAAGTATAATATAAATCATGGATGTTAGATGAGAAATATATGAATCACAAGCTTCAGAGAAAGTAGAACGTCATTAAACTATCCTTTTCGCAACGCTGGTGGAAAGGACACACACACACACACACACACACACAATGGGCTAAAGTTTCAGGTGTTTTAATTCTCATTGTATCATAGTCATTATAAGAAAAAAAAGCAAATGCGGGGGAACCTAGGACCCAGTTTACAGTGCGGGGCTGGGCCGAGCCGCGGCCGAGCCCAGCCTCAATTGCGGGGCCGAGCCCCGCAATTTTTTCCGTTTACACTGCCGGGCTCGGCCGCGCTTTTAATTCAAACATTTCAATGACCCCGCTTACAGTGCGAGGCTCGGCCGCGGCCGAGATGCGGCCGAGCCCGCCTTCATTTCAGTGTAAACGCGCAAAAGACCAAATGCGGGGCCAACATTGGCCGCGCATTTGGCCACGCTCTGGACGTGGTCTCGGCCACGGCCGAGCCGCGGCCGAGCCCGGCCTTTTCTCAGTGTAAACGCAAACTGGGCCAAATGCGCAGCCAATTTTAGCCTGGCTTCCAAACCCACTGCCCGTACTATTTCGCTCTTCAGGATATTAATCACCTCAACATAGAAAACTAGTATAGTTTAAGGTGGTTTTGTCCTGCTAAGGATTTTTTCCTTCGGCAAAGACCTTTGCCCGAACGGCGACTTCGTCGCCACAGAATCCAGTTGGCAAAGGGTATGAAAACAAGCCTATAGGCCCCTACCAAATTGCGTTTGTTCACAAGCAGAGCGCCACTGCGACAAAATATTGAAAGGTTTGAATTAAAAGCGCAGCCGAGCCCGGCAGTGTAAACGGACAAAATTGCGGGGCTCGACCCCGTAATTGAGGCTGGGCTCGGCCGCGGCTCGGCCGCGGCTCGGCCCAGCCCCGCACTGTAAACGGGGTCTAATAATTTTGTCGTTGTTGCGCTCTGCTTGTAAACAAACGCAATTTGGTATAGTCTGGTTTTCAGACCCTTTGCCAACTGGATTCCGTGGCGACGAAGTCGCCGTTCGGGCAAAGGCCTTTGCCGAAGGAAAAATCCTTTGCAGGACAAGACCACCTTAAACTAAACTAGTTTTCGACGTTGAGGGGGTTAACATCATGAATAACGAAATAGTACGGGCAGAGGGTTTGGAAGCCCGACTAAAATTGGCCGCGCATTTGGCCCAGTTTGCGTTTACACTGAGAAAAGGCCGGGCTCGGCCGCGAGACCACCTCCAGAGCGTGGCCAAATGCGCGGCCAAATTTGGCCCCGCATTTGGCCTTGTGCACGTTTACACTGAAATGAAGGCGGGCTCGGCCGCGGCCGAGCCTCGCACTGTAAACGGGGTCTAGGAAGCAGGCGCTTCTGGGGTTACAAATTCCAAGAAAGGAAGTCACCGGTATACATCTGCATGTGTGTGTGTGTGTGTGTGTGTGTGTGTGTGTGTGTGTGGTTTAAGTGTGTAGGTGTGCGTTACCTTAAAGGTCCTGTTTACCTTTGGGAGCAGTGATTAAAAAATGTTCAAGATATCACAATTGATGCATACATGTATGTGCAGGTCTGCTGTATCACAAACATCCTACCACATAAAATTTTCGCAATAAAGCTTAAAATATAAGGCGATATCAGTGTTTTTCTCAGTAAACCGTAACTGTGGACGGTTTGGACTCATTAATATTACTATTGTTCACATTTTGTGTATTTGATAACACTTAACATCGGATGTAAATTTTTACAGTGGTTATTTCTATTCCTAATTCACATTTTAGAACTATTTTAACAGCTCTAATGCTGGGTTTTTGTTTCATCGGCAAATGGTTAATTATGGCTTTAAAACTGAAATTCAAGCGAACCTTCTAAACTTGAATCCAGATTATTATTTCATTAAATGTTTTATTGACAGTTTCAAGAAGAATTAGTTTTGGATCCTGTGAAAGAACAATAAAATGTACAGAGCTATCGGACAATAAATACAACGGTTGGATTGATGCACAGGTATACTGACAGGAAAAGAAGGTTCGTAATACAGGATCTTTTGGGCACGTCATGTCAGTGCGATGTGACTTGCAGAATGAAGTTTGTGCGGATTGATTTTCATGGAAACGGTCAAAAGGATCAGTAAACCCGCCTCTCTTCCGTTAATGGCAAAGTTGTCATACATGTGGTCAAGCACGAATTAAAACAGATCCACAAATAAAAGTTTCACTAAGCATTTTATGGTATTTGTGAGGAACATGTTATTATCAAGTTAGTTTTTCGTTATGATGAAATATTCATTACAATTATAATAATGTCTGCAAAATGTAAGCTCTACTTTTCAGTAGCCTCTTCCACTTCAAGCAAGATGTTATATTAAGCCACACTATCATTTTGCTTTTGTTCATTGTAGGTTTTTTTCTGACGTTATGTTGATTTTGTATAATCAAATATTTGAATGTCATCCTGTTTGAATCCTGCTTGAATTGAAATAGAATTAATTGCAAAAATCAAACGAAGTTCACTCGTAATCTTTCTAGTTCGATGTGACACGTAAATCATCAGGCCTATAAATGTTTCCCTTGGCAATAAAAAAGAAAGAAAAAAGAAGAGAGAGAGAGCTAATTTATTCACAATGTCTCATGGCTGGGCGTACGACAACGCGAAACTGTTTCCTCATGACACAGTTAGTAAACAATTTTTTTTGCGTCTGCATAAGATCAAAATTTACTTTTCATGTTTAGTTACCTTGTTGGAATCAAGGAAGTCCATCCCCTTAGCTACCTGCCAAGCATACGTAAGTAACTCAGATTCATCAAATCGGGGTCTCGCAGGCTTGATGTTGCCGTAGAAAGATTTTGAAGACTGGTTATTAAACTGGAGGAAAGTCAGCAGCGTCCCATCGGAAACGAATTCGTTTACCAAGGAACCTGCATTACCCCACAGGAATAATAAATGCACATGTTCGACAGCGTTCAGCTTTTCAAGCATTAGGTTATCATACATAGGTATACACACATGATTTTCTCATTTCAACTCAACGGCACCAGATTTCATTATATCAACTGCAAACCGACATTAAATTTTAAATTTATTTCAATGCCTTTTAGAGAGAGCGAAAAAAGGGGAGCTGGACACACCACACTAGCATTGAAAGTCAATATGACGCCAATGTCAAAATAAATGGCTATGAAAGAGACAGGCATAGCATTTTGCCTCCGTACGTATTATTTTATTCTGCATGCTTCCCAAATAAAATCAAAATAAATTACAAGGGTGTGACGAAACATAACCAAATGACAAAGGAAATTTGCAAAATTGCAGTTTACATTACATGCACACTTACATCATTGTAAAATATTTTGATATGTTTAATAATACAATAATGTACGATAATAAAATAAAAAAAAATATTTGAAATCTTTTGAGGCTTCAGTGGTGGTAGAACGTTGGGTGGTAGAAGGCTTCACGGGGCACCACGTATTCTTTCTGGAGTATGTGAGTGGCCCTGAAGGGCCACTCACATACTCCAAAAAGAATACGTGGTGCACCGTGAAGCTTTAGGGTCACTCACATACTCCAGAAAGAATACGTGGTGCACCGTGAAGCCTTCTACCACCCAAAAAAAAAAAATTATACATGTTAGAAATAAATATGATTGTTAGGGTTTGAGATTTTATGGTCCCGCGAGCATTTAACACTGCATCTCATGCACGATATAGGAAAGGGTAAAGTGGCCTTGTGTTGAGGGCCATATTCTAGAGGTGACAAATCAGGTCCTGTCTATGACGTACCATTTGCCCAATAATTCCGAAAAAAAACTTAGTTTCTCGCGGAAAAACTCAGTTTTTGATCGGTCGATAAACTAAGTTTTTTTTTTTAAGAGAAAGTCTACTTATTGAATTGATTGAATAAGTGAAACTGCACTGGTCTTGCACTCGAGACACAGTGAACAGTTCCAGCACGTTTATTTTCATATTTCACTTGACATCAAAATACATCAAAAAAAAAAAAAAAGAATACAAACCAAGCAAGATACAAAATATGTTATAAGTCGGGTCATGAACAGAAAGTGTGTCAGCATACATATTGTACATAAGACAATTCTCTATAACTTGTGAAGATGGAACAGCAAAAGCAAAGCTTGTAAACGCAGGTTCCATGAAAAAAACGGTGTAAATTTGCAATGCAATCAATGGAGAAAGGACACAAAGTAATAATGACGAAACGATATGAAAGCTAAAATATCAAAGTACAAAGGGAAAAAGAAATAAGAGAATAAAAAGAAAAAGTGAAGAAAAAAAAAACAAGAACCCAAATATGGCATATAGATACACAAGTATATACGTGCACATTATATATAATCAACTTCATAATGAGCATGATGAGTTCAAAATGTTAATACAAATACGGATGCAGTGATTATATAGTGGGAGCATAAACCAGAAATGTCCATTGCACGAGGATACTGCGCATATAACATATTAAAATATTCTAATCAGGCTGGATATATTAATTTATTAACATTAATTTCAATTTTTGTTTAAATGTAAACATACTAGAACAATTGATTAAATTGGCAGGAAGATCATTCCAGAGTTATCGAGAGATAAACTAAGTTTATCGATAAACTCTTTTTATCAAGCGTAAAACAGTTTATCATACGAAAAACTAAGTTTATCGTGACAAACTTTCGCTGTTTTTCGGCGAATATCTTAGTTTATCGATCATCAGAGTTATTCAAACTTTGTCAGAAGTAGGTGCTCCGAGCTTAACGTTGCCAGAGCCTATACGGCTGTGAGCGTCGCCACTGCTCGTGTGCCGTATTACCAGCTCTGGGCGTTAAACGACACTGATAGTAGGTTTGCGGCAAGTTGTCAACTTACAACTACGTACGTCGAATAACGCAACAGGCGTCATTTAAAAATCGTTTCGCCATGGCCACAGAAGAGACAAGTGGGCAGCCAGAGGAGCTACCAGATCCAGAGCTCAGAGATTTGTCACGTAGGATGTTTGCTGTCGCGACTAGTAACTGGTAATGGGTACTACAAACTGTAGTCGCAAGTCTGCGGCTAGTGCGTGCCGAGATCCACATCCTAATCATACAGCTAATTCCGTACTAGTGCCCACTTTCGCCAAAGCTGAAATAACCATGATTATCGATAAAATTAGCTTTTCCCTTGATAAACAGAGTTTATCGTTAAACTTAGTTTTTCTTTAAACTCAGTTCATCGAAAAACTCTGTTTATCGAGCGAAAAAGCTTAGTTTATCCATCATCTCTGTTCATCAAGTGAAAAACTTTGTTTATCAAGATAAAACCTAGGTTTATCGAGCGAAAAAAAAAATCAGTTTATCGATAAAGCCTGTTTATCAAGTGCAAAACTAGGTTTATCGCGATAAACTTTTTCGGTCAAAAACTAAGTTTATCGGAATTATTGGGCAAATGGTGCGCCATACCTGTCTGTTCACGTAATTACTGGAACAAAAGATGAGACTGAAATGACATGTAATAATTTCTATTTGTTATCATATTTCATGCACACCCACTCACATACAAACACCCGTATATAATGTATATTCAATCCAAATTTATTAAATTCAAATGCCAGTTTATTTCCAATGACACATTTATGTATGCATTATTTATACGTGCATTAAAATAAACACAAAAAGTCACACCTCTTGATTTTGTGTGAGGACTCAAGAAAGGTGAAACGGGTCAAGCAAGTAAATTTTGAGTTTTCCATATATTTTGCAAAAACTATTCTACATTATTCTTGAGTTTGGGATCATAAAATGAGAGGGGAAATGGTGATTCAGAAGTTTTTCTACTCCTTTGTTTGTTTGTTTGTTGTTGTTTTTTTGGTAGAGTGGTGTGATCAGGTATGTCTTGGAGGCCCCTTTTCATTTCTTGAAAATCCTTTAAACACTCTTCACTTCCGGTAACTTTCCAATAACTTTTAAACAGATAATGCTACTACTTTGACAGTTGGCATTGACAATGGACAAAATGTGTCAAAAGAGCATGCTCAATTTCAGCTTTATCTAATAATCCCTCCATTGTTGTTGCTACGGTGCTTTACATCCTGTTTCACTTTTTGTCCCATTCTTCGTGCATTTAGCACAGATTGGTATTAAGACTAAGCGCTTAAATAGACCCCGTATATCAGAGCCTCTTTTGCCAGCTCAGACTTTTTCCAGAGTGTGTGATTTCTTTCCAATATATAGACAGGTTAGGAGAGTCCATGTAAATTGAGTTATACATCATGTTAAAGCTTTGGGTTTGCTCTTTCAGAATCTGCCCTTGGCTAAAAATCCACGTCTGGCTACTTTTAGTTGGTTTTGTGGTGCAGGGCCGTATACAAATAGGCTCAAGTGTTAAAGAAATGATTTTACCTAATCGATGTAATCAATTACACTAAACCAACGGGTTTTTTTTTTCTTCAACAATCAACCCAAGTGGTAATTTAACTCTTGAGATTTGTAACATAAACATTTAGGACATCGAGTGCTCAACGACACATTAATTTTCTTATTAGGCAATATGTATTTATCTTGACTTGAATTCTCTTCCTGAGGAGTAGTCTACAAGTATAAAATAGAAAGGAAGTTACACAATGTGTTTGCATCCACACATGCACTAATGTAGACATATAAATCAATACATTGTAATGACAAACTTTAAGGGATGGTATAGTATTGGTTTAGGTGAGAATTCAGCTTTTACCTTTTTGCGAGTTATTTAGAAAAAAACTGTTATGAAATGCTAAGAAACCTACAATTCTAAGGGAAATTCTAAGTTTATTTGATTAAAAAAAAAAATCGGTTTTATAATGAATTGGATATTAAAAGAAACAACAAAGTAAAATAAAGCCACCCTGATAAAAAGATGGGTCCCACTTTTTATTAGAATTGCTTTGTTTTTATCTCAGTCATTTGAAAACAAATTTTCATCAAATAAACTTTGAAGTCTCTTTAAAAAGTGTATGCTCCATATCCTATAAGAATGTCTCTCATTATCTAAAAATATCAGCATTAAAAAAAAGTTGGAAACCTCAAATCCCAACTCGACAAAAATGTATCATCCCTTTAATCTTACAAGACATTCGATGAATACAATGATCTACGAGTCAATGCCATTTGTGTCTTCATTTTTATCTCGTTGCTTGTTTTGACCGTTTTTTTTTTTTTGGGGGGGGGGATACTGAACCATTCGGAGTACTTACGATATTCAGCACAGTATCCAAGACACCTCACAATGTTTGGATGGTTTGGAAGTTTACATAGATGTGTCACCAACTGCAGAATGTCTGGAACGTTTTCTGTGAGTGCACAGCAAAGATACAGAGAGGTGAAATATGATGATTACATTATTTACCCAAAACTTCGTTGAAGACTGAAACAAATTCATGTTACCTCAAAGACAATCAGGAAAAATAATATTGTATCTAACATAACAGCAGATGAAGTGATAACCTGGGATCTGTCTGAGGGCCACCGGAGTTAGTCCATGTTCTGTGAGTAGTTTACCCTTCCACACGTCGCCAAACTTCCCCAGGCCGATGGAACCAAGCCGAGAAAAGAACGTCAAGCTTTCTGCTTCTAAAGCAGCGGTGATCGGTGAAATTGGTTGATACACAGCACTGTCTGCCAAAAGTCAAATATGGTGATGTTTATATGTATACGCTGTAGTTTGTTGCTTAATCTAGGCATTTAAAACAAAGAAGAGAACAATCTCGGATGACACGTTTCGGCCATAAACCTGATAACAGCAAGGATGCCGTACGCTGTAGCAGCGAGTATTGACATTTTTCATGTTTTGACAAAACTGTGATTAAGCGAAATCATTATTTGATGTCAAACTAACTGTTTCAAAAGCTCTTTTAGTATGATTTGAACAAAAGAAAAAAACCTTTTCATTTCTTAATCTACTATCAAGGTAATCACAACCAGCTACACATACACACAAATACTCACACATTATGTTTTAGTGATATATCATTATACATGTACTACAACAACAATTAAAGAAAACTGAATACACTGACTAACGTTTTTGTAAAATGAAATCTCCAGTGTATATTTCGATCACAAATATAAAAAAAAAACCCCACACACAACAGTTGTGGCATCAAAATACCAAGAAAATAATTATAAAATGTGAAAATGCGACGATCTACCTTCGATTCGTCTTTCAATCATCTCATAAGTGTTGTTTTCGTCGCTTCCCGACAAGACTTTCCTAAAGTAAAAATGAGAGCAGAATGAATGAAGTTTGAATTGAATTACTTTCAACTGTACATTTTGGGTTAAAGAAATTTACAGAAAGCGCATAAAGTATACAAACACGTATTATTAGTGCACTGTCAGCAAAACATTATTGCTCTATTAATGGAAAAAAAAACTCGAATTAATGCAAGAGGAGGTGAAATTGTTGTTTTTGTTTTTTCTTACCTTACGTTTTCTGCAGTTTTATTTGGCACTGAAAGAGAAAGGAAAATGAAGCAGAAGAATCGTTTTGTGTTACGTTATATACTTGATAAACTCCACCAGTTCAAATATAGTAATTGGCTTTCGCCAATGTTGATTTCTATAATATGAATATAATTTATTTCATTGGGATGATCATAATTTGTAATTATGTGATTGAATATATTCGTAGTCCATATTTCATAACTGCTGTGATTTATTTTCGCTTTTAACAAAACGGTCCATTTGTGTGTGTGTGTGTGTGTGTGTGTGTGTTTGTGTTTATGTCTGCAGAATCAAGGCAAGCCCGGGAGTGTCATTATACTTCCTAATATATCCTAACGTTGCCATAATAAATTGTACGCTTTAAAAACCATGCAACAAAACATTACTACAAACCTTTGCAGGATGTTATGCTGTCTTTGTAGAACAGCATACTATTTACTGTTATAGAAACAGCAAGCAGTACACCCATGATTGACAGTGCGGCAACGTAACCAATTGACACGGTAGAGGGACACGTACACGGACACACGGCAACTAGAATGCATTGTAACGGCAAAAGAAAACAAAATAAGTATGACCTTTACACGTTGACTTCCGTCTAGGAAAGTGACAACTGAAGTCGGTTTAAAGGGATGGTATGACACACAGATGTATTTGTCGTTCACACCAGCGGGGTGTTTCATCAACGTTTGTCAGCGCTGACAATTTCAGCAAAATCCTTGGTTTTGATTGGCTGAGATGCTCTGGTCACTGACTGTTACTATGGTGATTCAAGTTGTCAGCGCTGACAAACGTTGATGAAACACTCCCCCCCCCCCCCGATGCACTTGCTCAGCAGCAAAGCATCACTCACATGGAAGCATGTATCAGTTACGTACGTTAATGGATGCAAAACAAACTCATGCTTAATGTCAGTAAGACTGAACTGTTATTGATTAGCACATCCAAGCAAATATCTAAACTTTCTTTTGATAGGATATCAGTTGGAAGTTCTGTCCTAAAGTAATCTTCCAATGTTAGGAATCTTGGAGTGTGTTTTGACACACATTTGAACATGAAAGCACACATCACGAATGTGTGTAAATCATCATACCATTTGAAATACAATCTTAGACACATTAGGAAATGTTTCGATGAGAATAGTATGAAAATGGTTGTCCACGTATGTATCATTAGTAAACTGGACTTTTGCGATGGGTTATTATATTACTCCCTGATTCTCAAGTTGGGCGCCAGCAGCGAGTTCAAAACTCCTGCGCAAGGCTTATCTGTAACAAACCAAGGTACCAGGCGCGCCGGAAGCAGTTTTGGATTGGGGGGAGGCAAATATTGGAGGGGGCTCACGATAGACCATACATATGTTACACAATTTACACATACACACACACACACACACACACACACACACATATATATATATATATATATATGTACAATGGCCTACCGTGGGTCGAGACATGGGGGGGGGGGGGGGCAACGGCGTAAATCCGTACTGAGGAGTGGGGGGGGGGGGATGATCGGGGATAGTCACCATCACCACGATTACAAGCCCATAACTGGACCGGCGCAGACTTGGGAGGGATGGGGCGGAGAAGCCTGGTGCTCCCCCCCCCCCCCCCAACACACACACACACAGACACACACACACACACACACACAGACACACACACACACACACACACACACACACACAGACACACAGTGGCGTACCGTGGGTCAAGACATTAGGGGGGGCACCTCGTGGAAAAATAATTTTGTGGGTGTGTATGCTTATACGTGCTTGCATGTGTATGTGTGTGTGTGCGTGCGCTGTCAGTCTGCAAACTTAATGGGGACTACAATACATAACGATATGTCATACATTCCACAGCGCAGTCATTGAGCAACATTGTAAGTTTTTCAGAATGACGATGTGAAACAACAAATTACTTGGAGCAACAACAGGAGAATTGCATAAAAATTAAATGCGAGCGAGCGTTGAAAATTTTGACATTTTACAGTACAAAAACTGCCGTTTGTAGCGATATTTTTTCGCTTTTAAAATTAAGGGGGTTGCGCACCGGGCTCAACTGCTGGCAATTACCGGCACGACATCAGGAGATTGGCATAACGATTAAATGCGAGCGAGCGAAGCGAGCGAGCTTGAAAATTTTGACATTTTACAGTCCAAATACTGCCGTTTATAACTACATTTTTTTTCGCTTTGGATATTAAGAAGGAGGGGAGGGGGCGCACCGGGCGCAACTGCTGGCAATTACTGGCAACAACATCAGGAGAATGGCATAACGATTAAAATAATGCGAGCGACCGGAGCGAGCGAGCTTGAAATTTTAACATTTTACAGTCCCAAAACTGCAGTTTGTAGCTATATATTTTTTTTTTGCTTTGGAAATTAAGGGGGGCGCAACGAGCGTAACTGCTGCCAGTTACTGGCAGGAGAATAGCATAACGATTAAATGCGAGCGAGCATCAGGATTTTTTTTTTTTTTTTTTGGGGGGGGGGACCCTCTGTTAATTGAAGGTATCTAGATATCTCCACCCACGGAACATTTGCATTTGTTTAAATTGAAGTAACATAAATGGTACACACTTTAGATGAAACATTTTAAAATATGTTAATCTAAAGTGTATTAAGTAGAGAGGACTGAGCGGGGAGGGTATAGGAGGCTTGGGGTAGGCCTAACCCCCTCTTACACGAGGGAGATTTTGTATTATTTTGCAGAATTGAAATTCAGCCATCTTTGGATGAAAATTAGATAGTTTTCTATCAAAAAAGTAAGAACATTTCCACATCTCGGGAGGAGCAATATGATAATATGTTTGTCCCCAATACTTTTATGGGGTACCATCCCCCCCCCCCCCCCCATCGACGCCTCTGCATATAATGAGGGAGCTTTTGTAAGTGAAAGACCTGCCGCACGCTCTTTGATAAAATACTAGGAAATACGTCAATCTCAAAAGTGTTCAAAGTCTATCGAAAGGGATCCAGTAGCGGAGCTTTTGCATGCTTATGATTGCAATTCAACGATCTGGTGCATAGTTCTGGCGGTATTTGGACAATTTTCTAGAAAGAAAGTTCGAGATTTGTCCTCATCTCAGGAATTGCTTGGCCCAACACTTCCTCAGGGGTGGGGCAAATGCCTCTTTGCCCCCCCCCCCCCTCCCCCAAGATAGATTCGACGCCCCTGATCATCCCTGGGTATGCCCATAGATGTATCAGAGTCATCATCGTTTCAGGAATGATTCAGGAAAATAGAGGGGGGTTAAATTATGGTGGTATGGTTTTTGTTATTGTTTGTTTGTTTTCGTACATAATTTGCAGATGGTCCCGAGTTGCTCGCGTCATAGCATGTTTACATGTAAGCCTATGCTATTTGATGTTGTCAACGTCTGGACCATACCTTATGTCGATATTACTTTCTTCGCGAGCGAGCGAAGCAAGCGAGCGCTTGAGAAAATTATGTACCGGTATACATTATCCTACAAGATGGAATACTGTTCAGCTCTGTTACCTCTCTGAAGGCGGGCGTATGAACGTCATGCAATAAAAATACGTCAAAATTGATAAAAGCACATTTCTGCTTCCTCCATTTTTTCCTCAAATTTCAGGGGGGATGATTGTACAGGCCATCCCCCCCTCCTCCATTTCAGGGGGGGGGGGATATATCCCCCATCCCCCCCCCCCGGATTTACGCCCATGGGGGGGGGGGGGCACAACTAAAAATTTCGCAGTACAAGACCAAATACAAGGAGATATGACTTTTTTCAATAAACCGTAACTGTAGATGGTTTATTCTACAAACAATTTATCGTAATGATTATTCACATTTTGTATATTCAACAATTTGGGGCAAATTATGTGTTGTATTGGGGCCCATTTTTTCTCTTTCTTTTTTTCTTTGAAACACATCAACATATGTAACAGTTCTTAACATTGATTATACGGATTAACGTTTTTACACTGCTTGTATCTTTACCTAACTCAAAGTATTCTAAAGCGCTAAAGCTGTTTTCTTTTTAAATCTGCAAATGGTAAAATGCTTTTACTATCTATCATGTCTAGCGTGCATATTAATAGGTAAGATATCTTCCTGTTTAGAATATCGTGGGGAAAGTCGTCAACGTACGTACACTGCAGATCACGCTATGATATACATACTATGCTAGGACAAACGGAATTCCTTTGTTCCTGAAGGTATTATTTTACTATTGGGAGCATGTATGATTGTATGCATATGTGTAGTTCAGTTGTATCACAAAACATCCTCCTATATAAATATTTCGCAGTACAACCCAAAATATTAGGAGACATGACTATTGTTCTCGATAGCCCATAACTGTTGATGGTTTGTTCTACAAACAATTTATCGTAATGATCGTTCACATTTTGTATATTCAACAATTTGGTGGCAAATTATTTGTTGCATAGGGCCCCGCTTTTTCTCTTTTCTCTTTGACATATTTGACAATTCTTAACATTGATTACACGGATTAACGTTTTTACACTGGGTGTATCTATCCCTAACTCAAAGTATTCTGAAGCGCTAAAGCTGTTTTTTTATTTAATCTGCAAATGGTAAAATGCCTCTAATATCTAGTATGTCTACCGTGCATATTAATAGGTAAGATAGTCTTCCTGTTTCGAATATCGTGGGGAAAGTTGTCAGCGTACGCACACTGCAGGTCACGTTATGGTACTAAGCTAGGACAAACGGAATTTCCTTGTTCTTCAAGCTATCGGTTAACTATTGGGGGCATTTGATTTTGCACATTTGTGTAGTTCAGTTGTATCACAAAACATCCTCTTGCATAATTTTGCAGTACAACACAACATACATGGAGATATAACTATTTGTTCAATAAACCATAACCGCAGATGGTTCATTCTACAAACAATTTATCGTAATGATTATTCACATTTTGTATATTTAACAATTTGGGGCAAGTTATGTATTGTATAGGGCCCTATTTTTTCTCTTTCTTTTTTTTTTCTTTAAAGCACATCAATTAACAATCCTTAACATTGATTATAGTGATTGACGTTTTTACACTGGTTGTATCTATCCATAACTCAAAGTGTTCTGAAGCGCTAAACCTGTTTTTTTTTTTTTCATCTACAAATGGTAAAATGCCTTTAATATCCGGCATGTCTAGCGTATATACTACTCGGTAAGATATCTTCCTGTTTAGAATATCGTGGGGAAAGTCGTCAACGTACACTATACGCACACTGCAGATCACGTTATGGTACTATAAAGCTAGGTTTATTCTACAAACAATTTATCGTAACTATTGTTCACATATTGTATATTCAACAATTTGGGGCAAATTATGTGTTGTATAGGGCCCATTTTTCCTCTTTCTTTTTTTTAAACACATCAACATATTTAACAGTTCGTTACATTGATTACACGGATTAACGTTTTAACACTGGTTCTATCTATACCTAGCTCAAAGTATTCTGAAGGGCTAAAGCTGATTTTTTTTTTTAATCAGCAAATGGTAAAACGCCTTTAATATCTAACATGTCTAGCGTGCGTATCAATAGGTGAGATATCTTCCTGTTTAGAATATCGTGGGGAAAGTCTTCAACGTACGCACACTGCAGGTCACGTTATGGTTCTAAGCTCGGACAAACGGAATTTCTTTGTTCTTCAAGCTATTGTTTAACTGTTGGGAGCATGTATGATTTTATGCATATGTGTAGTTCAGTTGTGTCACAAAACATCCTCTTACATAAAAATTTCGCAGTACAACCCAAAATATAAGGAATTATGACTATTTTTCTCGATAGCCCATAACTGTTGATGGTTTATTTTACAAATAATTTATGGTAATGATCGTTCACATTTTGTAAAATATTTAACAATTTGGGGCAAATTATTTGTTGCAAAGGGAACCATTTTTTTTCACGTTTTGTATATGTAACGATTTGGGGCAAATTATTGCTTGCATAATTAGGGCCTCACTTTTTGTCTTTAAAACACAAAATATTTAACAATTCTTAACATTGATTACACGGATTAACGTTTTTACACTGCTTGTATCTATCCCTAACTCAAAGTATTCTGAAGGGCTAAAGCTGTTTCTTTTTTCATCTGCAAATGGTAAAATGCCTTTAATATCTGGCATGTCTAGCGTGCATATTAATGGGTAAGATATCTTCCTGTTCAGAATATCGTTGGGAAAGTCGTCAACGTACGCACACTGCAGATCACGTTATGGTTCTAAGCTCGGACAAACGGAATTTCTTTGTTCTTCGAGATATTGGTTTACTATTCGGAGCATGTATGATTTTACACATATGTGTAGTTCAGGTGTATCACAAAACATCCTCTTCCATAAAAATTTCGCAGAACAAGCCAAAATATAAGCTGATATGATTATTTTTCTCAATAGCCCATAACTGTTGATGGTTTATTCTACAAACAATTTATCGTAATGATCGTTCACATTTTGTATATTTAACAATTTGGGGCAAATTATTTATTGCAAAGGGAACCATTTTTTCTCTTTAAAACACAACATACTTAACAATTCTGAACATTGATTACACGGATTAACGTTTTTACACTGGGTGTATCTATTCCTAAACTCAAAGTATTCTGAAGCGCTAAAGCTGTTTTTTTTAAATCTGCAAATGGTAAAATGCTTTTACTATCTAGCATGTCTAGCGTGCATATTAATAGGTAAGATATCTTCCTGTTTAGAATATCGTGGGGAAAGTCGTCAACGGACTCTACGCACACTGTAGATCACGTTATGGTACTAACATGATATACAATAATGATTTGTAAAGAAAATTTTCGCATCATTCTAGACGATATCTTAGTCAATGAAACTTTCCCTACAAGTGCATGACACTATATCTGAATGTGCTATATAGGCCTAAGGATTACATCCGTGTATATTACAATAATAATACCAAAAAAAAAAATAGAAATGCTGACCCTTGCAAAAAAAAATAATGTGTGCAACCACATAGCACAAAACCAACAAAAAGTCGTGAGATATTGACTTTCAGTTAAGAAGATACTTTGATAATGAAGGCTTTATCATATTGAAGAGTGTGTGAAGGCTTTCTAAAGAAATAAACAGAGGACTGCAAGACACAACTATTCTCACGATAGACATTGATGAAATCACAATTAATTTGGTAAACATATACCACGCAGGAAACAAATGCACGCTGCAATGACAGCCAACTCGACAATGTACATAATTATATGTGCAAATGCATCTTGTAGACGAAATGAGAGTAGCACTGGTAGAAATGAAACCAGATGAAATTTGAACTTAAAGGTAGTCAGCCAAAAAGGTGTTAATATATTATATATATAAATGAGATATGAATCGCTGATTAGAATTGGCTTGTCGACTAACTGGAACTAGACTAATCGAAATTGCATGAAATGGGTATACCACTGGCCTATTACACGTGGTGAAATGTAGACCGACCAGGCCGTGGGCCAAGCAGACATTAGGTAATTTTTTTTTTCCAATAAAGCAAGATAAACAGACTAAACAGATTGTAAACTAACTGATATAAGACCAAGCTATAAAAAAAAAACACGAAATAACGAAAAGTGGACGAAATGTCAAAAAGAACATCTGGTGATGAGGCGACATTGCAAGCAGCCAAACAGGGCATTTGAGCAAGAGAGTCTTAGACCGAACAGGCATTAGACGAAAGTGCTTGTAGACCAAATGAGTCTAGACGCAGTGGAGTTACAAGAACTGGGAGGTATAGACCAGCTGGTAATTGGACCAAGCGAAAAATGATAACCCCATAAAACAATGGGAAATCATGGTGCATTGCAGTTTGTTGAAGAATACTGTGATTAGGTATGTCTTAGAGGCCCCGTAATTTAATACTGTCATCATTTTGTTAAAACTCTTTACACACTCCTCACTTCCAACTTGTGAAAGAATGATGCTTCTGCATTTAAAGGGGGTGTCAGTCATAAAAGAAGATGCCTAACATGCAGCATTTCAGTTTAAATTCATAATCTCTTCATTGTTGTTACTTCAGAGTTTTGCACCCTGTTTATTTGTTCCATTCATTGCGCAGAGCGCAGCACGGTCAGATTTAATAAATAGGCCTCCATGAATAGATCCTAAAGGTCAAACCCTCTGTTCTCGGTTAAAACACTGTATTTTCCTTGTCATTTTTGCTGTTTTAGTCTCATTTTCGTTTATTAATTTTCGTTTTGAAGAGAAAAGAACACTGCAAAAAGGCCGGTGTTAAATAGTGAACACCGAGCTGGTGTTAAATTTTCGGTGCTCATTTATGGTGTTAAATTAACACCTCCGGGTGTCATTTCCAAATTTTAAAGTGTTTTTTGAAGAGTTTCTTAGTAACTGCACTTCTTTTTGATTTTTAATTTAAACAAGACGATCAAGAATTTTACATTAAAATACTAGATTTTTGAAAAAATGTGAAAATAGATTTACACCAAAGTAACACCAGCTAATGTGGTCTCTTATTGAAGCTGGACAGGTGCTAAACCATTGATATTAACACCAACAAATATCAAATCAACACCATGTGGTGTCATTTTTTTAATTAACACCAGTACAGTGTCAAAATAAACACCAGGTACAGTGTCAAATTAACACCACGAAGTGTCAGGTGAACACTTTTCAACACCATCACAGTGCATTTTCTACACCTGTGGGTGTGGTCCTCTATTGAAGTTTGATCGGTGTTAGATTTAACACCCGTGGTGTTAAATCTAACACCGATGTTTTTACAGTGAATATAAGTGTATTGTATTAACACACAATGAATCGGGTAATCTGTGTAATTCTATGTAATCAGAAATTAGACGCTATATCCCGCTTTCAACTGTGTCGATGGTCAGCAATCCAAACCTTTTGTGTCGCATTGTATTACACGGATGTATTCCATACATAGCACATTATCATACACATGGAAGGACAGTCGCAATGACATCGTCTTTAATAATGCGAAAATCTCCTTTATATATCATCATAAGGTATATCATGTAAGAACACATTGTGGGCTGGAATGAGATGTACAATCGTTACACTTGGGATGCGACAAACCTTGATGCGAAAATTTGCTTTCTTACAACTGTCACCATACTTCTTGTTTGGGGGATTGCCGAGAGTACTTAAACTTTAACTATTAAATCTCCATAATTCATTCATGCCTATGGAGTACACGATCGATGTTTAAAACCAACAAACCTTCCGAAGAATAATGTATATTTCTATTGACTTTTTAAATGAAATTTCTTTTGTCATCCCGTCATCGTTGTAATGGTAAACAAACTGCTTACAATACATTATTGATGAATTCGTTTCTTAGCTTTTTTCACTCTCATTTTTGTGTCAGAATACATAAAAATAAATATGATCACTAAATTTTAGACCATGCAATTTTCTTTTACAATGATTTCTATTCATGGCAAATTATTCCTTCAGGTCCTCACAAAGTATTTCCTCAGCTGCATTTGTGGTGTGCACACATTAATGACATTTCCCGCAATGGTGTGAACAGGAAGATTATCTTAGCTGAATGCATGTTAGATATTATCAAGGACATTCCATTTCTCAACGTCCTATACCATAACGTGATACAGTAAGTCCATATCTGTGATGATGAAAATAATTAGCTATATTGACACAATTATGTACTCTTAACTTGATCAGGAGATTCTCTTTTCTTTACAATATTTTATTAGCATGCACATTTTTTTTCTTTCCTTTGGTGGCCGGAGAAAGAAATGAAGTGGCCCAAAATGAAAAGGAGCGCAAAAAATCTATTTAGAATCATTATTGTTTCAGCTCGTACATTATTCAAACCTACACAAGGTAAAGACACATCGGCCTCAGTGTCATCATTGTCACAAAGTGGTGTATTACACTTCTTTAATTGTGAGAAATCAACTTATCTTTTTTTTAGTAACTTTTGAAGTCCTCATCCTCTGGTGTCATTGGTGGAATAATACAATCAATTATATAACAATCCGTCATTTTCAAGTAAATACATTTTCCGTCCAATATTCAAACGTCCTATTAAGTATAGTATCGATTTAACCGCTGATTACATATGACGAATTTGCATTTTAAATCATCTGTATCAAAGGGTCTCGTTCCTCGATTAAATTCTATCATATCATATCGATATTAAGATCAATATAACTACGAAAATTCAGATATTACTCCTTATAACATTTTTTTTTTCAAAATTTAAATAAAAATGAGGAAGAATTCTCGACATCGACATTAGCCGAATATATTCTGTTTTAAAGCTTCAAACACAAAAATCGTTGATATCTCCACAAGGCAAACAAACTAATTTGAAAAGGATTTGATAGATGCCATGATTTGCTGTATTAGCTGTTTAATTACTATTAATGTATCGTAACATAATAAACCAATCAAACCGACAGACTTTACTTTTTTACTACGGTGTATTTCTCTCAGTTTCGCTGACCAACCAGAGCTTTTTGGGTTCTCTCTGAGGATCATGTTCTGTAACCGACATCGTTAATGACTTGAACCTATACATGTATATTCCTAGGCTTACTTCACCTATAATTTAACAGTAAATCCACAGGTTTGTCCTTTCAAAACACTCCGTCACATTGAAACCAGCTATCAGTAGAAACGAGACATATCGCTATGGCGACTGGTATCTCAATAGCTCTAGAAAGCATCTTGACAATGTGAGAGAACAGGTTTACATAATAGTCACACAAACACACACAAATGACATGACATGTTTGTCAGAAATGTGATGAGTGTTTATTTTCCTTGAACTAGGATGGATGGATAAGTCGCATTTAAGAGAGCAGGTATTCGGGGACTCGAGCAACTTCACTTGACCTTGACTCTTCCCTTTGATCCCATGGCCAACAACTCCTCAAATGTCTAATGTTTAACATCCACTTTTATGAAAATTCTTTGAGCTGTTATACTTTCAAAATAAGGGGATATTTACGACGTTTGAATATTTTCATTTGCCCTTTGCCCCTATGGCCAAAATCTCTCCCTACAGATTAATTGTGTAGAAACGCATGTAGTACAGTCAAATTTGTCTAAAGCGGCCACCCAAGAGAGAGAGAAAAAAAGGTGGCCGTTATAGACAGGTGGCCGTTACAGACAGGTTCTTTAACCTGTTTTTTTCTCTCGGAGGGACTTGCTTTTAATAGCGGTAGTATACGGCAGGTGGCCGTTATAGACATGTGGTCGTTAAGATCAGTTTGACTGTACCTACGGCTATAGTTTTATTAAGTCTATGCACTGAGAAATATACAAGGCATCGAGAAAAAGTGTAGGTAGGCATTCAAGAGTATAACTTTAGCGTCTTAACCCCTAAACCTTCGTCCCCTGATCTTTGATCGAGAGATGCCAACTTCTTTAAAAGAAAAAAAATGGGATATCCTTATATATATCAAAGAGGAAATCAGATTATCTTAAAATCTTTACAAAACCACTAGCCCATTTGCCCTGACCCAGTGGTTCCCTGGCAGTAAAATCATGTTGCTGCTTTAACAACATTGATTAGAAAACCTTATAAAAGCATCCACATATTACTTTCCACCAAGTATAGGCTCGTCGTTCAACATTTTTGCAGGGGTTGCAGGGATTCAGTAGTACATCTTTCTATTTGATACGAAGTGGCTTTTTGCAGTTATATTGGCTTCATATATTTTTTCTATTCAAAAGATGAAAAGCCATGCTTTCAAGAGACAATATCGTATTGTCATATTTCACTTAATACTATTAAAATACTTATTGCTTGGCATGGGATCTCTTGATCCCACGTAGAAAAAATTTCTGAGAGAATCACTGTCAGGCAGTACCTGCAAAGAATGTACTAAGATTCATGATGATACCTTGATTCATTCCTGTGATACGGAGAAAAAGTGAAATTTCAAAACTTTTACTTGATCTTTGACCCTTTACCTATGACATATGACCCCATACTTTCCAAGAGAATCTTAATCTGGCAGTACATGTTTACACTAAGTTTGAGGAAAATATCTTCTGACATATTGCATAGATTGCATCGATATGGGGGAAATAGTGAAATTTTGAGAATTTGACCTACACCATATTGACCCTTGAGCTTTGACCTACGATCTAAAAAGTCCCAGGAGAATCCGTGCCAGGCACTATACATGCATGCATAAAGTTCCATGAAAAGACCTTGAGTCATTTTCGAGTTATCTGACCTAATGACTCTTTTTTTAAGGGAATCTTTATTGGGTAACAAATTGATTTTATATGCTAAGTTTAAAGAAAATACCTTTAGGCATTGCATATACGTAAATTATGAGAGACAAAGTAACATTTTTAGAATTTGACCTTGACCTTTGACCGCTAAACTTTATCATGGGTGCTTTGATAGGCATAACTTCGTTCACTCATACATAGATACATAAGAACACACCAAGCACTTTTTTAAGTTACCCTCTCCATAAAATTGATTACGGACGGACGGACGAACAACCCGCAAACGTGCCTCCGGCAACACTTCGTGGCCGAGGCGTAAAAAGTGTGTATTCTACTAATCCTTGCTATTATTTCCATGGAATTTATGAGGAACCATGGCATTTATAGAGACCAAGTTGATTTCCTATATTTTTGCTTCACTTGGGTTAATTTTATCCAAATTTTTGCTCGACTCCGCTTTGCACAAATACATTTTCCCACTGACGACTGAGGGGTTAGGAACCAGCGCCATATCCTCACAAAAGCTATACTAAAGATGACACACTCACCCTGTTCTGAGGTGAAGGCAACCACACTTTGACCCCTGGGACTCTCTGAATCCTGGTTCCGTGCCACCACATTGATGGTGTACTGTGAGGATGGTTCAAGGCCGGTGAGGGTGTGGTTGGGTAGAGACTCAAATGGGACATCCTCGTACATCTCGGGCATATCGGTTGCCCGCTTCCATACAGACGAAGACCTTCCAGTGATGGCATAGTAGATTCTTAGTCCAGTGAATCCACTTCGACAGTTGGATCCATTTGTTGGATTCTAGACCCCAGCCAAGTGTTCAGAAGAAGATTCCAAGTTGATGTTATCGCAAAAATATATTACTTTTGTAGTGATATACAGATTTCGCATTTATATAATCTTATACAGTATGTATGGCCTTTGTCAGCACTTAATACTTTTGGCTCTACCTGTGCAAAAGATGACGGGTATTAACTTTGCATGTTAACGACAACTTTTAAAATTTGTAGTCATAAAATGAATGGAATATCGTCTTTCTTTTGAAGTTCTTCGTGAATACTCTTTAGTCTGACGAAGGCCTCGTCAGCTTAACGACCACTGAGCATATAAAACTCTGTATATACTCATAGCTTTCAACCCTGGTGATTTTAGAAAGGATGTATGTTGCGGCAGAAATGGCCCCCGGCACAGGACGCCAGTTTGTGCATGGATAGAACGGCACAAATTGTCGTCTCTGCACAATTTGTCCGCTGGCGACAAATTCAGCTGCTCGTGCAGTTCCCTATTTTTGGCGACAGTTTGTGCAGATAAAATGAAACGTAGCCGCACAAATTGTCGCCCACCGTTGTCTTCAAGCTGCAAAAGATAATGCTCAGATGCCCTACGAATTATATGGTTGGGGTGGTTGTGCTTGTGTTATGCTTTGGTGGGGCCGGTATGACTGGTAAATGTGAATTATACGTGTACAATGTATGTGTGTTTGTGTGTGTGTGTGGGGGGGTGCATGGTATGTGCTGTGTATGGTGTGTACGTGCGTATATTTGTATGTGACGTGCTTATGCGTGTGCGCATAATTGTGTGTGTGTGTGTGCATGTGTGTGTGTGTGTGTGTGTGTGTGTGTGTGTGTTTGGAGTTTTATTTGTGGAATCTGTATGAATGTGTGGTGGTTGTATAGTGGTAATGGTTTATTTGTCTGTGTGCATACAGTACGTGTGCGTGTGTTCGTACGCGTGGCTGTGTGATGCTTGTGTTTGGATATTTGTGCGCCTGTGTGCTTGTACACTGTATGTGTTTGGTGCGTATTTGTGTACTGTGTATGGCGTGTTTGTGTCTTATGAGTATCGTGGTCTTTCTGTACGGGTTTATGTGTGGTGTGTATGTGAAGGAGTACACATGGCCTGTGGTGAGTATGTGTGCGTGTTTGGTGGAGTCTCTGTGTTAGTGGTGGTGGTGGTGGTTCTCTCTCTCTCTCCCCCTCTCTCTCCCTCTCTCTCTGTATGCGGGTGTATAAATACGTTTGTACTTATGTATGTTAATGTGTATGTATGTGTGTATATATGCATGCATGTTTTGGCGTGTGTGTGCGTGTATGTGTGTGTGTATGTTTGTACGTTGTTTTTTGTTGGTTTTTTTGTCTGTCAGTAACGCTACAAAAAAAAAAACAACAACTTGAATAACTCTGTACTCAGGGCTTCAATTTCAATCAAACTTGGAGGGAAGGGCGGTTATACCATGGACCCTAAGTCCGTGGTTATACAAAGTTTTACAATTTACCAAACAGGAAGGTCGCGTCAAGGTCAAAGGTCAAGCCAGGAGTCAATGTTAAGTTTTTTATGGTACGTTTCTATCATGATTCATAATAGTCCGGCAGCCAAACCCTGATTTTGGGGCTAAGGTTGATTTGGAATGTTATAGTTTTTTGTTTTTTTTTTAAGTGATATTGAATGTTTAGACCTTCTATTTTATCAATCCACATGCTGGAGCTCTGTCAGCATTGAGCAATTTGAGATATACGCGGAAATCCAAGATGGCCGCCGGCGGCCATCTTGAAAATGCTATTTACTTACTTTTAACCCCCCCCCCCCCCCTAGCACATCCAAAATTGGCATTAAAGGTTTTTAGGGGTGGAGAATTCAAATCTGAGGTTAGTTTCAGGATATTACTATGTTTTGATGTCTTAAAATAAAATGGCGTCCATTTTTCAAGATGGCCGCCATCAACATGCTGTAGTGTAGACTTTATATGTAGAATCGCGCAAAGACCTGACTTATCATTTAAGTTTTCCCCTTTTTTGGACAAGGGAGGTGCATAATGTAAAAAAAAATATGAAGATTAAGACCTAAAGCTTAGATTCATTGATAAAAAACAATACAGGCTAATCCTGTTATAACGTAGTCGCTTATTACGAATGACCGCTTACAACGAAGCAATGCTAGCTGAGTCCCGATTCTCTGTAAATACAACCGATTCGCATACAATGAAATTCGCTTATAACGAAGTATTTTATGTGATCCCAAGCATTTCGTTATAACAGGATTCGACTGTAGTATTATCAGAAGTATTTCAAAATAGTCATGTTGCTTTTCTGTATACATTGGTATACACATAATTTCAAGGTATCTTTTTGATATGATTTTTTTGAATACTTCTGCTCTGTAACGGCTCATTATTCTTGTCACAATGACCAAACGAGAGAGACAAGAGATATTACCAGCCATCCAGAAGAAACAGATGAAATAGATGCATAAACAGTATCTTCAGGAAAAAGACTGATATTCAGGAACATGATCCATACATCTGAACCAAATAAAGTAGTAGACAAACTTAAATATTTGGTTCTTGCTAGAACAGAAGATCTGTTTTATCACCTCTGCCTGTAGCAGTATAACCAATGGTGACACTTCAAGGGAACAAGCACTTCATTCAGGTAGGATTGTTGAATTGTTTCACACTACTCTTCAGCAAGGACAGATCCTCCAACAGCAGGGTGATGTAAAAAAAAAAAAAATCTTCAACCGTCATTAGGGTTCCAGTTTGATCATTATATTGTATCACTCAAAAGAGATCACTTTCAAAACAATCAAGAAGTATTTAAAAAAATCATATCAAAAAGATACCTTGAAAACGTTTTCCAGTTTGGGGGGGGGGGGGGGGTCAAGGTCATGCCACCCCCCCCCCCCCCTTGGGGGGGGGGGGGGGGGCGGCTGTATTATGAAGGAGCCAAGCGACCGAGCCGAGCGAGCCAAGCGAAAAGAGGGGAGAGGGTGTGTCCCCCTCCCAGGGTGAGAAATTCTTGCATTTTTATGTTGTAAATGGCACAATTTGATGCGTGTTTTTGCGCGTCTTATGGACTTGAAACGGCCACACTTGTTTAATTAAGGTAGCATGATATTTAGATGTCGATTAACTTGCCTATAAAGACATTAGTGGTAGCATTTGAATAAACTTCTTGTATTAATTAATGAATTTCATGAACGCTGTCTCTTGTAAAGCAATCAAAAAGAAAAGGCATGCACACGTCGAGGGTGTACATTCTCCTTCCACACTGCTAGGTGATTTTACATTTTCAGACCTGAAATTCAGCGATCTGGTGCAAACTTTTGTTGCAATACTTGGAGTTTTTTCTAGCTCCCCCCCCCCCCCAAAAAAAAAAAATAATGGAAACAATTAGGGCTTTTTTCAGGGAAGTGTTAATAGCAAAATCACGGGATTTAGCTATTATTCCGCATGTGCATCACCTGTGTGTATGTACAAAGTCTAGAGGGGGAGGGTGTGGGAAGGGGATGCCCCCTCCCACTCGACGGAGCTATTGAGTTTTTAAAACTGAATTAACGCGATCTGAAGCACACTTTTTGTGGGAAATTCGGAAATTGCCTTTCCCCAAAGTGTACTTAGTCTATAAAGGGGACCAATCAACGGGAGGGTGGCAAGATACCTCTCCCATAATCGAGGGAGGTTTTTTTTTTTTTTTCATTTTTAGAACTGAAATTTAACAATCTGGCGCACACTTCTGTTGGGATATCTGAAAATTTGTCAAATAGAGAAGTGCAAGTCTGCAGAAGGAGACATAGCAGGATGATGTCGGAGGGGATAAGCCCTATTCTCCCTCCTACATGAGGGAGATTCTGTATTTTCTGATTGCAGTTAAACGTTTTTGTGTACACATTTTGTGGTACACGTATATGTTTAGAAAACTCGAAGTGTAGCCATAGTCTACTGTTTGCACGGGAGGGGGGGGGGGATGGGGAGAAAGCGTGGGAGAGTGTTATCCTCATCCTCCCCGTACAGGGAGCTTTTGCCTTTTTAAAATTGAAATTGAGATCTATATTTCGTATACGCATATGATGGAATATTTGGGAAAGTATTTAAAAAAAACGATCGGGGGAACCGAGAGAGGAAAGGGTTGATTAAAAGGGGATATTCCCCTTGTACATGACGGAACTTTTGATTTTTTCGGAATGAAAGTGATAAGTCTTGTGCACTCAGAATTATTCAGAATCTTAAGGGGGCGACTGCCACATCCCCCCCCCATCCCCCTCTCCCTGCTTTTGCTATGCTGGTGCTTAGACGGGAACTTTATGTAAGGGCGGAATCTTGGGATATTCATATTCATGGGTATTTTGATTTTTCCCCGATTTTTTCCTTTTTTTTTTCTTTTTTTTTCACGATCCAAAAGTATGTGTGTGTGTGTGTGGGGGGGGGGGGGGGCTGCAGCCCCCCCCCCCCCCCCCGGTTCCGCGGCCCCTGTAATACTACAGTCGAATCCTGTTACAACAAAATGCTTGGGATCACATAAAATACTTCGTGGGTAAGCGAATTTCGTTGTATGCGAATCGCTGTGCTATAGGTTTGTATGTACAGAGAATCGGGACTTCAGCTAGCATTGCTTTGTTGTAAGCGGTCATTCGTTATAAGCGACTTCGTTATTACAGGTAACCTGTATTATTTTTTATCAATGAATCTAAGCTTTACAGGTCTTAATCTTCATAAATTTGTTACATTATGCACCTCCCTTGTAAAAAAAAACAAACAAAAAACAAAAAAACAAAAACAAAGGGAAAACTTAAGCGATAACTCAGGTCTTTGCGCGATTCTACGTAGTCTACATTACAGTATGTTTATATGGCAGCCATCTTGAAAAATGGCCGCCATTTTATTTTAAGACATCAAAACATAGTAATATCCTGAAACTAACCTCAGATTTGAATTCTCCATCCCTAAAAACCTTTAATGCCCATTTTGGATGTGCTAGGGGGGATAAAAGTAAGTAAATAGCATTTTCAAGATGGCCGCCGGCGGCCATTTTGGATTTCTGCGTATATCTCAACTTGCTCAATGCTGACAGAGCTCCAGCATGTGGATTGTTAAAAGAGAAGGTCTTAACAGTCAATATCAATTAAAATAAAAAAACTATAACATTCCAATGCAACCTTACCCCCCTTGGCTGCCGGACTATAACGCCATACACACACAGACACACACACACACACACACACAGACAGACATCCCTCACGCGCACACACACACATGCGAGCCCCCCACCCCCACACATTTCCCTTACACTCACTCATCATCCACCCACCAACCCACATCCACCCACTCCAGACACACACACACACACACACACACACACACACACACTCCCGTGCCTCAAACCCACGAGTCCGTCCATTCACTCTCCTCCTCTTCGCGCACCCCACACATACATGCAACCACACACTCACAGACACAAACGAACTCTCAATTACACACTTCCTCGAGTGACTTTTTACGTGACATCTTTGCATGGATGTAGCCATGTAATTTATGTCTTGGTATTCCTATGCCTATGTCAAGAATGATATCACCCGCTAAATATGCTTTGAGGACAGGCGACAGTTTCTGCTGTCAGCTCTCTACACTTTTTGTGCAGGGCGACAATTTGTGCCGCAACAGGATGTACTACTGTGTGGCATTGAAAGTGTGCTAACCTAACCTGTTCCATAGCAAATTCTGAAGCCCCCATCAACGAATTGATATACAGGCCACTAGGTTCCCGTATGGAACGGGTGAATGTCTGGAAGTCATTTCACAGTGGGTGCTTTAGAACCAAACATCCTGTTCTTTCAAAAGTGTCTTTGTTCCATTCGTTGCGCAGAGCAATGCTGAGTAAAATTATAAAGCACTTGAATAACCAGAAACTTCAAAGCCTACATACTTCGTAAAGAAATTTCGTCAGAGAGTGTACTTTCTGTCCATAGTTTAGGTGGGTTAGAATAGTCCATCGGTATAAGCCAGTTCGGGGTTAACTCATGGGCACATCGATACAAATGACCTTTCTTCTTTCTCAGTTGACTATATAGGCACTCCACGAGTTTTCAAGGGAGAGAAGGTATTTCAGCTTACCCGACGTGACAATTTATGAAATTCATCAATCATGTTCAAACAAAGAACTTGCGTAGACCAGGTGACCAAAATGATCCATCAATTAGCACTGTGGAAAGCAGCCATTTCATTATTTTGCATTGAATGTATTAACAATCTTTTTCTATTGATATTGTCAAATGCCACTTTGTCACGCTGTCAGGTGGATGTGCTGGCAAGCACCACTCGAATAATCATTACATCACAGATGCTTATCTCAGTGAATAATAAACCAACATGCTCTGTCGGTACAGATGTCCTTTTATCTGTTCATGCTCAAAGTGGAACCCGAACTGGCCTATTGAGTTATGTTATTCTTTTAATCTGAATTTTTTAGGATCAATTCTTTAAGTGCATTTTTGGTCAAAAAATATCTTTTGATATGTTAAAGAGATGTATTTTAGTAATTTGTTGCACCAACAATCAGAAAAAAATTTTACATATAAATGAAGAAAAAAAAATTGGTATAGAAAATAAGAACTAAATCAGTGAGTCTGAAAGGAAAGACTATCAACTTTCTTTTGTTCTCAGGATCCATCAAGTGATTAAGGAACCAGCAACAGATTATGCAGCCTGGGAACACTAGCAAAGCTATTATCTTCTTTTCAGACCCATCGGCTTTAGCGGTATGTTT
This sequence comes from Diadema setosum, assembly GCA_033980235.1. Taxonomy (NCBI): domain Eukaryota; kingdom Metazoa; phylum Echinodermata; class Echinoidea; order Diadematoida; family Diadematidae; genus Diadema; species Diadema setosum. The sequence continues at coordinate 9,496,376 of CM067072.1, read as the reverse complement.
ATAACTTTAAATGTATTTTTCTTTGCTAATATTGAACTTTTATTTTCTTCTGATTCTTGGTGTAATAGGTTACTGAAATGTAGCTCTTACACATATCAAAAATAGATATTTTTTTTTTTTGCCAAAGATACACTTTGCCTAAATTTTCATCGACGATATCGACTTTTCTAAATGTTTTGCCATGTATGGACAAACAATAACCTTACCTGCCACGTGATAGTTATCTGCCCTGCCGCACATCTATTCACGGCTTCCAGTGAAGAAGGGCCTCCCGGAGCTAAAGGAAGTTTAAAAAAAATATTAGATATTTCGTTTTGATAGAGGCAGTGCAGACAAATTATGAGCTTACTTCCTGTAATTTCATCTAAACTGTTTTCAATTCAATTCAATTCAATTCAATTCAATTCAAATCGCAAATCGCAAATCTTCCCTGACAGATCTTTTTTAACCTGGCGTGAAAAAAATAATTAACTTCTCTTTGTGTACCCCCCCCCCCCTTTAAAGTTGTGTAAGAAAGTAGGTCGATCTCGTTGTCGGCATTTAGAAAAATCTGTTCAGTGAAATTTCTTTGTACAGTGTATTTGGCCCTGATAGGTATAAGTGTGCTGATTAAATCTTCAGGAGGCAAAATTATTCTGGCTAAAATATTTTGTTCAGCTTTAACTTTATCAAACCACAAGTCCTCCTAACATGTTCCTTATTGTTCCGTATATACCAATGTGTCTATTCTCTCCTTCTTCTGCATTATTACCCGTATAGTTACGTATATATATATATATATATATATATATATATATGACCGTGAATCACAAAACGAACAAAAAGTCGCACACACTGATTTTGCGTGAGGACTGAGAATAAGTGAAATTGGCCAACCTAGCCGATCTTGACTTTTTCATATTTTCTGAAAGAGCAAGTCGTCTTTTACATTATGCTAAAATTTGGGATCATAAAACGGGCGGAAAAGTTTGTTTTTTTAGCAGTTTATCTCGAACATTCTTGGTAGAATAGTGTGATTGAGTGTGTCTTTAGAGTCCCTTTTTCATTTCTGAAAAACCTTGTACGCACTCTTCACTTTCAACACTAATAACTTTTGAAAGGATAGTGCTACTTCTTGAAAGTTGGCATTAATCATGGACAGAATGTGTTAATGAGGCATGCTTAATTTCAGTTTAATCTGATAGTCCCTTCATTGTTTTTACTCGGGTGGTTTACTTCCTGTTTTTTGTCCCATTCATCGCAAAGCCAGCACGGTTTGGTAAAGATTAAGCGCTTGAATAGACACTGTACTTCAGAGCCTCTTTTCTCAGTTCACACTTTTTCCTGAGTTTGTGCTTTCTTTCCAATATTTAGATAGGTTAGGAGAGTACATTTGATTTGAGTTATACAACATTTTAAAGCTTAAAGTCTGCTCTTTCAGTATGGTCTTAACTAAAAAGTCATGTCTGGCGACTTTTTGTTTGTTTTGTGGTGCAGGGCCACAATCATTAATATTATATTATGATATATATATATATATATATATATATATATATATATATACGTTTATATGTACATAAATCTACATATATATTGCATCATATTCCATCCAGGTTGTATTTCATCATTGCTCTTACACCTTGGAATCCAGTTTGCTTGCGTCCACGACGGCAAGTCCTGTAGTTTCTTTTTTTCCCTTTTTTCTTTCTTTTTTTTTTCAATTTGATTTCATGTCAGTTGGCATAAAAAAGTGGTTCGTTTTATTTTGTTTTATATCGGTTTGTAGCTTAATTCATTATTCATTGTCTTGTGTATTTTCTGAGGGTCCCATACCGTACAAGCTTTGCTTCTTAGTAAGACCCTCCATTTCCATCCGCACTCTTAGTTAACGTGTATTATATGCATATGCATATATTGAAAGATACAAATATGCTTTCATCATATGCTACTCATTTTCATATGCACTTTATTGAATCACACTTTGCAATTATTGCAAGTATCCTCTGCATATACATTGTATATAATTTTTCTGTTTGATGGAAATAAAAATAAATTTGACATCTTTGAATGTATTCCATAAATGAGAAAAATATAATTTACAACCAAAATGTCAACTAGAAAAAAGTCCCTCGATTGTAATAATTGGTAAACAGATAGAGAGGTTAAAAGTTAATTTATATTTAATTGCCTGATCACAATATTCTTGTAGTAATTTAATTCGTCTAGTCAAGTGACTACCTGGTAATAATGCAGTAAGAATGGTGCAAGGGGTGGTCTTTGTCCCAGTCATAAATGATAATCGAAATCGGAAATCTTTAAAGGCCAACTACCTTCATTGTCTAGTTCTTCACTACCAGTGGACATTTTCGCCTGAACTCATGGCTGAAAAAAAGACAATTTACCGAAAGTATGGAGTGATCTTTGAACTTCGGCAGATATTTTACCCAATTAATTCAGTGCATAGGCATATTTCCTGCATTTGACTCACGGGAGCAGAGTGTCCTGCCTTCTACCTCCATTTTATTCCCGATTCCACCAGCACCTAGTCTCTGAGCTGAAACAGCAAAAAGGTAGTCTGTGTCTGGTGTCAAATTAGTGATAGTTTCTGAGGGCGCCAGCCTATCTGTTCTCATCTCAAGCCGAATGAAGTCCCCAGGGTTGCTCTTCTCTTTGTAGTACACCTGGTATCCAGACAGTGGAGGATCACCAACATCCGTTTCTTCATTCCAGGCATCCCAGGCGAGGGTTACCGAGTTGTAGGTCGTTGTGTCCACAACGGGGGAACTTGGCAATTGTGGTAACACTAGCATAGTGTTGTCAGAAATTTACAAACATGACATTAAGTTTCCAGCTTGTTGTTCAATTCCTTCAAATTGATATAGAGGCAAATAACAACAAAAACAACACGTACACAGGATAGAACAATAAAAGGAATGAAAGAAATAAGATATAAGTATGAGACATATTAAGTAAAGGTATAAGTATCAAACATTAAGATACAAACATAAAACCGAATGTTAAATCCTTCATTGCAGTTGTGAAATTTGTCACATGAAACTGATAGTGGAACATCTTTTTTTGTTCTATACAAAACTTAAGAACAATTGCATATGAGGATTATATCTAACATACATAAATTCTTGGAGATGATATGTCGTCTCCCAACTCGGGAGCATATTTAAGATCATAAATTCGTGATTAACGTATCGTAAAAATTCATACATCTATCATACTGACCATAAAATCCTTCTTCTGTGATTTCATGGCTCATGAAAGTGGTGATGTCTGACATTATACATCGGAATTTTCCCCCACTTTGGACATCTGGTACGATAAAGTCAGCAGTGTACCCATCTGTCGTACTTGCAGAGTTGAAAAGTCTGATGCCTGTCTCATGAAACGACTCATTGCTGTGCTTTCTCTGAAGCATCACAATGGGATCTGCAGTTGACAGAAAACTGCTTCCAGATGAGGAGCACCTCACAATCACTGCCTGTCCTTGGTTTGGTTTCCTGTAGTCGACAGCTACAGTCCCTGAATTTAAGTGGTATGGGTAAGGCCAGGGGCAAGAACTATATTTTTTCTAGAGCATAATTAAACCAAAAAAAGAAAAAAAAAAGAAAGTAAAACAACGGATTTATCACATGGAGATACGTGTATACTTCCTGTTCAACATGTGAACGATGGCAACTGGTCAAAATGGATAGCTCTACCATGCATTTGTGTCTTTTTAACTCTCTCACAACATTATACAATGATGCAGCAAACATGAAGCTACTTAGTATCTCATTTTCATTTTGTCAAGGACAATGATTCAACCGAAGGGAGAATGTCAAATCCTGATTACATGTCATCATGCATGTACCTTAGTTGGTTCTGCTTGGATAGGTGCTCCTGAACAAATACAGGTTAATCTCTCTCCTCGATACAATAAACTGGGAGTAATTGTCGGGAGGTGGCAGCTCCCTGGTAATTATAGTCAGTTATGAGAATCTCTCTAAAGGGTTCATATAAAATGAACATGCACAGTCCAAAGCATTGTTGAGGTATACACCCAATATTCTTGATGCGTTTTTGACATCTGGTCCTGGTCATTTTGGTATTAAAGTTATGGCATAAAGGGAGGCATCCGGCTTGTTTAATCAGTCATTATTCGAGTAAAAATAAAACAAAGGGTAACGACAAAATAACGAACTAAAACTTTATTTATATTCGAAATTACGTAGTTTGAAAATTTACAAATGATTTGAAAGATGCCCAAATATATTAGTCTACCTGTACAATATGGTCCATATTTTCCAACGATGCATTCTTCATTTGGTGACATAAGAGAAAAAGATTACTCAAGTTAAAAAGGTGCTGGATTAAAATAATACAAAGGTAGTTGAGACAGAGATATACTATCGTAAAGTACTATTCCGTTTAATGCATTGTCGGATACTGGAGAATAATATGTTTACGGGTCGGATATAGGCCTACTTTAAACGAATCAATTCGTAGGATGAGAGCATATTCTAAACTAATATGAGTATATCTTCGTGAAAATAAATACTAAATAGGTCCAACTCTTGACAGTAACATTTTCCCGTCATCTTCGGAGACTTGTAAAAAAATACCGAGGGAAAGGTTTTTTTTTTTCTTAATGTAAGCCTTTAACCTCAACCTGGTAAACCTCAGTAGTCGAATTCCTCAGATTCAAGATCTTAATACTTCCGTTGTATCCCACTCATGTTGGACGTGTAAGTCTTCTTACAAGAGGAATAAAAATCATCAAGCTATACAAAGCGTAAGCGCGGCATCCCGTTTTAGGAAATAGACTTCTACATGATAAAACAGCAATCCTTACCCTGACAGTTTGGGCCTGTCCATCCCGGCTGACACTCAGTTGAACTCCCTGTGCAAGCTCCAGTATATGAATCACATTCGCCCGACACACAGTGACAGGTTTGGGTACAGCTGGCTCCAAACTCATTGATACCACACTCTAATTTAACGACACGGGTACATCCCTGAACTTCTTGATCTATATTTGCATAATTGAATCACTTCTTCAATGTCACTTCCGAAAGTATCAGAGGTTACAATTTTAATGTTTAATTTTGAATATGTCATATTCAATGTTTTGCATACCTTTTACACTCCTTTCCTCTGGTTTGCTTTCATGAACCCACAATTAATGATTGAAATGTTGCAGAAAGACGTCTCATTCTTTGGAAAGTTCAAAATTATCGTTGTGGTAATATACTAATCAATCAGTAGATGTAATATTTAACAGATATTTCCATATAAAGAGTATTTTTGGATATATATATATATATATACATATAATATATATATATATATATATATATATATATATATATATATAATATATAATTATGAATGTTTACACATAGAATATACCACATGCATACATGTATATACACATTACACACATACAATAATGTGTGTGCATATATATATATATCTATATATATATATATGTGTGTGTGTGTGTGTGTGTGTGTGTGTGTGTTTGTATTTGTCTAGGACCACACCCTTTAGAGCATTATGATTACGACAGTTTCGATTTCCAAGACACTTGTACAAACGTGTTATACTTGTGCTATTCCCAAAGTACCTCTCTCTTCTCAGATTAAAAGGACGCGGCTAACCATTTGTCTCTCTTTGTAAGATGTAATAAATAATTTTAACACGTTTGTGATTAACTGCAAATGGTTAAGACCATCTGTCTATTGTTGCACAAAAAACTAAAACTAGACTTGAACTCGTCACTGGGACGAGTTAAGTGATACGCCGCAAAAGGCACAAATCAAAGGGACTCGGACTAACGATACCACAGATTTGTTATTAAGAAGTCGTCATCTTGTAAAATAATCAATTTATCTGGTCTAAATGTGTGCAAATATTTTGAGCAACAGGGTATGTATTTACGGTTATACATTGTTAAGTATTCTTCATTTTGACCCTAATTTGCATATTGAAAATGGCGTCTGATCAAGACGTCGCTATCTTATGACATGATCAGGGTACCATACTTCACATTATTGTGTTCAAAATATGGGGGAGGTCATGTATTTCCTAAGACACACACTAATACACATTGTGTATTCTACAATACAGAAATGAGTATTGTTGACCTTTGACCCCAATTTGCATGGCCAAAATTCCATTTGACTAAGAAGTCTTTTTGTTATAGAATGATCCAAATAGCGTTGTCTATACGTGTGCAAAGTATGGGAACAATAGACCATATACTAGTACTTTCCCTGATACTGATAAAAGAGATTTAAGAAATTTAGATTAGACCCTAAATTACATATTCAAGATGGCGTCTGATGAAGACATCGCCATTTATGAAATGATCCAGGTAACATGGTCTACATGTGTCCAAACTGTGTCCAAAAATGTGTCAAAAAAAAAAAAAACGAATATGGCGGGCATAGAGCATGTACTTCCACAGTGGGATGCTGATTATTCTCCAATACAGAAATAAGCATGGTTGACCTTTGACCCCAGTTTACCAAGCCAAGATTACAGCTGACCAAGAAGTCGTTATTTCATAAAATGATTCCAGTATCATGGTTTGTATGTGTGCAAAATATGGTGGCGATAGAGCATATGCTTTTTAAAATATATATACAGACTAAAGTATTTTTGACTTTAACCCTAATCTACATATCGCAAGTTGGCGTCTGATCAAAAAGTTGTTATTATATTTTTATAAAATAATGCAAGTGACGTAGTCTACCAGTGCAGAAAAATTGGGGGTGACAGCGCCTCTCATTCTCAAGCTATACCAGCTACACGATACAAATCGATCAACAGCTCATTCAATCGAAGCCGAAGTATCAATTTTAACCATATTTTTAGACATGATTTTGTCATCCAGTCAAAACACGTAAAGCACATTTCCGATAGCCTATTGTGTCAGCTATAACATACTAAAAGCTGGGAGAAAACCGTACAAGGATTAATGACCTACTGCTCATTGAATGAAGTCATGTCAATTTTCATTTCGAAAAAAAAAATGGACTCCCTTAGAGATAACACGTGAAATGGTCAAATTTAGCATGATTAAATGTAATCGATTTTTTCACAGTGATGACGTCATTTTTCAAAAACTGTACTCATAACTTTGATAGACAAGTGTAAGCGACAGCATACTGAAATCTGAGTGAAAATTAGTAAAGGATAAATGAAATATATTTGAATATATGCAAATATATTTGATGACATAATTTTCAAGTTTTCATGTTTTTATTATATACTACAATTTCGTAACTTTAAAGCATTTTGTCAGTCTCAACGACCCATCAGATGACATCTACAACTCATCAGCTTTCAGAATATGTAAAGACGAGTTAAGTCAGATTTAAAATGGTCCCATTGACGCGCACAGAATAATAACTTTGACGCGTCCTTATGACGTCATGTTGACTCGGATTGACCTCGAACCTGGCAAATAAGTGGTCAAGGATATTACGAAGCGATTCCAAGCAAAAAAAAAAAATATATATATATATATATATATATGATTTTTGCCTTACGTATGCGCCTATATGCAAGCGTATGACGAGCGCGCGAACGTGCGCGCGCGCGGAATTTTGAAATGCTCAAAATGGCTTGAAACGTATGCAAAATGATTTTGAAGTCATTTGGAGCATTTTTTTCTAGTTTGACGCGCCCGTCATGATAGCCTGACTATCGACTATAATGCAATACTATTGCACGTGACTTTAAGATACAACTTACGAAATTTGGTACAGAAATGACTATCAATTACGGAGATATGACTGATCATCTGACTTGACTCCAAAAAGACAAAATGGCGCGTAGATGACTTCAGGCATGACTGAGCTGATTGACCAGGCACTAGGACTTAGACTTTGCTCTGTGACATGACTGTATGAAATTGCACGGACATTAACTAAAAGATTGTTGAGATACAGCGCCTACAGGATATGGCAGAAAGAAAGGAGAATGGAAAAAAAAAAGAAAGAAAGAAAGAATTCGTACAATCACAATAGGTGATACGCCAGACTGGCGTATCAGCTAAAAATCTGAATTAGCCTCACCTTCCATACAATGTATGCCTTTGCATCCAGGCGTACAAGAGCACCCATAGGGGTCCGGAACACACATCTGAAGACCTCTGCATGCTGTCTGGTCATCAACGTTGTAGTTGCAGCGATACTCACATCCACGTCCAAAACGATTACCCCCACACACTGCATGTGTACACCGAACAAGGCCAGAATTGCCAAACCTGTACTTTTCTCCTCTTAATAAGAGATCACCCAATATATCCTCACGTATGCTTCCATAAACACAGAACCAACAAACAGAGAAATGAGTGTTCTATATGGTTACACAAAAGATATTAAAAAAGTAGAATCTTAAAACTCTGTTTCTTTTTTATAGCGCGATATCAGATACTACAATGATGCGTATACCCGAGGACAAATATCCCCCCCCCCCCCGCTAAAAACTGGCTAGTGGTAAGGTTAGAGTTAAGATTATGGTTAGGGTTAGGTTTAGGGTTAGAGTTTCGGTTAGGGTTATCATTAGGTTCAGGATTAGGATTAGGGTTAGGGTGAAGGGGAATGGTACGGGGAATTTGCCCAGGTGGTAATTGCCCTAGACCCACTAGGATGCCTTTGCCTTACAAGTTTCCTATTGACCTGACGTTGACCTGATTACAGCTGTCATTCATGATTATTTGAGGGGCAAAATATGTCCTACACATCACATAGCTCCGAAGGTGTGACTAAGCAATAATGTTAGTTTATAAGGACATTAAAATTGTGTGTACTAGAACTTATTTTCAAAATTGATTGTCTTCAAAATGATGGCAGAGAAAGTTGCTTATGTGACTATGCGTAATGCCAATGTGTTGTAAAATCAATACTCTCTAACTCCTATTGTCTTATTTTGAGGAGAAATACTGTTCAACTGATTTTTACTCTACTGAGCTTTAAAGTCAGTGTCAAATCATTATCACCTACGCAGCTATAGGTCAACCATCTTAACACGCAATTAATTATCAACTCGATGAAAACCAAGAGAGGTACTTAACAAAGGAGAGGGTTGAGCACAAGAGTGGAAACTTAGCCAACTTTGTTTCTTTCTTGCTAAGGCCACCATCATCTGCTTATGCAGGTGGCATTCCGTACTGTTGTCCAGTTTATTATGTGCATGCATATGGCATAGCGTACAGTTTGTTTTCCTGTAGTTATCATGTTGCTTTAATTGTAAACTAGTCCGTGAAAGCTGAGATATTGTGATTAACCGTATACTTGACACATCTATCTCCTTTAGCAATGGGGTACCATGCACAGAGTAACAAAATACCCAACTTTATTTTGTCACATGTATTGCTAGTACTTCAAGTAGAATATAAGAACAAACGAAATCAATCAAATCAAACAATCAGCAAAAAAAAAAAAAATAAGTCAATAACACACAAACACAAACATTCTAGATTCTATAGATGCATGAAGATTGCAGAAATCATATTATTGCAATGTTCCTATTGGATCGAAATGTGTAGTGAATACAACCAGACCAAGTCGAATATATTAAGCTGACTCATCTATCTTCTATAGAAGAAAAGATGACAGGACCCAACAATTTCAGTAAACATTTTAGCGTTTTACTTACTCTGCTCACACTGATCTCCCATGAAACCAGGGGGACAAACACACTCTCCCGTCTCACTGTGACAGACGCCTCCATTGTAGCATGACTGACAGGCCTGAAGGCATCCACCGAGTACATCGTGGCGACCAGCTGGACAATCTATTGGAGATAGAACACATTGTCAACCCTTTCATATCGTGTCATTCCCATATGGGAAGATTTCTTGTTTTCATTTTGGCACAAGGAAAATCTTATTGGGATTATGACTTGTGTAATCAGCCAGAGATTCTTCTATTTTTTCAACTTTTATTTCAATAATTGCCTCATCGTAACATCATGTATACAGAGTAGGCCTATATCATGCTTATGTTGCCCCCCCCCCCCCCCCCCCCCGCGCTTCCTCTTACATACTGTACTGTGCGATGATGAATGCGAGTGTCTTACATAATTGATTGAAAAACTTCAGTAATCAATTGGGTTAGTCGGCCAACACTCATATAAATCTGCAAAAGCAGTCATGATCAGCCTACCTCTCACAATGAGTCGCAACAAGCCAGCTCTGGCCATACCTCTCTCGCCTCTCAGGTGTAGTTCATACACTCCACCATCTGCTGGTGTGACTTTTCCCACAATGGTATAACTTGCTGCTGATCCAGTGTATCTATAAAGAAGATCACTTGGATCGATTGTTCCATTGTGTCTCCAATGTCTCTCCAAGTCATCACTGATAGGCCCCACTGGTGAGAAGTCCACTGTCACATTCACATCTCCAGCATTCACAGTCTTTGAGAATCTTCCTTCTGCTGGAACATACCTAGCTGCAATAATTCAAGCATGCATTCGACAAATTAATAAAAAAAAACTAGCGATTCCACTGATATAGGAATGCATCCATTTTCACACACATTCACTTTTCCATAGTCAGTAGAAGGCCCTTCATTAACAGTTTGATTATAAGTTCATTAACACATTGGCCTCGTGGATTGACCTTTAAACCTAAACACCCACAGGAAATCATTCCAGCTCTAAATGTTATCCATTATAATTGATAACACTAATTGGATTTTGCTAGAATGTTTTTTTTTTTATTGCTGAAAATGACATTTAGGAGCAATATACTGCTTGATTTGGGTGACGTCTAATCTTGAATTTATATATCTATAGATATATCTATATCTATATATATATATATATATATATATATATATATATATATATATATACTTGTAATTTTAAGGTCATTAATTCATTTCTATCCCTACTCAATAGTCATTGGACATTTTTAGCTTATGTGTTGTCATAAAATCACATTTGTAACCAAAGCACAAAGACCTTTGACGTTGACCTTTACACATCGCCTTAACATGTTCAAAATAGTTTCCTGTTTCCCATTTCACTGACTTATTATGCTTAGGACATGTAGGATGCTTCAGCACCACATTTGGTGTGCAGACAACCTGAAAGGGTTTCAGACAGATTCCCGCCATAAAATATATGTGCTTCGAGAGGTTTCAGCAAGAGTTAAGCCTCTTTTTCTTTACAAAAGGTGAGCATGTCAAATACCACTTGGTTGGGTGATAACCACCCTTGCATTGCTACGTATGTTGCTCCATAAAACCAATGCAAACATGCACTAGATAAAAAGTGCTTTGTATCCTTTATTCAGAGACCCATATTACTCCAAAACACTTCTTTTGCTCCAACTGTACACATGCCATTCTGCCTCTCTGTTTGTGGGCTTTCCGATCAAAGGTATAATATTTCATTCATTTTCTATTTGTTTATAATATTTTGACGTATAATTCAAGATTGCTCTCTCTATCTCTCTCTCTCTCTCTCTCTCTCTCTTCTTGAATTGTTTTGGAGTTTTTCTGGATATTCACTATTATGAAAACAGAAAATCGTTCCCCTCTATAAAGCGTGTAAACAGCAAGGCCTGTCTGTAAAACATAAATGAGTGAATACACTTGAATAGAGTGTGATTTGCTAGTATAATGATATATAAACATGACATCATTTGTCAATATTAGAGAACATGACGACTTCTTCACACTTACCATCAGACCTCAGAAATATTGTCGGCACCACCGTGGACTGTCCACCTTTGGTGGCTGAACAATAAAATGCACCAAACGCATCGTTATTAGTGGTATCTGAGAGAAGTGTGTGATGAAACTGTATTATGGGATCACTATTAAGAGAACGGATCTGTGGATCAGGAGGACCGGGGTTGTTCTGTGGACCATAATTCATCGTGTAGACATAGCGACCAGTGGAAACAGTGGCATCGAGATCCGGTGCACTTCGAAAACAGGCAAAGAACGAGTTTCCACTCTCTGCACTTGTGAAGTATCGGCTGGTTGTTGATATGAAAGGTGACTGACCTGTACGGGGAGAGTCGTATTCAAATCAGCATTGGCTGTCGGTTGTCTCCTTTTGTGACGTTTGTGCATAAGTTGGAACTTCTAAGTTAATCTTTCAGTGATAATATACATCGCAATGCAGAATAACGACTAAAATAACGCCAATGAATTGAGGGTATTTTCTCCCCGCAAAGAGTCAATTACACAACAGTACACTTTCAAAGAAAGACACTACAACCAGAAAAGACGCTTTTAATCGTTTGTCAATATTCCTCCCTACATTTTACCAAATAAATGGTACGGCATTGAGAAGGAATAGAAATCACTTTAAAAAAACAAGGGTTATAGGAAGAAAACTCGTATGACAACAGATTTGCAAAAACGACATGCATTATATAATTCCTAAATTATACAAGTAATAAGAAGTATAATTAGAATTCTATTAGTAATAATGAAGTATAAGTCGAAGAGGTTAGCATTTTCCAGGTGTTTAAGGCAGTGAAGTCACATAATGAAATTCAAAGTAGGTAAAAATTCCAGGCAGTCCCAGTTGGCTATAAATACCCGTGTCAGTGAGCAGTAAGCATCTTTTCAAAGAGAATACGGCTTTAAATAGACAGACCAGCAACACCATGCAGTATTGGGTGCAATGCAGACAATTAGCTCACTGGTCCTTCTTATCATACAGACAAGCAATAAATAAAGCACAATTGCTGTTCCAAAGGCACGGAGCATTCTCATACGTATGGACATCTCAAGTCAAGCAATTAAGCAGAACATCAGCATACAGTATAAGGGCCCACCAGTTTTGACTTCTGTACAGTGTTGTAAAGGGAGGGTTCAGAACTGAAGAGTATCGATCAAATGAGATGCTGGGTGGGAACCTCTTCGACTTATACTTCATTATTACTAATAGAATTCTAATTATACTTCTTATTACTTGTATAATTTAGGAATTCTATTACGTAATACTCGTATAAGTCTTCAGAGGTTAGCATGTTCAAAGTTCCGTACAGAAGTCAGTCTAGTGGCATGAGTGAGGGCAAGAGGACAAGAAGGATGATGGACAGTTTTCACAACAAGGTTGAAACTTTGGTCATGACTCCTCATGCATAGAGAATGTCTATCGATGGTGACACACATTGTCGCACACAAGAGAAGAACTCGAGCAAAGTTTGCTTGAGAACCTACTAGTATAAGGTGCAAGGCATAGGTTTTGAGTATGATATCATTTTGATATCGTGCGTGCTTTAACTGGAGCAGGATTAAGCATGATAGCGCACAGACAAATTAATCAAATACAATGGACCTCTTGTACCGATTTTCCAATCAAGACATAATCCTAATCATGTTCCTTAATATTCATGTACGTTTGAAGGAAGAATTAGACATTAACCAGTTCATACTCGGCATAGTAATATTGCAGCAATAATTAGAGGCAAGTCCATTGCATTTTGGGTTGATATTAGAGTTTAAATTCATCAGTTTGGTGGACCGAATCTCCTAAACGAGTGGCCGAATAATGTGTCGCCATTTTCCAATGCACAACGTAACGTGATTTATGGTCTTGTGTCTTATCTGACTCGTATTATGACATTGTTCTTGAGATACTAATATACAGGTATACACATACTATCACAACATGTATCTTTCTAACTCAGCAGAACTGAGAATTGTTGAACTAATGTGGAATCAATTGTTAGAAGGTAGAAGGTTCAAAATGTACCAGCGTTCGTCCAGTCAGTTGTGGACAAGATTTCATTATGACCTTTATACTTCATGCGCGAAAGTTTAGAAGTTGCGGCGCTTCTGTAGCTATGAGCTGAGAATGTGATAAAACTTTCATATTAGCATCCGTGGATGTCTTACCAGACCAGAGTCTGGGATGAACGCGGGATGACTGTGCTCCCAAATCCTTATGTATATGAACAAGAGGTACGTCCTGTGGTACCCTTTCGTACTGATTTCGAAGACAGAATAAACTCGGTACATGTTCCCATAGCAACAATACATTCATACCTAATTGTATGCAGCAGTCAGTACAGTGTACAGGGATGTATACGTACAGCTATTGACAGTATATTAGTTATACTTTAAGTGTTTATACAAGCAGCTGCGAGGGACTGGCTTTCAGCCTCCGCTCCAAGATGCTTGTCGTCACCGATTTGTTGGGATGTTTCGGAGAAATTATGGGTTTGCTTTCTGAAGTTGCTCGTTGGAGATGTTCTGTGCATTTAATATACTCATGAAGAGTTGATCGGAACACAGAGTTTAGGGTTGGAGGTAAAAGAAGGCACTTTAATTACCTGGTTAGAGATATACCTTCCATATCTCTAATGTGCAAACGTGGCATCATCTTCCGGTAATGTCATAAGAACTAGATGTCTCAGCATTTGTGTACGTTTTGCCGAAACGAGCTAGGAAATTTGTTTTTGGCTCAAGGCACTGAAGGAATCTATAGTTCATAGGTATCTTGAAACGATAAAAAGTGATTCAAAACAATTGAAACATCTCAAGTGTTGTTGTATTTAGGCTTGCGAGGGTCGGAGTTAGATACGCCCTTCATATACTAAAGTCTGACTATAGGGGCTGTTTGCCTATGTCATAGCTCTCGGTTTCAGGTAGTATGGAAGACCGGGCAGGTCTATGAGTAAAAAAAATCGTGGAGTGGGCTTTGTTGAAAAGCTATGCTATAGGCTTAGATGTTGACAACGTGTTCTGTAGACGATTAAAAAGGATCACAAGATTGTTCAGAATACAGACATTGCTACTGTCTTCAAGCACCCTCATTTGTTTTGTTTATTGGTATTGTCTCGCCATGATGATGAAAGGAGCTTTGCAATGTGCTGCGATGTGTCTGCCATTTAGTCATCGCTAGCAGAGAGCACCCATGCAGGCGGCTAGTGTGAGCTGGAGGCTCGTCGGTGGGTGAGGGTGTGGGGCAAGAATTTTCTCTTGGAGTAATAGAGGTGGGGCTATTCGCATTTTGAGCGATAATGAGACCCATGGCTGCCGCCACCATTGGGGCAGTGAGGATTGCTCAGGTCACCTTGTTCAGTTGAAGCTTGTGGAGGACTGAAAACGTTCTAGGGTAAGGAAAAAGGCATCAAAATTCAGGGCAATAAAACTTGGCTTCCATTTGACATGAGGAGTGTTGCTAATCCATATGTAGAGTTTGTGGATTGTGTGGTGAAAAACATGTAAAATAGTTTTTAGTTGTTCATGTCTCTGCGAGACAAGCAGAAAACTTCAGGATTATCTACATCTGTTGAATGTGAAGCTGATAATCCAATTGCTAGACACCAATTCCAATGTTGGCCGTGAATTCGTTCGGGTCAGGTATGCTACTAGCTGTAGAAATGTCTGACCGAATTATGAATAAGCACATTTTTTGTACACGAGCCACACAGGGCTTCAAGACCGTTCTGAATTGCAAGAGGTTCACACACATTGCTATATGCGGGGAATTCTGTTTGGCACTCCAGACTCTCTGAGCAAAGGAATTGTCATTGTTCAGAATTAACTACTCTCCATACTGAGATGCAAGCATCGCTTGAAATTATCATGCTATTGAAGGTGGAAATAATTCTTTGTCTTGCGAGACAGCCACCACCAAAGAATGTTTTGTATCGCATGACTAGATAACGACACCAAACTTCGTGTCGATGTCATCTTCTGCTTTACGCAGAGCATTAGATGATTTATTTTTTCTAGTCCCAAGTGACGAGAATGTAAATTTCTTTGTGGAAGGCATTAAAGTCCCGAAATTTGGTTTTGTTGCCATACAAGATTGAATTTCCAAGGGCAGTAACCTTGTCAATCTTGTTCTGAGGAAAAAACTGAAAATCATTTGCTGGGAATTAATATGAGAACCAAGGAAGGTCTCGACGTGCTTTGGGTTGAAACTGGATTTGTCGAAATCCTTACTGAAACTCTTTAAGGGTGACAAGTTGATCATTGGCTTTGTCAAGACACTCTTCTCTGGTGTGAGAAAGAATATGGATATCATCGAAATAGGTGATTGTTCTAATGCCACTACTGACCGAGGCAAAGACAGGTTTCATAACTTTAAGGAAATTCTGTGGGGTCGAATTAAGGCCAGATGGAAGGCACTGAAGGAATGCAGTGAAAATACTACTTACAGTGTAGTATTTCCATTCGAAAGACTATGCTTGATGAACAAGGTGAACGGATACGGATAAATATGCACCCTTTGGAGGGGCAAAATTAAGGCCGTAATCAAGCGAAACTGTTCCACTCTGAAGTGTTCGTATCTTACAAATTTGTTCAAGTTTTTCATATTTATGATTGGACTTAGACCGCCAGTCTTTGGTAGCGCTAGAATAGAGTTGATACTCCATGTGAGGAATCTCTCTAATATCTTGCTTTGCGAGAATGTTCGGAGACAATTCTTCATGGGTTGCCTTTTCCTCCTCGGTAGAATGTACACTTTGTAGAGGAAAAATTTATTGGTATGGGGTTAAAATGAAATTATTGGCTTCATAGCCAAATATTGTGGCCAATATCCAAGGCTCGGGAATTATTTTGACCAGTCATCTTTGGAAAGCTTGAGATTTCCAGCACTGAACGGTTTTGGACAGTACTCATCCTTTTTTTTTTTTTTTTGGTGGCTTGCGTAGAGACATTCATGACACACGATGTATGCTTATGTGACACTTGTCAATTTTTCTCAGATGTCTTTCTGAACAACTTTCTACCAAGTGGAATCGACTTGCTGCGCAAGTGTTGTTGAGAGGGGGTTTCAAGATACCTCGATGGTGCATGCTCAGATCATACGATAATCAAAGCCCGGGAGTGTCACGCCATCGATGGTGACATGAGTTGTTAAAATTCTCGTTGTGGCAATTGCATGGATGATTATCAGTGCATGATCTGTGAATTTCAGAAAGGATTTATCTATGTGGTAGAAGTCCCTTCACTACATATTGTTGTAGAAGTTGGGAGCTCACAAGACCCAAGGCCTCGTGAAGGAGGATCGCCCAAATTTTGCTCTCGATTTTTGGTGTGGGAACAGCTTTGGCATTCGATGGCAATTGAGCATTTGCTTCGCGATTTTATAGAGCACTTACCTTCTGATATGGGCAGTGTGACTGCCTTCATTAGCAAATCAGCCAATTTTTAAATTTGGCCCAAATGAGATCAGAATTTAAGTTAAAATCAAATTTGGTACCAGGCTTTGAAAGAGTTTGGCTGTAAGGACGTGGCATCCGTATCAATTCGGTTGTCAAAATGACCATAACCACAAGGGCAGAGTCAAGGCCACCCATACAGGGCAACGCAATCAGTTTTGCCAGGAAGGAGACTGACATGAGAATATCGTCGTCTGTTGAGCTGCCGATGGGGATGGCTAGCTCGCTGAAGTCTTCGATGGACGGGGCAGCGCCCCTGTCCCCGCGGACATGGCTCGCATGTCCGGACTAATCGCCGGGGGGAGAAGCTCTCCTGCACCAGCTGGCATGGCTCGCATGCCGTTTGTCATTACCACGGTGTGCCGCCGCCCTATCCATAAAGCGGGAGAGTATCTGGTCTCTCTAGCTGAGCTTCAAGGCGGCCTTCCATGCCCTGATCTCCCCGCGGGGATGGGGGCTGAGAGGTAGCGTCGTCTTCCTGATCACTAGACATTGGAGTTTGAGATGTATAATCAGGGAGGTGTCTCACCTCCCTGGTATAATTCACTGCCGTCACACTTGAAAAAGATGCTTACTGCTCACTGACACGGGTATTTATAGCCAACTGGGACTGCCTGGAATTTTTACCTACTTTGAATTTCATTATGTGACTTCACTGCCTTAAACACCTGGGAAATGCTAACCTCTGAAGACTTATACGAGTATTACGTAATAGAATCTGTTCGTAAGAAATCTAAATTAAAGTGCAAACTGCAAACGAAATGTGCTTTGTAGAGTAAGGGGGGAGAACTGGACATGCATACCATCAAAAATCGAGAGAAAAGTTTCTATATAACTACTAAAGTAAAAACTCTCCTGTATGGATAGCGATCCGGTTGGTCGGTATAAATCATCATTGCTGGTGTTCATGGAGAAGAAACAGAAATTGATTTCCCTTATACTCCTGTTTGACTGCAGGCTTCTTAACAGACAGAAACAGCTGATCATGCATCCATTTCATTTTAGGAGCTTAACAAATACACTCACACACAAAAAATTGCGAAATTTGGCACTATAATGCTTTAAGTGTAATTGTATGTTACTTGCTCATTTTGCCGGCGTAGGCCTACATCAACACTCCAGATAATTGAATCACAACTCCATATGACAGTCTTTATGTTTAATTCTTAGTTATTAAAAAAAAAATCTTTTAGCTCTCATCCGATAAATTAGTAAAAAGGTGAACTTTTTCATTTTGTCGACTTCATATGCGATGTTGACTTTAATGAGGTGAACAGCAAATATTGGGCAGAAAAAAAAAATATTTCATGAATTTCATGAATTTGAAAAAAAAATATTACAGATGAAAAAGAGAGGGAAGCAAACACATCAAAGTAATTTTCACTCCAAGTGCTCACATACATTATGGAAAATGTGGATAAAAAGACGAAATAAACACGAAAAATCAAAGAAACTAGTAAAAATAGGGCATATGCAGTTAGAAAAACAGAGCATGCAATAAAACATCGAAATAGACAGGGGTCATCTAGGGGTGCGTTTATCAACTCTTTTTCTCGGCAGAAACAGGTTTTCCAAACAGCTTTCAAGGAATTTTTACGAGTTGATAAACGCAAAGCTGTTTTGAAAGCCCTTTCGGAAAGCCTTTTCGAAAGCTGCAAATTTGTGACTTTCCAAACAGGTTTCCTAGACAGGTTTTCAGAAACCTGTTTGTAAAAGCCTTTTGAAGTTGATAAACGCAAAGCTGTTTTGAAACGGCTTTGTAGTATTGTACTGCAGTTACGAACAATGCACGCCTTCTATGACCTCTTCTCCTCGGGTCGAATTGCGCAATGCAGCTGTGCAGTGACAGGCCAGTTGTGTTCGCGAAGAGTTAATAAACGCAACTATTTTGGAGCCGTTTCTAAAGGGCTTTGGAAACGGCTTTGGAAAGGGCTTTGGAAACGGCTTTTGAAAGCCGTTTGAACAGGGGAAAGTTGATAAACGCAGCCAAAGAGTGATCAAATGTCATGATCAATCATGAAAATAAGGCGTAGCAAAGTTCAAGAGAAATAGAAAATTTGTATTACCCACAACGTTTCCTGATAATTTCAACATAGATGAGGATATTGTTTCATGATATCAATGTTTCTTTGTTCATTCATTTGCTTGTTTGTTTATTTGTATGTTTGTTTTTCTAGGGGGAATCTGCAAAACGGGGAAAAAGAGGGAAGAACAAAAGAGAAATTGTGAGAAGTGAGTGTGAGAACTTGGTTTAGATTACAACGGAAAGATTATACGACGGCAGCCATTCATTCTAACATCTCATTATCCACTGTCGACAAGCAGGCCTACTCACACAATACTCAATATCCTGTATTCCTTGAGCATTATGTATGAATAATTTCCTTTAAAATCTCTGTCACAAATCAATTTTGTCATTTTCTGATGCTTATAAAAAAATATATTTTAGAACTGCCGTTAGACGCTTACATTTATGTCTCTAGGCCTATACATTCATATCTTTAAATTTAGCTGCAATGTATTTTGCAGAAGACTATCACCAGAAACATGCTCTCTTTTCTCGTCACGATAAAGACCTTCCTGATGAAGTGAAAATCAGGAATTCATCAATGCACTATTTGAAAGGGTTGGGAATTTCTCCGGACCGACTTGTCACTTCCACTCGATAGTGACGAGTGAAAACGTACTTCAGCAGCTTCCAAGACATACTCGGGTCTGAGGAGTCATTATAGTTATAATACGCCACTGAGAGTGTGGTTTGCAACTGTATTGTTCAGATCATCGCCTTCAAAAGACAGCACGCCAATAAAAAGTTTCGGTTCTTCAGCACTTGCGTTGAAAAAGGCAAACAATGTCATCAGCATGTCATTGGGCAAAGCCTCAAGGATTTGAGGAGTCCCCCCCCCCGAATGTTTGATCCATAGCCTTTTTAATCATGTCACTGCATAGAAAAATGAACCAATGTTGAATCCCAGTGAGTCTGAATGGACGCGGCACTCGCTCCAACAACCAACTTCCTCAAACACAGTCTAGATACGCAGCTGAAAAAAAAAATCTTTGTGGAAGTAGAAACGTCTCAACTACATGTGTTTACAAAGAAAAGAATAGGCCTATTTTCAATCGTATCAAATTCGGGGAAGAATCACACACACAAAAATAACTTTGACCAAGCTCTTCTGTACTCTATGCCTGACAACTCGTCAACTAAGCAGCAGTAATCCTCTAGTCCATTTTACACAGTGTACTGTGTCAGAGATATTGGTTGGATATTAGAGAATTCACTTCAGATTTTATAAACTAGCAACATTGTAATAGTCACTTTATTTAAGAAATTCAAATCAGCAAACATATTCCGTCCTGTTCAGAGAAAAACGTGCTTTGCATACAATGAGTTTGTTAATGTTATTTGTGTGCCAGTATAGTTTCAGTTCTTTCATCATATCAATCCCATTCAATAGCAATAATCTTGTCTATGTGTGTGTGTGTGTGTGTGTGTGTGTGTGTGTGTGTGAGGGGGTGATCATCATTTTGTGTGTATATGTGTCACACAAGCTAATACTGCATCAGCTCGCACCGCTTCTCTACCCTCCTATTGCATGTATTGGTGACTTCAATTGCAGTGTGCACTCTAATATTTCAGATCTGTAGTTGAACCACTAAGATTTTGTGTTAGCGTATGGAGACTTTCGTAGTGTTCATACGCTTCCAGGATGAATCATTTGCTTCAATAGAACATGGAGTCTTTATACATTCATAGTGACATTCCAAGTCTCAATGACAGTTATGTGGTAAATCAGTATCAATCATCTATCAATACGTTAATCCCCAAGATATAACTAAGAAACTGAGGAGGTAACAAGGAATGTTTTGTTGAAGTTTATTACACCTGCACTTAAAATCTTCATTCAAAATGATGTACTATACGAGATGAAACAGATTAAGATCCGATGAAATTATGATATAGGTATACTCACAATAACAAGGAGAAGGAATAGACTTGTACATTTCCTATTGATTCTTTCCACTGCATTTCTTTTTCGGGCCACCCAAATTTCAAAATTAAAAATTTTACTGGCAAACAGTGAAAGACGTGAGCGTGGAGCCATGCTATAGACATACTTCAGGGTTTATGTTTCGATTTTGACACTGATGGGCTTTGTCTCCAAATACATGTATTAGAAAATTGCATGTCGTATACATTATTGTACTATAGTTGAATGAACACATCTGTGTAAGATAGAGTAGGATTTCATTGTTACCGTAAACCAATATATTTTTAACAACATAATTTATTTTTGCATTCATTCATTATACAATATTCAAAATACCACGAGCATTCATCATAAGTACTAATCACAAGCATTGATTACGAAGAGAATCATTATTCTTTTATTATTGATAAAATTATCAACAATCGGTTTTTGTTTGTCATGACCACCTTTACCTGTAATCATACATTTTACTTTGTTAATCATCGCCTAAAGATCACCAATTATTATATTTCCCAATATCACTACTATCATCATCACTAATCTTGCATTATCAACATCACCATTACGGTACGTCTGTGGAGCCGGGAAATGTGCAAACGCCGGGAAATGTGCAAACGCCGGGAATTGTGCAAACGTCTCGCCTGGAAATGTGCAAACGCCGGGAAAAGTGCAAACGTCTTGCCAGGAAATGTGCAAACGCCGGGAAATGTGCAAACGTCTCGCCGGGAAATGTGCAAATTTCATCAACAGGAAATGTGCAACATGACGCCGGGAAATGTGCAAAAGTTCAATTTTGCCGGGAAATGTGCAAAACGTCGCCGGGAAATGTGCAAATCATTTACTTTAGCGATATTGTGTGTAAAGATAGTAGATAAACTCCATATCAAAACTGCCCATGAACTTCCACTATTTAGATTTTCTTAATAAAATTCTTGACAGATTTTCAACAAAGTTGGCAGGTAGCACGATTATGGCAATGGGATCTCAATGTGTTTACATAGCAGCCAACCCCCCCTCCCCCCCCCCCAAAAAAAAAAGGGGGGAGGGGGGCTCAATGAAGTCCCAGAACTACGGTATTATCGAAATTCTTCTTGTATTATATAACCAAATAAGAATGAGCTAGGATGGTTCTTTAACCCTAAAGGGGCTGGGCTTTTTTGGCTATGCTCAGACCGGGGGGGGGGGGGGATGGATTCTGCCCCCCCCCCCCCCATGAGATCTCGGCCATTGGTGGTGCGATAGCGATGAAATTTCGCATGCGTGAGACCCACGTCATAATCTACAAGATTGTGTCATAAGATTTTGTGAAACAATCAATTTCTAATTTTAATTAATTAATTATGCAAATTAAGCTCAAGATGATGTTTTAGCCTAATTAAAAGCATTGAGAGTCTAATTTTTGATCTGTAAATCTGTTTTTGCATATTCAACAATTGTACCTCACAAAAACTTCCAAAACTCATTTCAATTCTTATTTATTTCATTGTTTTCAGAATTTCTTATGTATATCCTTGTTTTTAAACTTTTGTTTTTTTCTTTGTTTTTTCATTGGAAATTGTCACTGACCACTCTTCTACCATAATTAGCACAAAATTAATAAATGAAAGTGATTAATTGTAAAAATAATCAGGTTTTTATGACTTTCATGACAGAACATTGTTTTCCATAGGAAACGTACACAAAATCACAAAATTGTGCCCGTTTTGGGGCGACATTCCGTTACAAAAATGGGCGTGGCTTCGCAAAAGTATGCGCGGACGTTGCACATTTGGTCTCAAAAGTTGCGCGAGACTTGAACAAAGCAAATGAAGAAGCCTCGCGACGAGGCCTTCTCGCGTTACAGATTTATAGCGCGAAACGTCGAGGGGGGGGGGGCGGATTCCGCCCCCCCCCCCCTCGCCCTTTTAGGGTTAAAGATATTGATGACAGGAGTTCACGTTTAATGGCAGATCCAGGGATGCAGGGCACGGGGCCATAAGTGTGGAGGAGTCTTCAAATTGAAGCCTCAGAGTCCCTAAACTAGTGCTATGAAGACATTAATGACCGAAATTGCATGTTTGATTATGACGGATTCAGGGGTGTCCGGATCGCGGGGGAAGGGATGAGGGGAGGAGAGGGATTTTCTACATTGTCAGTATCTTCTTGAAAAGTCTATATAGGACAGATTTTCACGAAACTTGTCAGATAGCCTCATTACGGTGATATGATTTTATGAATTGAAATTGGCCCCCAATCCTCCCCCTCCCCCCACCCCCGGCCGAAAAAGGGGGGGGGGGAATTGAAGCCTCAGAGTCTCTAAACTCTGGATTTTTAATAATCTTTTTCTGTCGTACAAAAAAAAGTGAGATAGAGCTAAGTTAGTGCCTTGTATGACTGAAATTTCATGTTTGATTATGGCAGATCCAGGGGTGCCCTGATTGGGGGTGGGGGGAGGGGAAGTGATGGAGAGGAGGGGGATTGTACACATTTACTGCATCTTCTTGATAAATCCCAAGAAGAATTTTCACCAAACTTGGCAGGTACCATCTTTACGGTGATATGGCCTTATATGGTAAACTGAGCTCCACCCCCTCCCACCGCCAGGGGGGGGGGGGGGGGCAGGAGTTGAAATTTTAGGTCCCTAAAGTCTGGAATCTGTAATCTTCTTCTGTTGAACCGAAGAATATGGAACTACGTTATATGAAGACACTACAGTTACTAAAATTTCAGGTTTGATTATGACGGGTCCAGGAGTGCGCTGATAAGGGGTGTGATGGGGATTTTCCACATTTTCTGCATAGTCTTGTAAAATATATGACGGATATTTGCCAAACTTGGCAGAAAGTATATTTATGGTGATTCGGTCTTATTTATTTTTAAATTGAATCCCCCCCCCCCCCCCCCGCCGACGAGGAGGGGGGGGGGGGGGTTGAACCCTCAGAGTCCCTATTCTCTTGATTTTTTTGTACTTCTGTCGAACCGAAAAAGTTGTAAAGACATTAATGACCAAAATCTCGTGTTTGATTATGGCGGGTCTAGGTGTGCTCTGATCGGGGGTAGGTGAGGGTGAGGGGGAGGGGGTGCTGTTCGTTATTCCGAAGGTTCGCTGTTCCGAATGTACGTTATTCCAAAGGGTCGTTAATCCGAAATACGCAAAGTCCCTATCATTACCAGAGGTTCGTTAATCCGAAAATGAAAAAGGGTTCGTTAATCCGAAAATTTGTGGCGTTATTCCGAAGGTTCGTTATTCCGAAGACTGGTTAATCCGTAAATGAAATTCGGAACAATGAACCTTCGGAATAACGAACTGTAACCAGGGGGAGGAGGGGGATTTTCACAATTTTCTCCATCTTCTTGAAAAATCTATGACGAATTTTCACCAAACTTGGCCATAGCATCTTCATGGTGATAGTACTGTAAATACAGTTAATGCATGATGTAGGCTCAAGTTTACAATGACAGATGAAGGAATGCCCAAAAAGGTGAATGGGTAGGAAGGAGGCTTAATTTTCACATTTTTTGTCTTTTTCCTGAAAACTCAAGACGCATCCCTCGGATAATAAAATTATATATTAGCTTAAAAAAAAAACTTCTGTACAAAAATAATGGAGCTAATAGAGTGCTGGTGCCTGTTATGGTAAGTTAATTCATGAATATTAATGTTAAGTGCGGCGGAGGCGGATTTGTCACATATTCAGCTTCTTCTTGAAACCCTTATATACTAGATATTTGCCAAGCTTGAAATGTAGCGTAGCGTATTTATCTGGTGATATGACCTCAAGTTGTCTAAATGAGCACTGTCCCAACTCTAAAGTGGGAGTAGATGGAGCCCCCCCCCCCCTCATCTCCGCCCCTTGAACTTGAAAGGGACCAACACAAGGGGGGTGGGGTCGTTCGGGTGGAATTCGGAATTTTATTGAAAACCCTATACATATGAAAAAAAAGGGAATACATACTTTTTAAAGAAATTTTCTATACAACCAAGAGTAATAGAACACAATCTTCTCACATTTTTAGAAGGTAGATCTATACTTTGATGAAATTTCACTTCTGCTTACTAAATGACGTGGGGGCTACCCTGGTCTTATCCCTAGCTTTGGGGAAGGGGAACAACTTGGACTTGTTGCCCCTTCGAACAAAGTGGGATTCTATTACCCTAGAGATGCTACCTCTCACGTTCCGTGCACGTTCCGTGGAAATCCGTCAAAGATTTCTCAAGAGGATGCAGAATATGTGAAAATCCCCCTCCTCCCCCTCAACCCCCCCCCCCCGAGGTTCGTTAATCCGAAAATGAAAAAGGGTTCGTTAATCCGAAAATTTGTGGCGTTATTCCGAAGGTTCGTTATTCCGAAGACTGGTTAATCCGTAAATGAAATTCGGAACAATGAACCTTCGGAATAACGAATCTTAGGAATAAAGAGCCTTCGGAATAACGAACCTTCGGAATAACGAACTGTAACCAGGGGGAGGAGGGGGATTTTCACAATTTTCTCCATCTTCTTGAAAAATCTATGACGAATTTTCACCAAACTTTGGCCATAGCATCTTTATGGTGATAGTACTGTAAATACAGTTAATGCATGATGTAGGCTCAAGTTTACAATGACAGATGAAGGAATGCCCAAAAAGGTGAGTGGGTAGGAAGGAGGCTTAATTTTCACATTTTTTGTCTTTTTCCTGAAAACTCAAGACGCATCCCTCGGATAATAAAATTATATATCAGCTTAAAAAAAAAAAAACTTCTGTACAAAAATAATGGAGCTAATAGAGTGCTGGTGCCTGTTATGGTAAGTTAATTCATGAATATTAATGTTAAGTGCGGCGGAGGCGGATTTGTCACATATTCAGCTTCTTCTTGAAACCCTTATATACTAGATATTTGCCAAGCTTGAAATGTAGCGTAGCGTATTTATCTGGTGATATGACCTCAATTTGTCTAAATGAGCACTGCCCCAACTCTAAAGTGTGAGTAGATGGAGCCCCCCCCCCCCATCTCCGCCCCTTGAACTTGAAAGGGACCAACATAAGGGGGTGGGGTCATTCGGGTGGAATTCAGAATTTTATTGAAAACCCTATACATATGAAAAAAAAAGGGAATACATACTTTTTAAAGAAATTTTCTATACAACCAAGAGTAATAGAACACAATCTTCTCACATTTTTAGAAGGTAGATCTATACTTTGATGAAATTTCACTTCTGCTTACTAAATGACGTGGGGGCTACCCTGGTCTTATCCCTAGCTTTGGGGAAGGGGAACAACTTGGACTTGTTGCCCCTTCGAACAAAGTGGGATTCTATTACCCTAGAGATGCTACCTCTCACGTTCCGTGCACGTTCCGTGCACGTTCCGTGGAAATCCGTCAAAGATTTCTCAAGAGGATGCAGAATATGTGAAAATCCCCCTCCTCCCCCTCAACCCCCCCCCCCCGAGGTTCGTTAATCCGAAAATGAAAAAGGGTTCGTTAATCCGAAAATTTGTGGCGTTATTCCGAAGGTTCGTTATTCCGAAGACTGGCTAATCCGTAAATGAAATTCGGAACAATGAACCTTCGGAATAACGAATCTCAGGAATAAAGAGCCTTCGGAATAACGAACCTTCGGAATAACGAACTGTAACCAGGGGGAGGAGGGGGATTTTCACAATTTTCTCCATCTTCTTATGATGATATAGATATATATGAGAATATGTGAAAATCCCCCTCCTCCCCCTACACCCCCCTCCCTCCCCGATAAAGACACCCCTCGATCCGCCACAATCAAACGTGAAATAAAATTTCAATGTCTTCATAGCACTAACTAAGCTCTCTTTTCCGGTTTGACAGAAGAAGATAAAAATTGAGTTTAGGGACGCCGAGGCTTCAACCCCCCCCCCCTTAAGCATTGTGTGTGTGTGTGTGTGTGTGTGTGTATGGGAGGGGGCTCATTTTAACAAATTAAGTGCATATCACCATAAAGAGGCAATCTGCCAATTTTGGTGAAAATCTGTCGTAGATTTTTCAAGAAGATGCTGAAAATGTGGACAATTCCTCTCTTTGCCCTCACCCCCTCGATCTGGAGACCCCTTGATCCGCGCCATAACCAAACACGAAATTTCATTCATTAACGCTGTGTCTTCATAACACTAACTTAGCTCTATCTTTATCGGTTTGACAGAAGAAGATTAAATTCCAGAGTATAGGGAGGTTAAAGTTTCAACACCCCCCCCCCCCTTCGGCGGTGGGGGAAGGGGGGGGGGCTCATTTGAACAAATTAAGATCATAATTATTACCATAATCTTGCTATCTGTCAAGTTTTGGGGAAATCCCTCATAGATATTTCGAGAAGAGACTAAAAATGTGGAATATCCCCCGCCACCCATCACCCCCCCCCCCCCCCCGATCTGGGCACCCCTTGATCCGCCATAATCAAACATGAAATTTCATTCATTAATCACATTAATGTCTTAGCACTAACTTAGCTCTATCTTTTTCGGTTTGACAGAAAAAGATTTTAAAAAAAATCCAGATTTTTGGGATGTTAAAAGTGAAGCTTTAATTCCCCCTCCCCCCTTCGGCGATGGGGGGGGGGGGGGCGCATTTTAACAAATCAAGATTATATTACCATAAATATGACTGTATTTCACAAGTTATGTGAAAATCCGTCCTAGATTTTTCGAGAATGTGCTGAAGGTGTGGAAAATCCTCCTCCTCCCCTCACCCCCGATCAGGACACCCCTGGGTCCGCCATAATCAAACATGAAATTTTAGTCATTAATGTCTTCAAAGCACTAACTTAGCTCTTTCTTTTTCGGTTCGACAGATGAAGAAAAAAAACAAGCGTTTATACATGGTATAGGGACTCCGAGGCTTCAACTCCTCCTCCCCCCCCCCCTTCTTAAGACTGGTGTGTGTGTGTGGGGGGGGGGGGGGCTCATTTTGACAAATTACGATCATATCACCATTAAGATGTCATCTGCCAAATCTGGTGAAAAATCGTAGGGTTTGCAAGAAAATGCTGAAAATGTAATAAAAAAAAATAGAAATGTTGCTATGGCGACTGATGCCTCCGCCATAATGCATGATTCTCCCAATAGGTGTATAGTGCAATGTCTTCACAATGTGTGATGATAGTTTCACATAACTGGTAAAATATTGAAATGACAGGTTTGTCAGAAATATCTTAAATGTTCACTTTCCTTGAACTGGGTTTGCTATAATTGTCTAAGAGTGTAGGTACACATATTTAGGGAATTGAGAATTTTTACTTGACTTCTGACGGACCCATTTATAAGTTTATGCATTGAGTAATTTCCAAGGTATAAAAAAAGAATGTAATTACAGTACAAAATAGTTTTTTTTTTTTTTTTTGGGGGGGGGGGGGGGGGCATTGAAACGTGGCCCTTGACCCTTAACCTATGAACTTTGACCTTCTGGCTGGAAATTTCCCGGAAAATCTCCATTAGGTAATGCACGTATATATTAAGTTTTAAAACTAATAATGCAAGCATTGCATATACTAGTATAATGAGCTTTGACCCCCTGACTATTGACCCACGACCCCTAAATTCCCTAGATAATCCCTGCCAGTCAGTAAATGCGTATGCACAAAGTTCCATGAAGATACATTGAACCATTTGCGAGAAAAGTGATATTGCAACATTTTCACCTCACCTTTGACCTTTTGACCTTTGACCTTATGACATGAAACTCTCTTTGGAGAATCTTTACGCAGTAGGACATGTCTACACTAAGTTTCAAGAAAATACCTTTGGGCATTGCATAGATATGGGGGAAATAGCAACATGTTTAGCATTTGACCTTGACCTTTTGACCTTTGACCTCTTGCTAATGTCACTAAGATCTACTCAACTAATTGTCTCATCATACATCATCCTTGGACCAAGTTTGGTGAAAGCTGCTTCATCCAGTTTTGAGTTATCACGTAAACAGATAAATTTTAGGATTTGACCTTGATCTTTGACCTTTGACCTCTGCCCGATTTCACTAGAATACTTATCAAGTAATTGCCCCATCATACATCATCCTCCGACAAAGTTTGGTGAAATTTGCTCGATCTAGTCTTGAGTTATCGCGTAAACGGATACAATTTCATGATTTGACCTTGACCTTTGGCCTCTGACCTTAGGCCGATTTCACCCAAAATCTTATCAAATAATTGCCCCATCATACTTTATACTTGGACCAAGTTTGGTAAAATTCCAGTTAATATTACTCAAGTTACCGCGTAAACGAAAGCGGACGGACGTACGTACGGACGGACGGACAACCCGAAAACATAATGCCTCCGGTACCACTTCGTGGCGGAGGCATAAAAAGACAGATGGTCGCTAAGACAGGTGGTAAAGATGGTAATGGTTCGTGCGCAGCTTTGATTGAGAGTTTCTCTTCCATCTCTACATAATATAGGTGAAATGAATGGTTTGCATATTTCCCGGCGACGTTTTGCACATTTCCCGGCAAAATTGAACATTTGCACATTTCCCGGCGTCACGTTTGCACATTTCCCGTTGATGAAATTTAGAGATTTGCACATTTCCCGGCAAGACGTTTGCACATTTCCCGGCGTTTGCACATTTCCCGGCGAGACGTTTGCACATTTCCAGGCGTTTGCACATTTCCCGGCGTTTGCACATTTCCCGGCTCCACAACGTCACCCTTCAACACCCCACTGATATACCATCATTTGTTAATAATTGTCATTAGCGTCACTCTCCTGTCGCCAGTTATTAATGATATACACTAATTTCAATTAGACCTACCTTTATTATAGGTTTTCACGGTCAGTTTCATACTTGTCATTGTCATTCAAATTCATGAATGTGCTTTCAAATTCACATTTTCACGGTCAGTTTCATACTTGTCATTGTCATTCAAATTCATGTGTGTGTGTGTGGGGGGGGGGGGGGGGGGCTGCGGGACGGGGGTGTCAAGGTCAAGCCCCTCCCCCCCCCCCCCCTCCCGCTTAGACGCACCGATGTAACCAAGATATTGGGGGCAGTTACTATGCGAGGGAGCGAAGCGACCGAACCCGAGCGAGCGGAGCGAGCGAGGAGAGAGGGGGAAGATTTGGGAGGGGGGTGTCCCCCCTCCAACGGTGATAACTTGCAAATGGTGCAATTTGATGCATGTTTTATCGACTTGAAACGACCCCACTTGTTTAAGGATATTTTGATGTGGATTATTATTGACCAATTTGCCTATAGAGTGGTAGCCTTTTTATAAACGTCTCGTATCAATTCTTGCAATGAATTTCATGAACGCTGTCTGTTAAAAGAAACCTGTACTGACATTTTCTACTTGTCTGATAATTCTAATCAGTGGCGTAACTACGGGGGGGGGGGGGGCATGGGGGGGGGGGGGGCACGTGCCCCCCCCCCCCCCCCATCCCAATCCGCTGGTAAAAAAAAAAACAAACAAAAAAAAACAAAAAAAAAACTACCAAAATGGTAATTCAAGGGTTAGTAAACTGCTTTTGAAATCGACATGAAAGGATGATTAAAAAAAAAGATATTTTTCTAAGATTTCTTTTAGCCATACAATTAAAGAGGTATTATAGTGAAACATTGTTCAAAAAGCCCGGAGACGACAAAAGATTGTGATTCAGTGTGATTCCTGGTTGGCTTTTTTAATACAAGCAGGATGTGCGCAGTGTGCTCAGAACATCGGAATGGCAAAAAGAGTCGCTGCAATGTTGCGCAATGTGATGTTTGATAGGTTGTACACAGATTTGGTTTGCTATCAAAGCTTGATCATTGATTTTGCAGTGTTGCTTTACATACTAGTCTATATTAAAATGCCTTGCATTGCCAATAATGAGACTTGACCTTGGCTATTTCCTAACTTTTCTATCTATATGAAACACACACACTCACAAACACAAACAAATTAGGGATGCTCTATATAAAGTGCAGATTTTGGACATCCTGCTCCCGCTTGGTCACTTCGACGCCCCCTCGCTGGTCATACCTCCCCCAATCATGAACATAAACCGACACCCTTGACTACCAGTGGCGGATCCAGGGGGCGCACCGGGCGCCCCCTCCCTCCAAAGCGAAAAAATATATGTGTAGCTACAAACGACAGTTTTTGGACTGTAAAATCAATTTTCAAGCTCGCTCGCTTCGCTCGCTCGCATTTAATCGTTATGCAATTCTCCTGATGCAGCTGTCAGTAATTGCCAGCAGTTGCGCCCGGTGCGTCCCCTCCCCTTAATTTCCAAAGCGAAAAAATATAGCTGCAAACGGCAGTTTGGGGACTGTAAAATGTCAAAATTTTCAAGCTCGCTCTCTTCGCTCGATCGCATTTAATCGTTATGCAATTCTCCTGATGTTGCCGTCAGTAATTGCCAGCAGTTGTGCCCGGTGCGCCCAGGCCCTCTCCTTAATTTCAAAAGCGAAAAAATATAGTTAAAAAAGACAATTTTTGGACCGTAAAATGTCAAAATTTTCAAGCTCGCTCGCTTCGCTCGCTCGCATTTAATCGTTATGCAATTCTCCTGATGCAGCTGTCAGTAATTGCCAGTAGTTGCGCCCGGTGCGTCCCCTCCCCTTAATTTCCAAAGCGAAAAAATATAGCTGCAAACGGCAGTTTCGGGACTGTAAAATGTCAAAATTTTCAAGCTCGCTCGCTCGCATTTAATCGTTATGCAATTCTCCTGATGTTGCTGTAAGTAATTGCCAGCAGTTGCGCCCGGTGCGCCCCCTCCCCTTAATTTCCAAAGCGAAAAAAAATATAGCTACAAACGGCAGTTTTGGGACTGTAAAATGTCAAAATTTTCAAGCTCGCTCGATCGCATTTAATCGTTATGCAATTCTCATGATGTTGCCGTCAGTATTTGCCAGCAGTTGTGCCCGGTGCGCCCAGGCCCTCTCCTTAATTTCAAAAGCGAAAAAAATATAGCTTAAAAAGGCAGTTTTGGGACTGTACAATATCAAAATTTTCAAGTTCGCTCGCTTCGCTCGCTCGCATTTAATCGCTATGCAATTCTCCTGATGTTGCTATCAGTAATTGCCAGCAGTTGCGCCCGGTGCGCCCCCTCCCCTTAATTTCCAAAGCGAAAAAAATATAGCTACAAACGGCAGTTTTGGGATTATAAAATGTCAAAATTTTCAAGCTCGCTCGCTTCGCTCGCTCGCATTTAATCGTTATGCAATTCTCCTGATGCAGCTGTCAGTAATTGCCAGCAGTTGCGCCCGGTGCGCCCCCTCCCCTTAATTTCCAAAGCGAAAAAAATATAGCTACAAACGGCAGTTTTGGGATTATAAAATGTCAAAATTTTCAAGCTCGCTCGCTTCGCTCGCTCGCATTTAATCGTTATGCAATTCTCCTGATGTTGCTGTCAGTAATTGCCAGCAGTTGCGCCCGGTGCGCCCCCTCTCCTTAATTTCCAAAGCGAAAAGATATAGCTACAAACGGCAGTTTTCGGACTGTAAAATGTCAAAATTTTCAAGCTCGCTCGCTTCGCGCGCTCGCATTTAATCGTTATGCAATTCTCCTGATGTTGCTGTCAGCAATTGCCAGCAGTTGCGCCCGGTGGGCCCCCCCCCCCCCGCGAATTTCCAAAGCGAAAAAATATAGCTACAAACGGCAGTTTGGGGACTGTAAAATGTCAAAATTTTCAAGCTCGCTCGCTTCGCTCGCTCGCATTTAATCGTTATGCCATTCTCGTGATGTTACTGCCAGCAGGTTGCGCCCGGTGCAACCCCCTTAATTTCCAAAGCAAATTATATATATATATATATATATTTATATATATACATACATATATTATTATGTAGTAGCTCAACATTTGTCTACTAGTATCTATTATGATAATGCATGAAGAGGATATGCATACAGTGCATATTTTTTGTTGCAGTTGTAATATACAGTGTGTTATGCAGTGTGCATACTGCTGTAGGTTTCTTTTAACACACACATACACAGTTACAAGTGTACATAGCTTTTCAACATCTACGGTAGATGGTTGCTTACAGGCATTGCAGGCTAGACGTACCCTGGATGCCCAGGTCACTTCCTGTCTGCAATGTCATGTGATGTCTGGTTTTTATGCAAATGAGGTAATAATGAATAATTATCTTTATGACAGCCAATCATTTTAAGTTACGTAATATATTCAGTATTCTTTAAAAAATCAAAATAGTTTTGCCTTTGTGGCCATTGAGAGCTTGCAGGGTAAGTTTGCAGGCCCAAAAATTTAGTTAGTCCTGCTGCAACTTTCATAGAGTGATCACCAGTGTGTCTCTATTCTGCTTAGATCTGGCACGTGCTTGTGACTCTGGCACACGATACTGTCAGTGATGAGTTTTTATTGACTTTGAGATTAGCTACTTCACTGTAGGTCACCTACTCGATCGGTCTACGTAGACCTCAGTTGTTTTCTGCACAGTTGCCTATATACTGATTCTGATGGTGGATTCATATTTTGGACTGAGCATTATTTTTGGATAATTCCAACCCCGGAATAGCAGGCACTCCTGTGACGCTAGATTACTGCTAGAATCTACCAAGGTTTTTTATCAGTCATACATCGCCCTAGCCTACGCACTGCGTAGACTTCTGATAGGACATTGACAGTAGTAATAATCAGGCTAGGCTATCTCCGTGGCGTAGGGAGCTAACCTCGCATTGGTCCCTACACTGACGTCTGAACCTGCCATCATTGCAGTACTCGTGCACAGCAGGGTCCCTTCTTGGTTTCAAGCTGTTTCTTTCGACGACGCGGGCGCCCAGCACGGCAGTGAACATCAGTTAACAGTGAATACCACCCTCCTAGTTTCATCGTCAGCGGCCAGAGTTTTCTTCCAAGATTCTACGGATGATTTCTAGCGCCTGTGGCTGTGTTACTGTTCGATCTGTCGACGGGACTGCTATATACCGACATATCGACTACCGCGCTAGTGCTGGACTATCCTAGCAGGTAGCTTATATTATTGGTACAACCATGTACTACAGTCCATGTTTGTAAACAGCGGCGGCCTCCCGCTATATAAACAGTGCCTGTAGTTAAGCTGTAGGCCTACTAGAAAAAGTAACAGTCCCTGCTGGTTAACGTACGTACTGTAGTGTAGGGCCTACAGCCTGTATCCTGGCATAGGATAGGCTATCTAACGTTAGTCTAGGCTATACTGTTTTAGTCTCAGTTTTGTCGGCCATTGTGATTAGAACATATGCACGTTAATGTTACAGTTTAAGCGGCGGCCTTCCGCTATATAAACAGTGCCACAGCTGTACACTTGTCAACCAGTTTTAAGGTTAAGCGGCGGCCTTCCGCTATATAAACAGAGCCACAGCTTACTTGTCAACCACAATTTAAGAATTCTGTAGACACGCTGTGTTTTCTCTGGATTTATTTTTGATGGCTGATGCCTCATAAATAAAAAATGGTTTAAGCCAGATATCTTGAACAGTATACCGACCAGTTCCAAAGCCTTCGTTTGCGTGGTGTAACATTTAGTGTAAAGCCTAACGTCAGAAATGTACCTGTGAATCCCGTGATCAAAAGTGTGGGGTGAATGGGCATGTGGAGTCCTTGGATTTTAGTTGGTTTTTTTTTTTACTTTGAGCTGCACTGAGAAAACATTCATGTGAATGGTGTGTGTGTGTGTGAATTTATTGAAGTCAGTGATCAATACTTTTGGTTACGTTTCATCTGACATCACACACTCATTTAATACTCTAGGTATCTCATAGTACATCGAAATACAACAGCACCAAACCCACTAAATCATATTACATCATATTGATCCCCACAGAATTGGTGACCCCGACGTGATTAAATGCCCGACGTGATTAAATGCCCGACGCGATTCACAGGAAGGTTTATCATATTTCAAGGCTTTCTGATGTTAAACGTTAACGTTAAATGTTTAG
The DNA here is from genome assembly GCA_033980235.1 of Diadema setosum. Lineage (NCBI taxonomy): Eukaryota > Metazoa > Echinodermata > Echinoidea > Diadematoida > Diadematidae > Diadema > Diadema setosum. The sequence goes on along the minus strand of CM067072.1, from coordinate 9,461,398 downwards.
ACATTTATAGATTTTGAGGCTATATTATGTTTCTATAATTCTATGTATGGTTCATGTACACTTTAACCGAATGTTGTAGATACATGATGTATTAGCAACTTCTGTGTACACCGGTATAGAATCTACATAGCTTATGCTGAAAGGCTTGTTGTAGCTCAGATGATAATTTTGATCTAGTGGTCTAGACTTTCTATTCACGAGTGTTAATCACAAGATACTGTGATAGTCATCCGACACCATGAGTTCAGATGATAGTGACAAATCTCAGGGTGCAGCTGCCCCGGAGCAGCCTCGTACTAATGTTAGTTGTGCTAGTTCTGTAGTGAGTGGGGTTGCTGTTAAATTACCACCATTTTGGAAAGCAGATGGTACAATTTGGTTTGCGCAGACCGAGGCACAATTTAAGACAAGTGGCATTACCGTAGAGGAGACAATGTATTCTTATGTAGTCTCTGCCCTTCAGCCGGAGGTGGCTCAGGAGGTTCGCGACATATTGATCAACCCGCCTGCACATCATCCCTACTCAGTCCTCAAAGAGCAGCTGATTCAGCGTACTTCAGCTAGCGAACAGAGGAGGGTGCAGATGCTCCTCGCTGAGGGGGAGTTAGGCGACAGACGTCCTTCCCAGCTTCTTCGCCGCATGAACCAGCTGATTGGAAAGCAGAAGCTAGACTCTGGGATTTTGCGACAGTTATTTCTCCAGCGGCTCCCATCGAATGCACGCCTGATCCTTGCCTCAGCTAGTACCAGTACATCATTGGAGGACTTAGCAGAGCTAGCTGACCGGATTTTGGAGGCGCATCACCGGGACGTCAGCCCCAGACATCACCCGGCAATGACACGACCGCCAGCACACAAGCTGAAACACTCTGCTGGTATCATAGGAAGTGGGGAGACAATGCTGAGCATTGTCGACAGCCGTGTTCTCGCCACGCATCATTCCAGGGAAACGCCTAAGCCAGACGGTAGGTGCGGCAAACCCATCTGGCATCATTAACCACAGCCGCCTATTCTACGTCATGGATGCCAATTCCGGTAAGAGATTTCTCGTCGACACAGGTGCTGCTGTGAGTGTGTTTCCCCCGAGTAAAGATGACAAGCGAAAGCGAACAGATAGCAGTGGGTTTGCATTGCAGGCCGCGAATGGAACGCCCATACCCACATATGGACAGCGATCATTGACGCTAGATTTGAAACTACGACGTTCTTTCCAATGGGTCTTTGTGCTCGCTGATACGCCTACCCCCATCATCGGAGCTGATTTCCTTCGCAATTTCTCATTGTTGGTGGATGTTGCACGCGGACAGTTGATTGATGCAACCACTAATTTGACTGTGAGAGGATTTTCTACCTCCGATGTGCCCATTAGCCCCGTGTTTTCACCGACACCTGTCAGTCGTTTTCACGCTGTATTGGACGAGTTCTCGGACTAACTCAACCTTTACAGAAGGAGACCCCAATCAAGCATACAGTGACACACCACATCACTACAAATGGACCTCCAGTGCGAGCGAGACCACGACGATTGCCACCGGATAAGATGAAAGCCGCAAAAGACGAATTTCAGCACATGTTAGATTTGGGAATTATTCGCCAATCAGACAGTGCATGGTCCTCGCCTTTACATCTTGTTCCCAAATCGTCTGGTGACTGGAGACCATGTGGGGACTACCGTGGTTTAAACAAAGTGACCGTTCCCGACAGATATCCGATTGCGCACCTGCAAGACTTTGCTACTCATCTGAAAGGAAAGACTGTGTTCAGCAAAGTAGATCTAGTGAGAGCCTACCACCAGATTCCAGTGGAGCCATGTGATGTTGCCAAAACTGCCATTACCACGCCGTTTGGCATGTTTGAGTTTCTTCGCATGCCTTTTGGTCTCAGAAACGCGGCGCAAACGTTCCAACGCTTCATTGATGAGGTGACACGAGGACTGGATTTTGTGTATGTTTACATCGATTACATCCTCGTCGCCAGTTCTACACCTGAAGAGCATGAGGATCATTTGCGTCAACTCTTCACCCGCTTGAGAGAGTATGGCATTGTGATCAATCCCAACAAGAGTGAGTTTGGTGCGAGCGAATTGAACTTTCTTGGACATCATGTGGATGCTAGTGGTATCACGCCACTACCTGAGAAGGTGGAAGCTGTCCGCAATTTTCCACAACCGACCTCGTACAAGCAACTACGCAGTTTTCTGGGGTTAGTTAACTTCTACAGACGGTTTATCCCTCACTGCGCCGACATTCTCGCTCCACTGACTAACCTCCTGACCAAACAAAAGAGAGGGTCTCGCAAACCGTTAGTCTGGACGCCTGAGACTACCCAAGCCTTCTGTGACATTAAAGAGGCACTGTCACACACCACCATGTTGGCGCATCCCGACATCAGTGCTACACTGAGCATTATGACTGACGCGTCTGACGTCGCCGTGGGCGGAGTACTGCAACAACTTGTTGGAGATGCATGGCAGCCCATTGCCTTTTACTCCCACAAACTCCTCCACGCCGAGACGAAATACAGCGCTTTTGGTCGAGAGCTATTGGCTATCTATCTAACCATCCGGCATTTTCGGCATATGCTGGAAGGCAGGCTGTTCTGCATTTACACGGATCATAAGCCGTTGATATACGCCTTCAATGCCAGCCCGGATCGTCATAGCCCACGGGAGATCCGCCAGCTAGACTTCATCTCGCAGTATAGCACAGACATACGACATGTGAAGGGTACGCAGAACATTGTCGCGGATGTGTTATCCCGGCCAGATGTCAACGCCCTATACACGGACACTACTGTCAATTACCAGGCTATGTCCGACGCCCAGAAGGACGACAGTGAGCTGCAAGCCGAACTCAACACCCCTACTACTAGTCTTCAACTTGAAAGCGTCCCCCTCATCTCCACTGGAGGAAGCATCACCTGCGACATGTCTACAGGCAGTCCTCGGCCCTTTGTGCCTAAAGGACATAGGCGAGCAGTGTTTAATGCTATCCACGGGCTTTCCCATCCGGGGAATAGGGCGACTCAGAAGGCGATCTCGTCACGCTTTGTGTGGCCTGGAATGCGGAAAGATATCCACACTTGGGCACAATCATGTCTACATTGTCAGAAGTCAAAGATGCACAAACACATTAAAGCTCCACTCGGAGTTTTTAGCACTCCTGACAGTCGATTCTCCCACGTACACTTGGATATTGTTGGACCGTTACCAGTTTCACACGGTTTTTCCTACCTGCTGACTTGCATCGACAGATTTACGCGCTGGCCTGAGGCTATCCCTCTACAGGATATCACAGCCGAGACTGTCGCCAAGGCGTTCGTCGAGAGATGGATTTCAGTGTACGGCACCCCTGCTACCATAACAACAGACCGTGGACGTCAGTTTGAATCTCATCTCTTTGCGCAGCTGACCAGATTGCTCGGTACGAATAGACTTCGCACTACGGCTTACCATCCAGCTTCAAATGGATTGGTTGAGCGGTTTCATCGAAGCTTGAAGGCTGCATTGAAGTCGCACGACGACCCCAACAACTGGTTCGAGTACCTCCCTTTAACCCTTCTCGGTATCCGCACCACAGTCAAAGCGGATTTGAACTGTTCTCCAGCGGAACTGGTGTATGGAACCACACTGCGACTACCTGGCCAGTTTGTTGCACCAGAGCCAGCTACCCCGCCGTTAGATTCTTGGAGTTACATCGAGCGTTTACGTGAGCACATGCGTCATCTTTCGCCTACTCCCACACGAGAGCAGCAGGTGAAGAGTCAGGTACCTACAAATTTAGCGAACGCTTCGTTTGTATTTTTGCGTGTGGACATGGTGAAAAAGCCCCTCCAGCAGCCTTACATCGGCCCCTTTCACGTCTTGAAGAAGAGAGGGAAATTTTTCACCCTCAACATGAACGGTAGAAAGGAAAATATCACCGTTGACCGCCTGAAGGTAGCACATCTTGAACAGTCTTCAGTGTCAGAATCAGAGAGCCAGCCGGTTTCTACACGAGATGCTGCTGTCACACCTAGTCAGGAGCCAACTTCCCTCCTTTCCCCTCCCAAATCACCCTCAATGTCTTTCCCTACACCTGCCACTGCCTCTCCACCTCCTACCCGCATTACACGTTCAGGGAGGCATGTTCACTTCCAAAAGCGTTTCGTGCAAGTTGCTCATGTGTAAGGTGTAATTAGGAGATATAGACATTTTCCCTGTTTAAGGTTGTGGTTTAATGCTCATGCAGTTTCATAACCACAATTGAGATGATACTCATAGTCATGTGTGAATATGTCCTTATATTCTCTTTCATACATTGTATGACTCATGTGTGGATATATATGTCCATATAATATAAGGCAATAATCATTGTCTCTCATACAGTTGCAGTCTACATTGCTTGCATGGGAAATTGTATGTTTGACACTACACATACAAATGTGTACATTGTTTGATGTTTATTTTTTCAAATGTTGACTACGCTGTTTTTATTTTGTCGTCACTCAGAGGTTTTCACCACTTCGTGTCTAGCGAGGGGTTGATGTAGTAGCTCAACATTTGTCTACTAGTATCTATTATGATAATGCATGAAGAGGATATGCATACAGTGCATATTTTTTGTTGCAGTTGTAATATACAGTGTGTTATGCAGTGTGCATACTGCTGTAGGTTTTTTTTAACACACACATACACAGTTACAAGTGTACATAGCTTTTCAACATCTACGGTAGATGGTTGCCTACAGGCATTGCAGGCTAGACGTACCCTGGATGCCCAGGTCACTTCCTGTCTGCAATGTCATGTGATGTCTGGTTTTTATGCAAATGAGGTAATAATGAATAATTATCTTTATGACAGCCAATCATTTTAAGTTACGTAATATATTCAGTATTCTTTAACCAATCAAAATAGTTTTGCCTTTGTGGCCATTGAGAGCTTGCAGGGTAAGTTTGCAGGCCCAAAAATTTAGTTAGTCCTGCTGCAACTTTCATAGAGTGATCACCAGTCTCTATTCTGCTTAGATCTGGCACGTGCTTGTGACTCTGGCACACGATACTGTCAGTGATGAGTTTTTATTGACTTTGAGATTAGCTACTTCACTGTAGGTCACCTACTCGATCGGTCTACGTAGACCTCAGTTGTTTTCTGCACAGTTGCCTATATACTGATTCTGATGGTGGATTCATATTTTGGACTGAGCATTATTTTTGGATAATTCCAACCCCGGAATAGCAGGCACTCCTGTGACGCTAGATTACTGCTAGAATCTACCAAGGTTTTTTTATCAGTCATACATCGCCCTAGCCTACGCACTGCGTAGACTTCTGATTGGACATTGACAGTACACAGTGGAAACTCGATATAACGAGATGGTCGGGACCGAGTCATTTTCCTCGTTATAGCCGATATCTCGTTATATCAGTAGGCATAAAAGAAGACATAAAATAAAGACATTAATTTGCACTTTTGGGACTACCCATCATATTTCAATCAATACTGATAACTTGACATTGTATGTGAGGGAATTACTCACCTTTATGGGTAAGAAGATGTTTTTCACCAAGGAAATCCAATGTCAAGAATGTGTTTCTTATTAATTGTAGATGTTTGAATTTGTAAATTTATATAGCTTGCGATTGTATCAAGATCGTCTGTGGATTAGTATGTGGTTATCGTATGGGTGTGTGTTGTGTGGAAAGCTTGAATATGGTCTGCACAATGCTGCGTGTGTATGTGACATATTCTGTATGTACATTATGACTGCGTGTGTGTGAAGACGGGGAATTCCCTAAGTAGAAGGCCAATCACAGCATCCGATTGCCTCACACCTGCTAAACGTCATGATGATGTCATGTATACATATGGCCGTCCCACCACATTTTCTGCATGTATCAGTGTGCGTGCACACACACACTTCACACGTACAACATGCAGTGCTAGCTGGAGTGCACTGAAGAAAATGATTATGTGTGTACAAGACAGTTTTTGGCGCATCAAGCTTTACAATCTCGGAAGATAATAGCACAGGCGAAGTAAAGCTTTACCGAAGGCATTTTGCTTTACCTCGCTATAGCAGGTTTGATTTACTATGTTTTTCTTTGTTTGGAAGTCACAAAATTTATCTCGTTATAGCAGTTATTTCGTTATAGCCGATCTCGCTATAAGAGTAGCATTTTACATATACTTGTGTGGAAGGAAATTTGGGACCGAGAAAATTTTCTCGTTATAACCGATATCTCGTTATATCAGTGTTCGTTATACCGAGTTTCCCCTGGTATAGTAATAATCAGGCTAGGCTATCTCCGTGGCGTAGGGAGCTAACCTCGCATTGGTCCCTACACTGACGTCTGAACCTGCCATCATTGCAGTACTCGTGCACAGCAGGGTCCCTTCTTGGTTTCAAGCCGTTTCTTTCGACGACGCGGGCGCCCAGCACGGCAGTGAACATCAGTGAACAGTGAATACCACCCTCCTAGTTTCATCGTCAGCGGCTAGAGTTTTCTTCCAAGATTCTACGGATGATTTCTAGCGCCTGTGGCTGTGTTACTGTTCGATCTAACTGTCGACGGGACTGCTACCGACATATCGACTACCGCGCTAGTGCTGGACTATCCTAGCAGGTAGCTTATATTATTGGTACAACCATGTACTACAGTCCATGTTTGTAAACAGCGGCGGCCTCCCGCTATATAAACAGTGCCTGTAGTTAAGCTGTAGGCCTACTAGAAAAAGTAACAGTCCCTGCTGGTTAACGTACGTACTGTAGTGTAGGGCCTACAGTCTGTATCCTGGCATAGGATAGGCTATGTTAGTCTAGGCTATACTGTTTTAGTCTCAGTTTTGTCGGCCATTGTGATTAGAACATATGTACGTTAATGTTACAGTTTAAGCGGCGGCCTTCCGCTATATAAACAGTGCCACAGCTGTACACTTGTCAACCAGTTTTAAGGTTATGCGGCGGCCTTCCGCTATATAAACAGAGCCACAGCTTACTTGTCAACCACAATTTAAGAATTCTGTAGACACGCTGTGTTTTCTCTGGATTTATTTTTGATGGCTGATGCCTCATAAATAAAAAATGGTTTAAGCCAGATATCTTGAACAGTATACCGACCAGTTCCAAAGCCTTCGTTTGCGTGGTGTAACATTTAGTGTAAAGCCTAACGTTAGAAATCTACCTGTGAATCCCGTGATCAAAAGTGTGGGGTGAATGGGCATGTGGAGTCCTTGGATTTTTGTTGGTTTTTTTTTTTTTTTTTTACTTTGAGTTGCACTGAGAAAACATTCATGTGAATGGTGTGTGTGTGTGTGTGAATTTATTGAAGTCAGTGATCAATACTTTTGGTTACGTTTCATCTGACATCACACACTCATTTAATACTCTAGGTATCTCATAGTACATCGAAATACAACAGCACCAAACCCACTAAATCATATTACATCATATTGATCCCCACAATTACATAAAGCTACAAACGGCAGTTTGGGGACTGTAAAATGTCAAAATTTTCAAGCTAGCTCGCATTTAATTGTTACGTTATGAAATTCTGATGTTGCTGCCATGAGGTGCCCCCCCCCCCCCAATGTCTTGACCCACGGTACGCCACTGATTCTAATCTACATTTTTTTTTGATGCCTACGACTGGAAAGAGAGGATTCTAAAACCCAGGATAAGCCTGTAATGATTTTTTTGAAAAAAATGAAAACGAGCAAGCCAAGGAACGATCCACACAATTTGGCATACGTCACAGGTGCCAACCTCCGACTTTAGCAAAACGAACTAGAAAGGTTCTACACATGTCAATTTACTGATGAAATCTCACACGAAGTAATGCAAAAACTGTTATTTAGTAAAATTGCAATATGGAGCTGAAATAAACATGTTAAACAATATTTATTAATTTTTAAAAGGAATCTCTTCAAAAGCTTTTTATTTAGGTCAAATTTGTGGGGAATATTCCAGATATGCAAAATGAAATTTGCATCATTGTCCGAACGTGCTGCCCATAGAAAACTGTGTGTAACGTTGCACTAACTATGCATTGATGATGAGCGATAATGGTTCGACATCACAGTTCAAACTATCTAACGAAGATGAGGACTGAGTGATTCTTAAAATCTAAATCCAAAAAATAGTCAACGGCAATCACGGTTTACGCCTAGTTAGAAGAAAACGGCACTCAGTACATATAGACTCTAGACTAGAACTAGGACTAGGACTAGTGAGCAGTCAAGGACCGAGAAGATTCTACTCGCCGCTCCGTCGACAGCTGTTCGTGCACAGCGCTCAATAGGCACAGCGTACAAAACGTTTAGTATGCAATACATACCCCTGCTGCCAGAACTTGAAGAAAGTCCAGACGAAAGTCCAGACTCCAAGGTCTAGCGTTGCCGCTAGAGGCCCTTGTGCTGCAGGCCCTGTTGTTTCTGTGCTGAATTTTGCAGGCAAGGTATCTGCTTTATGGATTTTCAATGTTTTTGTGGTCGAGATAAATCTCATGGTGGTCGTATTAACAAGGACTAACTTAGATCTAGTTTTAGTAGGACCCATACCTCGGAAGAGTAGGCCGACCACGTAACTACACGCAGCCGCTGTCGCGAAGCGACGCGGCTGCACCTGTATTCCTTCGCAGACGTTGTCATTTTTCAGTGTGGTTGTGCGACTCCTTCATGAATCTTTAATAATCATCGAAAACTAAAATAAAAGGAATCATCGTAATCTATGATAATCATTCAATAATCGGTATGCGATTTTTTGTTTAATTACGTCAAAAACTCACCGAAGTCTGTGGCTGAAATCAGGTCTGTAAACATCCTTATTGCTTCACTCCTCATCAGTGTGTTATTTGAATGGCATTCACTCTCGTATAGTACAACGTACAACGTAGGTAGTCGGAGAGCTAGAGGGCGCCTCTCCGACTACCTACGCAGTGCCGTATATTAAGAGAGTCTGGCCAACTCGGTTTTCGGCTTAGGTGTTTTGAAGCCTGTGATTGGTCAAAAGCTGGTCCCGTGACCTACAGGCGCCATGTCGTTACCAAAGTCAATCACGCAGGCGCGAGCAGAGCTCATACGCAGTGCCCATTGTTCATTACGCGCAGCTACGCGCTGATATTGCTTGCCTTGGGGACTTCCCCTGAATATCAGTCATGGTGCAGTGGGGATATGTCATTGCCGTAAGGTTGTCAACTTTATTGAAGTAGAAGGTAAAACACGAAAGATATTTTGATATCTTATTGCCATAAACTGCTGATTCGTCATGCCTTCCTGCGCAGCATGGCGTTGCGCGAACCGACCTGTCTCTTAGTGTAATGATGTACCGCTTTCCGACAGATCCAAAACAAAGGAAAAAGCGGGAAATCAGAGTACGACGGTAAAATATGTATTATATCTGATTTGTTTTCTTTGGATTCCTCGCGGTGTCTTTCAGACTATCCAAGTTTTGATTCACATTTGTATGTCTCCGCCATAACATACGAAAGTGTCGCCTGAGGCATTTGTTTTGGTCGTCCGTCCGTCCTTCCGTCTGTCCTTCATATCGTAATCAATATTGTGGACACCGTTTGAGGTAATGAAACTTGACATGTATGCTTGTGTGAGTGGACGAAGTTTTGTTTTTAGCTTATAGGGCCTAAACTTTTGTGTAAACACACTCAAAGTGAAAGGTCAAAATCATGTATATAATGGTTGAATTCTTAAAATATCACTATTTCCCCGATATCTATATGCAATATATGGAGGTATAAGTACAGGTATTTCCAAACGAAACTTACTGCCTGACCGTGATTTTCTCGTTATTTTATTTTATTTTTTTTTTTTGGGGGGGGGGGGGGGGGGCGGGGGTATGGAAAGGGGGTAAGGATCAAGGATCAATGTTAGGTAAAATGTAATGTTAAAATTCTACTCTCTATTGTTGAAATACTATTACCCATGAAGTTCCTAAATACCTTGGAAATTACCCAATTCACAAACTTAAAGCCAAATATAGTACACGTATTTGCATGCCATCATTACTACACAGTGACGCGTGATAAAGGGAAAGATTTTGGCCATGATGGTCAAAGGTAGGTTAAAATACTGAAATGACAGAATTTTCTATATATTCTTAAAATAACCGTTGAAAGTATAGCCATGAAAATAGTAGTAAGTAGAAAGTAGTGAGAAGAAGTAAGCAGAGTAAAAATGCTCAAATTCCTTAATACTTGCTCTCTTAAACAATAAAAGACATCCATTCATACCTAGTTCAAGGAAAGTAAACATTCGACGCATTAAATTTTAGTGACAAATTTGCCATTTTTTCTGCCAATTATGTGAAACTGTCGTGTAACATTGTCAAGACGTACTCTACACCTGCTAAGAGAACAATGTAATATGGCGGAGGAATACCGGTCGCCATTAGGACATCTTTATTTGTGTGTTTTTTTATTATTATTACTATTTGGTACAGATGTCACTGAGGATATCCCTCATATTATGTTATCCAGGTAAAGTACTTGTGCTTTCGTTCAACATGTCTTTTTTTTTAATATTATTCTTAAACAATTTTAGATCATTTTACATGCCTTAAAATCGGTGTCGTCACGTTTTCATGTTGTACATTGTACATTCCTTTTGAATTACATACTAATCGGCCTTCATGTCAGTTTCATACATAATGGGACTAAATAGGATGGTAATTGATGATTAAAATGTATTTACGTGCGAAACAGTAATAACTGTGGAATTCGTCTATTCTCTGCACAGCTAGAATTGTAAATTTATATATCATGTTGTTATACAATATTCTTGTTCCGTGGACAACTTGCTAAATACAATATACATAGCATACAGTCTAGTGAAAGTTTACGATACGACTTACTGTGAATTCTTCTTTTATTTTCACAGCAATAATTCATCATACTTGTATATTCAGGAATTATGTCCTTAAGACAGCTCCCCTATTATTTATACGGTATACCTGTGTGCTTGTGTCTATTTGAATGTGTAAAAATTATTAATTGTTGGCTTTGTTCAACATGGATGGAATGAAAGAATGTCCCTCCCTCAACCTACAACCTTTCTCTCCCCCCCCCCCCTCTCTCTCTCTCTCTAAGAGAAAGAAAAGTCAAGCAAAACGTGTCTTTGGGACGCCTGCGCGTGCACACTTAACCCTCCAAGCGCACACGCTAAAACCATAGGCGCACTGTACGCTGGGTAACGACATGGCGTCCAATTTATGAGTTGGCCAGACTCTCTTAATATACGGCACTGTACCTACGTTGTACGTTGTAGTATACGAGAGTGAATGCCATTCATATTATAACACGCAGATGAGGAGTGAAGCAATAAGGACGTTTACAGACCTGATTTCAGCCACAGATTTCGGTGAGTTTTTGACGTAATTAAACAAAAAATCGCATAGCGATTATTGAATGATTATCATAGATTACGATAATTCCTTGTATTTTAGTTTTCCACGATTAATAAAGATATTCATGAAGGAGTCGCACAACCACACTGAAAAATGACAACGTCTGCGAAGGAATAGAGGTGCAGCCGCTGTCTCTACAGCGGCTGCGGGCTGTCTCTACAGCGGCTGCGTGTAGTTAGCCGACCACGTAGATACAAACAGTGCCACCGCTTCACGATCCAAGCGCTGGTGTAGGCATAGTGCTAGAGTACTTTCGTATCCATGTAGATATCTCAAAATTCACCCAACCAAATTGCACCAAAATCACAAGAAGTATTTTATGACTCATGTCCACTTGCTCACGCTAATTGGAACCAAATTGCAAGTTGAGAAGCGTAAGTGAAGTTGTCGACTTTCCTGTCGTCGCTAAACACAATCTGCTCTGTACGACTAAAGGCGGACTCACACTGTGCGATTTTTACTGCGCTGCGCTGCGCTGCGATAATGTGCGATATCGCAGCCTGTTGCAATCTGTCGCAGGTGCTGCGATGTATACCGCACACTGTGCGATTTGTGGCCTACGATTTACACCGTGCGCATGCGTACATCGTACATTATGGCACATGTTCATTATAAAGAACGGTCACCATGAATAAAGTCACTCGTGACTGTTTTTTTTTTTTTTGCGACGTTGGTTTGAAGAGTACATGTATGTTCAAGCTTGCTTTTTTTTTATTCTAAAGTAACTACAGAAATTACTAGATATGAATCGAATAACACTGTACATGTATATTGTAAGAAATAAAGTTAATGATGATAGAAAAAGAAATGCCATATTTTGGTATTAATTTGGATCACTGCCTGGATCAAAGTCCCCCCTTTTTTTGGGAGGGGGGGGGGGTTACGTGGTTGTAGGATTCTTGATCATTGGAAATAGTCATTTACAGCATATTACGCATATTTATGTAATTATTACAATGGGTAGAAATCACAGTAAGGGTGAAAAAGTACTGCTTGGTGGAGGTCTGTATTCTCTGAGTGCTTTTCTAAGGCTTTGATAGTGGAATTCTAACACTGTGGTTCCTCAAACACATAAAATATTGTGCTAACATATTTTTCTGGTTGGCCCTTGAAAAATTCAATCTTGTTTTGTGTATGTAATTATCATCCAGATGTAAGGGAATCACACTTATTTACAATATACATTGATTCACAAATAAAAACGTGACAGGAATAAAGATAATGATATATTCAAGTCATTAAATTAAATCTAAAATATAGACACATTGATCACAATTAAAGTCAATTCAATAGTGTTTATTTCCACCAAAAAAGAAAAAGATAAGATGGTACAAAGCGGTTCAAGTTGTCGATTTGTTTTTCTATATCATGACTGCAGCTGTATATGCTTCAATTAGTTCAATACCATTGTACTTTCAAAAAAAAAGGCAAAAAAATGCAAAACTAGTAGGAAAATCAATATCATAATTGTGCTGTACAATTCATATATACATACTGCAGTATGGATGTCATAGTTCTTAAAAGTATCACACAAAGTGACAAAAAACATCAACTTCCATTTCTTTTCCACATAAACAATGAATAAATTCAGTCAACTTGAACAACTACAAGAAGTTCAGCTCAACGAGTAACCATTACAATTTGCATGAGACAACTACCTATGCCACTACAATTTCCCCAAATAATGTTGCAAAAACAAACAAACAAACAAACAAACCTCAGAGAGGAAATCGCTGCAATCTAACATACTCTACAAGCAATGTTTACAGTTAGAGTTTGTGTACAAAGGTACATAAACACTTACTGTAAATATACAGTGTATTTTGAAAAATGTCAAATTGAAATGATCATACCAGCATCCGAAGGGGTGCTTTGAGATGCACTGAATGTGCTACTGGTCCTAATCCAGATTAATCAGACACTGCATACACTGCAAAATACTGTGGCAAAGCAGTCATTTGAATTGAAATTCCAACTGTGTGTGAACCTTGTCAATTGTATACCTTAATAATGTAATATCATTGCAGGAGATCTTATCTTCAACATTGTCCATTTTCTGTCCATCCCAGATTATGTTGGTGCCTACCGTAGGCATTCTTTACAAGAAGAAGTTGTGCTGGTTAAAATGTGCGGAAGAAAAAAAAATAAAAGGTTCAAGGCTAGAGTACATACGTATGTAATTTTGGTTACACATTTTACTTTCCAGAATTGACTTATAAGCAAGAAATATACAATTGTGTTACCAATAAATCAGGAAGATACAAATGAATGGACATTGAATTGCTTTGACTGATTAGGGTAAGTGGCAAATTGTAGCCTACAATGTAGCAAATACAACTATAACAATTTGCTGACTCAAACTCTCAGATGTTGAGTCCAGTAATAAATGTTATCCATCGATACAGATAGAGGTATGATAAAAAAAAAAACAAGCAAACAAACAAACCTAATTTTGTGCAGAGGGGGAGATCAGCAGTTAAAATATGTATGATTAAAATACCATGCAGCATTTATACGGTAGCATATGACTGCATAGGAAAAAATAGCTATCTCAGAACGCTGACTGCTGCATTCACATTGCTCTAAATTCAGAATTGCCCAGTAACATGATTTCTTGTTTGCAGCTCTAGTACAACTTATTGCAATGATACATGTGCCATTCTCCATTTTTCTAGCTCAAACATTTCTGGCAATACATGTATCATTATCCAGGGCTCGACACTAACGGTGGCCCGGTGGCCCGGGGCCACCAAAAATGAAAGTCGGGCCACCAAATTTCAAAAAAAAGGGCAAATTTGGTGGCCCGCCTCGGGCCACCAAAATTTTTGGAAAAGTGTGTCAATTAATTCGTAACTTTTTTCGCCGGAAATTAGCATTAGGCCTAAATTTGTTTAAAGGATGGATGAAAAGGACTGAATGAGTGCATGAGAGTGAATGTTGCGAGTTTGTTGAGGTTTATTTATGAGTAGGTTCAAGATATGTCCAACTTCCAATTCTTACTATGATAGAACTTAGATATTTGACTCATAAAAAAAAAACAGGACTTTTAATGTTTTTTGTTGTTGTTTTTGTCGGGGCCACCAAATTTTTCTCTCGGGCCACCAAAAATTTGAAATTGAGGATTTAGGTGGCCCCATCGGGGCACCAAACAAAAAAGTTAGTGTGGAGCCCTGCATTATCAGACTCACATTTCAATACGCTGAATAGACAAGGGCGATGAAAACACACTGTGCAATTCCATCACTGTGCAATGATTAAAGCCTTGTTGATGTAGACTGGCATTATTAGGGTGATTAATAAGTTTACAAAACTAAGTTGTTCAATGGTCAAGTTAAACTAATATTAGAAAACTTGCAATAAGCTCTCACTTCCACAAAGGCCTAAGGTGTTTTTACTCTGCGCAGTTCTGTGAGTGACGAAGAAATATGATGTCATGTTACTACCACTTTTGCAACAGTGCAAGTCATATATAACAACTTCAAGGTAAAACATCTCTTGAACTTCTGAAGTTTTCCATCGATTCAAAAGAAGTTTTGCTTACATGTTCAGCTCACTGCAAAGTGTGTTGCCGTGGTAACAGCACTAATTGCCCTCAAAGTTATGTAACGGCTTTAAGAACAGCTTTCTTCCCCAGTTTTCGAGCCATTAAAACAATGTTTGGCACACATGTTGAGTTTAGTGTAAAGTTGCACAAAACATACATTTCTAAACAGTAGTGGAAAGAGTGTTGCTATTGTCTCTGAACATTGTACATCAAACAAAAGCTTGTGGAATTTTTCCCTCTCCAGTTTTTCAGTGATACAAACAAAACATGGTACATTTGTTGTACATGATTTAAAGTTGCAGGATACATTTTAAAGAGAAAGGGAAAGTGCATTGTCGGAGCAACAGTGCATAATCGCCTTAAAATCATGACAAAACCTTGCACATTGAAATTCTTCAGCTGTTTGTTGGTATTTCAGAAGAAAAAAAAATGACTCACGGTGATTGCATGTAAATTTGAGTTTTTCGAGAGTAGCTGTGTTTATATTTGGTGGGAAAAAAGAAATCAAAACATTGTAATTTAACATCAAATGCATGTAAAATTCATGGAAACTTGCACTGGTCCAACATAAATGAAAGAAACAAGTCAATATGTCAGTTTCTTCAAGTTCCGCCTTCCGGACTGCCTGATGTAGTAGCTACCACTTTCCTGGTTTGAAAAGTCACATTTTGTTTCCAGCAAGTCCCAGAGAGACAGCAATGTCATCCCACACCGATCTTGCAGTTACAGGTGTAAGTGTTGAGGTGAACTACATGACAAGGGCTAAACAAACACAAAAAAGAGAGCAAAAGGGAGAAAATAGGGGAAATATTAATTGTTACAAAAATGCACAAGGTTCCCTGTGAAGCAAATGTTTGTAGTTTAGGGTGCCTCCAACTTTCCGCCCATTTGCTTACAGTGTTTACAGCACTTGAACTACACACATTAGCAACTGACAACCACAGTTGAGTTATCGAGTTGAGTTTTTATGAAGTTCCTCGACCATGGAATTGACTGTGGAATTTTATTTTCTTGAAAAAAGTAAAAGAACAATGTGGCATGTTTTTATTTTATACTTGGAGAACTTACGCCTGAATAATCCTTTCGACAGTGATCATAGATTTGAACCCCCTGACAAAAAGAAGTATCCCTGGATGATAATTCTTTGAATAAAGTCTACTCAACAATGTTCTTTGAAGTATGTAAATCAAATTTGGGATTTTCAGGTACACCCCAAATACATGAATATGTTGCACTTGTCTGTGGAGAGAAAAAAAAACAACAAGCATGTTTTTGTTTTTCTTTCTCTATTTTAGAGGTAAAGCAAACATTTTCCATTAGTGCATCAGCAGGGTACCTACTGCTAATAAAATGTTGGTTTCCTTTGCTTCTTGACTCCTTATCTTCTTAGGTTTTGCTTTGACAGGTCCTGTTTCTCCTTCTCCTTCTCCTTATGTGTAGCATTTCAGCCTTTGACCTCTTGCTGGTAGAGTCTTTATCATCTTGCAATTCCTAGTAAATAGGAGAAAAAGAAAAAAAAAAACACAAACATGATTACATATTGCATTGAATTAGAATGATGAAGAGGGATGCATTCCCCCTATGTCTTACAATGGATTCATTCTTTCAAAGAAATTATGTTTTCATTTATTTCTAGAAATTGCTTACAATGACTTTATTTGAAGTTCTATGAATAAAGTATTCATCACTTTTAGGCTATCATGAATGAAAGTTTTATTTTCTTGAAAATACTGTAAAAGACAATTAAATTACACTTTTTGAAATAATTTCTTTCTTTCTCTCAACTTAATGTTTTTTTTTTTTGTTTAAACTGTCAAGCCACCATAAAAAGAAAAAGAAACTGATGTATTCACACATGCAGTCACATGAACATTTTGGAAAGTATGAAAAAGTGTTTATTTTATCTTCTAATATATATACTGTAACTCAGTCTCTAAAATTGGTTAGTGATCCTCTTGGCATGTTTGTCCTCAGAAATTGCAGGTAAGAGAGGGATTCATGTACTTCTGCAGGCAACCAGTTGCCAGCTGCTCCTTTTCTGCTCTTCCTTTTCAACATTGAGATAAGCCTCCAGTATGAATTCCTTAGAGATTTCATTTTTATTCAGACCTGTTTAGGTTGACACAAAGGGACAACTATTTTTAGGCATTTATGATAATCACAGTAGACTCTAAATTTACCATTTGGGTAAAAAGGACAACATTTGGGAATGAATCTAGAGTTGACAAACACATATAGTGATAAACAAATTTATTCAACTATTCACCATTGTTGATCATTGGACATTAATTAGGAGAAGCACTTGCATGTAACCAGGGAGGCGAGACAAGAATATCATAGAGGCCTGTACATAAGTGCGTCATAAATTCATATATCATAATCATATTTATTTCACTCATTTACTAAGGTCTAAAGGCTCGAAAGCTTAACTAAATTACTCTATGCATTACATATAGTTTACGTTTAGTACAAGTATGTCAATATATTTTTGTCAATATGTCAACAACAACAACATGTCAATATACATACATGTGTAACACATGACGCACACAGCATTGTTTCCTACAGTCCGCAATTTTGGATAATTCATGATTGCCCTTGAATGATGTTTTACATTCTGCAATCAAACTGCAAGTACAGTTTCTACACCCTACAGAACAACAACAACAACATGTCAATATACATACATGTGTAACACATGACGCACACAGCATTGTTTCCTACAGTCTGCAATTTTGGATAATTCACGATTGCCCTTGAATGATGTTTTACATTCTGCAATCAAACTGCAAGTACAGTTTGTACACCCTACAGATTGGTGCAGGGTCTTTGATGATTTCAGACTGAGAGTTCATTTTGATATACTTTGTTATGAAATTAAAGGGCAATTAAAGTTAACACACAGTATGACATGTACACCAGTACTTTACCAAGTGCTGTGCACAGCACATTTGTGACTTGCTGAGGCAGCAACGACAAGGCTGTGTGTATTATCGACACAGATTAACAAATAACGCACTGCCGGATAATCAAATACTTTGTAGCACTAGTCTGCAGACCTGAGCCTGAACATGTTACAGCCTCATACAGTACCGGTAACAACTTTCAGTTTGGAGTGCATGATCGATCATCACATAAAAACTCGGACAAACATGGATAAAATGTTAATCATTTCTAGTAATTTCTAGTAATTTCTAGTAACCTACATGTAGAGAGGGTCACTTCACTGCATTGCAGTTGTTTTGTGTGTGTGTGTGTGTGTTTCTAGACTACAATTTCTGTACAAATCTCCAAGAACAACTGATCAATCTAAATTACCTCAGCTCCACTTAGGCCTTTATACTGTTAAAAATATAGAGTGCTATACTCCTGGCTTATTAGTTAGTTAATTTCCATGAGACTAGACACTACGTCTACTCTATAAAAAAAAAAAAACAGTTTGGGAACAGTTTGTTTATTTTTTGTCTAGGATCTGGATTCATACTGCTTGTAACTATAGCAATGGATCTCAATTACAGTGTAGGTCTAACGCCAACGGTTAGAGTTCTAATTCATCTAACGTTTAATACAAAATAGGTCTAAGCCTACCGTTCTGGCGTTAGACCACAGCCAAGGGCAGGAAAGGCTAGCACAGCTATTGACAATCTAGATCCAGTAGGTGCCTAGGCCTAAGTAATAAGCGACACTGTATTTATGTAGCCATCACTAGTTTAACCAGAGTAGGCCTACCGTATGATTTTGAAATCCATGAGGGCAATTCCGCAGTTAGGTGGACATGACATGGATAAAAGAAATGTGCCTCTTTATCTTACCCTTTGATCTAGGTATCAACTAATGCCATGGATGTTCACTAATCATTAGGGTCTTTCAAATTCAGTAGATTTTATTTTTCGTATTTATTGATTTTGCGAGATCTAAAAGCATCATTTAAAATGTACATGTGGGACTGGGGACGCTGAAATTCACTTAAATGCAAATTACAGTGGGTTCCTTTGAAAATTTTTCCTCAAAGTTTTGCTAAAGGGTAAAAGATGAATACATTTAAATACTCCAGAAGTCATGTGACATTTTGTCAATTACAAAAGGGTGAAATAACCTGCGGAATTACTCCGGACAAATGTAACGTTACTAACCGTAACGTTACTAACCATGCTTTTGGGGGTCTAGCTAAAAAATTATCAGTCAAACTGCTAAAAAAATTTGCATGAACATTTGTCATGATGCAATAATTGAAATTAATGCAACACTTTGTTTGAAGTAACTTGAATTTTTGCACACTTTTTGTTACAAGACATTGATTTTTTTGTCATGTCCTTTTTTCGTAACGTTACTAACCAGCCCTTTAAGTTGCTATAGCAATTCTAATATTTCTTGGATTGTGTTCATTCTTTTCTGTATCATAAACCTGGGAAGGATGAACATGTTTTTGACATAATTTTGACTTGAAATGAATAAATGGTAATTTAGTGGTAAAAACAAATATCTAAATTTGTTCAAATGTAACGTTACTAACCGCGGAATTGCCCATGAGCACATTTTGGCAAAAAAAAAAAAAAAAAAGTAGACCCATCTAATGTTAGTACCCTTACGTTAGATCACCGCAGGGACTAACATTACTATCGTTTAATGTTGTAGAACAGGTCTAAAACTAAGAAGAAGCCTGCTGACTGCGAGTAGTGCTAACGTTAGTGCACGCTACGACTGCTAGTGCTAGACTAATTAACTGTTAGATCTAGTGCTTAGGGTCTAGACAGACTAGTTAATCTATATAAGACTTTAATAAGAATGCAGATTTCTAGAGATCTTATCACTATTAAATATCAGTTACATCTTAATGGGCTAGACTTTTAATTATCAATATCCTTTCCTATCAACGTGTAAAAAATTATCTGGATCTGTTTCTGTCTCTGTTCCGGTTCCGTCGGCATAGGCCCTACTCAGAATTAACTGTACTCCACCAACGTTTTGTAACCGTGTGTTAGTATGGTCGTGTGTGCAGGGCAGGAAGAATGTTTCACATTTGAAGCCTCTTCACATTTGAAGCCTCTAACATGTTAGGATCTCTAACTGTTGGTTAGGTTACTCTTTTTCAACGTTATGTCGTTAGACAGAAACCACGTCTAACGTTAGGCCCTAACGTTAAGTCTAAGTGTTTACTGTTACTGTTAACGTCCACGTCAGTCGATCCAGTGGCAGTGCAATACTAAGCCATTATGGTCCAGACTTAGATCTAGGGCCTGTCCAGACCAGGGGCCTAGCCCTAGTAGTTTATACAACGTGTAGGTCCTATGTCGATTTATATAAAAATTCGACTGGAACACGTAGGCCTATGACGTAAGTACAATGTAGATCTAGGGCAGACTAGAGGCCTAGAACCACTTCTAGGCCCACACACGTATTTAGACCTAGCTAGATATGGGTCTACTATACTCAGTAGGGCCTAAGCTTAGTATAATTTAAACATTAGATCTAAACACTTAACAAGTTAGTCCAAGGCTTAGCCCGACCAGACGCTGTTAATACGCTACGCGAATACAGCCACGCTACGTATGTACAGCGGCGACTGGGCTGTGTATAGTTAGTCCAAGGCTATGCATACAGTACCGGTCCGGCGGTACGCAAACAAAATTTTAACCCACCCACATACTGTTTAATCTGCCCTCGTTCAAACTCTATACATGGGACTACGTATGGAAAAAACGGCTGCGATGGACGCGAGAAGCCCATATTCATGGTAGAATTACTCACGATTGCACTCATCTTCGTCATGATGTTGAGAGAGATCAGTAAGCAATTGTGGAATAAAAGAAGCATATCCAGCCAAATCTTGATTAGTATTTCTTCTACTGCCTTGTTTCGCTGAAAGTTTTCGATCATCGTCGCAAGCGATTGTCATAGAATTTTGAACGTGTTACATACCCCTGCTGCCAGAACTTGAAGAAAGTCCAGACGAAAGTCCAGACTCCGCAGATCTAGATCTGGACCCTTGTCCTGCAGGCACTGTTGTTCCTGTGCTGGATTTGTCAGGTAAGGTATCTGCTTTATGGATTTCCGATGTTTTGTAGTCGAGATAAATCTCATAGTGGTGTTATTTACACCAAGGACTAATGTTAGATCTAACAGTTTGTTTCAGTAGGCCTACTAGGACCCATATCTCGGAAGAGTGGCCTGACCACGTAGATTCTAACACAGTGTCGCCGCTTCGCGATCCCAGCGCTGGTGTATCATAGTGCTAGCGTACTTCCGTATCCATACATGTAGATATTTCAAAATTCACCTTGCCAATGGCACCAAACTCACAGGAAATACTTTATGATTCATATCCAACAGCTCACGTTTACGAATAATAATCGGAAACAAATCACATGTCGGGAAGCGTAAGTGTAGATGTCGACTTTCCTGTCGGCGTCGCTAAAAATAATCTGCTCTACGACAAACACGAGTGATTGCGGCCTGGCCCTACCTACCCGCTGCGCACGCACAGATTGAAGTTAGCCATTTAATATCATGAGACAAATCTTTCAAGTAATCGGGGGCAATAAATAAATTTACAAATTATTTGTGGTAAGTTGGATGAAAAATGTAGTTCCTATATCACACAAGTCGCAAAAATCATTACACTTTTGAATTTAGTTCTCGCGTAAATTCCCTGTTCGCACAGTACCAGTCGGCTAACTTCAGTTCTAGATTGTGCATCTTGCGTTCGCCAAGATCTCTCGCGAAGAGTGAGTTTTTTTTTTTGAGTGACGACTTGAAAGTCGACGTCAATATTGATACTTCTCGATTACTGATTTCGTTCAAATATAAGAGAATACTTTGAAATATGCTATGAAGTATATCCTGTAATTTTGGTGCGATTTGGTTTAGTGAAATTTCAGATATCTACATGGATAGAACAGTACACAAGCGCCGCCTGCTAGCTAAATTAGGCCTAAGCGTCGTCTGCTACTCGATACGAATTAACGCACGCGTATGCGAGCACTAGTAATCAGTAATAGTGATAACACCTGTGACATCATAACATCCGGGCTCGTCAGCTCATTAGCATAATTCTCACCTAAAAAGTTCCATTTTTAACATTAAATTACGGACTTAATCGTTATGAAATTTTGATTCTGTTTGCACCGCTGGGTCTTTTAGAATTAAAAGAACAAACATATAAAAAAATAAAAAAAACCGGTAAAATGCCCTTTTAAACAAGAGTGATCGCGGCGGTAACAGTAGCCCTACTTGCCTGCCCTCGCACAGATTGAAGTTAGCCATCTAATATCAAAAAATCAAATTATGAATTAGTTGAGCTAAGTTGAATGAAAAATAAAGTTCGTAAATCACACAAATCGCTAAAATCATGACATTTTTTAATTTAGTTCCCGCGTAAATTCCCCGTTCGCACAGCACTAGTCGGCTAACTTCAGTTCTAGATTGTGCATATCGCGTTTACCAAGATTTTTTTTTTTTTTGTGACAACTTGAAATTCGGCGTCAATATTGATACTTCTCAATTACCGATTTCGTTCAAATATAATACGGTATTTTGAAATATGCTTAGAAGTATATCCTGTAATTTTGGTGCGATTTGGTTCAGCGAAATTTGAGACAGCTGCATGGATAGGACAGTACACAAGTGCCGCCTGCTAACTGAATTGGGCCTAAGCGTCGTCTGCTACTCGGCACGATTTAACGCACGCGTATGCGAGCGCTTGTAATCAGTGAAACATTTGACACCTGTGACATCACGACATCCGGGCTCGTCAGCTCATTAGCATAATTCTCGCCCAAAAATTTCCATTTTCAGCATGAAATTACGGACTAAATCGTTATGAAATTTTGATTCTATTTGCACCGCTGGGTCTTTTAGAATTAAAAGAACAATATATATAAAAAAAATAAAAAAAACGGTACAATGCCCTTTTAAAGCAGTCAAACAGAAAAGGCATGTACACGAGGATGTACATAAGGGATATTTCTCCTCCAACACGAAGGTGATTTTACATTTTCAGACCTGAAATTCAGCGATCTGGTGCAAACTTTTGATGCAAAACTTGGAATTTTTCTACCTCCCCCCCCCCCAAAAAAAAAAAAAAAAATAAATATGGAAACAATAAGGTCTTTTTCAGGGAAGTGTTGAATAGCAAAACCACGACATTTAGCTCTTTTTCCGCGTGTGCATCATCTGTGTGTATGTACAAAGGCCGTGTTTATGCTTCCCTTTTTCGGGCCAGAATCAGCGTTTTGAAACGTGATTAGTGCAAAACGCCGTTGCGCTCATGCTCACTTCGATAGAAACGCTGATTCAAAACGCCAATCCAAATTTGGTGCGTTTACGATCGGCGTTTCTGACTATTGTAAATCACGTTTGACGGGGAAGCATAAACGCAACAGCGTTTCTAAACGCGTTTAGAGTGACGTCATCTAAACGCCTTTCCGGTTCACGTGAAAAAGCGCGCGCCGCCCGGCCAGCCAGCTACCCTGGCCTGTGCAGTTTTCCCATGTACTGTGCATACGCATGTCTTTCCTAGCTGCTCTCCCAGGCCAGGCCACCGATCGCAGCGCGCGCGCCAATTTGACCTGCCTCTGCTGAGGTCAGCGAACGCTGATTCTGCCTTCGCAAATTGAGCATAAACACACCCAAAGTCTAATGAGGTAGGGAGGGTGTGGGAGCAGGGGATGCCCCTTCCCGCTCGACGGAGCTTTTGCGTTTTTTAAATTGATATAAAGCGATCTGAAGTACACTTTTTGTGGGAAATTCGGAAATTGTCATTCCCAAAGTGTACTAAGTCTAGAGAGGGGACAAATCAGTGGGAGGGTGGCAAGACACCCCTCCCATACTCAGTATTCGAGGGAGCTTTTTGTGTTGTTGTTTTTTCTCATTTTTACAACTGAAATTCAACAATCTGGCGCACACTGCTGTGGGAATATCTGGAAATTTGCCAATCAAAGAAGTGCGAGTCTGTGGAAGGAGACAAAGAAGGATGATGTGGGAGGGGATTCTCTCCTATGGAGGGAGATTCTGTATTTCTTGATCGCAGTTAAACGTTTTGATGCACACATTTCGTGGCATATATTTGGACAACTCAAAGTGTAGCCACAGTCTACTTGTATGTACAGGGCGGGGGCAAACAGGGAGAAAG
Source organism: Diadema setosum (assembly GCA_033980235.1). Classification (NCBI taxonomy): domain Eukaryota; kingdom Metazoa; phylum Echinodermata; class Echinoidea; order Diadematoida; family Diadematidae; genus Diadema; species Diadema setosum. The sequence goes on along the minus strand of CM067072.1, from coordinate 9,437,331 downwards.
CGTGGGAGAGAGCTATCCCCACCCTTCCCGTACGAGGGAGCTTTTGCCTTTTTAAAGTTGAAATTGAGATATCTCGTATACGCATATTTATGGAATATTTGGGAAATTAACAAAAAAAGAATGACTGGGGAACTGAGAGAGGAGAGGCATGATTAAAAGGGGATATTCCCCTTGTACATGAGGGAACTATTGATTTTTCGGAATGTAAGAGATAGGTCTTGTGCACTCAGAATTATTCAAAATCTTAATAGGGGGGGGGGGACCACCCATATCGCCCCCCCCCCCCCCCCCCCCCCCCCCCTTTGCTACGCCGGTGCTCAGACGGGAACTTTATGTAAGGGCGGAATCTTTAAAAATTCAAATTCATGAGTGTTGTAATTTTTTCCCCGATTGTTCCCCTTTTTTTCCTTTCTTTCTTTCTTTCTTTTTTCATGAACCAAAAGTGTGTGTGTGTGTGTGTGTGTGGGGGGGGGGGGGGTTACCCCCCCCCCCCCCCCCCACCCAGCTTCCCGGTTCCGCGGCCCCTGTTCAAATTCAGAATCCGAGCGATCAATTTCATTTAAGGGAGTTCTATTTCGTTTTCGTCAAATCAAATTCGCGCGCTAGTCGTGTGATTGTCCCGATGAGTTTGTTTGGAGTTCCTACTTCGGGTAATCAATTTAACGAGAAAAATGGAGAAGACTTTTTAACCCTTTAGCAATTCAGGATCCTGTATATAATGAACTATTTTTCTCTGGAAGGTTCAACAAATTACTCTCACTTCGGCAACTCTCTAGATTACGCGATGTAGACCACTGCATGTCTATTAAGCAAATAATCAATGTTGGTGAAGGGGAAGGGACAAATTATCACTTGTAGCTATGTAATAATAATAATGATAATAGTGAGACTCTTGTAGAGCGCACATTTCTACCTAAAAAAGATACTCAAGGCGCTATAGAACAGAGTACATATTGTGTCACGTTACAACAGTATCACAGAAAATAATAAGACAATAAACCAACAAACAATATATACGTACACATACATTACATACAGGCATAGAATATTGTCAATTCAAATTAAAAATATACGTCTTGAGATTCTTTTTGAAACTATCAATGGAAGATGCTTCTCTAAGAGATTTTGGTAGGCCATTCCATAGTTTTGGGCCCATATATGAAAAAGCCCGATCCCCCCAATTATGCTTGATTCGAGATACCTGTAATTTTAGCGAGTTTGATGAACGTAGATTACGTGGTGGTTGGTGAAGATGAAGAGTATTTTGAAGGTAGACAGGGGCAAATTTGCGCAATGTACGGTAAACAAGAAGAAGAATCTTGAAGTTAATACGTTTTTCAACAGGAAGCCAATGTAGGGACCGAAGTATTGGGGTAGTATGCACAGTTTTCTTCTTGAAAGTAAGTAATCTAGCGGCACAATTCTGAAGACGTTGCAGTTTACTGAGTTCTTTTTGTGGAAGACTGCAAAACAGAGAATCTTTCCGAAGCGCAGTTGAGGAAAGATAGCGTACACATTCAGATCGCCGAGGAAGTGATAGTTTGTCTCATTGCCTGAAACTAAAAGTTGATTATTTGCTTTATATTCCACATCTAGGGTCCTTGAAATTCCCATTTTATTCCACATTCGAAACCGTTATAGCTGTCTTTAGGTATCCCTAGGACTTAGGCTACGTATGCGCATAGATGACAAAACAATGAATTTGCTGCGCGCACCGCGCGGCACCGAAGTGAAAGTGCGTTGCACTGTGTACTATCAAGTGACCTAGGTCACATGATAGTCCACAGTGCAAAGCACTTTTATTTCGCGCGTACTCATCTTGCGTTAGGACTGTGTGGACTGGGTGGAGATCAGCGAAACAAAAGGGACTATCAACATAGAGTGTAACGAACTTTTCTTCTCAGGTGATGTGATGGGCAAAACTACGCTTCATCACGTGATCAGCTCTGGACCGATCCTATTACAACAATCTTAGTATGTGGAATATAATTTTGTCTATTATAAGTTGTGTTTATTAGAAACCCCATCAGACTATACCGAGAGACGTGTGTGCCACAGAAATAATTCTGACATACTTTTGTTGACCTTTGACCTCTTTCAAATTACGTAATTATATATCCTATATGAAAACTATAAGAATAGTATAGCATAAAGTTTCCCCTTAAAAAAAACAAACAAACAAACAAAATCCAAAAATAAACCGGCAGCTTTTACCTGCTTAGACGGGCGGTTTCTGGCTGTTCGGGTACTAGTGGGTTGAGAAAGGAGAGAGGGCATCACAACCCATGAAGGCTTGCATAATATTGTGTAATTATGATAGTTTAAAGATTCTAAGTTGTTCAGTGTTCATGTATTGTTTGTTTTTCATCTCAATAAACTCTAAATTGTGAGGCCCAATCTGCAGTTCATCCAAACAACACAACGACAATCTAATCATATACCTTGATGATACTGCATGCTGACAACGCCCCAACACCCACCAAACAATGACATTGCTTCAATTTAAAGACAAACTGGCCCCAAATGATTTCACGTATCAATAGTCCCGCGAAAGTACACTTATAGGATAGCAGTAAACAACAAACATGACGTATACAATGTTCATGGTGTCGGTTTCAATGTAGTCGAAAATGTTTGTCTGTTTTTTCCGAAGGAGTCAAACGACCTTCCCTATTATTATGCTCGTCTGTAGGCCTACACAGTTCCTAATTCAAACCCTAATGTGCCTGGTTCCTTCTCGTGAAGCACGAGTTCAAATTTTAGAATGAAGAGGTGGACCTATACTGCAGAATACATGATCTCCATCATAAATCCCAAAATATTCAAAACTAAATGAAAAAGACACACATACACGGTCCCAAACTAACTAAATTCAGAACATGGTTGCCTATTCACGCATTTAAATGACCGACGAGATTCCGCCGCCATCAGATTGAGGTGAATTTGAACGCTCTCTGCTGAAATGCGTGTTCCTCTCTTAAATTTGAATTCTCCGGTAGTGAATTCGAATGACCAGATTTTTACTAGTAATTTGATTGCTGATTCAGTGCTGCGAGCGTAGAATGCGTGAAATCGAATGCTCGGAATAGGAACTTGAATGACAAAAGTATGAAATTGGCTGGGAAAACCTACATAGGTCTAACTCGTTTTTAAATCATCATCACTATCATTTAGCATAACCCCGCCACCATTTGTCACTGGCAACTACTAGCATCATTCGCCTAAGATCGCCATCCATCAAAATCACAACGTCCATCGTCTCTCTTGTCACCAATCTCATCATCACGATCGTCAGACATCAAACTTGATGATTAACAACAGGTGGTATACAACAGCAATGATATTTCATATACCACTATAATCAGTACTCATGCATATACGTGTATTCCCAAATCGCCATTCATCATCAATACACCATTTGCCAATTACCATTAGTAATATAATCAGGAACCAGTCCTTATCATTATCACTCAAATACATGCTTAATTCAGCATACATCCTCAAAATCATCACTATCCTTCACTTCTATTTTGATAATTGCTGTATTCCATCATTACCATAAGACATCTCTGCGGCAGCATTATCAGTGTTGTTAACAAATTTATGCTATATATAATATTATGATTCTCTTACCGTGTACTAAAACTGCACACAAAACTGCAATCATGGCAACAATCGCGGGATGTGAACACACCATCGCAGAGAAGTCGGGAAAGGTCCGACGCAACATTGCAATAGGCCAGAGGGTTTCACCACATAACATGCAATGATATGCGTGGCAGAATGAAGAAATGGTATACGCAATTGATGGTTCTTCCACCTAGCAAAGGGCTTGTGACACGCGGGTATAGCTGAAATTATTACGAAGAATCCTCCCCTGTTACAACGTTGTGTTCAATGCAGATATTCCAACGGTCACAAATATTGATGAAAATATTAACGCCTCTATCAGTGTCTATATAGAAATGACATAGGACTATTGTGATTGCTTCATCCAGCTCAGTTTCGTTCAGTACTTTCACTTGCTATCGACCATGACATTCATTCAAAGCATCAACAACTGCGTATGACGATATGCGGAAGTTCAGAGTAGATAATTCCTCGCTTTCTCGACCTTTTTCTTTTTGACCCCGTACATGTATGGTAAATCAAGAATAAGGCTACACCATGTGTCTCTTTCAATTTCGTTGGTCAGGAAGGCGAGGCGGCGAGATTCAAAATCGGCTCAGCTTCAAAATTTTGTCGATAATAATACTAAACCGCAATGGCATTTCGTGTAAAATCTATAGGCTGAATCTTCTAAATTTGTATATCTGGTGCCATTACCCCTCGACCTTCACGACTGAATTGGCTAAATTATGTAACTTTGTTTTCCATCATGGTGATAAAAGTGTGGTACCGATTTAGACTTTCAATGGAGAATAATGTTTACGGACTGTTTGCATCAACAGGCTTTACATACTTGTACCATTGCATAGTTCTCTTCAATATTTATAGTTATAGCATGAGGTAACGTTTGTCAAGTCGGTCATGAAATTACTGACTGAACACAGAACTTGGCGGGATTAAGGTTTTAAAAATCACGATCGATCCTTGGGCCTATTTTATTTCTTTTATATATAAATGATTTGCCGAATGTTTCTAATATTTTACAATGCATTTTATTTGCCGATGACACAAGTATATTTTTGTCTCATGATAATATGGATTCTTTACAAGAGGTTTTTAATAAGGAATTGCAATATGTTACAAGTTGGCTGCGAATGAACAAATTATTAATCAATATAACAAAAACTAATTTTATGATGTTTACAAAGAAAAAAAATTAACATTGATACTGTATCTATTAATATGTGTGGTTCTCAAATCATGCAAGTTTCCTCACTGAAATTTCTTGGAGTTTTTGTAGACACTAAGTTGAATTGGTCAAATCATATTAATTATATTTGTAATAAATTATCAAAAAATATTGGTGTAATGTACAAACTTAGTTTTCTCCCGAATTCTGTTTTGAAATCAATTTATAGTGCTATAATTTTACCTTATTTGTATTATGGAATAATTGTTTGGGGTAATGCTCATGAATGTCATATTCAAAGACTATTACTACTTCAAAAACGTGCAATACGAATCATTGCCCATGCCTCTTATCTTGCCCATACCCCACCACTCTTTTTATCCCTGAAAATATTGCAATTGAATGATATGTATAAATACCAAGTGGGGATTTTTATGTATTTATGTAAGAACTTTATATTACCAAAAACTCATACAATAATCAAATTCATAATTACAATACGCGAACCGCGAGTGATTTTCACCTACCTCTATCTCGTACATCTTTTTATCAACGATCTATTCTTTACAGTGGTCCTATTCTGTGGAATTCTCTCCCCTTTGAAATACGCAATGCTAACTCATTGAATATATTTAAGTCTGGTTATAAAAAAAATTATCTTCAATAATTACAACCAAATTCATTTAAGTTAGAGTATCAGTTTTTACCCTTTACGTTTTGAGACATCAGGTGTTTGTTATTGTCTTTGTGTATTGATTGTTATGTCTTAGTCTTGTCTTGTTCTTATGTTTTACTAGTCTTGCTTCGAACACATTGGTAACAGAAATTTAACGAGTGTTTTGAGGTCAGCCGAAAATAAGGGACATTTCCTTTCTGGCTGCTGTCTACCACAGCAATTCCTTTTACACTGTTTAACTGATATTTTGTAATTGTATTTTAATGTTGTTTGTTTTTTATCTTCTTTGCTTGGTGAAATAAAGAAACTTGAAATATATTCTAAAAGACATAAAAAATAGCAGACTTTTAAAGGAAACCAAAGCCCACATATAAATGAAAATTGGATTAAAGTTGCTATACATGTATGAGTAGAGTAAATAGAACGCATCATTGAAAGTTTGAGGGAAATCGGACAATCGATTCCAAAGTCATGCATCGTCAAAGTGTCGGTGCCGTCATAGCTGGATAAGGAGAATAATACATTTCATGACCTCATTTTGGACAACAATATTAAGCAAATATGAGAATTCAAAAAAATTTCATTTTTTATGAAAAGTACATATGTGACCGTGCACCTCAAAACGAACATAAAGTCGCACACACTGATTTTGCGTGAGGACTAAAAATAAGTGAAATGGGTCAACCTATCCGAACTTGACTTTTTCATTTTCTAAAAGAGCGGGTCTTCTTTTACATTATGCTAAAATTTGGTATCATAAAACGGGCAGGAAAGTGTGTTTTTTAGCAGTTTATCTCGAACATTTTTGGTAGAATAGTGTGAGTAGGTGTGTCTTTAGAATCCCTTTTTCATTCCTGAAAAACCTTGTCCACACTCTTCACTTTCAACTCTAGATAATGCTATTGCTTTGAAAGTTGGCATTAATTATGAACAGAATGTGTTAATGAGGCATGCTTAATTTCAGTGTAATCTGATAATCCCTTCATTGTTGTTACTCTGGTGGTTTACTTCCTGCTTTTCTTGTCCCATTCATCGCACAGCCAGCACGGTTTGGTAAAGATTAAGCGCTTGAATAGACACTACTTCAGAGCCTCTTTTCTCAGTCACACTTTTCCTGAGTTTGTGCATTCTTTCCAATATTTAGATAGATTAGGAAAGTCCATTTTTTACATCATTTTAAAGCTTAAAGTCTGCTCTTTCAGAATATGGTTTTAACTAAAAATTCATGTCTGGCGACTTTTTGTTTGCTTTGAGGTTCAGGGTCACATATTCCATCATTCCATCAATTTGTTACTGACATATAAAGGGTAATATCATACATATAAAGGGTAATATCATATATATTACTCATGCTCTTTAAAATAGGTAAGTCAAAAACTCTTTCATGATACTTGTAGGTAAAGACAGTTGAATTGTGGATACATCAAACAGTTCATAAAGGAAGTTCAGAACCAGATAAAAGTTACTTTGAAAAAGAAGAGTAATATTTTACAATTACAACAGTGAAAATTTGATCAAATTTTGAAAAAAAAGTAAGGGAGTTATGAAATTTTGAAGTTAGGCTGATTTTTTTTCCTTTGGCACAGCAGTTCTCGAAACTAATGCATTGAGATTTAAATGAGAGAAAAAACGATAGAATCGTCAGGAAATAACATAAAAGACAGAGAATAGAAGGAATTTGAAAAAAAATGATATGATGAACAGTAACGGTCCCTCTGGCACCCTACATGCAATTGAGTTCAAAGAAGATTTACATTGTTAAAGATAAAAAGAATCGTTTTCTTTTCATTAAATAACTTCTGAACCATGGCCTTCCCATGTATACAACAGTGTTGAGTTTATATGAGGATTGTCATAGTCACTTGTGTCAAGGCCTTAGAGTGGTTAAGGAAAACACCGGTCCGGCATTATGGCGAAACTAATTGATATTTACTCATACTTCTTTTATTCATGCAGTAAATGAAATTATTCAATATAACCTACATAAATAGATGGATTGACAGTAATGTAAGATGACGCAGACTGTTGAACATTCTTATGTTAAGTGTCTCGTAACGTTGGTATATTGTGTAAGCTTAAGTATTATGTCCCAAAGAGTATTTTACTGCGAAAAGTCACATTGACAGTATATTGCTTCTACAAAAGAAAGCTATACGTATATGTACCAATTCAGGTCATCGATACCATTCAGATCCTTTGTTCGTAGAATTATTAAAAACACTAAAGGTAAATGATATTAATTTTTTGCAAAATTCACTTTTCATGTTTCGTTTGTGTAACGGTCAGTTGCCATCTTCTTTCTTCTCATTATTTCAGTTAAACAAGGATATACATTCCTATCCCACAAGGCAATCTGATAAATTTCATCTACAAAATCCTAAAACGGTGATGGCTCTGAAATCTATCAGACACACTGGACCTGATATTTGGAACTCTCTTCCTTCAGAAAAATTCTTTCAAGAAAGCTGTAAAGACAATACTGCTCTCTGGATATCAGCGATCTTATAATGTCATTGCAATTGTATTGTATATGAAATTCCCTCGTAGAATTATCGCCGTTCAGAATTTATTGCGTAATGTTATGTAACCGATCACGACCTGTAACTGTTCACCTGTACCTCGGTGAGAAAATACTTTGCCATGCTTTACTATTCAGTGATCCAGGTGATCTAACTGTGTGTATTAGCGAAAGCAGACAGACCTCTCCTCTCTCCTTTCTCCTATCCTATATCTATGCAAGTCACCCCTCCCCTTATTTTCCTATATGTTATATATTATGTACGAGGGCTCCATGCAAATCGAGCAATGCTTAAACTGTAGCCCATCTGCGTTTCTCATTGCATCACTGATTATGTTCTGTTGTACATTGTAAAGGCAATGAAGAAACTGTATTGCTGTACATTCTAAAGGTAATGAAGAAACTTATCTTGTTAGCAATGGTTATTAATGTTTATGTATATCCATTTATGGTACCATCAATGTCCATGATATAATGCAGGAACCAAAAAAATCAAATCAAATCAAATCAAATGTAATTTTTATAAATATCAATATCTTCGGCAAACTGGTCATCTAATGTCAATGTAGTAGAATTTTGGATTTTCGCAGAGGCATAAAAATCACAACCCTGTTTTTCCTATGCAAATCCATACGTGTACCAACCAAAAATCTTTAGAATTCCCAATTTACCCCAGCCAATTTAGGGTTGAAACTGAAAACAAAATCAGCCTTCTTGAAATTTGTAGATGCCAAGGCAAAACAAATATCCGGTAGAACCTCCAGTAAAGGAAAAACAAAAGAAAAAATATATTGAAATAAGATCTTAAAAAAAATGTAAAAATCTAATTGCGATTGGGACTTTATACAATAACTGCGGTTACCACTGCTGATGTAACATCAGCAAAAATATTGTGCAAATAAAGGTTAACATTGAGAAAATTTGTCATCTTTCCAAGAAGATGACAATAAACGTGTACATTATTCATCCTTCTTTATTGGCATGTACAAGATGAGACAAATTATCACAAGAGGAACCATGATGACAAAAAAAGCTCCTGCAGTCGCGGTCATGATTTTCCAGCAAGGAACGGAATCTGAGGAAAAATAAAAAAGAAGATTAGCCGTAACGGCCGCGAGCTTTCCTTCATAAGTATACATTATAAAGAAGAGTATAAGCTGCCTTCATTTTAGAGTGTAAAGCAAAGTAATCCAGAGCTAGCTATATCTTCAAAGACAAACATCATAGGGAGAGTTTTGCTTGAACGATAAGATCTTCAAAGAAAATATACTCAAACAATTAAAAGCATATGATCGCAGGTGTCCTTGCTCAGACCAACATTAAAGCTTCAAAAACATAAACTCTTATATTCCCACTAGGCAGACAAACTAATTTGAAAAGGACTCAAGAGACGCACAATACAAATCCAGCTGTATACGTACTATTAATGTATCCTCATATAATAAACCGGTCATGTCTTTGGACTTTATTTGTTAACTGGTTAAAGTGGTGGCTTTCTCCTCAGTTTCATTGACCAAACTGAGCTTTTTAGCTTATGTCTGACTATCATGTATGTAACCAACATCGTTGATGATTTGTACCCATACATGCGCCTTCCTTCACCAATTTATTGGTACATCCGCAGGTTAGTAAATTCAAACGACACTGCTACACACTGAAATCAACCATCAATAGGAAAAAAAGTGTGTATTTCACAAATCCTTACCTTTATTTCCTTGGGATTTTTTGAGGAAACGTGGCATTTATGATGCCTGAGTGGATTTCCTATCTTGGCTTGCCCAGCCTAAAGGTTCACTTGGTTTTAACAATTTGACTAGAATTTGCGCTGGACTCCAACCCTGAGCATATTGGCAGTGCACAAATTCATTTTTCTCCTGAGGTGGGAACCAACGTCATCCCCAAATAAAAGTTATACTAATGAAGACACACTGACCCTGTTCTGGGGTGAGGGCAACCACACTTTGACCCCTTGGACTCTCTGAATCCTGGTTCCGTGCCACCACATTGATGGTGTACTGTGAGGATGGTTGAAGGCCAGTTAGGGTGTGGTTGGGTGGAGACGCAAATGGTACATCTTCGTACATCTCAGGCATATCAGCTGCTCGCTTCCGTACCGACGAAGACCCTCTAGTGATGGCATCGTAGATTCTTATTCCAGTGAATCCACTCCGACAGTTGGATCCATTTGTCGGGTTCTACACCACGGCCAAGTTTTCATGAGAAAAATTCAAGTTAATCCTTTTTTCCACGATATGGCTTGGGGCCATATTATGTATTATACAAATTTGCAAATTATGTGTATAGCCCATCCTGTTTTTAGCCTCCACTTGCTTTTTTTTTTAACCCATTAACAGATGTCAGAGCATATACGGTTAACCTTGGACGTATTGTGATATGATATCATTCCCATTTTATTATTGGACAGTAAAAGGAATGTTAAAGCATGAACCTAAAAAGACATTTATCACTCCTTAGTGAATTCATGCACCTATTTCTGTCAATAGCGACGCAACAGCCAGCATAAAAAAAAAAAAAAAGATCTGCTTTCCTGCTTTGAACTCATAATGTCTGCCAACAGCCAGCTTGAATAAAAACAAGACGGCGCTTTGATTTATAAGAAGAAGCAATAATATTTCGTCAGGTTGATTGTGATTTGTGATCTATATTTTTCTCATTTTTCGAACATTGTTACAAAGTAAACATGGACAGTATACGGTATAGACAGCATGTATGTCTATCCATTACAGCGTTACATGCGTGGCAACAGTGTCCATTTCAAAAATTACCAATTTTGTGACATCGAATTTTTCATGCTTTGAGATTTGCCGCTCCCCAAAGTTGGTGTTTACTCAAAGACAAGTCTTAAAAGGAACCTCATTCAAATAAGACCGAAATGAAGGAAATGGTTCATTTGTTAGTGACGATGCACGATTACGCAATCGTCATTGTCCAGACATTTGCATGTAATCATCAAGATGCACATATAGTTGGGGGCCTAAGGGCTCAAAATGGGTTGTTTGGTTCAGATTCTTCCAAAAGCACCAAATTTGGCTCATAGGTCCCTTGTACCATACTCTTTCGATTTTTGATGGGCGCCAAGACTAAAAACCCTTGGGACCGCCATATTGGTGGAATCCAATATGGCCGCCATCCGGGTTAAAGGTCAGCTGCAGTTACAAATTGAAAATGTTGATTAATGTTATGAATCCCATGTGGAAGATATTACGGGGTTAGAGAATGTGATTCTAAATATCATTTCTGCAATTCAAGGTCACTATCACCTCTCAAGGTCACTTTCAAGGTCAAATAAGGGTCAAATCAGGCATTTTGTGCATTTTTCGAAATGGCGTCTGTGAGCATTCAACTGCAATTCACTGGTACCCCTATTTTGTCCCATTTGTCATCTCTTCCATACTCCTTCAATGGTTAATTAGGGCCAAGAGCGGTTCCATCCTCCTACATATCAATAATGACTATGACAAATAAATGAAAAAAATTATATTTAAGATATATATGTAATTATATATTGAAATGATTTTGAGCACAGAAAACGGGCTTCCATCGGTTTCGTTTTCTTTTCTCATTCTCTTTGCTCAAAGGTGTACTATTTATCAATTGTTTCTGGTCCGTTTTACCTTTTTATTGTTTCAATATTATATATATATATATATATATATATATATATATATATATATACATGCTTAAATACGACCGCCATCCTATTCCAAGGTGCCGAATGAGGGTGCAATGGCAAAGAGGGTAATAAACACGCCTAATCTTATTTTGTCCTCGTTTTTCCTTCTGACGAGATAGCTGTATAGCCCGTATGTAACTAGCTGGTCAGTTGTATGTACTTGGGGTGGACCACTTTACTGGTTTATGCACCTTGAGTTTTCCGATAACGGAATGCCGATTCGGGATCTTTTCATGTGTCTGGGTTTGTGATTCTTTCACACAAGGGACTTCCACTTTTTATATCCAAGTGATGAGGTGCAAAGTGTTGGGCCTCTACTAGAGGGGACAGTATGACAACAGACACCATTGCTAAGCTAGACTTGAGATAAGTGGGATACGAACCCGCGCCGGAACACAAGTCTTTAGACCGCAAGCCATACGCTACCGACTGAGCCACCTCGTCACCTTTCATGGTCATTATATAACTTTTCAGCTGGCAAGCGATATGATTCTCCTCCTGCTGAAATTGGTGTATGCCTGCTCTCCCTTGCTTCCGGGGAATCGAGCTCCTCAATCCAGGTCAGACCAGTATTCTAGGAGCAGTTAACTAAATTCGATCATTAAAGTCCTTTAATGGCAGTATCGTATCAGAGTAGGTGAGGACAATTCAGCTGAAGCTGTTTTCTTATCTTTTTTTATTCTCTTTTTATCAAACGAAATCGTTTCTTTACTGAAAGCGCAAATGACTAGAGATGTTGTATGGGATACTGATCCTGAAGAAAATAATCTCAACATTTTTGCGCAGCAACACTGTGCAGTCCTCTGACAAGAGATGGTGATGGCACCACTCAACCTCAAATTATAATCGGAAGAGCGTAGCGGCTCCCTGAAAATTAAGATTGAAAAATAAAGAACTGCCCTCATTTATCAGCGCACAGATATCCAAGAATAAATGGGACGGACAACTCATCCTGAGCACCTGATTCGAGACGGAAATATCCAACAGGAATTGTGATCTCACAACCCTTCAGCTTTCCAACAACTTAGATGCGATCTACGCAAAGATATCCTTACAAAGGATGACAATGTTTTCTGAAAGCATTTTCTGAAAACAGTATACAATCGCATGGATGAGCATAACATTACATTTTCGGTAGTGTGCTTTTTGTTAATCCCTTTGATCTGAGGGAGTTACGGGTGGGTCGTGGTATTGAAAAGAAAAAGGCCTTTTCAGCTCTTTCCTGTACAGCATTCGTCTCTTCAGGGAGGTTTTGTCTCACCTCCCTGGTCTCTTCCAGAGCCCAACATCAGGTACTGACAGGGTGCGACATTACTTCAGACTTGCTTTGATGTGGCATGCAAAATGCCTAATAGTATGGATCAGCAAACCAGAGCTCACTGACACATTAACTACACAGTACTTTAGTAATCGTGCTCATGTCCAGCAAGGACTAATGAGCAACAAGGTTTATGGGGCAGCCTGCGTCAACGAGGGTAGGCATCATCTCGTCATAACGTGGGAGCAGATCATCAGAAACCACCCTATCTGATGTGGTCCCTGACTTCAGGGAGTGGAGTTGGAGGAAAGATGGCACAGGTACATGACATTTACTAGTACTATCAGCCACTCTCCGCAATGCTTCAGTACCAAATTTCATTTTTCTGCACCACAGCTGTTTCAAGGCATGCATTGGGAGGTGGAAAACATGGAAGTGGAAAAAAAATGAATGAAATAAATGAATGAATGAATGAATGAATGAATGAATGAAGGTGAAAATGCACAATGTAGAGTAGGTGTCTGACGAGCCATGGTCAGTAGTTTGATATTGCTGCAAACTTAAAGTGGGGGGGGGGGGGGAGGGGATTGAGGGCCTATCTGACGGGAGGAGACATTGTCGCAATGCCAGCGTCTCGAAGAAATTATTTTCGCTGTCACAACTAACGCGATTTCCAGGGCGACGTCCAAGACGTCTTCAAACAAAGGGACAACGTATTCGCTTGGAAGTCACGGGGATGTTGGCACGGCTTTTGCAGTCGCAGGAACTTATCAGAGACGTCTTTTCTCGGCGACTTCTCCCTTTCGTCGCCATTATGTTATTACGGTCTCCACAAGATGCGGGGACATCTCGAAGATGTTGCAGACAAATTTAGTCCCCACGACATGGCCACAGTGATGGAGACTTCGCAGAGACGTCTCGGAGACAAGCTGGAAGACGGAAATAGTCTCTGCAAAAATCGGAAATGTTCGATTCTCCTGCCAATCCTGGAGATTGGGCTCGTCTCCAGGAGACGTGCGTCGTAGAGATGTTGCAGAGAGTAGAGTTGCAACCTATAGCAGTCTTCATACCAACGAGATACCAACTTATAAAGTCTTGTGATATCATACCAATTTGCGTCCAAGCACTTTGGATAGAATCTTAACAGACCCTAGAAGGTGTCATGAAAGTTGTACTATAGCATATCTAATCTGTACCCTGTTAATGGTGTCACCGTGGCACCTGTGAAATATGCTTGTTCCCTACATGGCGTCACCAGGACCGTCATGTTCTTTGAACGGCATATTTAGCTGTGGAGGCACATAAATTTCCTACAAGGACTTTAGAATCGAACTTTCTTACACAAGTTCGAAAATAGCAAATTGATGCCAACCTAATGTACTATAAAAACTCTCTTAAACACGACAGATTTTTTTTTCTTTTTTCATCCAGATTAGGAGTGTTCTTCATAGTTATTATTCCATTGAATATAAATCTGAATTATGAATATCTATTGTGATTGAGGATCCCTGAACTGCAACAGAGAATTAAAAACACTTCTCTTTTTAGTGGCAACGTCAAGGACGCAGGTAATATAGAGAATACCCCCCCCCCCCTTATTGCTAAACGATTAATATATTAGGTAGCAATAGGATTCTATTTTTCATATATGTATGTTTTATTGCATTCCTTGCAGATGAAGATGAAAATAGTAATCCCATAATCAAATCTTGAAAACTCTTGTAAAGGGCATTACCCATAATTCTAACTACTGAGTAGCTCTTTTGGCTGTCATTAAAGCAAATGCAAATATATTGAATTCCGCAGATATGACCAGTCGGTGAGGACATTTCCTCTTATCGCCTGCAATGTAAAAATAATTAATGGAATGATTGCCACATGAACTATGATATTCCATAGCTTTGGACAGAACCTCACTTAAGAGCTTGTATAGCCATATTATAACAGGCCATGATTGAAATGATGCAGAAAAAATTACCGTATTAAGATCCCTTAAACACTGTTAAACCCAATTACTCTCAGAAAGCGGTTCTTGTTATAATTCATGAGTGTATACCTAGTGTTTGAAATCTTAACACGAAAGCAGATATATTGATGTTACTCGTGAGAAAGCCCACCTCTCCCTCTCTCACAGCCTTCAACAACTGCAATTCTATTAGCAGGGCTGGCATTCCTCCTAAATTGACTATAGGCAAGCCATTTTCTAAATTACCTTTTGTGAATATAATGGTTTGACCCCAAATGACCTTTAGGGAGACCATATAAGGGAAAGTTGACATCAGACCATAAAAACAACTTCAGAATCAAATCCCTTGACCCATAAAACCTCTGAAGCTGACTTTTCAAATTATTGTAACACTTTAAAGTTTTTTTTTTGTTATGGACTGGCCTTTAAACGTAGGTGGCAGCCATATTGGATTTTCTAAATATGCCGCCCCGGAGGGCGCCCTTCACAAGAAATACGCCTTTTTCAGCCGCCGACAACTGCAATTCTATTACTTAGGCTGGCATTCCTGGAATATTGACCATGGGCAAGCCATTTTTTTCAATAAACTGTTATGAATACAATGGCTTGACCCCTAAATAACCTTAAGGTGACCTTATAAGGAAAAATTGACTTCAGACCATAAAAACAGCTTCAGATTCGAATTCCTTGACCCAGAAAACCTCTTAACCTGACATTTTAAATGATTGTAACCCTTTTATGTTTTGAAATGCAAGTGACCTTTAAACCTATATGGCGGCCATATTGGATTTTGCCAATATGGCCGCCCCAGAGGGCGCCCTTCTTGGCGCTTATCAAAAATCAAAATAGTATGGTTTGGGCTACATGTGTGCCAAATTTTGGTGCTTTTGGAAAAATTTGAACCAAAAATCCCTTGCGCCCCCCACTAATAATTCAGATGGCGGCGAGGCGGTGATGATGTTATAAAAAAAAGACCTCCATTCAAAGTCCATGTGTGTCGTAGTCATAATCTAAGGATGTATAGGCCCTACATAACGATTGCTCTTGACGAAACAAGGGATATATTGAAGGGATTTGTCAGATTGTGCAGCTAGGCAAAGTCAGTAGTATTTTTACCTCTAAAAACTCATGGCGATCAGTATTTATGGTCCATGGGTATAGCTTCTCACAGCAAACCAGCAATTCCCCTGGAAATGCGCTCTTTCATTTGTACTCCGAGTTGTATCACTCTCATCATGGTGGTGGGTCTGTTATGTGTGAATTGATACACTTGTATTCTTTAATTAACTCTCTCCCATTGCGGAAAATCTACTTATAGGGGTATAATACCCGCTCAGCCAACATTCTATCCAAACCTCCAGTAACCACATCGAATTCCCCGCCCCCCCCCCCCCCAAAAAAAAAATACATATCTTAATTTATTTTTTTCTCACCTGCCATGTGACTGTTATCTCTCCCGCTCTTTTTCCAGCCATGGCTTCAACTGAAGAAGGCCTTTCTGATGGAGCTGAAGGAAATTTACGGTGTTAGGTCAGTAAAATTTGTAGACACATTTAATTTTTTCTGAATTTCGTAGCAAAGTCAGAATCAATCGGCATGTCATGACCAGAAGGAGCTCACGCATCATGTTTTACACTGACGGCCTTTGGCGAATCAAGCAAGTTTTTCCGTTTTGTTGTCTTATTTTGTGAAGAGATTAAAGGGAGCAAAACCCAAAGATCAATATGAATTGAGTGAAAGCAGCAACTTTAGTAGAACACATCTGTGAAAGTTCGAGGAAAATCGGGCAATTGATGCAAAAGTTATACATTTTGAAAGTTTTGGTGTTGTAATGACTGGATAAGGGGACTACTAGAGTTTATGACGTCATGTGTGGACAACAATATAAAGGAAATAATAGAAAAATTCCACAAAGATTATATTTTTTTAAATGAAAATTACACATTCTATTAACTTGTTACTGATATGTTTTGTTGTGTAACTATTTTTGTTGTGTAAAACTAGTTTGTCTTCTTGTAGTTAAGTAAACCGACAGCTGGTTGAAACTGTTTATTCATTTATCTGTGTATGAGGCCCCAATATCAAGCTCGGCTTACTGGGGATCCTCCTGTATGGTACCTTGACTTTTTGTTTATTATCATTATGTCTTTGCTCTTTGTCACAAAGATCTGATTACCTGTCATGTGCAAAATCAGCCATGAATTATTATGAATCATATGTTTATTCTGAAAGTGATCAGAGTTGTTTATATTGTGGCATACAGAAACAATAAAAATGAATTTAAAAAAAATAAGTTACGGGTAATATAATTCGCCCTGCTTTCTGAAAACGGTTAGTCAAGTGCTCTTTTATTAAGCTACCAAAGTGAAAGAATGTTGCATTTTATTTTTATTTTCTTTATTGTAGTCCACACAATAATGACAAAAATTGAAGTAATCTCTTTCTCCAGTCATTACAACACCAAAAATTATAAAATAAATCATAACTTTTGTGATTGTCCTAATTTCCTCAACATTTAGTAATGTGTTCTAATGTTGTGTAATGATACACAAAGTTATCACTACCCCCTCCCATTCTATTGATGACTGGATATACACCACCAGTTCACCTCCACCAGTCAATGACCCCTACCAATACTCTCCACCTCATCCAGTGAGTCATCGACCTTCATCATCCCTTGAGTACTTCTAGCCCCACCTAATTTACGACCAGGCTAAGCCAAACCTAAACATCCTGCCAGTTCCCCCATTGATTACTTAGAATTGTTGTTAAATCCAAATCCAAGAATACTACCTCCTTAATAGAACTAGTCCCGCCTTTGTTCCTATAACAACCAAAGTTTTGCCCAATTAAAACCCCTCTTTAACATGAAGACTCCACCCCCATTCACCCATTCATAGTGTGTCACAACAGTGTAACCAGTGACCAATGTGTATTAACCTCGTGACTGAATGTGAATGACAAGTTGTATAACATGCAAAAGAAGAAGACTTGGATTCTGACGCTCTAAGAGAGAGGATCACTCTGAAACGCCTCTCAAATAAAGTGCACATGGAAACTGCGTCGCCACTCATTTTTACTGTGATGTGTACCTCTCATAAATATTAACGATCCCAAGTAGCGAAACATCCGCTACACAACATGGTGGAGAACCCGGTTTGATTTGAACAATTTAACACGTACAGCAGTTGTGACAGAACATTGACTGTTAACAATTGTTCATGACTTGCGACACTACCGCCTGAGAACTCGGTGCTCCGAGAATAAGAAATAAGACTGACATCTGTTGCTGTGGCCAACGAAAGTTTCTGCTTCCTGAGACCAGAACCTGTCTCCTTGCTGTGGAAGTTTGTGCAGCAGAACTGAGAGCTTATAAGTACCACATCTGATATATGATGGCATATATCACATCATCTGCCACCATTGTCCTTATGTGAAAAACGGATAACAACGGACAGCACAGCATGACCGTGGGCTTCAACATATAATGGTACATCGGATGATAACGTGTTTCGACTGCATGACGTGTTCTCCTTTGGCGTGACCGAACCCAAGCTGACTGATCCCGACTGACTTCGACGACATTGCTCTCCAGAATGAGATGAGCGCCACTTCCATGATTTCAAGAAATACAACATCATCGCAACACCAGCCGCCATCATCACCATCAGCATCAACATCGACATCGCCACCATCTTCATCTCCGCCATCTTCATCTCCGCACCATCATCAATAAACGTCATCGCAACCAGCATAATCATCATCATCACAATCATTTCCCTCTCTGGACCAGTGGAAGTCACCGCCAACATCACCGCCTGATCATCACCATCGCTTTGAAAGCTGTCATCACATTAACAACCCTGGACACCACTGGACAAGGACCAAACAATGACTTTCTGACACTGACATTCTACGTTATGTTGACTCCCTTATAACGAGCCCCGGTTTGGCACTGACATATTCAAATTGACATCTATTGTAAAGTTTTTATTTGTGCATTCAATTCATCTGTTCTTCTCTGGCCTGACCCAATCGGTAAGTGAAACCAATCACATTTCATTGTTCCAGTGTGAGAGAGCGTGCATTGTATTCGTATGAGAGTTGTGTTACATTAAGTTAGATTTGTAGATTGTTATTGTACAGTATTTGTTCACCAAGTAGTAAGGAACGCGTACGCCTACTTTCTATTTTTTTGTTTAAGTAAGACCAACTCTGACACAACTATATCAAAATGACTACCACCACCACGACCACACTCAGACAAACTGACTTTCTACCCGCCCGCTTCTCGGGGGACAAACTTGACCGGGACGATGCAACAGCCCACATGCTGACATTTCTTGACTACCTTGACGCCCATAACATTGACGTAACAAAAGCCACTTCTTTCGACCAAATACTCAAGACATTCAAACGAACCCTCCAAGGTCAAGCACGACTTTGGATTGACGGACAAACCTTTAAGACATTCAGTGACCTGCGTGAAGCATTTGTACGACGATTTAGCCCTGCTAAATCAGACTTTGCCAACGTACACGACTTTAACACTCTACACCTGACTGACAGCGAGAGTACTGAGGCTTTCCTACAACGACTCCGTGTAGCAGCCTCCTACATTGACTATGGGGAAACCCAAATTAGACATAGACTTTTGGACTCATTACCCCACGACTGCCGTGCCGCCGTCCTCATGTCGGCATCGACTACGACGCAGACCTGCGACGAAATAGCTACTAAAGCGCAGCTGTACCTAGACATACAAAAAGACAAACAACCTATGACTAAAGACTTGACCTTCGCCACTCAGAGCGAAATAGACCGATTAAAGGACGACTTTAACTCCCTTAAACTTGACACACTTGACCAGACCCGCGGACGGACTCGTGACAGAGGACGGGGACCGCCCCACTCGAGGTCCTCCAGCAGAGGTCGCAAGCGCGAGCACAGTGCGGGCAGAAGCCCATATCGTAGCGACCGCCAATATACAAACAACCGCCATCGCAGCCATACCCGTAGCCCCCATCCCAATGACCGCGTGCCGCACTATACCAGGCGCAATGACAAACGCTCCATTATTTGTGACTATTGCCTCATACCTGGACATGTTTGGCGACAATGTCGCAAAAGACTAAGGGACATTGACATGCGTGCACAACAACAACAACAACACTATTATCACAACCAACATCAACATCAACAACATTACGACCAACAACCATACTACGGACCACGCCCACAGGATTTTTAAGGCGGGAGGACAATGATAACGCTCATTATTCCTCCTCCCGTAGTAAGAATCACAGGCAAAACCCCAACCATGACTCCAACTTGAAATCGACTTACTTAGGGACTGACGATGTAGATCTACAATTAACTGATCGAAACTTTGTTAAAGGACGACTAGACAATGGTAAGAACATGTTCATACTGTTTGACAGTGGCGCGACTAAGACTCTAATTTCGGACAGGTACGTTAAATCTACCCCGCATCTCTCCAACCTGAAAAGACAAAAAGTAGCCCCTACACGGTTTCGATTAGGGAACGGGCAGTTTCTTCAATCGCAGTCGGCAATTACATTCCGAGTCAATATTCAGGGACACAAATTTGAAATTTCTGCCCTCATTGTAGAAAATCTTGTTGGTGTTGACCTGATTTTAGGGACGAATACACTATCGGACTTAAACGGGACTATGACATTCAGGAACAATAGGTTCAAGATCAAACAGAAACGAGTACCTTTCTCCCCGACAAACAAAGTGACTATCAACCCTAAAGACTCCACGCTCATGACCTTACAGGGACAGGCACCCCCACAATTCCGCAACACTGACGTCATACTGACTGCGAACGACTACCTTGGTAGACATTGCCCCTCTACCATGGTCGTAACATTGATGAAGGGCAGGACTCAAATACTAGTGACTAATACTTCTGACCGACCCCTCCAATTTGCAAAAGGCAGACCAATTGCATACCTCGACATGGCATGCCCCATAACTGTGTCTGAGCCCCTTCCCACTGACAAGGTGAATGTGACCTTAACTGACCGGCACACAGACAATATCTACAGCACCCAACTCTCTACCCCACGCCCAGACGGTAACCATGAATACCAGACTAGACAAGACAACCTCAAGAGATACCCCCACCTTGACCCCAGCGACCCAATTGCAAGCATGACTGAAGACCAGATAATTAAGGAACACATTGACTTAAACAACAGCATACTGTCCCCTACTGAGAAGGACCAATTGAGACAATTACTAAGAGACAATAGGCCTGCATTTTCCTTGTATGGCGAACTTTCCAGCTGCCCCGACTTTGAAGTCGACATTGAATTGACTGACGACACACCATTTTTCATACGCCCCTACTTTGCCACAGAACCCGACAAACGACAGATTGAAAAGGAACTTACGAAACTTGTGAAGTTAGGAATACTAGAAATCGGACCACAATCATACACATCACCAGTACTACTGGTAGCTAAAAAGGACAAATCGGAAAAACGTGTTGTGACTGACTTCAGACATCTGAACTCCAAAATCAGACGAATAAACCACCCTTTTCCCCTACTGACAGAGACCCTTAAACGAATCGGACACGCAGAGACTAGAGTAATGAGTGTTATTGACCTGAAATCCGCCTTTCACTGCATACCCCTCTCAAAATCTGCGCAAAAATACACCGGAATTGCCTCATACCATGGAGGTAAACACTACTACTACAAACGCCTAGCACAAGGACTTAACGTTTCCCCGGGACTCTTTCAAGCCAAGATTGACGACATTTTAGGTACAATTCCCTACTCTCATGACTTTTGTATTGCCCACCATGACGACATTATCTTATTTAGCCCCGACAAGACGACTCATAAACAACACTTGACACAAGTCTTAAAAGCACTTTCTGACAACGGACTGAAAATCAGCCCGAAAAAGTGCAAACTGTTCAGGAATGACGTAGAATACATGGGACACAGGATTACTATCAATAAGGACGGTGAGGCATGTTTTCAACCTATGAATAACAGATGTGCCTCCATACGTAACATGTCTAGACCTAAGACCCCCAGACAAGTAAGGAGACTTGTTGGAGCAGTGAATTATGTGGCAGGATTCTTTCCACAAATTCAGGCCATACTTAAACCCCTGCACCAACTGACAAGAAAGAAAAACAAATTCATGTGGACTGACGAACATGAAAGAGCTTTCAACAAGATTAAGGATCTAATGACCAATCCCCCAGTACTACATATGCCCCAGAGCACAGGACGCTTCACTTTGTATAGTGATACCTCACGGACTGCAACCGGTTCGTACTTGACCCAAGTCATAAACGGACAAGAGAGAATCATTGGATATTATTCAAAGGTCTTACCTGACGCATGTCAAAGATACAGTGTTACAGAATTGGAATTATTTGGCCTTTTGATCAATGTGACAGCATTTAAGCATCTATTGAAAGGATGTGAATTCAATGCATTTGTGGACCATAGTTCAATTGTCCAAATTTTAAAGTCAAAAGAACAACCATGCACAACACGTCTCCAGAAACTTCTTCTCAAATTATCCGAATATTCCTTTAAGATTGGCTACAAGAAAGGAACAGAGTTAGTTTTAGCAGATTTTCTTTCCCGTGTTTCAAGTGAACAGCACCCGGAAATAGATCAGGTAATTCCCCTTTCCTTTAGCTTGTTTAGCGAGAGTGACTTTACTCTTCACCCCGTCCAGCCAGTTGAACGACCCATGACACGTGCATATGCAAAACAGATGGGAGTTACAATCCCAGACCTTTTTCCTCCACGTGCCAGTGACCAAACACCTCAAGCATCTCCCACTACTACAACCCCTCCCCCACGTCCACCCCCTAAACCTAACTTAGGCAAAACAAATGACACACATGCACGACCAACCAACCAGAGACAAGAACCAAAACATGACACACCCCCAGCCCCAACTCCAGTCACTACTTATTCCCACACACGTTCCCATGACAACCATGCCCCTTCCACGCGACCTCCTACTCGACATACACCTGTTACTCCTCAACTTCACGAACCGAGATTAGTTGACAGACATAACGACCACCAACACCAACACCGGCACAACTCTAACGACCAATACCGAGAAGTACCGCCTGACCTCTACACCCCGCCTAAGCCACTGACCACTAAGGTAAACAACATTGTAGCTGGACACATTCCAAAACAGCATGAGCTAGACAAGTTTACTGAGTTGATCAAACGGAAAATAATCAGAGACTACAACCTTCCCATTGACATGCGACAACTAATGACTGAACAGCAAACCTCGCCTTTCTTCAAGCCTGTTTATGACTATTTGTCACATGACATTCTACCTAGTGACAAAAGAGCAGCCAAAACAGTGAAATTAAAGGCTGAAGAGTACATTTTGTGTGACGGCCTACTGTTCAGACTTTTCTTCACAAAGGACGATGACTTCAGACTACAATTAGCTATCCCAGAAACTTTGACTGACACAATCATCTCCCAACACCATGACAACCTCCTTAGCAATCACCAAGGGACCCAACGGACTTACTTGACAATTAGACGCAATTACTACATGCCCAACATGTTTGACAGAATTAACAATTATGTTAAAGCTTGCTTGCGCTGCCAGCAATTCAAGGGCAAACCAGACAAGGACAGACCCTTTCACACGCGAATACCCGACTCTTACAGACCATTCCAACGTATTAGTCTAGACTTCAAGACAATGCCAAGTTCACAGACAGGATTCAGACACTTGATGGTGATTTGTGATGAAATCACTCGATTTGTTGTTTGTGCGCCTTTAAAGACGCTAGACGCAGAAACAATATGCGAAGCACTGATCCAAAAAGTGATATGTATTTTTGGACCACCATCATGTATCGTGACCGACGCTGCTGCCTCATTGACCGGCAAATTACTGACCTTACTGTGTGACGCCCTGAACATTGACAAGAAAGTAATTAGTGTTGCCAATCACGGTAGCCTACACGTAGAACGACATATTAGAACTCTCTCTGACTTTCTCAAAATCAACCTTAACCAATTTGGAAATGACTGGGTAAGATACATCTCGACCACATGCTACGCCTACAACTCCTTTTCCTCTCCACATCTAGGTGACCATTCCCCCTATGAACTTGTTTTTGGCCGAGACGCTCCAAATCTAACCAACTTGACCTTCAACCCCATGAATGGACTTTCTCAGACATATGATCAATATGTGGCCCATCTCAAGAAGAAATTTGACCACATCTCTCAGACCATGCTTTCATTGCAAAGAAAACAACAGAACAAGCAGAATGCAGAGATTGCCAATAGACTGAACAAATCACCAATCTACTCAGTAGGTCAGCTAGTCTATTTGTACAAGCCTACATCCTCTTCCCTCACTGCTAACTCTCGAAAAATAGCAGCTGAATGGGTTGGACCCCTGGTCATACACGAGATTTTGGATAGGACCCACTACATTCTGGCAACTCTCAAGGGAGAAATCCTGCGAGATGTTTTCAATTTCAACAGGCTGAAACCCTGTTTCATGAAAGCGTCTGATGACAGAAAACCGATCACGCACATACAGCGACTGAAGGAAAGACTAGGCAAAGCAGCACAAAACGAGACTGGTCAAAAATCTGACAAGCCGTCAGTACAGTTCATGGATGAGCATGACGAAATCAGACCAGAGTGTACTGCTGACCAAATTATGTGCATGCAAACCACTGACCCATTCGATGACAGAGATTATGTTGACTCCCTACCCTCAAATGATGGCATAGCCGCCCCCACCCCCCTCCAACAGCCTGACCTAGAAAGGCAATTTGATTTGCTCATGAGTGCCCCCACAGACAATGAAATGTCATTACACAGAGGGCGATTCAAGGCTGGACAGTTACAAGTTCTGACTTCATTTGTTAGGAATGTTACTGATAATGACCCTCAAGGCATACGTTTTTGGTGGAACATAGGGTTATACCCAGACATGCATGACTTGGTCCAAAGTATCTTGGCAGACAAGAATATTCCTGTTACTGGGACACCCAAGAAATTCATGAGACAATTGTATGTATGACTTTGTAAATAGAAATTATGTATGCGACACTTTAACTTCATGTACTGTTATTTTGTGCCTCTATAAGTCTAGAGGACCTTTAAATGGATTCTGTGTGATACACAGTGTGTCACATATTTGTTATGTCTTCTTAATGTACAAGTTTGGAATTACTTGTCTATGGACGATTTATCTATTCCATCTTCTTGATGAATGCTTTACGAGTTTGGAATACTCGTCTTCTGTTTAACTCGCTTGAAAGCGCGAGTTCACGTTCATTACGTTTTATTATTTTAGTCATATGGAAAGATTTCCTCTTAATAGGAAAGGTTTGTAAGCCATGATATTCTATGATAGTCTTTCAAAATTGAATGACATTTTGCCTGGACCATAGACTTGACTTTCATTCCTTGAGCGTTCCTATTATCTTCCCAATGATTTTATTACGAAGACATATGTATGGATAGTGCATTAGATACAAGCACTCAAGGTTGTTATTTGGATCAGATTGTTTATCGCGCTGAACAGAATAATGACCAGCGAATTGTTTTTACTTTGTTTTGTGTTACATGAATTGCCGTTGTCTGATAGGCAAAATCACATTGATGCTTTGTTTACAGTGCATAAGTCTGCACAACATTGTGTAAATACATGTATTATTATAGTGCATAAGTCTGCACAATTTAATTTGACTTGCTTTAAATCTATATCCTAAAAATGGTATAGACATTATTGAAAATGATATCTTAATTTGGTAACTTGAATAGCTCCCAAAATACAAACAAGACAAGGATATTTCACTCAATGGTAAAATAAGTTCATGTATCATACACCCCCTCGGCATGACTAAGTCTTTTAAGCAGAACTTAAAGAAGAACTTAAATGTCTTCATCGTGCATTTCGTATACAGTAATTGGTCTAATTGATTTAACTGTAAATTATTATTGTAAGGATTTGAGCAAGAGAGAAAGTATGAAAGAGTCTGGAACTATGATAAACGGTTTCACAAGCATGTCTTGTACGTGGTCAATCGCCTTTAATTTTGTCACCCAGTATATACTGAATTATTGTGTGTAAACCCCATTCCCCCTCAAAAAAAAAAAAAATAAGAGAGGAGTCTTAATTTTCAAACAAAAGGGATGTTGTGTAATGATACACAAAGTTATCACTACCCCCTCCCATTCTATTGATGACTGGATATACACCACCAGTTCACCTCCACCAGTCAATGACCCCTACCAATACTCTCCACCTCATCCAGTGAGTCATCGACCTTCATCATCCCTTGAGTACTTCTAGCCCCACCTAATTTACGACCAGGCTAAGCCAAACCTAAACATCCTGCCAGTTCCCCCATTGATTACTTAGAATTGTTGTTAAATCCAAATCCAAGAATACTACCTCCTTAATAGAACTAGTCCCGCCTTTGTTCCTATAACAACCAAAGTTTTGCCCAATTAAAACCCCTCTTTAACATGAAGACTCCACCCCCATTCACCCATTCATAGTGTGTCACAACAGTGTAACCAGTGACCAATGTGTATTAACCTCGTGACTGAATGTGAATGACAAGTTGTATAACATGCAAAAGAAGAAGACTTGGATTCTGACGCTCTAAGAGAGAGGATCACTCTGAAACGCCTCTCAAATAAAGTGCACATGGAAACTCAAATGAACTGCGTCGCCACTCATTTTTACTGTGATGTGTACCTCTCATAAATATTAACGATCCCAAGTAGCGAAACATCCGCTACACAACACTAATAATGTTGCTGCTTTCACTCAATTCACATTGCTCTTTCGGATTTGGTTGGGGACTACACATATGTGGCTAAGTCTTTCTCCCAGTCATATGTGGCAATAATCACAATAGCAGATTGTTGTGGCCCTTTCTCTCTCTCTCTCTCTCTTATATATATATATATATGTATATATATATATATACCTCTTCACTACCAGTTTGCATACCTATATGGTTGCATGTCTGGAAAATGATGATTTTTCCAAAAATAGAGTGGCATTTGAACTTTGGGGATATTGCTAAAAATCTACCTCGTGCATGCTCTTCAGAATTCTTGATTTCACTTACGGGAGCAGAGTGTCCTTCCTTCTACCTCCATTTTATTCCCGATTCCACCGGCACCTAGTCTCTGAGCTGAGACAGCAAACAGGTAATCTGTGTCTGGCGTCAAATTAGTGATAGTTTCTGAGGGCGCCAGCCTATATCTGTTCTCATCTCAAGCCGAATGAAGTCACCATTGCTGATCTTCTCTTTGTAGTACACCAGGTATCCAGACAGTGGAGGATCACCAACATCTGTCTCTTCATTCCAGGCATCCCAGGCGAGGGTTACCGAGTTGTTAGTTGCCACATCCACGATGGGGGGACTCGGCAGTTGTGGTAACACTAGCATAGTGTTACCAGAAATGTAAAAACATGATAGTAAGTTGCCAGCTTTTTGATGAATTCTTTCAAAATTTTACAGAGGCAAATTACAACAAAAAGAACAAGTACACAGAATAGAACAATACAAAGAATGAAACAATTAGAATATAAGTATAAGACATATTAAGTAAACGTTAAGATACAAACATAAAACCGAATGTTCAATTCCTCCTTTGTAGTTGTGAAATGTGACACGTGGAAGCTGAAAGTGGAACATTTTTTTTTTTACAGAACTTGACAGCAACTGCATATGAGGATTACATACGGAAATTCTTTGAGATGATAATAATTATGTCGTCTCCCAACTCGGGAGCATATTTCAGATCATAAATTCATGATTAACGAATCGTAAATATTCATATATATAGAATACTGACCATAAAATCCTTTTTCTGTGATTTCTTGGCTCATGAAAGTGGTGACGTATGACATCATGCATCGAAATTTTTCCCCACCTTGGACGTCTGATACGATAAAATCAGCAGTGTAACCATCTGTGGTATTTGCAGAGTTAAAAAGCGCGATGCCTGTCTCATGGAACGACTCATTGCTGTGCTTTCTCTGAAGCTTCACAATGGGATCAGCAGTTGACAGAAACCTGCTTCCATTGATGGAGAAGCTCACCATCACTGGCTGCCCTTGGTTTGGTTTCCTGTAGCTGACTGTTACAGTCTCTGAATTAATGTGGTGTGGTAGGGGGCAAGAAATGTATATTTCTTGTACATATACCAAAAACAAAACAAAACAAAACTGGATTTATCACATAGGAATATATCTATTCAACAAGTGTACGGTGGCAACTGGTCAAAATGGATCGCTTTGCCATTTTCTCATTTTGTGTCGGTTTTTTCAAATCCTTCACAACAACATTACACATTGATGCAACAAATCTGATGAGACTGACTATCTCGTGTGATGGACAAGGATTCGACATCAGGAAGAACGTCAAATCATGATTACATTATCATCATGCATGTGTACTTTGATTCAATTTAGATAGGTACTCCTGAGCTAACAGAGGTCAATCTTCTTCCTTAAAAAATAAAATCGAAGCAATAGTAGGGAGGTTGTTCCTCCGTGGTAATAGTCAAGTAATAAAATCTTTCTGCAGAACTACAATGAAGAAAAGATGTACAATCGAAAGATTGGTATGGCATACACCCTGTATTCAGTTGTGCCTTCTACATCTAGTCCTGTTCATTTTGGAATTCAAGAAATGACTCAAAATAGGTTTGATATATTAAAGGGAGACACCCAACTTGTTATTCAGACGTTAATCAACTAAAGATTAAACAAAGGGTAATGACAAAATACCTCACTAAACTTATACAAATCATTGAAACCATGAAATTTGAAAATTTACAAATGATTTGAAAGATACGCAATATGTGACCCTGCATCACAAAACCAACAAAAAGTTGCCAGATATGGGTTTTTAGTTGAGGGTAGATTCTGAAAGAGAGTAGACTCTTAGCTTTAAAATGATGTATAACTCAATTCAAATGGACTCTCCTGAACTATCTAAATACTAGCAAAAAAGCACACACTCTGGAGTGCTCTGGAAAAGTGTGAACTGAGAAAAGAGGCTCTCAAGGACAGGGTCAAGTCAAGTGCTTAATCAATTGTTAATCTTTACCAAGCCACGCCAGCTGTGCAATGAATGGGACAAAAAAAAAAAGGATGTAAACCACTGGAGCAACAAGAATGAAGGGATTATCAGATTAAGGTGAAATGGAGCATGTTCTATTAACATATTGTGTCCATGATTAATGTCAACTTCCAAAGCATAATATAGAGCTATCCTTTCAAATGTTATTAAACTTGAAAGTGAAGACTGTGTAAAGGATTTAAAGCAATGGAAAGGGGACTCTAAGACATACCTGATCATTCTATTCTCCCCCAAAGGTGTGCAGAGTTGTAGAAAAACTGCTGAAAACACACTTTTCCATTCATGATATAATCCCAAACTAAAGAATAATGTAGAAGGATAGCTCTTTCAGAAAATAAATTATGAAAAACTCAAGATTGACTCGATTCACCCATTTCATCTTTTTGAGTCCTCAAGTAAAATCTAGGGGTGCGACTTTTTGTTCATTTTGTGATGCACGGTCACATATACTAGTTTACCTGCACAATCTTGTCCATATTTTCCCACGATGCATTCTTCAGTTGGTGACACGAGAGAATAAGATGACACAAGTTAAAAAGATGCAGGATTAAAACAGTACAAAGGTAGTAGAGATAGAGATATTGTAAAGTATAATTCCATTATTAATGCGTTGTCGGATACTAGAGCAACATACGTTTACGGGTCGAATATACTTTAATAGTATGATGAGAACATTATAGATCTTGGTGAAAATAAATACAGAATAGGTCCAACTCTTGATAGTGAAATTTTTTGCATCTTCGGAGATTTGTAAAAAAAAAAGATTACCGAGGGATTTTTTTTTTTAAATGTAAGCCTTTAACCTGAAGCTGGTAAACCTCAGTACTCAAATATTAAACTCAGATACACCATAATTATTAGTACTTCCGTTGTATCCCACTCATGATTGGACCTGTACGTCTTCTTACAAGAGGAACAAAAAATCATCAAGTCATACAAAGCGTAAGCGTGGCATCCCGTTTTAGGAAATAGACTTCTACAAGATAAAACAGCAATCCTCACCCTGACAGTTTGGGCCTGTCCAGTCTGGCTGACACCCCGTTGAACTCCCTGTGCAAGCTCCGGTAAATGGATCACATTCGCCCGACACACAGTGACAGGTTTGAGTACAGCTGGCTCCAAACTCATTGATACCACACTCTATAATTCAAAGACAAGGGTTCACCGCTGACTTTCTTGAGCTTTATTTGCATAATTGAATCACTTCTTCAATTTCACTTCTGAAGGTATCGGAGATCATTAACATATATGTCATTCAAAGTTTTACATACCTTGTACACTCTTTTCCCATGGTTTACTTTCATGAACCCACGATCATTAATTGAAATGTTGCAGAAAGACGTCTCATTCTTTGAAAAGTTCATCTATATCGTTGTTGTGCTAAATATAACTTATCAATCAATAGATGTATTATTTGATAGATATTTGCATATAAAGAGTATTTATGTATATAATAAAATATAGTATGATTAGTATGATATATGTTTACATATAGAATATAGCATGTGCATACATATATATATAAATACACATCATAAACATAATGAATATGCATGTATGTATAATATATTGTAACGAAATTCGGTGGAACCGATTCGATTTAACTGTTCGATTAGTATTTGTTATGATCGATGGTGTCTACAACATAGAAAGGGGCACAATATCGAAACGTTGGAAAAACGTTTCAAGGTGACGGTGCATTATTATGAGTTTTAACATTTATTATTAGATATGTGGTTACTTGTTTGTCATCGGCAAGTTTGGATTATTTTAATACCAACTCCGGTTTAGACCGATGATACATGCCGAATTATAGTAACCATGTACAAGAGATACTGTTAAAACGTATAATCATTGTACGAATTCTGTAACCACGCCAACATTGTAAATAATTTGAATGACTACTGCGGGTATTTTGAACATCATTCATGGCCGTGCGGGGTAATAGTCCGTGCCCAATCCAAGTTCCAGTCGTCGCCGTTGGATTTCGGGTATATTGGTAATGTGACTTGTCGCATAGCCCGTGCCCAATCCCAGTTCCAGTCGTCGCCTGAGGAAGTTGGGTAACGGTGCGATACAGCACTTTACCCGTGCCATCAACGATACCTGTGCCACCATATGGTTGTGAAAGGTGTATCACGTTAGCGTGACTGAGTTGGTAGCAAAAGTTGGTAGCAGAGTTGGTAAGAAAACTTGGTAGCAAGAGTTGGTAGTAAAAGTTGGTAACAAAATAAGTGTACCAATTTAACATCCTCTACAAGTGACGCTTGGGAGTGACTTACTTTAACTGATGCTGAACTTGGTATGTGTGCCGCTTGTGTTAATGAGCTGCTTCTGACACAACATAATACATGGTAGCATACAGGCTAGTAGTTTTAATAATGTAAAGGGATCGTTGTAAACTGCAACAAAACGAACCCCGCCTACTCGGCCATCCTGACACGGCTCGCGGAGACATTTGTACAAACAGTCAAATACACTCTCTTAATTCACGACGAGAAGGCGAGTTCGTCACACATGGTGTCAGGAGTGGGATCCCTATTTGTAACTTTTGTATGAATTAATGTAGTTAACTGTATTTTCACTATGGCACGCGGAACGCCATTGTTGGAGTTGTCACTTTTGCTGGAGAGCAAGATTAGCGAAATCGACGACTTGATTGCTCAGGTGTCAGAGTCGGTGCGCAAACAAACTGGAGTAGCACCAACTTCGGTACCTAACTCGCACTGTTCACCGATGACACTTGGAGGGCGCCCTAACCAGTCGTCACTGCCACCCTCACCAGTGGTGTCACCTCAGCTGTTTGGAGATGTGAATAGAGAGGTGGAGTTGTCAGCTCCGCCATCGGCAAAGCTACTACCTCAGCAGCATCAAACTCCAATGCAGCAGTCAAATTCATCTCGTACAAGTGACCAGCCTGTTACATTTGGAGGACAACCAGATGTAATGCTACACCAGTTTGGTCCGAACCAGCGACGTCGAACAGAGCTCTTGGACCAGAGACGTCATTATGATGTTCAGGGCAACAGAACCAGCAAACCGGCTGTCATACCAGATAGATATGATGGCAAAGGACCTGTGCTGGATTATCTTTGCCATTTCGAAGCTTGCGCTGGAGTTAACCGCTGGACGGAAGTGGAAGCTCTCCAGTACCTGGCTGCCAGCTTGAAAGGAGCTGCTGTCAAAGTACTAGCACAGCAGACGGGACGTCAGTTGACGTACCAAGAACTCATGAACCGCCTGAAGCACCGCTTTGGACCTGTTTCGCATTCAGAAGTGTTCCTGGCAGAACTGCGTACCAGACGACGCAGACCGAAGGAAAGTTTGCAGGAGCTAGGACAGAGTATTCGCGAGCTTACATCCATGGCATATCCTGAATTCGAGGAAGCGGGCCAAGATAAATTGGCTCGAGGTCATTTTCTCGATGCAGTAGTTGACCGGGATATCCGAATCGGCCTTTTCCGGGCTCAGCCTCGTACGCTCGACGAGGCCATCCAAACTGCTCTCAAAACAGAAGCCTTCCTGCGGATGGAGAGCGACCGTCGGCAGTATAACCGTGTCTTGTTGTCACGGGAAGAACAAGACGTGGCTGTGAAGGATGGAGACACTGCTGACAAATCTATGGGGGTGTCTGAAAATAACACCACTTTCATGATCGAAGCAGTGAGCAATCTAATAAAGAAGAGGGAGAAGGAGCAACCAGCGCCAATGCCGAGAAACGACTTGGCATTAAAGACTGAGACACTCCCTAAAAGCGAACAGAAGGAGGACAGTCAGCCTTCTAACAAGGAGGGTACGAATCCTCCAGACGACGGGTGCACACCAGCCAGAGAGGCATCCGAAGCACAGACATCTCAACCGCCACTACCTAGTTCCCCAGCTTCACTTCTGTCATCCACGTTCAAGAAAGGACTGTACGTGAATTTGAACGTGAATGGGCAGGAGGTGATGTTTCTGGTAGACAGTGGTGCATCGCAGTCATATATGTCTCAGAAGGAATGTACCTGCGAATGAGACCCGAGCGAAAGCCACCACTTGAACCAGTGACAAGCATCGTTCGTCACGCAGATGGATATCGGCTGAAAACAAAGGGACATGCTACCATTGAACTTCAGCTTGGCTCCTGCTTGTGCCATGTTGACTTGGTAGTAGCTGACATAAGAGCTGAGGGCATCCTCGGTCTGGATCTCTTGATTGGTCTGGAAACCACGCTAGATTTCGAGAACATGCAGCTGCATACTCCATGGGTATCTCTCCCATGTATAAACAATGAGAAACAGATATGTGCAGCAACGACAGCACTGATGTTGGTAAAAGGGACTGCGCCAGCCAACCTTACCGGCCTTGCTGAGGACGACACGGAGACCATGCCTCTCGACGAAGACGTATCTCAGAATTGTGTGCCGCCACATCCGGATGACTTCTGTCAATGCAGTTTGACAAAGATTCCCCCAGAAAGTAATTCATCGGCATGCCAGCTTCTGAGAGACGACTCAGAGGTGTTCTCTACGGGCCTAGCAGAGCTACACAGGAAGGCTACCCTTCAAAATCGTGTCAACGTCAGTTGAGCAGCACAATTACGAGTGTGTGACGACTCTTCCTCACCTGCACGCTATTCTCGGTCACCGGGAAGACCACCTGATTATCCACCCCGATCGAGGAGCCGCTCACCTTCGAGGCACGCCCGATCCTCTCGTCATACGTCGGATTCATTCTGGCACACCATGCCAGGGTGAAATGTGACATCCCTCGTGTCGACCTGTCTGCTGCAAGGGAGCAGCCAGGTAAGGAAATCAAACGAAGAGACTGTTGAACTCTTAAAAGATGAGATTCTGACAAACAATTAGTTTATATGACAATTGGACAGCTTTGAACTATAAAAGACTGTAGTTGTCTCATAACGTTGTTATGGACTGTACGTAGAGTTTTGTAAAGAAGCAAAACGTTCAATATTTTTTTATAGTAGTTCATTTTTGTTGTCATTTTTGCTTCTTCATGTGTTCGGCTCCAGGGACGAAGCCTGCATGGGGAGGGAAGCCATGTAACGAAATTCGGTGGAACCGATTCGATTTAACTGTTCGATTAGTATTTGTTATGATCGATAGTGTCTATAACATAGAAAGGGGCACAATATCGAAACGTTGGAAAAACGTTTCAAGGTGACGGTGCATTATTATGAGTTTTAACATTTATTATTAGATATGTGGTTACTTGTTTGTCATGGGCAAGTTTGGATTATTTTAATACCAACTCCGGTTTAGACCGCTGATACATGCCGAATTATAGTAACCATGTACAAGAGATACTGTTAAAACGTATAATCATTGTACGAATTTTGTAACCACGCCAACATTGTAAATAATTTGAATGACTACTGCGGGTATTTTCAGCATCAATATGGCCGTGCGAGATTGCCTCCTCATTCCGCGATTGGAGGAGAGGCATATAAATTGGCCGTTGTGTGACATAGTCCGCAACAAGTAGCCCGTGTATGCTACATTTCCAATGTGTTGTTAACGTGTACTTCTATATGGAAAGAAACTGTACATGTGTTCCAGAATTGCTGTCTTCACTGTGTCTTCTTGAGGGGTCTACCGAAATTCAACAGTTTGGAGAGTGGTGGCACATGTTCCTGAGAAGACCAACTAGCAAGTGGTTGGATTTCGGGTATATTGGTAATGTGATTTGTCGCATAGTCCGTGCCCAATCCAAGTTCCAGTCGTCGCCGTTGGATTTCGGGTATATTAGTAATGTGACTTGTCGCATAGTCCGTGCCCAATCCAAGTTCCAGTTGTCGCCTGAGGAAGTTGGGTAACGGTGCGATACAACACTTTACCCCGTGCCATCAACGATACCTGTGCCACCATATGGTTGTGAAAGGTGTATCACGTTAGCGTGACTGAGTTGGTAGCAAAAGTTGGTAGCAGAGTTGGTAAGAAAACTTGGTAGCAGAACTTGGTAGCAAGAGTTGGTAGTAAAAGTTGGTAACAACATAAGTGTACCAATCTAACATCCTCTACAAGTGGCGCTTGGGAGTGACATACTGTAACAAAATTGACATAGATCATTCTTTAGAGTTACTCCTTCCATAGGAATGGAACACCCAGAGAAAAGACCTACTATGCTGTACATGACTGTATACTCCCTGACCCAAAGCTAGAATGTACACTGTAGCAGTGTGTGTGTGTGTGTGGACAAGAGAGGGGTATCCTCCTTGCATGGTGAAGGGATGTTGGGCGTAGGCAGGGAGCACCTCCCTGGTGCAGGGCTGTGTACACTCAGGATTATGTAACTAGCTAGATAGTAAGAGAGAGGGAGAGAGAGTGACAGAAGGAAAGAGAGAGAGGGGGTAAAAGTTGCATCGGTCACTATAAAAGTCCGAGTAACAGGTGAGTGGACACACTCTCTCTGGTTGTGGCCCTGGTGGAAGAAACTTATCTCCAGTGGACAAGTCTGTCTTTGTATTACTGCTGATCCTTGCCTGAATAAAATCAACAGCGAACGGTATGTACTTGTCTTGCGACCTACTTTATTAAGTCTCTTCTGAGATGACTTGGTTACTGGTGATGGTGATTTGAGTACATGACTGTGGGCGTGGCATGATTGTCATGAATGTGCTGTGCAAGTCAGAACAAAGGGGGTGCCTTTTCAGCCATATACTTTGGCAAGCAACCCAAGCAGATTTTACATCGTGTTTCCTCGGGATAGTGTGCTTGTTGGAGAGAAGCATTTAGGCAAAACTCTTTCAGGACACAAAAATATGCTACAAATGGTGGCAGCGGTGGGATATTGTGCACCAATCCCTTTCGATAAATTAAATTGTAGTGGAGGATGAAGATTTTTGTGCACTTCACATTTCTCGTTGTGATGTTCATGTGCTGTGACTGTGGCAGACCTACAAAGGGAATGAATGCTCAGAATTGATGCATATTTCTACATGTATTTCGACCTACTATGATCCCATGATGACAAATGCTCAGATTTGATGCATATAGACCAAGTAACTTCTAGACATAAAAATGCTCAGAATTGACGCATGATATGCCAACGAGGGAGGCAAGTGCTCTGTACTGACACACGATAAACCAATTTATGGAGGCAAATGCTCATAACTGATGCATAGAGCCACAGAACTACATGTACATGACCTGTAACAGGGAAATTAGCTTGGCAGTAATACATCCTAATGTGTTTGTATTTATTGATTGAATGAACACGAGCCATGAACCAGAGCCACGAATCATGAGCCACAAGCCACAGAGCCACGAACCAGAGCCACGAACCATGAGCCACGAATCATGAGCCACAAGCCACAGAGCCACGAATCATGAGCCACAAGCCACAGAGCCATGAACCACGAGTCACGAGCCATGAGCCACTGATTTTTAGCTTTTCAGTGAAGTATGATAGTGACAGTTGTAATACTTAGACTACAACGAAGATGTTGATACAGTAGTATGTTTATATAGTGGATATTTATTATGACATACGAGTGGGAAGAGTAGCAACTTTTATTGGAGTAGTGACATAGCAAGACACTTGTGAAATTTGTTGGCATTGAAATAGAATTACCGATACAGACAGTATGGATAAGACAGGGGTGGAAGCATCAATGGAGAATGAACTACAGAAGCTGAGAGATGACTTGAACAGGTTAAGAATGGAGAAAGAAATGATGCAGTGGGAGAAGGATAGGTATCAGGCTAAGGTACAACAGTTGGAAGCAACTGTGGATGAGTTGAAACTCAGGAGCCAGGGTACGGATTCTCCCAACAAAGTTTCCCCAGAAGCAGCAACTAGGGTTGAACAAGTTGACCCTGAAATTCAGTTCAAATTGCCTCCACGGATGGAAGGCGCTGGTGAAATGTCGAGGCATTTCAATGAACCCATGGTGCCATCATATGCTAGTCCTGTAGCACAGAGTCAACAAGTAAATGTATCTTCTACTCCCAAGATGCCTGTAATTAATCCAGTACATGAGACTCCCTACGTGGACGTCGCTATGGCAACAGGAATCCAACAACGCCCTTACATCACCCCAGATCGCTACTATGGAAAGACACCATGGCTGGAGTATAGCCAACACTTTGAAGCATGTAAGAATGTCAATAGATGGAATGAGGAACAAGCAGCCACCTACTTGCTAGCAAGCTTGCAGGGTACAGCGTTGAGGGTGATAGCGGATTTGAGCAAGGAACAAAGAACATCATACCGAGACCTCATGAAGTTGCTACATCGGAGATTTGGACCAGGCCAACAGGCCGAGAATTATCTGGCGGAGTTACGCCATCGCAGACAGGGACAGAAAGAAAGCTTGCAGGAGCTCGGGCAAGCCATACACGAATTAGCCGTACAAGCCTACCCGGAAATACCCCCAGAAGCGCGTGATAGATTGGAGCGCAATCATTTTGTCGACGCAATCGACAGCCAGACAATAAGGGAAGGCATCTACCGAGCAAGGCCGAAGTCATTGGATGATGCTATTCAAGCTGCAATGGAGACGGAAAGCTTTGAGAAAATGGAATTTCAACGCCGTAGTGAGCGAATGCGACAGGGGAAATTCATCCGCACATTGGACGATGAAACAGAGGATCGATTTCAACAACTGGAGACAATTTTGTCAAGACAGGCGGAACAGATGGAGGCAATCACAAGCATACTGTCAGCACAGACACAGAAGGCAGGAACCACTCAAACAAATCTCCCATACCAGAAAAAGCCTTCTCAGAAGAAGTATGGTGGACGTCAAGGAAATTGTTATAATTGTGGGAAGGCAGGGCATTATCAGAGAGAATGCAAGGAGCCAAGAAATGACAACCGCCATATGCAGGGAAACTCCAATCAGCTCCCCGGAGGATCCACGGAGGAGCGGACAAAGACCACGGATCCAGTAAACCAGCCTTCTCCTCAGAAAGAAGCACCCCGGCAGTAGGTGATCATGACATCACTTTACCAATATCAATAGGTAATGCAAAGCACGGCTTGTATGTTGAAGGGCAGCTGAGATCAAGACGCTGCAGATTTCTCATTGACACAGGAGCTACAGACACGATAGTGGATGCAAGCATATACCACCTGATGGAAAAGGAGCAGAGACCTGAACTTAAGCAAGACTTTGCAGCTGTTAGACAGGTGGATGGGACTCCACTTCCTAGTTTAGGAGCAGCATGGGTAGAAATCCAAATCGGCAGAACTAGGAAGCTGGTAAAAGTCATCTTTGCTGAACTCAGTGGTATGAGTATATTAGGCATGGATTTTCTGTTAACTGCTGGTGGTAGTCTGGATTTTCAGACTTTAACTTTGAAGCTAAATGGAGAAGTGATCAAGTGTACAAGTCGAGCTGGAAGGTCATTCGTGGGGAGAGTGGTAGTGACAAAGACCATGGTTGTACCTTCAAGACACGAGGCTATCCTTCCTGGCAGAATTTCAAACAAGAATGCAGAGATGGAAGGCCCAGCACTTATTGAACCACCGGAATGCGGCGGTGTATTAATAGCAAAAGGTGTCATTGTGGGACGAGCGATGGTGGAAGCAGAAAATGATGTGTTACCAGTACGGGTGTTGAATCCCGGTGAAACTGAAGTCATCATACCCGAAGGCACGACTGTTGGACTTCTCACACCTGTAGAGCTGCAAGAAGCCCCCCTGTGTGCTCAGCATGAAGAGTCGCCCCAAGTCCCCATTCACCTGAAAGATTTGTACACAAGAAGTACGGAAAATCTGGATCCAAATTTTCATGACGACGTGAAACAATGTCTGATTGACTTTCAAGATGTTTTCTCCACAAACAGCAATGATATAGGTCAGACAAACATTGTGAAGCATAGCATCAAGACAGGCGATGCTAAACCCATAAAGGAGAGGATTCGTCGTCACCCACAGTGTAATCAAGAGGAGATCGACAGGCAGGTCAAAGACTTGGAGAAGAGGGGAGTGATAGAGCCTTCCAATAGCCCCTGGACCGCAAATGTTGTACTCGTTAAGAAAAAGGATGGAACGAAACGGCTATGCATTGATTATAGGAAACTCAATGCTGTGACAATCAAGGATGCATATCCAGTGCCTCGAATCGATGAAACATTGGAAGCCTTGGGAGAAGCCAAATGGTTCTCGACGCTTGATCTGTCGTCCGGGTATTGGCAGGTTGCCCTCGACGAAAACGCACAAGAGAAGTCCACCTTTGCTGTCAGAAATGGTCTCTATAAATGGAAAGTCATGCCATTTGGCTTGACTAATGCACCAGCTACGTTCGAGCGTCTCATGGAGAAAGTGATGAAAGGCCTGCAATGGGACATACTGTTGATATATCTCGATGACATAATTGTGTTTGGGAGATCAGTCGAGGAAGAGATTTCACGGCTCAGAATCACATTTTCACGTCTGCGTGAAGCTGGATTGAAACTGAAGCCAAGTAAATGCCATCTCTTTCAAACATCCGTGTTGTACTTAGGACATGTTGTGTCAGGAGAAGGCATATCTACCGACCGTGACAAAGTGAAGACTATCGCTGAATGGCCAGTCCCAAGGTGCAAGAAGGAGCTTCGCAGTTTTCTTGGACTAGCCTCATACTATCGTCGATTCATCAAGGGGTTTGCGGAGATTGCGAGCCCACTCCATGATTTGACAGCAAAGATGAAACCTTTTGAATGGAGTGAACGCTGCCAAACAGCATTTGAAGAGTTGAAAAGCAGATTACAGACTGCTCCAATCCTGGCATACCCACAGCCCGAGGGCAATTATCTGCTAGACACTGATGTGAGTGCAGACGCCATGGGTGCTATCTTATCTCAAGTCCAAAATGGAGAAGAAAAGGTTATTGCCTATTTCAGTAGGAAGTTGAGCAAACCTGAGAGAAACTACTGTGTGACAAGGAGAGAACTACTTGCGTTGGTAATGGGGCTGAAACAATATCGTCAGTACCTCTATGGGCGTGAAGTAACAGTCCGAACAGATCATGCATCACTGCGATGGCTCATGAATTTCAAAAGCCCAGAAAGACAGATGGCGAGATGGTTGGAGCAGATAACAGAATACAACCTGAAGATCCAACATCGTCCTGGGAAGAAACACGCCAACGCAGATGGTCTCTCTCGGATCAGGTGCCAGCAATGTGGTCGTAATGAAGAGATGGATGACGCTGCTAGACAATCTGACAATCTCAGATCACTACAGGGGGAGGAGAGTGATAGGATAGTCAGGGGCACTTTATCCACTCCTTCAACAACTCCAGATGACATCCAACCAGTACAACCTACAGAGGTAATATCACAGTACCTGAATCCCCAAAAGGACACAGATGAACATGCTGAACCTTCTGACAATCCCAGATCACTAATGGGGGAGGAGAGTGATAGGATAATCAGGGGCATTTCATCCAGTCCCACGATGACTTGGCAAGACATCCGACAAGCGCAGCAGGATGACGAAGCACTGCGGTGGATTTTGGAGGCAAAAGAGCGGAAAGAAGAGAGACCTGCATGGGAGGAAATCTCACACATGTCTGCGGAGGCCAAAACGTGTTGGGCCCAGTGGAAGCAGCTGGAAACCTATCAGGGTGTGCTATGTAGGCGTTGGGAGGCAGAAGATGGAAGATCTCTGCGGAGGCAAATAGTGTTGCCAAAGAAACTCCGAGAAAACGCAATTGTAGACTTGCATGCCGGGCCGTTAGGTGGGCACTTCGGGCTGAAGAAGACTTTAATGAAGGTTAAAGTGCGGTATTATTGGCCAGGACAAACTGCAGATGTGAGATCTTGCCTGCGAAAATGCAATCTCTGCGAACGACGGAAATCCCCGCCAAAGAAAAGAAGAGCTCCCTTGCAACAATATCGAGTTGGTGCGCCGATGGAACGAGTGGCTGTCGACCTGCTAGGACCGCTACCCAAAACAGAGCAGGGAAATCAATGGGTGATGGTGGTAGGGGAGTACCACACAAAGTGGATGGAGGCGTATGCCCTCCCCGACGCAAAAGCCGAAACTGTGGCCAGGAAACTTGTGGAGGAGTTCATTTGTCGGTTTGGAGTCCCCCACGAGCTGCATTCTGACCAGGGGTCCAATTTTGAATCACAGGTATTTGCACAAACTTGTCAGCTTCTCGGAATCAATAAATCAAGAACAACAGCTTATAACCCAAAATCAGACGGCCTTGTCGAAAGGTTCAACCGAACCTTGGTAAATATTGTTGCAATGATGTTGGAGGAGGACGAACACAGCAAAGAATGGGATGAGAAACTGCCATATGCTACGAGTGCATATCGAAGCTCTATGCAAGAATCCACGGGTGAGACTCCAAATATGCTTATGTTAGGCAGGGAAGTTCACCTCCCCATAGACTTGACAATGCCCTCTGCCCCAGAAGAAAGTGGTGAGGTCATCTGTGATTTTGCAGAAGATTTGAGGGCTCGCCTCCAGAACGCATACCAAGCTGCGGCCGAAACTTCTGGGAAGAGTGCGGTCAAACAGAAAAAGCAATATGACCGGCGGACAGCCAGCCCAGAACTGAGGGAAGGAATGTTCGTGTGGCTGTACGATCATTCCAAGAAAAAGGGCGTCTCTCCAAAACTGCAGCTGCGATGGAAGGGTCCCTACCTTATCGTGACTCAGCTGTCTGACGTAACCTTCAGAGTGCAAGCCTCAGAAAGGGCAAAACCGATCGTCACTCACTGTGATCGACTCAAGCCCTATCGTGGAGACGATCGAAAAGCATGGAACTACAAACAGCCCACTGTCATACTGGAAGAGGATATCTCTCTACCACCAGCCCCACCTCACGATGACAAGGCCCCTGAAGTCATTCAATCAAATGCAAACACCCCTGTCCATCCAGTACCGTCACAAATTAGCCCTATACAGACTACTGAAGCCGAAAATGTAAATGCTAAGATAGCTAGCAAAAACAGTCGGGACATAAGGCAAACTAAAGACATGGAGGCACGTAACGCAAAAGAAAGGCGTTACCCAGTGCGGCAACGTAGATCTCCACAATATTATGGAAAGCCGTGAATATCCCATAATATTACATGTTCTGTTTACTTCTAATTTTGTGTACAGGATGGAGACTCACCGTGTCGTTCATGCTGGGGGAGAGAGGAGGCGACATGTCTGCAGGCGATGCGGAAATTCCTATGCAGAGAGACGGAGTCTGGATTTCCATCTTCGGCGGAGTCATGGCATCCAGCGGGGGCCATCATACAAATGCAGACTGTGCCACTATGAGGCTTCTAAGTCCAGCAATCTTCAACGGCACATAAGGTCGAACCACCCGGGCGCCTCCTCCAACCATCCCCGCTACCGTTCCCGTTCCCGATCCCGTTCCCGATCACGGTCTCCCCTCCATTCTCAGCGTCAACCAGCAACGAACCACACTCCAACCCCATCGCCACTGAATGTTCCAACACCGCCTCTGACAATAACTATCCCGAAAGCCAACATAACGGACCCATCCCACACCGACACCATCAACGACCCCCATGAGCCTGCCCTGTCTATAATGGCGCCATCCCCTATCGGTGTGTCCCCGGCATCAGCCCCATCAGTCCCTACGACCCCATCCAGTGGGAAACTACGGTCGATGATGGAGCAACTTCGGGACCAGGAAGCTGACTCTGGCAGCGAAGGAGAATCAACTAACCAGGAAGACACCCCTGCTCGCGGAAACAATTCTGACAGCGCATCAGTCGGAACACAGCAGTCCCAAACAGCTATCGCGTCCGTGGTAGAAAAGACTACCACACGTTACTTTATTGGTGGTTGCCTAGTCAAGCAAATTGACCACATAGAGACATATACCAAGGTCGTCCCATCTAATTGGAACAACTCAGTGAACTGCAATGAAGGTTTGCCAAAAGATAATTAGAAAGAAGTATTTTGTTGTGTAAATGCTGAGCCGATGAGATTTTGGGAACAAAAACCTAAGCATAATTTTTGTTGTTATTGATAAGTGTAACAGTGGTAACATGTGTGTCAAAGGAAAAAAAAAAGACACTAGATTTCATTGCTTATGCTCAGCTTGACCCAAATTGCAGTTCAGTGAGTGCAACCTTGATTATATAACATGTTGTATTATATGTAATGCATTAACGTTTTACACGGGTCAGTTCCATTTCCCTCTCCTCTATCCATATCTAAATGCTTTCTCCTTCTTTATTTCTATCCTCTATCAAACTATCTCTCTGCTACCTTCCACCTTCAAGAACTGTACTCCAGTGGTGTGAGTTATTACAGATAAATGTTGCATACAAAATGTTGCAAACTAAGAAATGGATACTTGGTGTCATGTGTTCACATAAGTTTTAATATATCTTCCTTCTATACCTGTCACTATCTATTGTACTATTCTCAACTATTTTTTTATTTTCTCTGTGAAACTATCTCTTTTTGATCCATTCCACTTACTTGAAAGTAAACAATGTAATTGTGATAAACATGTTCATAATGGTATTTTTATATAGCAGCAAATATGGGTCGGTATTTGTGTGAAGACAGTTTGTTGTACATGTAAGCTGTTCCTACATGTAGATGAGGATAATTATTCTCATGCCAGCAGCTGAAATTTTGATACTTAACAGTAGTATGGAAAGATTTGCCAAAGCACTACGATGTTTCTTGTACAGATATGCATGTATCTTTCTTTAGATGCAGTTGATATTTGATGTTGTTTTATGCTTCTATTGTGTACAGATGTAAACGGAAATGATGTGGAGATTGAAAACTGAAGCATCAGCCTTTGTTTGATAGTGTCATTAAATGAAATGCTCATTACTGTACACAGTAATTGGAGTAATAAGGAAGGAAGTTTTTCTGCTGAACTCAAAGGATAGTCGGTAAAATGTTTAATGATTGAGGTTCAAACATACCATTTAAAGCAATTGCGATGGTAAAACAATTAAGGATATTTCGTTTACAGAAGGGCATTTTGCATTTCAAGAAGTGGACTCTTTCTATACATGTATGTACTTTGATAGGCAGGAAAGTTACCTGTGCCTATGTTTTGTTGTCGTTGTTTTGTCTGGTGGTATCTCTATTATTCTTGTCTTACATTTCTTCCTTTATCAGCTTACTGCTTTGACTTCTTGTCGACCTGTTCCAGATCCTCCTCAACCTGTCTGTATCTGCAGCTGTATCTACACTTTGGCTCCTTCTCCATCACTCTATCTGTGCTTCCTTTCCCTCCTACAGGTCTGTGTATTACTGTACCACCAATGACAGGTTATAACTGTGCTGGTGTTCGTTGTAGAAGTTCACTAGCTATGGGGATAAGAGAGTGGATTGATGTTATTACCTAATATTGTAATATTGACATGTGTGCCAAATTTCTTTGTGTATTGTATGTCCTGATTGGATTTATGGACATACGAGTTTAATGCAAGCATACAGTTATGATAAATGTACCTCTCCAGTCAGGGATTAAGATGTACATGTAACAAATGGTGTACAGTGTAAATGTGTTCGTTAGTATAG
Organism: Diadema setosum; assembly: GCA_033980235.1. Classification (NCBI taxonomy): domain Eukaryota; kingdom Metazoa; phylum Echinodermata; class Echinoidea; order Diadematoida; family Diadematidae; genus Diadema; species Diadema setosum. The sequence continues at coordinate 9,392,783 of CM067072.1, read as the reverse complement.
CTTTTATATGCTCAACTGGGTATATTTTTATACTTTTTAATTATAACCGTCCAATTTTGTTTGTTATTCATGGAATCGTTGAAACGAGGACGTTTCAAGCTGGGTAGGGAGTTATGTAACAAAATTGACATAGATCATTCTTTAGAGTTACTCCTTCCATAGGAATGGAACACCCAGAGAAAAGACCTACTATGCTGTACATGACTGTATACTCCCTGACCCAAAGCTAGAATGTACACTGTAGCAGTGTGTGTGTGTGTGTGGACAAGAGAGGGGTATCCTCCTTGCATGGTGAAGGGATGTTGGGCGTAGGCAGGGAGCACCTCCCTGGTGCAGGGCTGTGTACAATCAGGATTATGTAACTAGCTAGATAGTAAGAGAGAGGGAGAGAGAGTGACAGAAGGAAAGAGAGAGAGGGGGTAAAAGTTGCATCGGTCACTATAAAAGTCCGAGTAACAGGTGAGTGGACACACTCTCTCTGGTTGTGGCCCTGGTGGAAGAAACTTATCTCCAGTGGACAAGTCTGTCTTTGTATTACTGCTGATCCTTGCCTGAATAAAATCAACAGCGAACGGTATGTACTTGTCTTGCGACCTACTTTATTAAGTCTCTTCTGAGATGACTTGGTTACTGGTGATGGTGATTTGAGTACATGACTGTGGGCGTGGCATGATTGTCATGAATGTGCTGTGCAACTCAGAACAAAGGGGGTGCCTTTTCAGCCATATACTTTGGCAAGCAACCCAAGCAGATTTTACATCGTGTTTCCTCGGGATAGTGTGCTTGTTGGAGAGAAGCATTTAGGCAAAACTCTTTCAGGACACAAAAATATGCTACAATACTTTTAGTGATGCTGAATTTGGTATGTGTGCCGCTTGTGTTGGTGAGCTGCTTCTGACACAACATAAGACATGGTAGCGTACAGACTAGTAGTTTTAATAATTTAAAGGGATCGTTGTAAACTGCAACAAAACGAACCCCGCCTATACTCGGCCATCCTGACACGGCTCGCGGAGACATTTGTACAGACAGTCAAATACACTCACATAATTCACGACGAGAAGGCGAGTTCGTCACAATATATATATATATATATATATATATATATATATATATATATGTGTGTGTGTGTGTGTGTGTGTGTGTGTGTGTTTGTTGGTTTGTGTATGTCTAGGACCACATTCTTTAGAGCATTATGATAACGACAGTTTCGATTTCCAATACACGTGTACAAACGTGTTAAACTAAAGTGCTATTCCCAAAGTACCTCTCTCTTCTCAGATTAAAAGCACGGGACTAACCATTTGCCTCGGCTTTGAAATATGTAATAAATCATTTCAACGCGTTTGTGATTAACTCCAAATAGTTAAGACCATCTGTCTATTGTAAAAAAAAAATCTGAATTAGCCTCACCTTCCGTACAATGTATGCCTTTGTATCCAGGCGTACAAGAGCACCCATAGGGGTCTGGAACACACACCTGAAGACCACTGCATGCTGTCTGGTCATCGATGTTATAGTTGCAGCGATACTCACAACCACGCCCAAAACGATTACCTCCACACACTGCATGTGTATACAAAACGAGGCCAGAATTACCAAACCTGTATTGTCCTATTTTTTATCGAGAGATCACCCACTATATCCTCATGTAGGCTTCCATAAACAATAACCAACAAACAGAGCAATGAGTGTTCCATACTAGTACACAAAAGGCAAGAAAGATACAGAATTTTAAAACTTGATGCTATGGTGTCATTGCCTTACAAGTTTCCAATTGACCTGCAGACAAATCATTACAACTGTCCTTTATTGGATTAATTACAAATATATATGCATATCTATATATATATATGTATATATATATATATATATATATATTACGAATCGCATTATTAATCCTTTATTGGATTAATTACAAATATATATGCATATCTATATATATATATGTATATATATATATATATATATATATATATATATTACGAATCGCATTATTCGGGTGTTGTGACTGAGCAATGGTGAGAGTCTCAGGGCATTAAACTTGTATGTACTATAATCAATTTTCATGATATTTTTCCTTCAAAGTAATGGAACAGTAAGTTTCTTATGTAACTGTTCGTAATGCCACTGTGTTGTAAAATTAGTTCTCTCTTACTCTTCTTTTGATCTTATTTTGACGAGGATTTCATTTTTAATTGATTTTTACCCTATTAACTCAAGTCCACTTCAACTTCAATTCATTATTCTCTACGCAGCTATACCATCGCAACACTCAATTAATCATCAAATCCGCGAGAGGTGCATATATACTAGGAGAGGTTTGAGCATAGAGTAGAAATTTAGCCTACCTTGTTTCTTTCTTGTAAGGCCACCATTATTGTTGATGTTCAGCTTTTGCTGGTGGCCTTCTGTGTTGTTGTTTAGTTTATTATGTGTATGCATATGACATAGTGTACAATTTGTTTTCCTGCAGTTATCATGTTACTAATATAAACTAGTCCCCGACCTCTGAGATATTGTCATTCCCCGTATTTTTAACGATCTGCACATCTAGTTCCCTTATCAATGGGATATCATGCACAAAGTTACAAAATACCAATTCTTCTTGTCACATGTAATACTTGTATACTTTGATACTTTCTCATTACAGTAAGCCTACTTCAAGCAGAATATAGGTACAAAATAATTCGATCAAATCAATTAATCAGTCAACCACATCTAGGCAATAATACACGTAGGTCAACACCAACCTCACAGGATTGCACAAAATATTGTAGAAATCATGCTACTGAAATGTTCCCATGTAGGACTGTGTTGTGTATTGCTACAACCAGACCAAGTCAAATGAAAGTGACAGGCCTACTCATCTATTTTCTACAGAAGGAAAGATGAAAGGCCCTAACAATGTCAGGAAACATTTCAGCGTTTTACTTACTCTGCTCACACTGATCTCCCATGAAACCAGGAGGACAAACACACTCTCCCGACTCACTGTGACAGATGCCTCCATTGTAGCATGACTGACAGGCCTGAAGGCATCCACCGAGTACATCGTGGCGACCAGCTGGACAATCTATTGAAAGTAAATCATACACATTGTCAATCTTTTCATATCGTATCATTCCCACATGGGAATATTTCTTATTTCCTTTTGGCTCAAGGAAGGCATTATGACGTGTATAATCAGCCAGAGATTCTTTTTGTTTTGTTTTTTACTATTATGCAGTAGTTGCCTCATCATATCATCATGTATACAGCAGAGTATATCATGCTTACCTTGTCCCCCCCCCCCCCCCCCCGCTTCGTCTTACACACTCTATGTGGGATGATGAATGCGATATAGTGTCCTACAGGTATTGATTTAAAAACTTCAGCAATCCATTGGGTTAGTCGGCAAACACTCACATAAATCTGTAAAATTTATGCAGTCATGATAAGCCTACCTCTCACAATGAGTCGCAACAAGCCAGCTCTCGCTAAATCTCTCTCGCCAACCAGGTGTAGTTCATATACGCCCCCATCTGCTGGTGTAACTTCTCCCTCAATGGTATATCTTGCTGCTCGAGCGGATCTTTGCAGGGCGAGGAGTTCATATATATTGGTCGTCCCATTATGTCTCCAATTTCTTCCTATGTTATCACTGATGGGTGGCACTGGTGAGAAGTCCACTGTCACATCCACATCCCCGGCATTCACAGTCTTTGAAAATCTGCCTTCTGCTGGAACAAACCTAGCTGCAATCAGTCAAGCATATGCATTCGACATAATGAATAAAAAACTAGTGATTCCTTTGATACAGGGATGCATCCATTTTCACACACATTCGTTTTCCATTGTCATTACAAGGCCCTTCATCAATAGTTTGTTTAAGTTCATTAACCTTGACCATTAGCCTCATGGATTGACCTTTAAACCAAAATACACACAGGAAATTATTTCTGTTTTGATAAATAACACTATTGGATTTTGCTAGAATGTTTTATAACTGAAAATTAGATTTAGGGGTAATACACTGCTTCATTTTGGTGACCTGTAACCTTATATATATATATATATATCCTTGTATAATTTGTAGGTAATTCATTCATTTCTATCCCTACTCAATAGTCACTAGACAATTCTAGCTTATGTTTTGGCATGAAAATCACATTTTAACCAAAGTACAGAGATCTTTGCACATCACCTTATCATGTTCATAATAGTTTCCTGTCTCCCCTTTCCACCAACTTATATGTTTAGGATGCTTCGGATCAGCACCACGGGACATTTTCACTTTCATTTACACTGTTCCTTTCTAACTATAGACACTTAATATTCCTAGCTGATATGCTACAGCTGAAATGCCAATTTTAGCCACAGTTTGGTGACCTTTGAACGTGGCCTCCACATTTGATCTGATTGATATCTACACTTCATGTAGCAAACCTTGGCTTGGTCCTTAAAAATACACTGGATTACAATAATGAGGATGTTGGTGGGATTGACGGAAAAGTGCCATTCTCATTAGAATTTTTTTGAAACTTCGGCGGCGACCAGGGTTGCGATTAAAAAATCTCGAAACCGTTTAGATCAGGTTGATATTCGAAGAGCTGACCTGCGCATGCACATGACTGGTAACCTTATTGTGTCACAATGCCACCGTGGCCCGCAACATCTGGTAGAAATAGCAAGGAGAGACATATGCGTTGTGCATTGTGGGATATCACATTTAACAATGTTCACTTTTCTTACAGTACAACTTCGTGTCTATTTTCATTTAAAAAAAGGAATGGACAATGTATAACGATTTTGAAACAACTTGAATAATGCGCTATGTCTGTTCACATAGTAAAAACTTCGAATTTGGGTCGCAATCTTGATCGCTAATATACCTAAAATAAAGCATTATTTGAATGCAATGCCAACAAAAGACATCCTGCCTCTAGAACATTATGGATTTTTTTTTTCTGTGCACATTGCTTATGATCATACTGCCTAAATTTGCAATATAGTTCTGTGCAGAAAACCTTGTGTTTCAGACAGTTTCCCGCCATATGTGCTTCGAGTGTTTCAGCAAGAGTTTAACCTCTTTTTCTTTGTGAGGACGGGCAATTCCGCTTGCTTGGGTGATATTCACGATTGCATTGCCACGTATGGAAGCCAAAGCATACATGTTCCGGAAAAAAAAGAGTTCCAAGTTATCCTTAATTCAGTGACCCATTACTCCAATAAAGTTCTTTTGCTTCAACTGTACAAGTGTCCTTCTGCCTGTTTGTTTGTGAGGCTTTCCGATCCAAGGTAAACTGTAATTCATTTGTTTATAATATTTTGACGTAAATGAAAAGATGTTTCTGGATTACACTCTCTCTTCTTGTATTGCTTTTAGGGGATTTCCTAGATATACACTACAGAAAATGGAAAATCTTGTATTTCTGTAAAGAGCGTAAACAGTCGGGTCTGTTTTCAAAAAAAAAATGAATGAATACACTTGAGCATGGTGTGATTTATTTGTGTATATAAATATGACATCATTGGTCAATATAAGAGAATGTGATAACTTCATCACACTTACCATCAGTCTGCAGAAATATTGTCGGTACCACCGTGGACTGTCCACCTTTGGCGGCTGAACAGTAAAAGGCACCAAATGACTTGTGATTAGTGGCATCTGAGAGATGTGTTTGATAAAATTGCATCGAAGGGATACTACTAAGAGAACGGAGTTGTGCAGCAGGAGGATCGGGGTTGTTTTCCAGATCATTCATCGTGTAGACATAGCGTCCAGTGGAAACAGTGGCATCAAGGTCTGGTGCACTTCGAAAACAGGCAAAGTACGAGTTTCCACTCTCTGCACTAGTGAACCATCGGCTGGTTGTTGATATGAAGGGTGACTGACCTGTGCGGGAAAGACGTGTGCAAATCAGCACAGGTTGTCTGTTGTCTCCTTTTGTGACATTTATTTCTGACCGACACAAGTTGGAACTTCTAAGTTAATCTTCCAGTGATAAGATATGAAAATATACATCGTAAAACAGAATAACGACTAGAATAACACCACGGAATCGATGGTAATTTCCCCCGCAAACTGTCAATTACTCAACAGTACACCCTCAAAGAAAAAGATTACAACTAGAAAAGAAGCTTTTAATTTTCAATTCAATTTCAATTCATTTATTTTCATACTTCTTATTTATGAACATTACAACAGAAATAATAATACAAGTTCTTTTACCTTGTAAAAATGTGCAGAAAACAAACAGTATACATAGTTGTAACACAGTAATTACATGTAATGATAACTGGTCAAAATCGACATGATCGAAGTCGAAATGGGGTTGATCAAAAAGAAGTATGACGGGACCTATATGAAAGCTGGCTGTAAGCCCCGAGTAATCAGTGTTTGTGAAAAAGAAACGGAGAACGGATAGAAGATAAGACCAGATGATTTAATGGTGCCAAATAAGAAAAACGGGGTATGCCTATATGTGATTAAAAAGAAGAAGAAGAAGAAAAAATAAAATGTGAACCATTACTGTGACCGAGCTATCATTGGTTTCTGGAGTAGATCATGATTTGCATATAAAGCCTTTGGTATATACACTATAAACTGCTGCTGCATTAAAACTATTGCAAGGGTATGATCAGTATGACACAAAAAGTAACATGTACAGCTATCAACCATTTGGTGCCTGCCGTCAAGCTCTGGGTAGAAAGTGAGAGACGTATGAGGGAAAGAGGAAGAGAGGGAAACGAAGGTAGAATGTGGAATTGCTAATGATGACTTCGGAGAGCCTGATGGCAAGACCCAAAATGGAATCTGCAACGTGTTGACCATGTTTGATCGGACATTAACATACCACAATATTACATAAAACATTACAATTATTCAGTATCTGTAAGATATGCACTCAATAAAGATTATTTCAATTTGCGTTTAAAGGAACATCGTTTGTCAAATACGTTTGTCAAATACAATTCCTCACTACATTTTACCATATAAATGGTACAGCATTGAGAAGTAATAGAAATCACTTTAAAAAAAAGCATTGAAGGAAGAAACTAATATATGTAATATGGCAACAAATGTGTTAAGATGACATGCATAATCTGTTCGTAAGAAACCGAAATCTTAATGCAAACTGCATACTAAATGTGCATTGGCGATAGAGGAAAGGGAGGGATAAAATTAGAAATGCAAACATTTAAAAATCGAGAGAAGTGTATTAAATCTAAAGTTAATTATAAACTCTCCCTGCCAGCAATGCCATTAGTCGATATAAACCATCATTGCCGTAGTTGCCGTGTTCATGGAGAAAAAAACCCAGGAAATTATAATCTTCCCCATACTCCTGTTCAACTGCAGGCTTTTTAACAGACAGAAAAAGCCGATCACGCATCTATAGTGTATTTCAATTTAGGAGCATGACAAATACACTTGCAAACAAACACAAACACAAAAACATACATTTGGCACTACCAGTATATACTGTATAATGCTTCAAGATTAATTGTGTGCCATAATATGCTCATTTTGCGGGTTTAGGCCTCCATCAACACTGTAGATGATTGAACCAAAACTCCATTTTTTCCGTTTTATTCTTGGTTATTGAACGAAAAATATCCGTTAGCTTACCGACCATAAATCATCTTCAAGTGATCGTATAATTTTGGTTGAGACTTAATTTCAGGTTTCTAACATTTTTTGGTTAGATAATGAGAAACCTCTTATGAAATATGAAAGAGCATGTAATTCCATGAGGAATGCAACGTTTATTTGATGAAAACTGGTTTAAAATGGCTGAGATATCCAAAACAAAGCGATTCTAATAAAATATGGAACCCAGCTTTTATTACGATCGCTTTGTTTTACTTTGTGTTGGATGTTTCAGTAATTCCAAACCTGATTTTCATTAAATAAACTTTAAATTCCTCTTAAAATGGTATGCCGTACTATTTCATAAGTGCTTTCTTGGTATCTCGCAAAAAGTTTAAAGCCCAGTTCGTATCTCCACCAATACTATCGACATGTACAGGTCAACCAATGCATATAAGAATTTTGTAACGTTACATTAGTAAAAAGGTGAACTTTTTCATTTTGTCGACTTCATATTCGGTGTTGACTTATGTCAGGCCTACTGCAAGTATTATTGGGCAGAAATAAGATTATTAAAGAGGAACACAAACTCATAGAAATACTTCTCATTCATGGCCGCACTCATATACGGGCAAATATGGATGAAAAGACGAAATGCAACAAAAAACAACAAAAATGGGAGAAACTGAAAAATGAGGTAGTTAGAAAAACAGAGCATATGATGAAACATATCAGATAGGGGTCATCAAGGAGTGATCAGAGTGTCATGATCAATCATGAAAACAAAGGCGTAGTAAGTTCAAGAGAAATAGAAAATTTGTATTATCCACAACGTTTCCTAATAATTTCCTCTTAAGAATGAAAATGTCATAGGCTGAATGAACTCCTGTATAGATATGAGCGTTAGGTGATGAATCCTTTACTTTGTATTTTTTTTTTCAACCTTTACTTTAAATTTAGATAATACATGTTATTACGCCTGAACCAGCCGATTCTCCATTTGGACCATTCATTTAAGTGTAGGTATTTAAGAGTTATGCAAACTTAATACACAGTTTTGCAAATACATTATTTATGTCTTACACTGATTACATTGTAGACAGGGGGAAAACATTGGCTGAAATACAATCATGATTATAATTATACCTTTATTATCCCATATATATATATATCCCAAATATACAAATTCATTGGAAATATCAAAATGATGCTTTGTTCATAATATCATTTTGTGCTTTTATATATATCGTGTGTATTTATCACAGATGGAGTAGTTTCATTCAACATACATAATTTGAGCTCAATAGAAATAGTAAAGGAATCTTACAACTCGATTTCATTATTGACTCAAGTATGGTAAACTTTTAATGGCTTATTTTGGCATTGAAATCAATTCCCTAACCTGTCGCACACTATTCCCCCCCCCCCAAAAAAAAAAAAAAAAAAACAGAGAGAAAAAGAAATGGAACTACAATAAATTTCAACGCGCCTGTCTGTAGTTACGGAAAATTAGTGTGTCACCACAATTTTAATTTCATTCAGCACCAAGAACTACGCCAAAGATGTGTCATTGTAGCGTCTATTTAGAAAACATATTATGTTTAAAAGCAGCAATATTGTCATTTAATCACTACATCAAAAAACGTTCATGACCTTTGTAACATATGTAAATCATATATATATATATATATATATATATATATATTCGGAAAAACCGATAAGTCCATTTTTGAAGGTTTTGAAGTACGGTCTCTGTCATAAAGTACAAAATGATACCTTTTAAATGATAATTATATTGGTCACTACATAGAGGTACATTTTTGAAGTTATGGTCAAAAGAAGCAAAAAGTTTCTTATTATTCTCTTTATTTTTCTTAACCTTTAATCGCAAATATCTCGATTTGGCAAATATGGACTTATCGGTTTTTGCGAACAAACTCTTCAATATATATAATATATATACATATATGCATATAAAGCAGCCTGTACATAGGCAGCCTGTATATATTGATGACAAGATTTCAAGAGTTGAACAATGCCCTTCGCTTGCCTCGGATAGTCAGGAGGGACGAAGAATATGAGTCATTTCATTAGGAATTCGGCGAGAACTTTAATTCCTTATTGAGATTCCAGAGGAATTATTGCGGCAATAATTGTATCATATCTCGATGCGCAAATCCAGGAAGTTAACGACTTAAGTCAAGTATAAACAGTGGTAACATTTTCTGGTGGAAGCCTCGTGAATGATTCAAAGAAATGGATACGAGGGGATTCAAGGACGTAGCACCAAGGACATGGTTTGTCACGTGATTTCCTATTTACTCGTATCTGCATGAACTAGGATTGGAAAAAAAGCACAAAAGAAACGAAACATACTGGCAATGGTGTTGGACAAGATTGCTGATTTTATGACAATTGAAATGTAGTACATTTAATTGGAAAGCAGGTTCTAAAGTAATATACTATTATCGAATTATAGGAAATATTAATATAATCATATATAGGCCTATAATTATGTTGATTGGATTGCATTATGTTTATCACAGATGAAGTAGTCCCATTCAACAAACATTATTCAAGCTAAAAGAAATATTATGGTAGGGGTGTGTAACTTACACCCAAATGTTTCATAAAGATATGATAACAAAATTGCATGAGGTATTTTGCAATGTAATCACATTCACGTAACTCCCCCCCCCCCCCATGAAAAATACTCTCCTAATTTCATTGCGCCTGTCTTAGCCAAAAAAACAAAACAAAACAAAAAAGTTGGAAACTTTGTGAAATTCAAAATGAGAAGATTTACTCCAAACTTGATTGATACAGAAATCTTTGCTCCTTTTTTATAATGACAGGTTTTAAAAGCGATGTTATAAAAGCCTTATAAAAGTGTTCACAAGGAGATGTAATGACTTCTTTCATATTCTGCTTGCTATATGTTTTGTTTTGTTTTGTTTTTGTTTTGTTTTTGTTTTTTTGTTTTTTGTTTGTTTTGTTTTGTTTTGTTTTGTTTTGTTTTGTTTTGTTTTGTTTTTTTGGGGGGGGGGGGGGTAATGCTAAAGATTTGTAAGGGGCACCCTCGTTTATTTTCCCAGCGTCAAAATGATAACATTAACAATAAACGATGGCAGCAACGATGCGCAGAAGACAGCTCGGGACTCCTCTTTCCAAGAACCAAACAATCAGGCATGTGGAACCGACAGCGACTTCATTACAACAAACCAGCTCAACAGTGGATATCAAGTGCTGATTTAGTAGGACATTTATATTTCATATTTCATTAATTTTCATATTTCATTATATCGTTAATCCGAAATGAAATATTGTTCGCTGAAGGAATAATTTACGATTTGCAGATGAAACAGAAACCCAGCATTAGTTCATTAAGATGATTCTAAAATGTGACTTAGGTATAGAAACAACCAATGCAACAATTTGAACCAGTACAATCGATGTTAAGTATCTAATATATACAACATGTGAACAATTAAGTTAAAATAAAAATGTTTCCAGACTATTAAAACTGTCTACACTTACGGTTAAATGAGAAAAGTAGTCATACATGTATGTCCTTATATATATTTTAGGCTTTATCGCAAAATATATATCTATATATATGGTGGAATGTTTTGTGATACAATTCACTTAAACAGCATTAAAAGTGGTATCTGGAACATTATTTTTTTTTAAGTCACTGCTCCCAAAGGTAAACAGATCGACCTTTAATCGACCTTTAATAGATGATCTGTGGCGAAACCCGGAGGGACGGGGGGTTCGCAGTTTCTGTCGAGTAGTTATGAGAGTTGGAAGGGGGGTCTGAGCTCTCATGACCAGGGGTAAGCAGGATTCTTTCAAAGGAGATGATCTACTGCAGACAACATGTGTGACTTTCTATCTTCTGCCTTTGAGTGGCTTCTGAAGATCATTGTTTCTACTCATCCTCATTATGATGTAGAAGAGGAGGGAGCATACTGTGAAGGAGACGAAAATACTTCTTTTTCCATCATTATTACACTTATTAATTATCTTTGTATCCAATCAGCCAAATTTGTATAGGGTATCGTGTATGCTTGTGTGTTTGTAAACAGGTCTGTCCGCGTGTAGACCTATGTGTGTGGGTGCGTGTATGTGCATAGTTTCATGAAATTTTCATTGCGCAATATCGTAGCATTTTATATTTTTTATTACAACACCTTTTTTGTCACTAGAGGGGTTTGATTTCATTTTCAGAATCACTAACGTTATTTCACTTTTTTTTCAGAGTAAAGAACTTACGGTGTAATGAACCTGTGATTTTATTTTTGGACAACGAACCTTATTTCTTTTTCTGATAAACGAACCCGGCATTATTCATTTCCGAATGAAGGAACGCTCGGAATAACGAACCTTATTTCATTTTCAGTATTATGAACCCGCCTCCGGAATTCGCGAACCTCATTCCATTTTTGAATTACGAACTATCAGACTAACAAACTGTAAGCATAATAATGTAAAGTAATTATATTTGTACACGTGTATCTCCCGAACAGTGTTCGGAGGATTTTATGGATTTGGCCTCGCTGCGCCGCCGCACCGCCGCGTCCGGCGCAGAGATTTTCTTGTGAGTGCTCTACTGGCTAGAGGAGTAGAGTTCTTCTTAGATCATCTTCAAATTTGGCAGGAAGGTGTATTATGATAAAACGAAGACGCCTAATATTGTTTTTGGTGATAGCGCCTTCGCTTGTTCGGTCTTTATACATGAAAAGGTAAATTTAACAGGGTCTGCTTGTGTGTGCAACACTGGCCTTATTTCTTGACCTATTTTTTTTTTTCAAATTTAGAATGTAAATGTAGCCTAGCCAAATCTATACACCTGTACCTATTGATAATGCTGCCCTCACTGTTCCACTTTTTCATGCAATAACTAAAGGGATTTTATTCAGACTTGCTAAGCAGGTGTATGGGTGGTCATTCTACGTGAGTGACACAACAGGTGACGGCACTCTCAGTATTCCGACTTGGATGCCATGTCACATTTCAGTCTTGTGTGCGCTGATCAGCCACATTTCTTATCAGATTTTTCCAAATTTGGCAAAAAGTTGCATTATAGTGAAATAAAGATGCCTATTGTTTTTGGTGGTACGCCCTCGCTTGTTCCGTCTTTATACACGAAGCGATGAATATTTCAGGGTCTGTTTGTGTGTACAATCCTGGCTGTGTTTCCTTTTTTTAGATTTGGTATGTAAACATAATAGTAAAATCTAGACATATTTACATCTTGATACTGCTGCCCCCACTGTTCCACTTTTTATATGGTCAAAGGTCACCCTGATCAGGACAAAATTTGCGAAATTGTGAGGTTATGACATGGTCAGCCACTAATTTGCATATTCATATCCACTGTACAAGAACTGTTTTTCAAAAATAGGCAAAATCTCATAACCTCCTTACTTTTCATCCAATTTCAGTTAAATTTTCCACCGTTGACAGGTTGAACTCGAAAGATTTTACTCTTTATTATCAGACTAGGTTTTTGGACAGAATTTCCCCTTTAAAGGAGACAGGGACAATATGGTAGTGATTTATAAGCACTGTGTTATCATTATTATCATAATAATGATTATTATCATTATAACTATTATCATTATTATTGTGTAATCAGGCAGAGATTCCTCTGCTTTTTTTTTTTAATAATTGCCTTATCATAACATCATGTATAAAGAGTATATCATGCTTACCTTGTTTTTCCCCGGCTTCCTCTATTAATACACACTCCACTGTGCGATGATGAATACGATATAGTGTCTGACAGATTGATTTCAAAAGTTCAGCAATCAATTGGGTTAGTCGGCCAAAACTCATAAATCTGTAAATGCAGTCATGATCAGCCTACCTCTCACAATGAGTCGCAACAAGCCAGCTCTACCCAACCCTCTCTCGCCTTTCAAGTGTAGTTCATACACCCCCACCATCTGCTGGTGTGACTTCTCCCACAATGGTATAACTCGATGCTGCTCCAGTGGATCTATACAGGAGATCAGTTGGATTGATCGTTCCATTGTGTCTCCAATGTCTCTGCAAGGCATCACTGATGAGATTTCCACTGTCACATTCACATCTCCAGTATTCACAGTCTTTGATGATCTTCCTTCTGTTGGAGCAAACCTAGCTGCAAGCATATGCATTCGACAAGCGAATAAAGAACTATAGTGATTCCACTCATACACATCACACACATCCACTGCCCGATTGTAAGTACAAGGTCCTTCATTAACAGTTTGATGAAGTTTATTAACCTTGACCATTGACCTCATGAATTGACCTATAAACCGAAACACACAGAGGATATTATTCAAACTCTAATATTATCAATTCTCATGAACAACACTATTGGATTTTGCTAGAATATTTTATGACTGAAAATGACATTTGGGCTAATGTACTGCTTAATTTTGAATATATATATATATATATATATATATATATATATATATATATATTGAATGGATTTATGTATATATTGTATACGTAAGGTGTTTCAAGAAACATTTTCCACTTTTAATCATTGATTGATTGATTGATTGATTTTATTTCCGCAAAATAAAAATATGTAAATCACTTCTTATTGAATAATACAAAGAAATTATCACAAAATCATTAATAGTTCCAAAGCTATTCATTCGATATAACTGCCATGGATATGAATAAAATCTGAATAGTATACAATTTTGTTGGAGGTGGTTCAAATGTGGAAGCATAAATTAGTTTCATGAAATCCATGATTACTTTCACAGTTAAGTTCCAGATTTTGCTCTATTTTCAACCCTCTGTACAAAACTTTCACTTTGCACAGAGGTCAATGGGTGTGTAGGGGCGTGTGTGGTTAACACCCTAACAATGGTCCTGAACAATGGGCAGGGTTTTGATGCTTCATTATCTATTCATGAGAAATTCCACTATCAAAACTAGTCTTTATTCAGCCTCCGGCAGTATCTGTGTAAAGTCACTTCATTGAGATGCCATTCTAATGGATTTTGAGAAAATCAAAGTATCGCGAAGTAATCGAAGTCATTCAAGGGATAAGAATATTGATGTTGTCCTTGATGATGATGATTATGATGGTAACGACAATGATAGTTATAATAATGATGTAAATGATAGTGATTAATATGATAACAATAATGATAATTACAACAATGATGTTGATGAGAAATAATGACGGTGATGATAATGCTGCTGCTAATGATAGTGATAATCATGACAGTGACAGTGATGATGATGACGATAATGATGATAATAATGATAATAACGCCGATGTTGATATTGGAAGTGATGATGATGATGATGTTGCCCCAGTATGTTACAGTGGGGGAAAGGCATTAATGAAATCAATGATTTTTTTTTTTTTGGTGAATATTCAAACTCACTGGCATTCGTAAGATAACCACAATATTCTCAGGCTATTTGCTGTATTCGAAATTACGTAATGAAATAAAGTGAAAATTATTTTGTTTGTGATCTTCTTTTTTTTTTGTAATAAAGAAATGGCAGTTAAACAACTTTATCGTATCTACTCTTTCCTATCTCAGTATAATTAAATAGGAAATAAGTTAACTGTCTTTACATTTTCCCATCTTGGAATTGATTTAAAGAATTGACAGTTGACTGTGCATTTACATTTTCCTACCTTTGAATTAAGTTAAAGAATTTACAGTTTACGGTATAGTAGGCCTACCTATATTTTCCTATCTTGGCTTTATAACGCTAGTATGCAACTAAATAAAATTTGAAATAGTAAAGATAAATTCACTATGAACTGGATTAAGAGAACTAACATTTAAAACCTCCCACTCTCCACTTGTCTTCCCCCAATATCAATACACCTTTGAAATCTGTGGCGAAATACCCTGAAAGCAGAGGAAGACTTCTGCATGAAGTCAGGACACCCTCTAAGCCCATCACAAACATCAACAATTGCTTGACTCAAGTCATCAAGGTCCTGGAATGGCCGTCGAACATACACCAACTCCTATAGATATCCCCACAAAAAGAAGTCACAAACTGTGAGGTTTGGACTTCGTGGGGCCATTCTCTATGGAGCTGAATATCTCCTGCAACCAAGCCCTAACTACGCGAGTACGGTGTGGTGTTGCTCAATCTTGCATGAAAACAGCATGCGCGATATCTTCTCCCATCAAAGCTTGGAGTTCTGGGAGAAATTGGTCTTGCAGCACTTGGAGATATGTTTCTCCATTACATTCCCGTCAAAGAAAAACGGACCTATCAGCAAAGAGGCAGATATTGACATACCACGCAACTACTGAGAGAGGATTTAACATTGTCTGAGTATGATGGTGTTGTGGTTTGTTGTCAGGTGTTGCCCAGATGATGACACTGTGGGTCGCAACATGCCCATCCACATGCAATTGACTTTCATTAGGCATGATAAAATAAGGCAGATTACCAGGAGTAACAAACGCTCAAAGCTGACGGCATAATGCAACCCTTATCGGCAAATCGTCTGGTGTTAGTAGATGGAAGACCTGAAGATGATAGGGCCTTGCATGAATATCCTGCTTAAGGATTCTCCTAACTGAGCTATATGAAATATCACCCAATTGAGATGCCATATCCCTAAAGAAATGATACTCTGCCTTCATCTAAAATCGTCTGAATTTGTCTCTGTGTATCATTGTTCCGTGCTGTCCTGTTGCGACCCGAATAATTTTTCTATCTGTTCAAAATAGTCCCATGTTGTGTAAATTTGTTGATAATATTTCTGAAGCTCCTTCGTGAGGGGTATTGGTCAAACGTCTGGCGATACTGCCGTTGAGTCACGACAGTGCTCTCCCTACTTCTGAAAAACGAAATTACAATGAATACCCTCTGTTCTGTCGTAAACATGGTGACAGGAAGCAAAGAAAATCAATTAAAGTATGCACATGTGTTTATGGAGCCTTGAATGAATCTACAGTGAAACAAATCGCCCCAATGAAAAATGCTGCTAAACTCTTTTTCTCGAAAAAGGGACAAATTTGTCAGACTATTAGTAGACAGTTGTATTAAAATGAAGAACTTTAGATCATTTATGCTTATTTATATCCCAAATTTAGTGATATGTGAAGCAAAATTTGAAAATGATTGCAAGATGGAATGAAATGTGGTGCTTGCAAGCACATGGAAACATGTGCATACTTTTTCCATGTGCATGCATTTTACCCTTTATCGCGTATGAATTCAGACTAGCATTGCCCATACCCGCAGGGTAATCCACATGAATTATTGATTAAGCATCCATGTGCCTGGGAGTGCGAGACTGATGCCTAGTCAACAGGTGGTTCACGCATGTCCAAAGTTCAGGGCCATTGTCAGCACACACTACATTTTTGTTCAGAGGGTTAAAATTTGACCAAAATCTGAAACCTTACTTCAAAATCAATCTTAGATTTAATGAAACTGATTTATGCTTTCCCATTCAAATTACCTGCAACAAAATTGTACACTATTCAGTTATTACTAAATCAATGACAGATTTATCGGATGAATACTTTTTGAACTATTAATGATCAAAAGTGGGAAATGTTTTATTGAAACACCTAGTATGTATATACTTGTATATTGATGTCATTCTCTCTCTCTCTCTATCTCTCTTTAAGTCACACAGACACACATTCATAAACACACATACACACGAAAGTATACAGATGACTTAAAACACACGCACACGCATAGACAAACACACACTTTTAGGTAAATACAGGCATGAACACATACACCGTTCCATCTAAGCGATTCGAAATAAATACCTTTGCAAATCCCACACAATGATAGTAAAATAATAATAGTTATGAAAATCAGCATATGAAATGAGTCTTCATTAAAATGATAGTTATCAAATACTAGCGTCTTTTATCATTAATATTATTTGTTGACATCATTATATCTATTGGCATTATTTTCATCATTAGCACTGTAACCGCTGTCAATAACAGCAGCAGCTGTTAGAGAAAGATTCCTCCCTCAAAACAAAACAAACATACAAATCACAAACAAACAAGAACCTACTTTTATCGGAAACTAACGACAGATAATCTACACGTACTTAAAATCAATTCCCAATAGGCAACAAAATGCTTAGATAAAGTCATAATCAGGATACTTGATCTACAACACTTCTCGATTCCACACATGCACAGCCAACAAAGAAAGAAAAGTTATTCTGGTGTCATTTGTTGAATATAATTAAACTGCTTTCCATAGGCGCCCTGCATGCAGCAACAAAAAACATCATACTACGTGAAAATACACAGTACAGTTATAGGAAACACCGTTACAAATGAACTAGTGAGATATTGCAAAAATATGCTGCCAAAAGTGCATTACAAATTACAAGACACCTATAGGCATTTATATTATTGTTTTGTTACCAGGATAATGTACAAGGGCGTAAATCCCGGGGGGGGGATGGGGGGGATATATCCCCCCCTGAAATGGAGGATGGGGGGATGGCCTGTACAATCATCCCCCCCCCCCCTGAATTTTGAAGAAAAAAAAATGGAGGAAGCAGAAATGTGATTGTATCAATTTTGGCATATTGCATGACGTTTGTACGCCGGCCTTCAGACAGGTAACAGAGCTGAACAGTAGGAAAATGTATACATAATTTTCTCAAGCGCTCGCTCGCTTCGCTCGCTCGCGAAGAAAGTAACATCGACATACACTGTAAGGTATGGCTCAGACGTTGACAACGTCAAATAGTACAGGCCTATATGTAAACATGCTATGACGCGAGTAACTGGGGACCATCTGCAAGATATGTACGAAAACAAACAAACAATAACAAAAACTATATTGCCATAATTGCACCCCCTCCATTCCTGAATCATTCCTGAGAAACGACAGTGACTGGTGACTCAGTCAGGATACATCTATGATCTATGAGCATACCCAGGGAAGATCAGGGGCGTCGAATCTATCTCGGGTGGGGGAGGGGGGGGGGGGGGCAAAGGGGCATTTGCCCCACCCATACGGAAGTGTTTAGGCAGACAAATCATTTATCCCCCAAGCCGCAATTCCCGAGATGAGGACAAATCTCGAACTTTCTTAATGGAAAATTGTCCAAATATCGCCAGAACTACGCACCAGATCGTTGTATTGCAATGCATAAACATGCAAAAGCTCCGCTATACAGGATTCCTTTCGATAGACTTTGTACACTTTTGAGATTGACGTATATTTCCCTAATTTATCAGAGTGTGCAGCAGATCTTTCACTTAACAAAAGCACCCTCATATGCAGAGGCGTCGATGAGGGGGGGGGGGGATGGTTCCCCCATAAAAGTGGGACAAACAAAAGCGAAAAATATAGCTACAAACGGCAGTGTTTGGAGTGTAAAATGTCAAAATTTTAAAGCTCGCTCGCTCCGCTCGCTCGCATTTAATCGCTATGCCATTCTCCTGATGCTGCTGCCAGTGAATGGCAGCAGTTGCGCCGGTGCGCCCCCGGCCCCTTAATTTCCCAAGCGAAAAATATAGCTACAAACGGCAGTTTTTGGACTGTAAAATGTCAAAATTTTGAAGCTCGCTCGCTTCGCTCGCTCGCATTTAATCATTATGCCATTCTCCTGATGTTGCAGCTAGTAATTGCCAGCAGTTTTCGCCCGATGCGCCCCCCTTAATTTCCAAATCGAAAAATATAGCTACAAACGGCAGTTTTGGGACTGTAAAATGTCAAAATTTTGAAGCTCGCTCGCTTCGCTCGCTCGCATTTAATCATTATGCCATTCTCCTGATGTTGCTGCTAGTAATTGCCAGTAGTTTTCGCCGGTGCGCCTCCTTAATTTCCAAAGCGAAAAAAATACAGCCACAAACGACAGTTTGGGGGACTGTAAAATGTCAAAATTTTCAAGCTCACTCGTTTCGCTCGCTCGCTTTGTTTAATCATTATGCCATTCTCCTGATGTTGCTGCCAGTAACTGCCGGCAATTTTCACCCGGTGCGTCCCCCTTAATTTCCAAAGCGAAAAAATACAGCCACAAAGGACAGTTTTTGGGACTGTAAAATATCACAATTTTCAAGCTCACTCGCTTCGCTCGCTCGCATTTAATCGTTACGCCATTCTCCTGATGTTACTGCCAGTAATTGCCGACAGTTGCGCCCGGTGTGTCCCCCCCCCCCCCCTTGATTTCCAAAGCGAAAAAATACAGCCACAAACGACAGTATGGGGACTGTAAAATGTCAAAATTTTCAAACTCGCCCGCTTTCATTTAATCGTTATGCCATTCTCCTGATGTTGCATGCTGCCAGTGATTGACAGCAGTTGTGCCCGGTGCGCCCCCCCCTTAATTTCCAAAGCGAAGAATATAGCTACAAACGGCAGTTTTTGGACTGTAAAATGTCAAAATTTTCAATGTAAAAAGATTTCACCGTGGGAGGGAGAAACCCCCCTACCATACCCTCCCCACCCTCTCGCTTGCTTCGCTCCCTCACGATCTCATAACCGCTCCCCCAATCCTGTCTACGCCGGTGATAGGCCCCACTAAATACTTTAGTAGGCCTTCGCAGTGATGTCGCACAGGCGGAGCAAGAGCTGAATACCACGATTTAGTCATTCAATAATATATTGTGAATATTTCATTTTCTATTGGTTTTTTAAAGAAAAAACAAACAAAAATTTCACCAAAAGTGTGCACCAGATCGCTGAATTTCAGGTCTGAAAATGCAAAAGCTTCCTCGTGTGGGAGAGGGACACCCCCCCCCCCCCATACACACCCTCCCCCCGTTAACCCGGTCGCTCCGCTGTCTCTCACAGATATTTCAAAAACAAAAAATGTCTTCATACTTTTAAGGTCTGATTTTCCGCCGCAAGTCATCTGACAAGCAAAAAAAAGCAGCAACAAGAAACAAAAAGTCTTCATATTTTTGCTGCCACTTTCCTCTCACTTTATATTTCATGCAAAAGAGTGGGACATCCGATCCCTGTAAAGTGTGCGTGTGGGGGGGGGGGGGGGGCACCAAGCTTCTTCCCCCCCCCCCCCCCCCCCCCCCCCAAGGCTGCGCCGGTCCGGTTATGGGCTTGTAATCGTGGTGATGGTGACCATCCCCCCCCCCCCCACTCCTCAGTACGGATTTACGCCGTTGATAATGTAAAGTGATTTTCTTACGCAAATCCATTTCAAGCTACTGCAAAATATGCACCAGATATTTTGCAAGAAGTAGGTGATTTTGAACATGACCAGGGTCAGGGATTGTATTTTACGATATACATTAAAATCTCTAGCTGCCAATGAAGTATGAAATGGAGTGGGCACCGGGACGTCAGGGAACAGAAACTGGTTAGACCAATGAAATCGTGTGATTTGGAATAAGAGAAGAAAACTATGGCATAGTATGTGTATTGATCGAACATACACAGTCATGTGTGTCAAAAGACTGCTGTGGTCCTGTGTGGTCGACTATCATTCAACAGTATATTCAAAACAAACATAATGACTGTACCTGTATATTCAGTATTCCTTTCTTATTTCAATGAATTACAATAATGAAATGATAATCATTTCAATTGAAACGATACAAATTTTGGAAGTATGTATTCAACAAACTGTTTAAAAATCCAACAATTTGATGTAAACCTACAAAATGTTCAGCTAAAGTTTGGCATGACTACGCCTTTTTTTCTGCATATACTTAGCAGACGTAAATATGTATAAGCTGATGAGTCAATAATCTACAGTTTAACTTTTGCTCCAACGTGCCCAAGGCATGGAACAAAAACATGCCAATGTATTAACTTTCAGTAATGTCTAAAAATTCTCAGATCCTCTCTGTGTTCACAATGAATTCATCAAGTTTCAGGAACATAAGACAGTGCATCTTTTTAATTTTTACGGAACACACAGAAATCTATTTTACTGTTATATTTTTGTTTTTGTCAATACCTTGCTGACTTTCTTAAATCACAACCATTCGTTAAATTTAAAGTTTGTATTACTCACTATTTCCTATTTTCAAACAATTGAAGCCTTCACAATCATGACAATCATATTTTGAACCTTACTCTGAAATACAATCATACAATACCATTTTAAGTTACAAAACGGACTACACTATACTACGTTTAAACAACTTTCGCTTTTCACACTCGCCACATTGTTGTTCTTTTTCCAATGCAACATTTATAATGGAAATTCCTTCCAAACTTTTATCGTCATTCACACTTGAAGGACATACTTTCACTGGATTCAAGAGCTCAGGAAATTCAGATCATTTCAGTGTTCTGTTGGGCGAGATCCTTGTAAGCAATCAGAGGTCCAGATGGAAGTATTCATCCGTATTTCTCAAATTTCTTCATGTATTCAGCCAAGGCGTCATAGCACAGCATATATTGCTCCTGTTAATGGCAAAGTTTAAATTCATTCTGTCATATTGAACACTTTTGAGATTATATCATCTACAGCCGCAATACATTTTGGTAGCTACTTTGTTGACATGGTAAATATCATGTTCACACATTTTTCTTTTCAATCAGGGCATAATCCATACTCATTTTGACACAATAATTAAAGCCTATATTCATTAAAAAAATCTCCAATACTTTCCTGATGAATAGTATTGTCAAAACAAATGTTGCAATGTTCATACATTTTGAATTCCTTATTGTTCATCTCGCATGACGTCAAATATTTTTGCGACTGCGATTTTTTGCGAGTTAGTTTACACGCGATTTAAAAAACAAAGAATTTGTGGGCCGACACATGAACTGCAAATAAACACAATGAAAATAAAGAAATACAAATACATGAATATAATATATATATATATATATATATATATATATATATATATATATATATACATGCGTGTGTGTGTTTATTTGCAGTTCATGTGTCGGCCCACAAAGGTGACTTATGCACTGAAAATCAATTTATGTTGTCGATATGTATGTATATATATATACATATCGACAACATAGATTGATTTTCAATGCATAAGTCACCTTACACTATCCCGCCATGTTTAGGAGTTTAAGCCTAATGCTGCTTTTATCATAGAAGGAATGACACGATAGAGAAATGCATTAATTGTCCTTCGTCAGGGAGGAAAATACTAGTTTATCTTTACTGTAAAGACAACATAGCAATAACTGAGACAAGTATACCTGAACTTAACCTTATGTGAACAAGATAAGTGTATCTGAGAGTATGATTGAACATTAACAAGAAAATGATTAATTTTTGTCCTGATAGTCACATCTGTGAATTCAATACAAAAGGAAGCATGACTCACAATTAAGACAAAGAGGCACCATTAGTATTTAAGAGTCTACCATGTGGTCAGAGGAAAGTGGTTGATCATGTGATCGACACTCTCTAAATTCCTTTCTAGATTGAAATGAGGGACAAATCCAAAACTTTATTAAAAATCTCAGTCTGAGAGATTTAAAAGTCCATCTAATTTCGAAGTCTAATTTTGGATTTGTCCCTCACCACAATCTTATAGATTGATTTCCAATCTAAGGAATTTAGGGAGCAGGATTGCACACCAGGTGGTAAGAGTCGGCCAACCAGGTGCTCAACAGAGATTGATCACATAGTAAGGGGATTTTAAGTACAGGATTGCGAGGGGGCGGAGGGGATTGACTGGACAGTGTATGGAGATTGACTAAGTGACCGATGAAGATCAACAAAATTACTAGATATTCAGTGGAGATGAACCAGTAAATTAGTTGGTCAGTCGACTTTGATCAAGGAGGTACTATATAGTTCCTCCTTGGTTGAACTAGTCAGTCGCGAATCATTGACAAATGTAGTGTAAGTGAGGCTGCTGATCATGAAATATTGTCTGGGAGATGGTGTGATAATACAGACACGACATCAACTGACATCAAGTACTTACAAGACTTTCCACCATGTTGCCTCTGTTTTCTCCTAGCATCATCACTGCCTGGAAGACGTCAATCGTACCATGAGAAATCATTTTCTCTGCTGCGGAGTAGACAGTTGCAAACACACCACAACGTCCGATGCCATTCCTGATAGTGATAGCATGGGAGAAGATAATATGCTTGATTGATTTTCAGACGCTCTCAAAATCATCATCTTAAAATGTCATTAACAATATATTGGCAGACTTGATATAATTCCCTTTCCTAAAAACTTGAAACCTTACAGACACCGTTATCGTTATCATGTCACCTACAAAATTGGTACTTTTATTGTAGAAGGATCAAATATAGTAACTTATCATTCAAATAATGCTTGGCATGTATAAAGCTTTGCAACACTCTTTTTTAATGAATTTTACACACATCTGATACTGCTTATAAGCTCAAACTGCATTGCAAGATTTTCATGTGAACAGGACTGTCATGTGTCATGTGAGGAGAACCATCTGTAGGCAAAGTATAATATCACAAACTTGGCAAATTACTAAGTCTGTATTAGTGTGAGTGGTCTGGCATTTTATGAATATCCGTTTAGTTACTAGGTTTGTTATTAGGGTAGCCATACAGACATAGACAGAGAAAACAGTGACCCTAGTTAAACAGATGAAGAAAAGGGACACAGTTCTTGTAATACACACTTAGATCAAACCCAACACAGCATGTCACAATTTTGGTAGTCCTTATGCTTGATTCAGAAAAGAAGGTGAAGTTCTTGAAGATAAAATCATTCAAGTGAGAAATATTCGAACTATCAGACCCAAAGCTAACTCAGTGGAAGGATGTTGAATGTTTGATACAATACAAAGAAACGAAAAGAAATGAAGTAGGTTTGAAAATTAAAACGGACGAGATTTTTCACAATGAAATCAGATTGTTGGCAGTTTATCACACATAGAGAGATCGAGGTTAATCAGACAGGAGTCTGATGCAGAGGACATTACATTACATGTTATCCTTTAGAATTGGTTTACTCAATCATGTTTACTCTTAAGTCTTTGTTTGACATTATGTTCATGACATGAACTGAATGAGGTTCACTTAACTTTGTCACATAAACCTCTTTTGCAAACTATGATGATAAAAGAGTATTATCTGAAAACAGCTCACAGTATGATGATATACTAGTAATTGTCATTGCATATAATGTGTTGACTTACCTGCAGTGCAAAAGAATTGGTCCAGAGGAATGTGATTTCTCCATTGATTCTTTTGCAGCATCCATCGCAGCTAGAAGTGGTTTGATGAATAACGGTCTTGCCTTCCTTGCTGACCATCCTAAGACCTGGTATTGTTTCACTACCAACACCTATTGTTGAGGGAAACAAAAAAAAAAATTATAACATTTGATTCACCACCTGTAACACATAGCCTCCATTATACAACACATATATAGATCCTTGCCATCTGATTGGATGAATGCGGGTCACAGTACACTCACAAGAATGAGCTATCCACGCTCACTCTTAATGGCGGTGTAATAGACGTATATTGAACGGTATAAAATCAAGCAAACCAGAATGTAGTGCTATTGATCCTAGGACACACTATACTAAACTTGTGTATCGTAAAGCATTGATGCATGCGCTCACCCATTTCTAGACCTAGAGAAAACAATTCTAAGCGCTTTCTTTTGCAATGAAAAAAGTTTATCAAGTACTATCTGATATGTATTACCCCAAGCAAGGATCCCGTAGTTTAAATAAGGTAGTATCAATCTAGAATAAAGAGTTAATAATGCAGATGAAGGAAGATAATATTTTAATCTCTTCATTACGCTAATGTTACGTGAAATAGTTTCACATATGTTATCCATATGGTTCCTTCATGAAAGCTTGTTATCAACACAACTACCAAGAAATTTAAAGGAAGAAACTTCTTCTAGGGGAGTAGTATCAAATGCTGTATTGCCTGAGAGGCTTTCTATAGAGTTACTAAAAGGGTCTACAAGGGTAAGTTGGGTAAAAGGTGATGATGGAAAATTAATGCTGCTAGCTAGTGGTAATCAAACACAAAGATGAATGGTTCAAAAAGCAATGGTGTGCTTTCTCAGGCATAATTCACTAGAGCTTTAGAGCTGTCACTCAGTCAAGGAGATACAGGCTGTGTCAGAAGATGCAGTGTAGACTAGAGCAGATTCAAGTCTCTAGATTGTTATAGTTTGATATAACTATGTTTCTGCCTTTGTCTAGTAGTAGATGCCTGTATATGTGTTCTATATTGACATATAGAGAGGAAATTTAAAGATGATATAAAGTTTTGGTACCTCAAAAGTTTCTCTGAATGTTTGTGTTTCAGGTTAAAGTACCTTTCATATAACTGACACTGTGAGACTTACTCGCCCCAAAGTGCTCTCATGTCTCAGTAATCATGCAATTAACTGCGACCAGCAGCCCCATACAAATGCCATATACGCATAGCGACCAGCAGCCCCATACGCAAAGCGTAATGGGGCTTCGCATTGTAACATTCAGGATCATGACAGATTTATTATCGCGGGTAAATACCAACTTAAAATTCCTAAATTTCTTCAATTTGAAGACTTACCAATTAAGTTGAAGTATTGAAAACAGGTTTCGGGCAACGTTTGGTTCTGCCAATAGTCCCTTTCTGTTCGAATTGATGACTGAATGTGACTCGGTCGAGTGGACCTTGGGAGAGCTACATACACTGAACACTACGGCCAGCGCATGCGCACACAAACATCTTATCCGTTCATGGATTTGAAATTTGTGCGCATGTGATGTGTGCGCATGCGCTGGCCGTAGTATTCAGTGTATGTAGCTCTCCCAGGGTCCTCTCGGCCGAGTCACATTCAGTCATCAATTTGAACAGAAAGGGACTATTGGCAGAGCCCAACGTTGTCCGAAGCCTGTTTTCAATACTTTAACTTAATTGGTAAGTCTTCAAATTGAAGAAATTTTTGTACTTTAAGTTAATATTTACCCGCGATACTAAATTTGTCATGATCCTGAATGCTACAATGCGAAGCCCCATTACGCTATGCGTATGGGGCTGCTGGTCGCAGTTAGCTATGCGTACACGTGTTTTGTATGGGGCTGCACGCTGCTGGTTGCAGTTATCATGCAGGTTTCGTACAATACGTGTACTACCTAGCCGCGCCGTCGAACGGCGGCGGCTGTGGTACGAAACCATTATTGCATGATTACTAAGACATGAGAACACTTTGGGGCGAGTAAGTCTCACAGTGTTAGTTATATGAAAGGTACTTTAACCTGAAACACAAACTAAGACAAGGAAATTCAGGGAAACTTTTGAGGTACCTAAACTTTATATTATCTTTAAGGGCTGAAGTTGAAAAATAGCCCTATGCACTGACATGTGTGTATATACCTCAAGTATAATTCATTGCATTTGTTATGTTTATTGTCACAGCATAATCAGTGATAATTGAGCTAAGGACCTAGAGGTTGTCTCCTACCAGTACTCTAGATGGACTGAGTACTGGATCGGCGAGTTCAAACAAGGATAGCAACTATTGTATACTGTATTCTTTGTGTGCACATTCATGTCATATAACACAACTACGCTCAGTTGGCTGTCGATGACTAGTCAGTTAATAAGTGGAACACTTTGATAGTCTAATTCAATGTTATGCTCACTGTTTGTGCAAAGTGCGGAGCAAGTGATTACAAGTGTACATAGCTACCACTCAGGATCAAACTCTATTAAAGTAAGGAATGTGTATGGTATATAATATGCTGACATGTTTTGTTCTAGTAACTGAGAACAATGTTACTATTTGGAAATGACTATAAATTATGTGCAGTGACAGGCATTTTAGCAGTAATTGGCTGGCCAACTCTTTTTCTACTGTATTCAAAAGAAACACAACTGTATACTGTAGTCTAGTCTATCGACAACAGAGTGAAGGTTAACAGTAAATGAGAGAGATTGAGTGGTCTATCCATTGATTGTTTTGGCATGTTTCACTGTTCCAAGAAGATTTTGCAGTTTCTTCTTTGATGATCTGTGCAGGTATTGCGATAGCAGTTGAAAGAGTTTAGACGACTTGAACTCAGATACGCTGATGATATAGAACTCCTAAGAATATGTTTCACGTTGATGCATGATATTCTAGCCATCCTATACACTATGCAGATGAGAAACATGTAATTTCATATTCCTATTGTGAAAGGCGAGGGATGTGAGATCAGTCTAGCTCCGAGATAGATATTTGACAGAGAAGTTCTTTGAGCATTGATATGATACAATTGTTTATTAGTTGATATTGCCATCTTGAACAAGTTGTCGATGGAAAAATGTTGGATTGTTCCTATCCATGATGTTAACCGTGTTTTGATTTTTCTGGTCTGTATGCAGGGACTGTTTGATCGTTTGCACTGTTTTTGACTTGCTTTGATCGGCTGAAGTACGCCGTGCCGATAAACGTCAAGTCACCTTGCAGCACCAGAGTCCACTCGTCATTTGTGTGCAGTTGAATCCCTACCCCCCTTCATAATAAATAGATGCGTATTTAGATAAGAATGGTGCTATTTGGCGTTGTTGTCATATTTAATCAAACAGAATGATAACATAGTGCAGATACAGCTGATTCAGTTGTGATTTCTTGGGGGACCACTTGAACTGGTTATGCACCCTACTCTTTGTATGAATGAACGAAACTAGACTTTTTCATTGCGTGGGTTGTTACTCTCATGGACGGGACGGCTATTTTTTATCCTATCTTTGCTATCCGAGGGACAGGTTTAGACCATAAAGATTGATAGTGTGACTATAAGGGTTGAATCAAAGAAGACTGATCTTCACTGCATGTGACAAAAATACACCAAAATCTTTATCTCTTAGCACTGGTGTTGGATATTCTTTGGAGTCTACACATGCACGTTAAATTTGCATCGCAGCGTGGATTTGATGGCATTGAAAAAAAAAACTGCTTTATGTTCGTGTTTTTGACAACTTAATTTCAATTGTAACTCACGTGAAGTTTTTCTCTATCCGTGTTAGGCTTTTGCACAACCTTATTTCAATGCTGAAGTGCCCAAACATCCTAAATTTAGTTGATGGCATGTTTGATATCTCATTTTACAACAGTTACCCATCTTCACTCTAAATTACACCTGACACTTTTGCATTATAACCTAGTTGGCACTGGCTGAAAATTCTGTGGACATATTTAAGGATTAAGATGATTTACCTCTCTCTTTCACACAAACACAGCAATTGATTTGAATTGATTGGCACGTCAGAATCAAGCTAATGAGTTATGTTCCACATTATGACATTACCTGGGCCCTGTTTTATGGAGAGTAATAATTGATTATATAGTTGATTTCTATGATAAGTCTATGACAGTCTGTGTACTAAGGAAATTCCTAATCTATTATATCTTTTGATATAACGGTACCCTGATGTTCTAAAGCCCCAATATGCTGTAGTTGAGATTTTGGGCTATCGTGAATGTACCCTTCGTTTTTTCATACGATGTCGGAATTACGTTAAAAAACTTGGTTGAATTTAAAGTTTATCTGTAATGTATTGAGATGTTTCTTTCTTTTTGTAACTTTTTTTTGCAATAACTCATGAAAAACAGTATTTATCACCCTCAAATTTTGCACATGCTTAGTTCATGTCACATACATTATTTCATAAAATAACAACTTTTTGATTAGACATTATTTTGGGTATGTAAACTAGGGTCAAAGGTTATAGATGTTTCATCCTGTATCTTAGTGAATACATGTCCTATCTCTTTCATATGTTTTACATTGATATAGCTGATTCTGGGTGCATGCACTGGTCGGGGAGGAAGGTCTCGAGCCTCAGTGATTAAGTTTGCCTTTTCCTCCCCTGGCAACCAGCAGCATGCACCTGGAAACACCACAATTTTTATATCATGTATTTACGATTTTCTGTTTGTATTTTATGTCAGCTTGTATTGTATATTGTATATTGAACTGCCGAATAGATAATAATGATAATAATAATAACTCACCTCCTTCTCTCCTTTCACATGAAACTCTCTGACCGCGTAGTCTTGTTGGCTGACCTCACCTGAGGTAATGGTGACACAGAGAGGGCCAAAATTTGCACAATCCTGATCGGGCCAGTACTGGACACAAGTCTGGTTGAGTGAAAGAAAAAGTTTGTGAGTTCACTATTACAGCTATTAAAGCCTTTACGGCTATTAAAGCCTATACATTTATATATTGTTTCTGCTTTACAAAGAAAATAGATACGGAGAATAATGAAGTGGTTTTGTTGGGTTTTTTTTTTTAGGCGAGTGTGATTTTGCTTCCAAGTGTCTTCGAGTCATTACCTGGGCCAAAAATGGTAATTGGCAAATGTTATTGTTATTCGGTAATAAGCCATAAGAAAGAAATATGGATTATAGTATTAGGTGATTGCATTATGGAATGGGACAAAAGATGAAAGGCCATCAAAATTTCCTGGAATATCACATTTTTCTTTTTTTGTCATACAATCTATACCAAAGTTCATCGTTATTATTAGACACGGATAAAAACAAATTGTAAATCATTTCTTTGAGCGGAGAGGATTGGTCAGATCAGTAGGCTTCATCAAAAAATAACTTAAGGGCTTTTAATAAGGTACATTGGATGTGACTCCTGACTTTTAATTTGAAAACCCAAGTTCGGAATCCTGTCCAGTACTATACATTTTTGCACAGGATGTTTTTACCCACCATGTCCCTCACGACCAGATGTAAACATATACTAGTATAATTGGGTACCTGGCAACGCAAAAGTAACATTAACAGGGCTTTCTTGTTGAATAGTGTCAGCACTGTAAAGACTACCTTGGATAAAGATCAATTTGTTGTTGGCTATATTCTCTTAACGCATATAAGTGAGAATCGAAACCAACCCAGTCCACTAGACAACTATTGACTGGTCTCATACATTTTTTTCATGTTATCAATACTGATGATTGTACTTGTGTAAGTGTATCAATTCAGTCAAGTCATATTCTTTTTCATCGTTCAATTAATGGAGTTCATATCATTTGGGACAAAATAACATACCTCGTCACTCTCGTCCATCTGATTGAGCATGATAATGACGGGACACTTCCAGTCGTAGACAAACTTCCAGATGTCTCCTCTTGTGTATGGGAGAGGTGTCTGTGTTGCCACAAATGCATCTTTCCTCATGAACGTCTGGCGGAGAGGGTGATAGATGAAATGTTACACACTTTCTCCAATCCTATTTTATCGATGTACTTATGGTTAGGGCTAGTGTTATGACATGGTTCAAGGTTTAATTTAAAGTGAGGGTCAGGATGAGGGTTAATGGGTAGAATTTGTGTTGGGATGAGCGCGCAAATATTCATGGCAACAATTGTCGCAAGAGCAAATGTCATGGCACCGAAGGTAGAGAGGGCATAACAAATCAATGATCAAAGAAAAGAGAAAAAAAAAGATGACAATGTCATTACTAATCACAGGAAAG
The DNA here is from genome assembly GCA_033980235.1 of Diadema setosum. Taxonomy (NCBI): domain Eukaryota; kingdom Metazoa; phylum Echinodermata; class Echinoidea; order Diadematoida; family Diadematidae; genus Diadema; species Diadema setosum. The sequence continues at coordinate 9,361,835 of CM067072.1, read as the reverse complement.
AAATACATTACAAAAACTTCAGAAAAAGGAAACATGAGATTTCAAATCGATGAGTATATAGTCAAGACAAAAAGAAAAAAACAGATAGAGAAAAAGAACAATCGTCAGAAAAGACAGAGAAAGAGAACGAGATGAATTTATGAATTATGCAGATATTAAAGACATAACATCAATTGATTACAAATGTATAGGTAGGGCCTACATATAAGTTGTAAGGAAGAGGATATAATTCCACACAATAGGGTGATATGACCCTGCCACATACAAATAAGAAAGAGACAGGGCAGTGAAAGCTACAGACAAAAAGATGAGTGGATACACAAATAATATCCTTCATTAATGAAGTCCTGCTAAATAATTGGTTTACACAGCATCATGTGACTACACATAATGTTGCTATGATGTTGATGTTAAAGACAAACTGCTGATATCAGTAGTGATTCAAATATGTAATGAACACCCACAAATTTCCTCTTTCTGCACATTTCTCACCATTTATTTAAAAACGGACTCATGTTACACAACGCTCTGCCCCTTAAATGACCGTGGCATTGTAATTGAGGATATACCTGACCATATTCAATAATTTGTGTTGATTTTTTTTCCGTATAGAAATAAAAACAAATGCAAAATTATGAACGAAAACGTAAGTTCACACCTCCAAACAAGGCCCGGATTTAAGAGTCCTTGATGGAAATTGTTAGGTCTCAAGCATATATTTTGCAATATATAAATAAATGTACCTTATGATACTCGTCACAATAAAATTTAAAATTTGTCAGATATTTTTGTTTCATGAGGCAGAGTAAACCCGCATAATTGCAAGCGAAATGCAAATATCCCGTGGGTTACGAAGTCGTTATTGCGTTCAGTTAATCGCAAAAGCAAGAATTATGTTTTATTCTTTTTAACGTTTTTAACGCTAGACAAACACAACAATCACACAGGAAATATACGGCGTAAAAAATATCAAGCTTAGATATTGCGTTCAAAGATAAAGAATTATAATAGTATAAAAACTTGAATGTGCTTAATATGATATGCGCAATACTTGAAGATTAACGATTCCATGAATAAACATAGCAAGAGAATATTGTACAAAACGTACGTACAGATAATGAATTTTAAATGAAAGATATCCATAGAATAGAAACATTTCATCTACGTTTTCCTACTATTAAATTATTTCTACAATCAATCCGGTGTCTCATCACAAATTCTATTATTTTTTAGATGAACATAATCAACACTCTATTTTGTTCTCTGCATTATCACAAGTTCTCTTTTTCTTAAGCAAGCTCCTCCATTTTATTTGTCAGCCTTTTATAAAACAATATGGGTTTCTATGTAATACTAAGTCCGGTAAAATATACTAATATCTTAACATTTGCAATATTCATATATCGTCGGCCTTATGCCAAAAGAGCACTAATAGTGTACAAAGTCTGAGGCGTTAAGGGCCTTCTGGCATTAGGCCGACGATATACTGTTTGGAAATGATAAATATGCATTTGTGACCGTGCACCTCAAAAAGTCGCACACACTGATTTTGCGTGAGGACTGAAAATAAGTGAAATGGGTCAACATAGCCAAACTTGATTTTTTTTTTCATATTTTCTGACAGAGCGGGTCTTCTTTTACATTATGCTAAAATTTTGGTATCATAAAACGGGCAGGAAAGTGTGTTTTCTTAGCATTTCTGAAAAACCTTGTCCACACTCTTCACTTTCAACTCTAATAACTTTTGAAAGGATAGTGCTAATGCTTTAAAAGTCGGCATTAATTATGGACAGAATGTGTTAATGAGGCATGCTTAATTTCAATTTAATCTGATAATCTCTTCATTGTTGTTACTCTGGTAGTTTACTTCCTCTTTTTTGTCCCATTCATCGCACAGCCAGCACGGTTTGGTAAAGATTAAGCGCTTGAATAGACTCTGTACTTCAGAGCCTCTTTTCTCAATTCAAACTTTTCCCGAGTTTGTGCTTTCTTTCCAATATTTAGATAGGTTAGAAGAGTCTATTTGATTTGAGATATACATCATTTTAAATCTTAAAGTCTGCTCTTTCAGAATATGGTCTTAACTAAAAATTCATGTCTGGCGACTTTTTGTTTGTTTTGAGGTGCAAGGTCACATTTTACCTCAGATATTTTTATCACTGATATTTTCACACCAAACCACAAATATCAAGAATTATATCGGATCATCAAGAGGGAACCGAATTGGAAATTCCAAACACAAACACAATCGAGAAATCAATATGTCTTTATTTTTTTTTTCAAATGAAAAGAAATAGTTTTCACTGTATAAACAAATCATAGTACAAAGGTAGCACTACAATACAATCTAGAGCTGGCAAAGAGAAGGGTAAAAAGTACATACCAGGACATGAAACATGGAAATAAACTGCATACAAGAGATACACATTCTAGTTCAAATGCCAAACTGCAAACTCTTCATAAAAAGTAAAGCACAAACAATTATATCTGCTACATCATAGGAAAAATATAAAAACAATGTGATTTGTATGCCTTGATTGATACACTTCACATTTGGCTTTCTTATAGATCCTTAAGCAATTAACGTTAACACTATCAATCTCTGCCCTGATGCTCTCTTGGCAATTTAATGGTAACTGAAACAAAGATATTAATTAAAGGGAATTTAGTAAAATGCCAAACTGCAAACTCTTCATAAAAAGTAAAGCACAAACAATTATATCTGCTACATCATAGGAAAAATATAAAAACAATGTGATTTGTATGCCTTGATTGATACACTTCACATTTGGCTTTCTTATAGATCCTTAAGCAATTAACGTTAACACTATCAATCTCTGCCCTGATGCTCTCTTGGCAATTTAATGGTAACTGAAACAAAGATATTAATTAAAGGGAATTTAGTAAAATGCTGCAATATCCATGAAGTACGTCATTAAAGTGTGATAAGAATGGGACAATTCATTCCAAAGTGTTGATTTTATAAACTTTCAGTGCGGCCATCTTAGGTTGAGAAGTCTACAATAGTTACTGAAGTGACAACAGTAAAAAAAAAAAAAAAAAAAAAAGATAGAGAGAAAACTCTATGAAAGGTATGCATTTCTTCCTGTTGATACTGACATAATGTTACAGAGGAAATCCAGTCCAAATATATGTTAGTCTGATAAAAAAGAGTAAAATGTTACGAGTTCAACAGTAACAAGGAAAAGTAGAAATTACGCGGTGCGTAATATATGTCCCCGCCGGAAGTAGCATTTAGTAGTTAAATGTACAATATAGGTGGGTGAAAAATGAAGGTCAAAGGTCAAAGAAGTCAAAGGTCAAAATTCTGTGTAGAAGTTTTGAAGCCCTCACCTAGTGCCATCACATAAAGCAAACGGAATCGAAATCGGGTTAGAAATGACGAAGGAGTAGCATTTTGTAGCAAAATGTACAATACAGGTCAAAAATCAAGGTCGAAGGTCAAAATTCTGTGTAGAAGTTTTGAAGCCCTCACCTAGTGCCATCACATAAAGCAAACGGAACCGAATCGGATTAGAAATGGCGAAGGAGTAGCATTTTGTAGCAAAATGTACAATACAGGTCAAAAATCAAGGTCAAAGGTCAAAGAAGTCAAAGATAAAAATTGTGTGTAGAAGTTTTGAAGCCCTCACCTAGTGCCATCACATAAAGCAAGCGGAATCGAAATCGGGTTAGAAATGGCGAAGGAGTAGCATTTTGTAGCTAATGTACAATATAGGTAAAAAATCAAGGTTAAAGGGCAAAGAAGTCAAAGGTCAAAATTCTGTGTAGACGTTTTGAAGCTCTCACCTAGTGCCATCACATAAAGCAAACGGAAAGGAAATCGGGTTAGAAATGGCGAAGGAGTAGCATTTTGAAGCAAAATGTACAATATAGGTCAAAGGTCAGGGTCAAAGGTCACAACTGAAATTCTGTGAAGTTTCAAAGCTCCCATGCAGTGCTATAATTTAAAGCAAACGGAATCAAAATTGGCTCATAAATGACAAATTGAACATTTTGATCACACACGGACGCACACACAGACAGACGGACGGACACACGGACACACACACGTACGGAGCCCGTTTCATAGTCTCCTGCTCGAACTCCTTCGGCGGGGACAAAAATTGGCTGAAATTGGATGCAAACTAAGGAAGTTATGACATTTTTAAGTTTTGTTAATTTCTGCAAAACAGTTCTTGTACAGTGCATATGAATATGCAAATGAGTGACCTACCCATGTCATACCCTCACAATTTTCCATTGATCGTGAACAAAAAATGATGAAAATTCAATATTTCTGTCATTTAAGTCTGAAACATGACGTTATTCCTGGTTGAATACCTTCAGAATAGTGATCAGTGAGATATACGAGGATTTGAGCCTTGGGCATAATTGCGTTGGACTGAAAAACTGAAAATTTCAAAATGTTATGTACAAACTATACGGTAAGTTGTGAGGGAATGACATGCTCACTTTGCCATTTTCACATTCATATTGACTGTTCAAGAAATGTTTCGCCCCAAAATAGCAAAACTGCCAAATGACATAAGTTCCTTATTTTTCATCTCATTTCCACCAAATTTATACCGTTAAACTCGTAATATTTTACTCTTTCTTAGTAGTCGAACTTGTATTTGGACTGGATTTTCCCTTTACGGGTAGCATAATCCCATTCATACTGATCAAAAAGGTAAGTTAAGTACTTTTTTTCATTACGCTAGAAAAAGAAAACCATGTTGGCGTGAACTGGTAATAAAATAATTTCTGATTTACACGTGCAGGTATGCTCCCTTTCAAATAATCCATGGAACAAATTCAGATATCACATTTAATTTATGGCGTATTGAACCGTTTCATGAAGACAGAGAGAAGAGAGATTTTCGTTTGTTTTGTTTTGTTTTATTGTTCCATATTCCATGCTTAAGCAAATAAACCATAAACATAAAAAAGACAATTAAACATGTAAAATATATGAGGAATGTACATAAAAGCATTGCTTGTATGGTTTAGATTCCCAGAGTAGGAAGCCCATGAGTTTACATGAAACACAGTTCACATGAAGAGGTTTGCTGTCCAAGAAATAGCCATCTGACCTGATGACGTGAACTACTTACATTGAGGAATGTTGCTTTAATGCAGTCTTTGATTTCCACATACCGCATTGTCTCAAGACTGTTCTCCTCCACTGCAAATGTTAGATCAGATGAAGTTTGTATGTCACTTGACATAAGATGGTTGCTAAGTCAAGCCGTGCTATCGTGCAACTGTCCAAGATATGTGTATTTGTAAACGAAGATATTCACATTTTATCTCATTTCACTTCATTTCATTTATCAATTTTCCACACAATATACATTTGTAATATTCATACAGATCAATGAACAATAACAAGATGTTAAAATTACGTGCATACAGGCTGAACTTGCATATTAGATTACTAAATGCATTGAAATTTGATAGTCTAGAGTATCATATTGGAGGTAGATCCCTCAAAAGGAAGCTTTTAGCACAAACACACACACACACACACACACATTCTATGCACGCGCGTATACACAGACATGCGTGCGTGCACACTTATACGCAATAAAGAGAAGGGAAAGAAAGAGAGAGATGAAGAGAAGAAAATTAATGTACAAGTGTATTTATCTCCTCAAGCTTGGTATTGCTTATATACAATTTGCTTCATGAAATCACCCTATTATTTCCTGTATATATAAACATTTCATTTCCTTGAACCGTTCATGAATTTGATTGACGTTCTTGGTAGGACAATAAACAATTCGTTATTCCGAAGGTTCTTTATTCCGAAGGTTCGTTATTCCAAAGTCTCGTTATTCCGAAGATACGTTAATCCGAAATTAAATGAGGTACGACGCTATTCCGAAGGTTCGTTACGGCCCCTATTTCATTTTCAGATAAACGAGCTAGCCTTCGGAATAGCGAATCCTATAATTCATTTTTGGATTAAAGTACCTTCGGGATGACGCCACAAATGTTCGGATTAACGAACCTCTAGGTATAGGGAATTTGTGTATTTCGGATTAACGAACCTTCGGAATAACGAACCTTTGGAATAACGAACCTTCGGAAAAACGAACCTTCGGAACAACAAACAGCACCCGGCAGGACATCGCTGTTGCAGTCTTCCATCGCAGACCTCAAATTCTGTTGATCGTGATTGCTGGACTTTTGGATGAGTTTGATCAGCCTCTGGACATTAGAGATGGCAAAAGATCACAATATACAACATGATAACAGTGGCGTCACCCGTTTTTTAAACAAAAATGCAATAAAAACAAACTAAATGAAGGGGGTGCCTTCACGGAATTCCTGGATAAGAATTTGTGATAATTACCAGTTTGAGGGACAAGGCAGTAAAAAAAAAAAAGAAATGGACGAAAAATAGAGAAGAGAGAATGATGAAATGCTCCACGAATCAAAATTCGTACATTATAAGAAATAGCAACAAAGAAAAGGTAAAAGTTAGGAAATTCTGTACAAGTACATGAACATTCAAACTTTTTTTTGTATATCACCAAATGACGTTTCTGTTTATTAAAGACATCTGTTTATTCGGATGTTTGTTTTCATTTTCCGTCTGATGAGATCGCTGGATAACCCTTATTCCGCTGCACTCTATAGCTGGTCTTCCATGGGGTCCAGTTGCATTAACTTGCATGGAGCGGACCACTTCACCGTGTTATACACCATGCTCTTCGCAGTTGAATAAGGCATTTTCCTGCAACCTATTTTTCTTGATATTTCCATCATAACTATATATCTACATTATGTAATGAGGAATTCATTATATTCTATAAACACAGTGACGCATATGGTTTATGAATGCCGACACATTTAGCTTTTTGAAAAAAAAACAAGCTCAGAGAGTCATTTTGTTTTGAGAATACAGAAGAATAACTAGGATTCCTCCTCGTTCTTTTTTTTATGATAATGGATGCAAATTGCGAGTGTAATACCTCATACTCCAGTTCAATGTTGAGTTTGTTTGTCTGTGCATCCCTCTGATGGAGCCACATCAAATGGTCCCGATACTCTCTGACGGGGATCTCTGTGTTCCCACTCAGATAGGCTTCTACAAGGGCGGTGTGGAGGAATATGTACTGGTCCTGAAGCAGATGACACGAGATTAGAATAGAATAAAGAATTCCTGTATTGTTTTTTTTTTCATTTCTCTCTTTATCAGTAATCTTACGCATCTTCAAAATAATAAAAAGATACAAAAGATGAACTGCACACACACACATGCATTCTGCAATTATAATAAACAGTTTATTTTTACTCTGTATTAAATCCTTATTGTGCTCCGTTCGATTATTGACGAACGGGAAAACACACACGCTGAAGAACCTTTTCGCTTATTGGCACAGATGTCTACAAACTATCGCGATGTCAAGCAGATTAGCTACTCCCCGTAGTTTCTTTTGTCGCACCACGGCTGTCTTCAGGGACTGAACGGCATAACTTTAGCTGTGATGTTGGCTTGCTAATATACAACTATATAGGTCAGGTTAGATGGATTACTGAATGCTAATGATAAGCCTAGCAAGTACAATAAGGTGAGTGCCTGACAGATGAATGGTAATGACTGACATTCGCCATAACCACGTGATTGCTTTAAACAATTTCCTTTGAGCTCTGAAATCTTATATGCTTTGTAAAGGCAAATTACTAATGGAAACTTCGGGAAATGTTCAAGATATGTGGAGAGTGCCTAGAACACTCACAACAGTTTGAACCATCTTCGGTCGGTCCTCCCTCATCTGTTTGATGAAGTCAAAGATGTTTACTCTTCCTTCCTCTTGGAGCTGGTCCAGCATGCAGTAAAGGGTGATGAATGTACCTGTCCTACCAACTCCAGCACTACACAATCACCATGGCAAGCAATTCAAAACAAATGTTATGATTACAATACTATCTTCAAAAGATAGGAAGCCCCCGTTTCGCGGATTGAATGAAATGACCTGAAAATCAAAATCTTTACGTTTTTTAAATGAGGTCTCTGTGCACAAACTAGCTGAAGATATGCAATGCAAACGATGAAATTCTCACAAGACTATCACAGCTTTTTAAAGTACCACGTACAGAAATCGCAATATTATTGTTTGAAATATTTCATGTCATGAAGCCAGTATTATACGTGTCCATTTTCACTCATATTATTTGGAATGATTTTCATTCAATGTTGTGGAAATGGCTGGCTGCACAACAGATAAAAACGTTGAACGTAGACCATCTCCAACTGTTACCCTGTGACTTTATCTATGAACATCATTCTTTTTTCCCCCATTTTCTGGAAAACGAACACACATTTATTGCACACCCAAACTGCTTTGTTTTAATCGGGACTGCTGACTGGTCACATTAAGACTTGTGCTGGAGCAAGGAGAAAGTGTTGGAGCTCTATATGTGGCGCTTGATCATTGATGTTGATTAGAAATTTGCTACGTGACATTTACGGGAAGACAGGAGAATTTTTTAACATGCTATTAAATCATGTGCTTCAAATAAAAGGGATTGGCTTTCCTTCTACCTTATCCGATATTGCTGGCTCGGAAACTTTGATTCGTATTGAAGCTGAGATCCTTTGTACTTTGTAGGCTTCCATGAATCCATGCATGGGAGAAATCAGCCTTTTTGGAATGTATTTTCTCATGCGCCCCACCACTCTAAATTATCACGATTCATCAGCACTAAAGAGCTCGTAAAGAGCAGCCAACCTGTCTTCTTTATTTCATACTATGGATCATTTAGAACTCATTTTCAGTCAAATTGTACAATACGGGAACGTGACTTGGTAGGGGGTTTCAGGGCTTATCCTGTTGGCGTGACCGCTTGATATGTTTAAACATTCTCTGGAACTGAAATAAGCAACACGTCGTCTTACTATTCCGACTGAAATATTTTATGATACTTCACCCTAAGTGTGCATCATATTGCTTAATTTTGAATCTAAAAATGCATAAAACTCTCTCTTGTCCCCCTCCCACGGCCTCCCTCTGCGTGGTCTATCGCTAAATGTAAGATGTAAAAATGATATGATTAGTAAATGAGAAATTAATCATGAAACATTATTAGAATTACGTTTGTTTGTTTGTTTGTTTGTTTGTTTTGCAATTGAAATAGATCATGAATGTACCGTCTTACTTTTTGGGCAGAAAAAAATTTAAACATTCCACCAAATGTCTTCACCATATCGCTGAATAAAACTTCTGAAAATGCAATAAAAGTTACCTTTTTGGAGTGGGAATACATTCCCTCTCCCGAACCCTCCCATGATCTGTCGCTATTAAAACACCCTTCATGCTCTTCCTCGCTCTCTTTCCCATTAAGATCCAACATATTTTGCCTGTCTCCCCCCCCCCCCCCCCGCGAAAAGTCCTAGCTACGGATCTGCAATACACAGACGTTTGCAAGAAGCAATAAACATTTCGCTTCCGTGCATTGCGAATATGATGTAAAATTGTGCAAGACATATTTTCACAAATAGTGGGAAGTATGTTGCTATGGTAACAGCTCATTGGCTATTGTTTATCATTCTTATCAGTGCAAATGTGCGCGGTGGAGGTTTTTCTGGTTATCATCAGAAGTCTGCACTTCATGAGGCTTTGGGTGATTGTCTCATTTTCACTAACCTGCAGTGCACAAGGATCGGTGCTGATCCACTTGGACCTCCCTCATATTTCTGGTGAGCTTGCTTGACAGCACCGGTGAAAGTTAGGAGAGTGGTGGGATGCTCGGGGGATTTCAGATTTTCCCAAGCCAAAAAGTGAAATTGGTGAACCTTCAAGACTTCATTCCGGTCTACCTATGAGTGGCATGAAAATTATGACAATCAAATGTTTGGTTATACCAAGAGTAGCAGATCACAGCTGGCACCAAATCACAAGTTACATGAGCTTTATCGAAATTCGCAGCGCATTATGTAATCAAAGTTAACATACTTACGCGCATAATTCCAGACATTTCCTACGCTTTCCTGTGTAACGATTACATCAATTTGTTCCTTGTCAATGTCTTGCTGAATTTATAAGATAATCTTGAAACCAATTTTAATCTTGTTTTCTTTTTTAAATGCAGGAGAGTGAATGAATGGTTGATAAAATATATTAGTTGTGTAACTGTTGCTATTGAAATAAGGTTTTCTTGATTTTAGAATGCCGATAATTCGATTGATCCTTAGTATGCTTAAGTATGTAGCACCCTGTCCTTTCATGTGAAGTAACCTTTTTCAGACATCAGTCTTTACAGAAGGAAATGCATCATTGTTATTCAGCATGCAGGTGTGTTGATTTACTCAAGTTAGCCAAGAAAGCAGTTACCCTCTTGCTTATCTCACAAGTTTCAAGTTTCTCTTTATAGGTATATTTTTTTTTTGTGCGCCATATTGTTCTACCATTCAATGTTTGTTTGATTGGTTTTTTTTTCGATTAAATATGAAGCTATTTGTACAAGACGAGTAACACTGGCTGAACGATGACAAAATCCAAATGTCATCTATCAGCAACTTCATGGAAGGTGTCTAGGAGTACACGGATGCTGCAATATGCGGCTTAGGAGTCCACAAAGCGAACTCATGACCGCAATTCTCTTCAACATGGAGGAAACCGTAAGCCTACTGGATGACGTCATAAATGGGAAGGACCAAGCGGAACACAAGTTCTGAATGAAGATCTTAGTTTCAATGCTTTTTCTTGCAAACTCATTGTAATCACTGTAAAGATGGCATGTTTCAAGTAGTTCACATGACTTAATTCTGGTGAAAAAAAAAATAAGATGGCAAATTTTCTGTTTCTGGCACTAAGTGTACACTGTATTCTGTGCACACAACACAATAGCTTTGTAATTCAATTAATGGTAGTAATATCGTCAGTTAAGTCTCCAAATGTGTCGAATTTGCGTTTTTGTGGCCACACATAAGTATGTAGATCCTCACAAAAATGTTTGCCATCACACTATTACCTGCCCCGACAAGCCTGCCGTTACGTTATGACGCACCTGCTGTACATCCATGACCCTGTGAATGGAGCCTGATCTCTCCACAATTGTCCTGAGAGTCACAACCATCTGTTCAAACTGGATGCTGCTACTTATCTTTTCTGGCCAGTACACTGTGCAGCGGTTCTACAAGTTTGAATTCCCCGCAAAGCAATAAGTTTAAACGAAGTTCAAAGTTCAAAGTTCAGATTTATTTTCATTTCCATCAAAGAAACAAAGAAAATCATTTACAGTGTATAAGCAGAGTATATTTGTAATAGTTGCAAAGGCTTTAATTAACAAAATACATGTGAAAATGAGTAACAAAATGCAGAAAGCTTAGTTGTATATTTTTTAATATATACATATGTATGCGTAGGGATGATAATAGAAATGGAGGGTCCCATTATAAAGCAAAGCTAGTCCGACAATAATATGGGACCCTCAGAATGTAACAGAACGAATAATGAATTAATGAAACTACAAAAAGATATAAAACAAAATCAGAAGGAACCAACGTCAACTGGTATGAGATCAAAATAGGAAGGAAAAAAGGGGAAAAGAAAAAAATTAAACTACAACACGTGTCATTGTGGACACAAGCAAACTGGATTTCATGATGTAATGATAAATGCAACCTGAAGTGACTATATTGCAAAGAATTGTATACATACACCGGAAAGAATGCAGAAGAGCGGACATTAAAAAAAGGAGAGACTAGACACAATAATGAATACGGTACAATAACAGGAGCATCTGAGGAGGACTTGTGTTTGACAAACTATTTTACTTTAAAGAAAATGCTGTATATGATTTCTTTTTTTCAGTTTAAAGAAATGATGACCTGATTGAGACAATGAAACTAACCTAATGCGGTTGCATATTACATGTATAAGATTTCAAGAAAAATAATCTTAATGTATTCTTAAAAGAATTCTATGTGTTAGTTGTTATTACATTGTATATGTTAATATTAAGGGAGTTCCAATACCTTGGCCCATCGTACATGAAGGTGTTCTGAACCAGCAAAATTCTAAAAAAGGGGGCAAATAGAATCCATTCTACGCCTTGTTGGATAATTGTAAATGGCGTAATTTCTGATTCGAAACATCGTTACTATTATATTTGGAAATCTGTGTATGTGAAACGTTGCTTCAGAAAAAAGCATATGTCATGCATCTCACATTCAATTCTGGGGCCTGTTTCATAAAGATTGAGCGAAAGTTGCGATCAATTGTAATTTGCGTTTCATAAACAACTTTGCGATTGATAGCAAGTAACGGTTAATCTCCTGAAAGTTACGCTTGTTTTTTCTTCAAAATCAAGCCTTGCTTTATGACTTAAGCTCAATATTGAATTTACACCCAATTCAACGAGTTACGCTCAATTAATCGAGCGTAAGATCAGTCGCAACTCTTCATGAAACAGGCCCCATACAGTTCTCACTTCATACTTTTGCTCGAGTTAATTTTTTCACTCTCGCAAACAATGCTTCCTGCTCATCGATTCGTAAAGACATACTGAGCAAAAAATAAATAAAATGAAAAAGCAAAAAGAACAAAGAAATATCAAAAGATTAGGGATAAAACACTCTTTCAAAATGTGTATGACGCCCGTTCGTTCACGTCTGGTATTTAAAGCAAATTGCTATTTTCTGAGTGTAAGTTGTTGTTTTTTTCAATCTGTAAATGAACATGTGATGTAAAGCACTGTCAAGGAACTTATAGTTTGGAAGGGCGCTATACAAATAATATAATACTTGTATTGTGTTGTCTTATAGGTATCGTATTGTATGGCATCATTATGTTCCGTCGTGCATGCACGATACATTGACATTCATTTGACCCACTACCATCACAACAGACATGTGACAGAAACATTCAAAATTGTGAGTGCTTGTTTCAGCAAGTTTGTTTTATCCAGACCTGGTATGAATTAATAACAACTTACATGTGATTGAGATTGAATATATTACTGAACATCTAAACCTCTGTCAACTTTTTTTATTCTATTTTGTTTATTTTGAAGTGTAATGATTCTTTCTGGCGTTCCTTTAAGTAGCATAATGACACACCTTGATGTGTAACTTTATTAACATACAGTTGCAACAATGTAATGTAATGTATGTAAATGTAAATGTAAAATTAGTTATTACCTTTCCAGCCTCGATTGTGTTGTTAATCATCACGACAATGTTTACTCTATATTGCCAGATCATGCGCCAGAAGTCTCGAATGCTAGCACTACTGGGGGCTGGAGAAAAAAAAAAGAGACAAAGTCATAAGTCACAGCATGAGACCTTGCTTCTAAGTAGTTTTCATCATATTTCTTTAGCATTCAATCTTAGATTCCAACTTTCATAGATCGACCACTATTTTCTATGTGTTTGTGTTTCTATGTGTATTCTAAACTATTATACCTCCTAGCTGGTTATCATGTATACGACTATCAAATTTTGTTATGTTTGATGTATTCTCTCATAAAGAAATATGAAAATAAATTGGAATTGAAATTGAAATTTAATAATATATTTGTATTTCGGCATTATAATGTACATGATTATATACATGTATACACACACGCTCACACACAGACATACACACACACACGCACACTCAAATATATATGTACTTACATCTTCACGATGTTCCAAGTTGGTGTGAAATAACAAGGACATTTAATTGCCCGTAGCCTTTTTCAAGTCCTATATCTTGTGAGTTTTGTTCTGATTATTGCATATGTTTGGTTGACTTACCCGGTTCCTAAATATGTCTATCAATGAAGGTGTCTCACGCTGGCCATACCCAAAGTAAAAGCAAGCATGCAAGCGAATAAACAAACATACACTCTCACACGCTCAAACATGTTATCAGAGTCAAACACATGCACAGTCACAGCCTCAATTAAGTGAGTGCTTGAACCTGCTTACCTTGTGAGGCAATGAACATCTTCTCTCCTTTGTGGTTCTGATATGACAAAAAATATAATTGACACAATTTCAAAATATTAGAATATGCCTCAAATATTAAGATCGACTTTGTTCACTTTTTAAAAACATTTTAATCTTATTCTATTTCCAGCAGATTTCAAACCATTTTCCACGAACCGGGATATTCTTTCATGCACTGATGAATTCTGGTATCAATGTAAGACTGTAACTGTCAACTGTAAGTAGGGCCTAAATGCATTAATTACATATTTGATATATTACCACCAAAGCTTAAGGCAGTTACAAAAAGTTTCTTATGATGTATATATAAATTTAGTCTTTAATATGATCCAATAGACATAAATACTCTTTGTCTTTGACATTTTACCCTCTATCAAGCGTCAGGTCAAGAAAAGCTGAACTGAAGGCTGAAAATGCATATTTGAGTTGAAAAAAACCCCAATATTTCTATCTTTCTGAAATAGATATGTGTATACTAATACAATTTGAACTTTTTTCTAATGAAACCTGCATTTCTAGCATAACAAAATGCTGCAAAAACGAATAAAAGTTTGCATTTCTGAAAATGATATGGCATTACATAAGAATAATCATAATCAATCATAGGATTAAAATGTTTATGCCATTGCTCACGAATAATAGTAATAATAATGATACTAATGATAATGATAATGATAACAATTATAATTTGAGTTTCCAATGTATTCTATTTCCAGCAGTTTTGAAACCATTTTCCAGGAAACCGAGATATTCTTTCATGCACTGATGAATTCTGGTATGAATGTAAGATTGTAATTGTCAACTGTAAGTAGGGCCTAAATGCATTAATTACATATTTGATATATTACCACCAAAGCATCAGGCAGTTACAAAGAGTTTCTTATGATGTATACGCCACCTTTCTTCCATTTCATATTACAAATTTGCAGGAATCAGGCATTCTAAACACATTAGGTCAGTTCAAAGCAACATAGCAATGTGTAGTCCTTAAAAAGTCTCCAAAGTTTCGAACTTCAGAGCATGACAGACAATGAAACACTGGAAAAGAATGATTAAGAAAACCAGATGCTTGTATAAATATCAAAATTCTTTATTCTTGGGGGCCACATCAGTCTATTTGCCCTTTTCCTGACTTTTGATGATATCTATGGCCATATAAACAGAGTAATTTAGTGATGACTCACATAAAATACGTGATGTTTTCCTCAGTGACTACTTATGCTTTAAACATGGATATTATGTTAGTACGTTGTATATGTATATATATATATATATATATATATATATATATATATATATATTGCGCGGAATCGTTTGTAGCTTTTACATAAAAAGAGATGAGACTGCTCTTTGCTCGTGACTCGTGAAACAGGAAGCCAGCTATTACCTTTAAATCTCAAAACCTGATTCACCTACGCAGATGATATTACGAGAACAATCCAATTTCAACATCCTAATGTGACGTGTATTGCATTACGATACACCCCCTAAAAAATAAATAAATAAATAGAAAAGTTGATATCATTCAAGAAAGTTCTTCTTTCTTACACGTATGAAATTGGCGTTGTAATAATCTGAGTGAGGATCATCCCGTACGGTTTCCAGGATGACCCGAGAGTGATCATCTGATGCAGTCACAGATAGAGTAGAAAGAAAAGGGGTAGAAACATAAATCTCTTCCTAAATCTTCACAAAACCCTCCATTTCCATTCCCATCATTATTTAATTTTTACTATCCGCCTATGTATATACCTTGAAAATACAATTATGTTGTTATTCATGATCACATGTATTTTGTTAATTTACGAGTTTGTTTTTTTTTTTTTTATTATAACATATATGTTCTGCTATGGCAATGTATATAATTTTCCCTGTTTATCTTAATGAAAATGAAAATAAAGTTAGATTGAATTGAACTGAATTGAATTGAATTGAATTGAAAAACGTTTATTGATCCTTTGATCTCTCAACATCACTGGTGCCAGTATTTCATTCGCAGACAGTGTTATCCATTTACACTCGGCCAAAAAGAAAGCAAACACTTATTAAAGTTCAGATCTTTATTGAAGACTGCAACAGAATCGAATAAAATACAGTGCGTATCAAAAAAAAAAAGAAGGTAATCCAACTTTGGAGGGCTACTATTTTATCATTGTCAGCTATGGAGAGCGCAATGTTAGTTGTGAGGAAAGGGGAACTCTTCCTCGTTCCATCGATGCCTAACTATATGTTGGCAAACGTCATGTATGACTGAGCACATGAACTTTAAAGAAATCAATGACAAATTGCACATCTTCCATGTTTGCTTGTTATTTTGGAGGAACGATGCATGTCTCACTGCATGGATGATATCTGATCTGTCAATGAATGTGACCAAATAGGCCAGCCTATACGAAGGCAGGTTTGTGTTTGGGGTTTGTGCTTAGTGTTTCTCCTAACATTTTATAGTCCATAAGCTTTAACGTGGCCACTTGTCCGATAACTTGGTCACTCCTACAGAGGCCAGCCCACACAGTCCATTTTTCTCCGTGCATATTCAACACAATAAAGCTCGCAGCAACAAATCATATCTTGAATGTGAAGAGATGAAAATGTTTAAAGGGATCGTACAGTTTTGGTTGAGACCTAATTTCATGTTTCTAACATTTTTTGTGAGATAATGAGAAACCTCTTATGAAATATGAAAGAGCATGTAATTCCATGAGGAGTTCAACAAATTTGATGAAAATTGGTTTTGAAATGGCTGAGATATCCAAAACAGAGCGATTCTAATGAAGTTTCGGACCCACACTTTATACGATGGTTTTGTTTTACTTTATTTTTGAATGTTTCAGTCATCCCAAACCCGATTCTCTTAAAAAAAAAACTTTGAATTCCTCTTAAAATGGTATGATCTGTACTATTTCATAAGTGTTTTCTTGATATCTCTCAAAAAGTTACAAGCCCAATTCTCATCTCCGCCAATACTGTACCATCCCTTTAATGGTTTGGCCGTAATGGGAGGAACCAGGTTAAGTTATCGACAACGTGGCCATGGTGAAGGTTATGAACCATAAAAGGTTAGAAACAAACCTGAAATACAAACCTGTCGTCCAGCAGGCTGGCCTGATGATTGATCACTTTCATTGTTAGATCTCATCCATGTAGAGAGAGATGCATTGTTCTTCACAATAACATGCAAACTTTGAAAAAGTGCAATTTGTCATTGTTGGCATTAAAGTTCATGCTCAGTCATGCATAACATTTGTCAACATTTTTAGGCCCGTATGGGAGGAAAGATATGTTTGAGCTCCTACTGAGCAAAATCTGAAATGGATCTAAGTAGATTGGATGAAAAATATGCAATATCACTGAATTTCAATGAATTAGACTTTCAGGGAGCAATTTTTTCATTTTCTCTTTCTCTTTTGCACATTGGAGCATGTTCTTGTATGACTGTGTTCACTGATGTACATATGTGTCCCTGTATTCACCTAAACATCAGAATCATGAATCAAACATGAGCATCAGAAGATGAATCAAATTACATCTATAATGTGATATAATTTTTCATTGCTTATCAAAATCTGGTATTTAAAAAAATTGTAAGCTTTTAGAAAAGAAACTTCTTTTCCTTTGTAACTATTTGTGTGTGTGTGTGTGTGTGTGTGTTTGTCTAAATTGATTCCTACCACTAAATATTCTCTACCAGAGCCCTAAAAGGAAAGAAAAATTCCATGATTTTCATTAATAACCCTGAATTCTATTTCACAAAAAGATTTATGGATCACTCACAGGCCAAAATGTTCTTGAAGCGATTTTTAGTCTTATTCTCAGGCTTTGACGAAACAGTCTGTGGAATCGGCTCATCCACAGGCAGCAGCTGAAACCATGATATCATTTCCAATCAGTATACCTCACAAACAGAAGGACACGTCAATTATAAACTCTGTTCAAGTTACAGTATATATGTTTGTGACAACAATGAAGCTTGAGAAAGGCTATTTGTAGATTATAAAATGCTACACATTTTGAGAGAAGACAAGGAATGTCTCAAGATGAATTTGTAAACACGGGTTTAGGTTGAACCTGTTAAAGAAAATTAACACCTTTTGGTATTGGCAATTAAAAAGTAAAAAAAAAAACACAAATACATATGATATGCACACACATATATGAACATTGAATTGTTTGTGTTTTTTTCTGTGGAAATCAGTATGGGTATTCGTATAGCCTTAAATAAATTCAGCGTTTCTAAGGTCATCCTTTTCTTTATTAAGGTTTTCATTGTCTTCAGGTAAATGCTGCATAGTTACATTCAATACAATTGTGCATTATTTCCAACCAGCTTGTTAACAGCTTGTAAGAAATGCACTTGATTGTTTATTTCTTAAGAAGAAATAGGATTTGGCCTCTAACTTAAGGAATAGCCCCGCGATTGAGATCCCCCCACACACACTTTATAAGCAATTCATATAAGATTTGGTACATGTAATGATTATAATGTAAATTTGCGCAATACAAAGGCCTACTTTTTAAGAGCACTAGATAGTTCTTTAAGCGGGGCTATTGATATATCTACTTAAAATGTAACTGTAACTCTTGAAGGAAATTGACCTTGATAGGCCAAATTAGATAATATCGATTCCCTGACACGCGTGACTTTTTAATCGTCTTTTCACTTTTATGAAAATGAAATACTTTGTTATAGGCCTGTACATTATTTTGCAAAGTTGTTTGCATGTGAAACTATCCTGAATTCGATTTACATCTTCCAGTTAATACATTCATGACCTGGCCTATGCAA
The DNA here is from genome assembly GCA_033980235.1 of Diadema setosum. Taxonomy (NCBI): domain Eukaryota; kingdom Metazoa; phylum Echinodermata; class Echinoidea; order Diadematoida; family Diadematidae; genus Diadema; species Diadema setosum. Next base: position 9,343,098 of record CM067072.1, on the reverse strand, counting down.
ACACGGTAGGCCTATCGGGCGTTCCTTTATTCGCCAGGTGCAAAAATAGGAAAGGAAATACGTTAAAGAGAAAATATCTCAAGATCAAACATACCCGAAAATCGAATAAAAAGCCATCTTTTTGCATCGCTTTTTTACACCGCACATACTCCTCTAGGCTTTCTGCAGCGATGGGTCCTGCAAGAAATAGAAATATTTCCACACGCGATATTTTGCCCCAACCTCTTTTAACAGAGTGCAGTAGTGAGAATGCTCATCGGACATGTGATTTGGGGGGAGGGTATGGAGCATTTTATGTAGCTCGATGAGATAGGGCATCATGCTGTTTTCGTATATTGGTAGAATTTAAATATAGAATTTACATTGTTTTCCGTAAAGATAATACTATAGTCTAATGAACAGAGAGAATATACGGCATTCTTAATAAGACTTCATGCATATAGATTTAGCTCGTGAAATTACGCGGCATTACCAATACAAATACATTCTTATCAATAGAGGAAGATCATAAGGTTTAAATCTTAACTATCTTAACTAAGAAGCTATGACTTTCGACTGTGTGTGCTTGAGCGACAATAGTTCAATTGTTTGGAAAATTATAATACCGCACCGATTGCCCCGTATGTATATGTACATATACATACATACTTACATACATACGGTTACTAGTGTGTAACACTGTGCAGAAAGACTTGCATAGCTGTTAAGCCGAGTAAAACTGGAAAATCCAGTCTGATACATGGGGAAATCGACAATATCACAGAGATACTGCCAATTCGGAGGTGCAATATCACATTTTACAGGACTTACACCACTCCCTTCAGATTTCTATTCTCTTGTAGTTGTAAAGGTAACCGCTGATGGAGTGCTTTGTCTGGAGGGCAAAATAACTTTCAAGGGACTATCACCTGTCATATTACTGCAATAGACAATATGTTTGCTGATACAGATAACACGATGTATATCAGAACACGCAATTTCAATCTAACTCCGTACGCAGCCAATCATAGTCTGCAATATATATATATATATATATATATATATATATATATATATATATATATATATTATATATTATATTATATATAATGACATGACATCACTCCTCGCAATAAAATGATATCCATACTCGCTGCATTAGTCACGTGATTACATTGTGACCAATCGCTGACCAGTAATTACGGTAGTATTTTGATAAAACACAATATTATTATTGTCAATCAAGATGGGTTTACCTTAAAAATAGTTACTCACCTGATCTGCTGGCATGCGGTGGACTGCTGGTGATTAATTCACTCCCCACATTATAAGTAAAAACTCCTGGAAACCTGTCTTTTTTCCTCCTTGTGTTCAAGTGGAATAGATAAAAAAGCATACCATACATGATCAAGTTTATCAGGTCTCTTGATAGTTATAGTCTCATAGACAGAAGAAATTTCGGCTTCATTAGGTTATGTTGTTATGCCAGCACATTTTTATGTAGCGCCTACAGTTCATGCAATTGCGTCATAATTTTCACGATGATGCAAAGTGATCTTTAATTGATCTTTATTCAACTATATTCATGGACATATATGCCAGTTGTTCAAGATTTTTTAATACTTTGGCCTCGTTGGGGTGACAACCAAAATCACTACATGTATAAGAGTTCTGGATACGTGCTGCGTAAGCATTACGATGTTGCACCATAATGTTTTACATTAGGGCCTCCTTGTATGTTTTAAGTTCAGAATTAGCTGTATGATTATTCAAAGCTCAAGTGTAGTTTCGCTCATACCAAACCAAAAGCAGAAGGAGAGTTTTTATATGTAAATAGGTGCCTTACATAAAACTGTTGAGTTATACTATGCTAGACAGAACAGGATGGAAGTATGATAATGCAAAGCTCGAGTATAAAAAACACCAACACACACTAGAGTCCTACTCAAAAAGAGAATGAATATTGAAATACTATAATTCAAAAATAAATGCAGTTTCCTTTGACATGTCTTACACTGTCAGGATGCGTTTGTGTTATCGTAATGGCATCGGAAATATGCATCTCCCACCATTTTCGAAACCAGAAATCTTCGCCCTGCACCATGAATCACTTTATCAAAATTGATTATTTTTTTTAAATGCAGTGATTGTATTTACATTGGTTTGGCAGCTCCATCATCATCAGTCAATTATTAACACGCTAGATGTTTCTGTGAAAATTAAAAGCAATAATGTTTTTGTTGTTAGTTCTGTTTGATACGAAGAAATAGACTCAAGAAATTAAGATGGCAAAATAAATAAAAAAATGGCAAAACAAATAAAATTGTTTATTCCTTACCGTGCAATGTTGAATACGAGAGAACCGATTATGAGGACAACTGTGGCAATAAGGCTCCCTGCAATCACAGCCACGATTGATCTACCAAAAGCAGGATCTGAAGGGGAAAATTTTTGGAAAGAAAAAAATTTATATCAGTTACCAGGGATCAGCTACACGCTTTCCAGCACACATCAATAGGAAATGTGTCACAATCTTACTATGTTAACCTTTCCTATTTCAGATTCTAATTAAAAAAAAAAAACTAACGGGAGCTAACTCCAACTTTAGACAAAGTTAATGTACCATTTGGGAGAGTAGTTTGTATAATATGACCGTCAAAGATATTCCTTTTTTAAAAGTCCAAGGGGTAAAGTAGAATAATTGTTTTCACTACTCTGCTGAAATTTCTTAATTTCAAAAACGTCCAGCAATTATCATTATTTGAAGGCCAGAGGAGCAAAGGGGTTTAAAGGACATAATAGATGGACAATGAAAATCAAATTATACTCTCAATGTATCTTCAAAAGTAGACAAATCAGGTCGATTGACCTTAAACTATATGTTGTGAGGGGTGACGTTTTTTATATATATAACTTATAACTTGGCTCTGGAGTAATCCTGGATGAACGGGATTTTTTTTTTCTGGAATCAAACTTTCATCATTCCTCTAATCAGAAGTAACCTTCCTATACTATAGTACATCATACACTCGATAGAGAAATGAATAAGATTAGACATAAAAATTACACACTCACTTTGTTCTGGGGTGAAAGCAACCACACTTTGACCCCTTGAACTCTCTGAATCCTGGTTCCGTGCCACCACGTTGATGGTGTACTGTGAAGATGGCTTGAGGCCAGTGAGGGTGTGGTTGGAGGGAGACTCAAATGGGACATCTTCGTACATCTCAGGCATATCGGCCGACGCCATACCAGCGATGGCATAGTAAATCCTTATTCCAGTGAACCCACTTCGACAGTTGGATCCATTTATTGGATTCTACACAAATGTCCAGTTTTCACAAGAAAGTTGCAAATTAAAACTTCTCTTCGCTTGTATCCTGTGCTGATTTCACAGTGAGTTACATATTCTCTAAATTGAAATGTTAAATCAAACATTTTAAATGTTGTCACTCCTCAAACTTTGTGTAAGTGTTAAATCTAACATTCAAAATTGTGGATTTACTTCATCTTTTGCATGTATAGACCCTAAAAAATGAAAAGGTAAATTTAACACTTTGGTTTTTAATTTTTCATTTACAAAAGGTTCGATGTAAAAAAAAATGTCAAATATTCAGTCTTAGTTGTATATGACATAATGACATGACAATTCATTATAATTATGTGCTTGGTCGTAGTTTAGAATTTTAAAAGAATTAAAATATATCTAATGATACCACAAAAGGTTCCATGTAGTGCACTGAATATGGAAGTGAAAGAAGTGTTTGCATAATTATGTAAGTCTAAGTGTGTAGGAATTAGTGTCTGTATGAATGGGTAAGAATAGTTACTGCAAAAAATCTTTAAAGTTGTGCATGTCTTTACTGTGGTATTTTTACGTTTTCAAAACTCTAACTTTAAAATTGATTTATAATTTGTCCCAGTATATTTCCAAAAAAAAAAAAAACAGCCAGCCCTCACAAATAGCAGTGTTGAGAAAACCAGCTCTAACGTTAGAATTCAGTCACACACGAAGGTGCTTAGGAATGCGAACAGAAAAGGTCCATTCAAATACCTCAGTTACGTATACGAAAGTAGATCTCAACAAAACATATCAATTTTGTTACATTTGGACGTGATATGTATAATATGAAACCCCATTTTTCATGTCATTTTTTAAACAAAGCAGTTACACTTGGCTGTCTAATGACATTCTAATATCTGTGATTCTATCAGGTTGACATGGTATAATGAGTCATGTATCTAAACATCTAATTTGTTCTCACCTGCCATGTGACTTTTATCTGTCCTGCCCTACTTCCATTCGTAGCTTCCACTGAAGAAGGCCCTTCTGATGGAGCTGAAAAAAAAAATCAAATATATACGACATTTTATTCTTGACGAAGGCAAGGAAAAATGTTAACAGATTATCAGATTATGTTTCTGTAATGTCATCCCAAATATGTTTTTACAAAACCAAGATAACACAAGGATATCCTGCTAAATCTTGCCCTGTATTCTTATAATTAACTTTTGTTGTTGTTGTTGTTGTTGTGTTTATGTTGTGTTTGTTGTTGTCGTACGAATGGAAATGTAGGCCCTTCAATACATTCTGGACCGGTGAAAAGAAGCAAAATCTTTTATTTCATTTCATTTTATTTTCTTGGTTGTGCTCATGTATTTATAATCGGTTGCTTGTAGGCAGAAACTTTTGCTAATACTGCCCTACTCGAGACGTCTCAACGCAATGACTCAAGGAGCTTTTCAATACTCGGAGGGCCATTGCGTGAAGTTTAGATCAGAATATGTCTGTTTTAAATACCGAATAATATCAACTGAAAATTATCTTGGTCGATCATGATCCCATAAGCCAATTAACATATTAGGCCCTGTCATTTCAAACGTGATTGCATTGTAAGGACTACAGTTACCTCTCGCGCCATGGAAGTCAAGCGTTGACATTACACGTGTAACATACGCCCTGCCGACATACCAACTGAGGGTAAAATTATAGCCCTATTATAGGTTATTACAATGAGGCGCTTTTTATACTACAGAGTAGTTTGGGTACTATGAGGAGGTAAAGAACTATGGGGCATTTTGAGTATTATGAGGCAACATGTATTGTTGACTTTATGCCCCTAGTATGATTACGAAATCGATAACTCAAAAAGTCAGGTATGCATATGCTTTGATGTACATTCACAGGAGAAAACATTCATCTATTCAGAATAAAATCATCTGATAGACATGAACAAATGCCATTGTATGATAGGCATTGCAGACATAGTGCTCCTTTATATTTCCATTTCATGGACTAAGTGTTATACATACAATGATATAGACAATACAATTAAACTGAATAGAAAATACATGTATGCAAGTAGCAGGTTTGAAAGAAAACATACATAATATTATCATGACATAAGAAAGGGAAATGTGGAGGGAAATCAGAACTTTGTTATCCGTACATTACAAGAGTGAATAATCACTACAAGAAAAAAAAATCAGTTTTCTTTGACTAGCGTGAATATGATGTACGCATGATATGTATTACAAAGCCGCATGCTGAGATGTTGACTTCATAAGTGGGTTTCAGCGAAAGGCACGTTGTGAATATATCAGGGATTTACGCGATTATACGCTTATTCATGGCTTTTCAATCAAGGGACATGGCACAATCCTGGAGCAGTCTCCCTACAAATGTCCAATCAGCAGTTAACACCGATCAATTTAAAAAAACTGTTGAAAACTTATCTGTTCCAGAAGTAAGGCCTCCACTGCTAGTGATCTGACAAGCGTAAAGTCATTGTTAATTTGTTTTGCTTTGTACTTTCTCTGTTTTGATTTGTAAATACTGTTGATTTTTTGTATTTTGTTACAATTGTTGAAGCGCATTGTGTCTGTTTAGAAAAAGCCCTATATAAATATTGGTTATTATTATTAATGTTATTATTTTATGCACACCACAAAATATGACAATTTGGTGAAGAAAAACACAATATGGTCCATATATCCTGTCTTAGAGACTCACGGGAGCAGAGTGTCCTGCCTTCTACCTCCATCTTATCGCCGATGCCACCGTCACCTGGTCTCTCAGCTGAGACAGCGAAACTGAAGTCTGTGTCTGGTGTCAAATTTGTGATAGTTTCTGAGGGCGCCAGCCTATCTGTTCTCATCTCAAGCTGAATGAAGTCCCCAGGAATGTTCTTCTCTTTGTAGTACACCTGGTATCCAGACAGTGGAGGATCACCAACATCTGTCTCTTCATTCCAGGCATCCCAGGCGAGGGTTACCGAGTTGTTAGTGGCCACATCCACGATGGGGGGACTCGGCAGTTGTGGTAAAACTTGCGGGATGACATATAAATGTAAAGACATCAAGATATTTCCACCTTTACCTTTATTAGTAAAATTCCTTCACTTTCGACGCACAATTATGAGATTTTAACACAATAAACGTTGCAGAACAAAGACCTATAAATAAAGCTAAAGAAGACAGAAGTTCTGTGAGAAATCTAAATCTGGTTATTTGATACCTTCATTGCCGTTGTGAAAATGAAACTCGATCTGAAAATAAAAAATTAATGGTCTTTTTTTTTTACTGAAATACAGAGCAACCATAATTATGCATGATATGCATGTCAAGATTCTAAGACAGTGCTAATAAACATGAATTACTTTGATAAGATGACATATATTACGATTATCATCTTCAAATTCAGAAGTTTTCATCTACTTAAAAAACATTCATACATTCGGAATACAAACCATAGAATCCATCTGTGACTTCTTGGCTCATGAAAGTGGTGACGTCTGACATCATACATCGGAATTTTTCCCCATCTTGGACATCTGACACGATAAAGACTGCAGTGTACCCATCTGAGTAACGTCTTGCAGAGTCCGCCAGATCGATATCTCTCTCATGGAAAGACTCATTACTGTGCTTTCTCTGTAGCTTAACAATGGGGTCTGCTAATGACAGAAACCTGCTTCCAGATAAGGAACAGGTCACACTTGCTGGCTGCCCTTGATTCGGCTTCTCGTAGTTGACTGTTACAGTCCCTGAAGAAATAGTGGCAGCGAAGGGCAAGAATCATTAGGTCCTACTGTGTATATTTCCTCTTTAAAACAATAGACTCAGTGGGTAATATCTGCCCCTTGCAGACTGCAATGTGTATGTATTCATCCAATTAACAAGAAAAACAAGTAAATAAACTGAACAAATGAAGCATCTTGTTATCACACTGGAGAAATACCTGCCAAGTCTGTGGAATACGTGACCATGCGTTTTCAAAACTAAGATTAAAATGTGAAAACTCAGCCCAATTTGCTCCTAGCCTCAATGGGGGCACTACGGGGTCTACCATAAAATTGAAGGTATACCTACTAATGCATTTACTCAAAGAATTGACTGTCATTTCTGGTTCTACAGAAAGATTTTTTAAAGCGTATTCTTTTAGTGTTTTAGAAACTTCAGAAAATGTTGGGCTTTATGTGGTTTCCGGGGACATCCATTGTGGGCATGGTGTCCATGACAATTTGTCATTCCATCCTTTGCTAAATTTGGTGAAAATTTCCGCGCTTTTAGAAACATGAAAGCGGAAATGTGCACTTTATACTTTCTTTTATTGGTACCAAGGTTACTATCCCCAGTTCTACAAGTAACAAACTTCAACGTACGTTTACTAGATGATATAAAGATTTCCTCTTCAGCTAACATATGGGCCTTTATCTCAGTAGAGCTTGAAATACCTATCACACACGGAAATGCTCTATGGTTAAACGAGCCGTGGTGTCAACTGGTAAACATGGCTCACTATTCAATGGATGCTGAAAAGCAACATATTCGCACAATGCTGTCTCAAATTTGGAACGAGTTCAAATCTAGTTTTATTATCAACAACGATTCAACTCAGTGAGAATGCCCAATTATGATTTCATTGCCAATATACACGGGAGGCCTTTTTCAGGCTATTATACCTTTAACGTTACAAAGCTGTCAGAAGTTATTCTTACTCTTTGACACAATAAACTGGAAAATAGTCAATTGAGAAATCCTCTGTACAGGAGTAGAAAATGGAATATGAAAAGACATGGTGTATATTAAACCGTCTTAAATCTATCAATATCCTTGTCTTCTAGTTCTTTAAACTTAGCAATTATAACAATGCCCACACGTTGCTTGGAATGAGTCATAAAGCTTGTGTAATCAGTCATTATTTGAGTAGAAAGCAGATGGAAAATTCATGAAGCTGGAAAATGCACAATGTAACAGTCTACCTGCGCAGTACGTGCCGTATTTTCCCACGGTGCATTCTTCATGTTGGTGAAGAAGAGAAACAATGGGAAAAATCAGGAGTTAAAAGAGAACGGAAGGAGGTAGATTGGTTAGGAAACATACAAGCTATGCTCAATACTAGCTATAATCATTATATTAGCTATAATAGATAGATAGATAGATAGATAAATTAAAAAATAAATAGATAAATAAACATATTTATGTATATACATATTTGTACGCATTTATACCAGTGGGTCCTTGGTAGTGTCTTACGTATTAAATATTCTGTTATAAGTGAAGTCTAAGGGCAGAAAAGTTTGACACCATGTGTATTATTCCATGGGCCAAGACCCGAAAAATGGGTTGTTGGTACCATCTGAGGTGGCACAACCTTTTTGGTGTCATTTTGTTTGTCGGGCATAGATATGCTTATCAAGCTATGATAGCATTTCCAAATGAGTTAGTCATAATAAATGAATTTTTAACCAATGTGGTCTCGTATTAATATCCCTATACTTCTGAATCGAAACTAAACCGCTGTACAAAGAAGAGCACTGCCTTCTGTATGTCCACAGGTGTTCTGTTGTAAACGCGGTGCGCTTAGTCTTTATTCAAGGCAGCGAAGGGAATATTCAAAGGGTTATGATGTCCACAGCTGTCACGCGGTGCGCTTAGTTCTTTATCTAGACCAATGTAGCGTTATCATTAAAGTTCCTCATAAAAGGGATTATCTATACTATTTTTATACTACTCTATCAACAAATACTTCAGTTTTAAACAAAAATCACTCTGTTCATTTACAATATCATTCATTATAATGTATCGTAGTGTACCGGTACATTGTTTTTGCAGTATCTTATATTGTTGGAGGGAAATAAAACGACATTAGCGTGGTATCAGCGTTTTCACCGGAAAATGATAAATGATTGAAAAATACGGTAAAATTCACTAGGAATTGCTTTTGTTGTTGTTGTTTTTTAGATAAAAGGATATACACTGTATCATACGCTTTGGATATTCCCTTCGCCGTCTAGAATAAAGACTAAGCGCTGTGGACATCATAACCTTTGGATATTCCCTTCGCTGCCTTGAATAAAGACTAAGCGCACCGCGTTTACAACAGAACACCTGTGAACATACCATAGAACATACAGAAGACAGTGCTCTTCTTTGTATGGCGGTTAGTTTCGATTCAGAAGTATAGGGATATAACAACGAGACCAAATTGGTTAAAAATTCATACTATGACTAAGCTACTCATTTGGAAATGCTATCATAGCTTGATAAGCATATCTATGCCCGCCAAACAAAATGACACCAAACAGGTTTTGCCACCTCAGATGGTACCAATATCTGGCCTGGCCCATGGACTATATGTAGTCCTTATAAACCAGATCGTTGCTTCGCAGAAGAAGAGCCTAGAAAGAGGAGAATTGAAGAGGGAGGCGATATACAATGGGGGTTCTAAGGAGGGCGAAAAGTAAAGTGTTGAGGACAGTAGTGGGCTGGAAGTTGAAGTTGCACTAGTGGAGACGCTAGAGAAGGGAACAGAGAGAGTGGTAATGAATCTTCACTTCTATCTCATATCTCCATGATATTCCAATCTTCAACTCCTCCCTCTTCCTCTTCCCTTCTATTTCACATTTCTCCTCCTAAACGATGTCCGAACATCTTACTTGATTCTCACTCTACTCTTCCTTACCACTCTCCCTGTTCCCTTCTCTACCGTCTTCAAGAGAGCACCTTCAACTTCCAGCCCATTATTGTCCCCCACTCTTCACTTTTTGCCCTCCTTACAACCCCCCATATGTCGCTTCCCTCTTCAATTCTCCTCTTTCTAGGACTCTATTCACATGGTGTCATCGCAAACCTTTCTGTCTCATTTACTTCACCATGCAAAACTTCAAGCAACACATAAGTAAAGCCTTGTTTTATGTGACGCATATCAAAATTAATTTCATCATTAACTAAATGAAACAGAAGTTATGGCTGTGTAAGAATGACACAAATTTAGGGGCATTGTTGGTGTCACAATTCTTGCTCTCCTCCCTCCCCCCCCCCCCCCAAAAAAAAGGAACATTAAAAAAATGGGTAGGGCACATACCTAAAACTAACGGAAGAGTACCTTTGATACTAAATTAGGTCTTACACTGGCACACATGGACATTAAACATCATATTACTGAGTAAAGGGTGTGTTTATGCAATCAACTCTCCGTCAGTAAACTACTGATATCGTACATTAACCTGGATGTCTTCTTTTGAGAGGGAGCAATTATATTTCATGATGGTAAGTCGATCACCCATTACTACAAGGCATCATATCCTGATATCCTTTTTAGGAAATGGACTTCTACATTCTATATACCGATGTGTTGGCTCAGTGAGTAGAGCGGCTGCCCTCACAATCGGGAGGTCGTGGGTTCAAACCCCGGCCGCGTCATACCAAAAGACGTTAAAAGATGGGAGTTGCTGCTACCTTGTTTGCCGTTCAACAGTTGAAAAGGTTAGAGCAACGTCGATCTGGCGCTGCTCAGTGGCTGCCGGGCCCACGATCAATTGGGCAAAATGAATTTCCATTCTTGGACAATAAAATTTGGAGTTTATATCCAAAACAATTATTATTATTATTATTATTATTATTATTATTATTATTATTATTATTACATAAACAGCAATCCTCACCCTGACAGTTTGAGCCTGTCCAGCCTGGCCGACACTCAGTTGAACTCCCTGTGCAAGCTCCAGTATATGGATCACATTCGCCCGACACGCAGTGACAGGTTTGGGTACAGCTGGCTCCAAACTCATTGGTACCACACTCTAATTTTACGACAAGGTGCACCCAGTTCAAGGATAATTATCAAATAGATATTTTACATCACACCCCTTAACCATGTGTCGATATCATGCCACACATACATTTGTAGGAAATACACATTTAAACTTATGTTATCTTCAAGCACCCCCACAACTGCTTCCAATGACATGCTTTACGTATATTAATGCAGGGCATTGAATTTAACTCCTTTCTTGATTAATATTCCTTCCTCAGAGGTAAACTACAAAAATCTGTATATTTTTGTATCAGTGTACGGTTCTTAATTGTGATATCAAACAAATAATTGAAGTTATGAAAAGACAGGATGTAAAAATGAAGAGTCAGCTTCTTTACTCCACAAAACAATCACGTGAGAACTCCGCGAAGAAATATGGCTCTCCCAACTACTTGCACTGCCAGTGTAGAGCGTTGGAAATCCATCACATCCATTCAATTTGAAGCAGGGAAATAAGTCATCATTCATAGTACCGAATCACCATGAACAGGTGAAAATATACCAGTTTGTTAAAAGAAAAGTTTATGTGCATTTGTTCACATTTTAGTACTATAATATTCAGTGTGATTGTTATTTTGAACTACATTAAATGGCAGTAGTAGGATGTTAATGGTAGTTTTTGTATATGTTTTCATTTCTTCCTGGAAAGACTTTTTTAAATTTCATATACTCTGAACATGTCATGATATTCTTTGTGCACATGAGACTGCGTACAAACTACTAAGCTTTCTTGCCTTACAGTGTGGAAGAGATATAGGTCCTGTCTCTCTAAAGTCAGACGACGGTTGTATTGAATTCATGTTGATTGAATTTCAGCTTCCCCTTAATGTAATGCGAAACTGGAAAATATCCACACTGACCAATCGAAAAACATTCTGTTGTGGTTCAGAAATGAAAGCAACGTGGAACAATTTTTTAAGAGCTATATACACTGTATTCTAATTCAAATTATGAAGTTCTTTCGTCGAGATGTTTTCATTGCAACTGATTGACAAAATACCCTACATCGACGTAAATAAGCACTGAATTGATCAGCTATATATTCTAAGCAGTACAAATATGGATTATCACCACCAATTTCTTTTTAGGGCTTTGGTTGACTATAGTCGCTTGACCTATGTGTGAGAAATCATTGCTGACATCTGCAAAGCCACTCATTTCGTGTAGTTAGAATTAGCCTCACCTTCTGTACAATGAATGCCTTTGTATCCAGGCGTACACGAGCACCCATAGGGGTCTGGAACACACACCTGAAGACCACTGCATGCTGTCTGGTCGTCGATGTTATCTTTGCAGCGATACTCACAATTACGCCCAAAACGATTACCTCCACACACTGTATATTAAAGGACAAGTTCACCTCACATGTGGATTGAGAGAATGCAGATGCAGCAATATTAGTAGAACACATCAGTGGGAGCGTGAGGAAAATCGGACAATCCGTTCAAAAGTTATGAATTTTTGAAGTTTAATCGCCGGATGAGAAAACTGCTACAGCTTGTGATGTCACATATGTGGCGAGAAATTACAAAGAAACTTCAACATACTTAATTTTTCTTACATAATGAAAGAGTATTTCACTTGTCTATTTCAGAAGACAGGGGGAATAATACTACATTTAACATACGTCAGTGATAAGTAGAGGGAATGTGTTTTTTTTCTCAAAAAATACATCTTGTGGAATTCCCTTTATGTTTTCCTTATATCGTTCTACGATTTCAAAGACGATTGGTATACTTTATAGGTTGAAACCAAATTTTACAAAGAACGTTCATTAATTTTGTATCATTCTTTAGCTTTACCGCATATCAATTATTGTAATATTGTATGGGGCAACTGGAATAGATCCCAAATTGATTTGTTATTTCATTGCAGAAAAAAAAGCCGTCCGAATTTGTACACATTCACCTTATTTAGCTCGTACCAATCCTCTTGTTTAAACTGAAAATATGAAAAGTAAATGATTTTCATATTCATCAATCCGCTATATGGAGATGATATGCTTAATTGACGACAGTCTTCTGCATCCACACTCCCAATACATTCGCTGTAATTCAGTCAGATCATTTGATTCACTTATAAATCCCGAGTGGTTCTCAATTGACGTGTTCTCTTGCTCTCTTCTTCAATAGGTACACGTACAAGTATATCTCAGTAATTAATGTTCGGATGTACACACTGTATGTTTTCTTTTCATGAAAATAAAAAGAAATGACTGTATTTCATTGTAATATGTATATTAAATACAGAAAGTTCCAAATAGACACATTTGAATTTGAATTGAATTTGAATTGAATTGAATGTGACATCTCGATTGTAGTAGTCTTCTAATCCAGCAGTGACTGTGAAGAAACTTAAACATTCATAACTTTTGAACAAATTGTTTGATTTTCCTCAAACTTTCACAGATATGTTCTACTAATATTGCTGCATTCTCTCAATCTGCACGTATGTGAAGGTTAACTTGTCCTTTAACAAGACAAGAATTGCCAAACCTGTACTATTTTTTTAACTAACAGATATATAAGCTACTCCATACCCTAGTCGACTTACAGAAACAATACAGAACCAACAAACAAAACAATGAATACATCTTACAGTCACATGCTGTCATGGAGGTAACAGGTTCTTAAAGTTGCATGTAAACATGGTAGCAGCCATCATGATTCTTGAAGATTAATCATACAGAAAGAAATTTTGTCCTGAACATTTCATTATTCCACGGTGTAATGACTTAGCAGTGATAACCAAGGTGATCTAGTAACGAGATATTACAAAGTTACGAAATGCCAAATATTTTTGTCACAAGTTCCTAATTGTACCCTTACAATTCACCATTAAAGCCAACATACCTCAAGCTGAAAACAAAATCGACATAAGTGAATAAAAAAAGCGGTTAAGAAGCATTCTATTCAATAGTGCTAATATACACATAAACCCACACATTTGTAGAAAGCATGACAGTGCAATATCCTATGAATGATTGAATTATCATGATCGCGATGTCCAAATCATTGTCCATCACTTGAACTTTAGACCGAACCACATGATATGAGTTTATATAGGCAAATCATTTGCGACAGAAGACACATGAAATGAGCGAAATAATTGTTTTAAAAAGTACATATTAGCAGTTTTACTTACTCTGCTCACACTGATCTCCCATGAAACCAGGGGGACAAACACACTCTCCAGTTTTACTGTGACAGATGCCTCCATTGTAGCATGACTTACAGGCCTGAAGGCATCCACCGAGTACATCGTAGCGACCAGCTGGACAATCTATTGAAGTTAAAGCACATACCAATGTTAACACTTAGTTTCCACATTGAAAAATATTTTGCTTGTCAATGCAATGAAAATCTTTTGATTATACCTTAGTATCATATTCAACCTAAGACCAGTCCATTTTTAGTGTCCATGTGATCTGCCATCTGTTACTGTAAACGATAATGCAATTTGGATAATTCTTTTGCTGTGTATTTTGTGTAATAGGATTCAAAACTGAAGAAAAATAAATGTAAGTGATAAACACTGTTTCATGGAGTAAGTCATCAGTCATCGTTAAAAACAAAAGAAATAAAAAGAAAACATTTAAATGAAACCAAAAAGTGGCACCACAAATATTAGTTCCCCCCCCCCCCTCTTTTTTTTTTTTTAGAATTCCTGGATCCGCCCCTGATTATAGATCGGATAGCATCGGGAACATCGCACTTTATAGAGTGTGGTCACATTGTTCCAATACCATGCATCATCTCACTAGGAAGACCATCATAATTATTGCGACCATGACGATCTGTGAAAAAGTCACAAATCGTGGCGTAATCGCCCTCCATTATTATTAGGGGAACAAAGCTCTCCTGTGCAGTCTTCAGTGTGCAATGGCCAATGCAATTACAAAGGGCCTATAGCGCAGATGACATAGGCCTATCAAACCTCCACGTATTATGGGACAACCTTTCATTGCTGATATCAATAAGGCCAATCAACGGTAGAGCCTACTTGGGGTATTTCCTTATTATTGTTAATTTTTAGATGAAATTTTAGGTAAACAACCAATATGTTGTATAAACCAAGCGTTTATACATAGGGCCAAACCTACAAAGATTGACCGCCATGATTTATATGTTTACAGTAATTTATTGTGCATCCAAACTATATATTATGATTCCCTTCGTTTAATTTTGATGTTACATTCCTCCACTGAGAAATATGAAAGTAAATTAAATTGAACTGAATTGAATTGAATAACGGTGGAACCACGCTTCCCCCCGTGGCTTCCCCGTCAAACCGTTAAGTCTATGATCGTACCGTTGGTGAATGCAATGCTGTTATGCATGGCTGCTACGAACGTTAGAAATTTCTACTCTACTCTAGCACGCTGCCGGTCCTACACGCAGACTAGAGGCTTAGGGCCTTGAGTTGTACTTGTTAAATACTGGGTGTTTCAAAAAACATTTCCCACGTTTGATTCTTAATAATTCAAAAACTATTATATCAGATAACACTGTCATTGATATGAATGATAGCTGAATAGTGTACAATTTGGTTGAAGGTGGTATAGACATGAAAGCATAAATAAGTTTCATGAAATCCATGATTACTTTCACAGTTAGGTTCCAGAATTTGCTCTATTTTCAACCCTCTGTACAAAATTTCACTTTGCACAGGGGTCAATGGGTGTGTATGGGAGTGTGTGGTTAACACCCTGACAATGCTCCTGAACAATGGCCAGGGTTTGAATGCTTCATAAGTGCCCTCCATTTTTTCATACGACGTCGGCATCACGTCGAAAAACTTGGTTGAAAATGGCACGAGGCTTCGATGCAGCGTCATTTTGCTTAATACACAGGGTCTATGGAGAATGAAATAGGTTATGTTGCGTAGCGCATCCGACTCGTAATCCTAAGGTCCCTGGTTCGAGGCCCACCTCTGCCAATATATTTTTTAATTTTTTTAAACACTTTTTTCTTCTTTTTCTTTGGTTAATCTTTATCTCCCTTTCCTTACTTTATCTTTTTCTGATTTTTTTATGCTTCTCCTTCAAATTTCTATAAAATAAGATAATTTTTTTCTTTATTTTTCTTTCTTTCTACTACTTTCTGTGCAATAGATGAACAACAACAATGGCTACCAAACCCATAATTTGCACATGTTTAGTACATGTGACGTACATTATTTCATAAAATAACAACTACTTGATCGGACACCATCTTGGGTATGTAAATTAGGGTCAAAGGTCATAAATGTTTCATCCTGTATCTTGGTGAATACATGTCCTATCTTTCCCATATTTTGCACACGCAAAGACCATGTTACAAGAATCATTTCATAAATTAATCATTTTTTGCTTAGACGCCATCTTGGGTGTGCAAAGTGAGGTCAAAGGTCAAATATACTTCATTCTGTATTTCCGTTAGTGTATACGGAATTCGGTACCAAAGATGGCAGGTCTCACTCCCTTTTCTAAATGAGAATCCAAACATCATACGGCCAATGTCCCGTCAACACAAATGAAACCTGTATGGTCATGAATATTTGGATCAGGACTCAAATCACTGATTTCAGAAAAGATCGGATCACCTAATTTGTCAGTGTTGACAAATTCCGAGTCTAGTTTTCGTTATTTTTTGCACACGATCAATGGAAAATTGTGAGATTATGACATGGTTAGCTCACTCATTTGCATAGGCCTAATCTTATCCACTGTACGAGAACTTGTTTGCAGAAATTTCCAAAACTTCGAAAAGGCAGTTAATTAAAGGTGCAATTAAGCACAATTAAGGGTGCAATTGTGCACTGAAGGTGTGCTGCTGTTTCAAGTTGTGTGCACATTTGAATCTCTATTTCTTATCGTGTAAGCATTATAACAATGAACTAAATTTCTTCTCCACTTGGTATTCAATGTCCTCAATCAGTGCATGGTATCGACTGCGTCGCTTGATACCTGAAAACGGGGTTGGGATAATCATTATTACATAAACAGATGACACCATAAACAGATGACACCTCCAAGGATGTCAGTCCGGTCTAGTCAGTACCACGGTCGTGGTTAGGAACTTGTAGGTTCCATGAACATGCCTAAGCCTAAAGATCTGAACAGTAATAATGAAAGATCTACTCCTAATTGTAGTACTTGAAAATACTGGGTGTTTCAAAAAACATTTCCCACTTTTGATCATTAATAGTGCAAAAAAAATTCATCCGATAAAACTGTAAATGACAAGAGTAACAGCTGAATAGTGTACAATTTTGTTGAAGGTAATGTGGATGTGAAAACATGAATCAGTTTCATGAAATCTAACACTGATTTTGAAGTAAGGTTCCAGGTTTTGGTCAGATTTTAACCCTCTGTACAAAAATGAACTTTGCACAGGAACCAATGATGTGTATGTGAGTGTGTGCTGACAATGGCCCTAAACAATGGACATGCCTGAACCACCTGGTGACCAGGCGTCAGTCTCGCGCCCCCAGGCACATGAATGCTTAATCAATAATTCATGTGGATTGCCCTGGGCACTGCTAGTCTGAATTCATGCACGGTAATATGTTAAATGCATGCACATGGAAAAAGTAAGCACATGTTTCCATGTGCTCGCAAACACATTTCATTCCAGCTGGCAATCATTTTCAAATTCTGCTTCACCATATCACTAAATCTGGGATATAAATAAGCATAAATAATCTAGAGTTTTTCATTTTAATACAACTGTCTACTAATTATCCGACAAATTTTTCCCTTTTTTATAAAATGAGATCGTTTTTGGTAAAGAGCTCAGCAGCATTTTTCATTGAGCGATTTGTTTCACAGTACATCTATTTAAGGCTCCATATACACAAGTGTATACTCTATATTGATTTTCTTAGCTTCCTGTCACCATGTTTACGTTAGAACAAGGTATTCATTGTAATTTCGTTTTTCAGAAGTAGGGAGAGCACTGTCGCCACTCAACGACAGTATCTGCAGGCGTTTGACGTTACAGATACAGTACTCTCCGCGTAATCGGTTATCGCTTAAACGGGTACTCCGCTTAATTGGGTAGTAATGTCAAAATCAGTTCCAATGCACATTAAAATTACCTGATAATCGGGTTGCCTCTCCGCATAAACGGGTAAATAATTTTCTTCTAATCTTATTTCTACCCACATTTAATTTCAGATACAATTGTATAACACTTTAAGAATAATAAATCATGAATGTCAAATTTTTCACGGCAAATCGCATTCTCTGCTTAATTTGCAATGAAGACCGATCATTTGGGGGGTGATTTACACATGAAAACACATGTACCATCGTACCGACATATTGCCACACGTAAACGAACATTACACAAGTGGCTGGCACTCACAATTGCATAGACAGACAGGAGTTGAACACACTTGCGCTCCTCCCTTTCTCCACAACAACATTCACAATACGAGAAGTTTGCAACGAAAATCAGGCCATGCACCGGCGCTCCATAATTTTCCTTTTACTTTTCCCCAGTCACTTCACGAAAAGTAACCCGATGTTCTACGTGGCTAGTGTACGCAAAGAGTCGTGTGCATGTCGGAAAACGCCTGCTTGTTAGCGAGGAGTCTATAGTCAAACGACAGTTGTCTGAAGACATATTTGTCCATAAAACGAGTGTAAATTATTGCTCGTGACTGAGCAAGTGTAAGGTATGTGTAATGTGCCGTGAAGCACGCATGTTAAGCATACAGTGTAGGTGTTTGGTGCAGTGTACAATGCATGCATATACATATTGTGTGTGTCAATTGTGAATTAGACGTGTTCTTCTGTTTATCGGGTACTCCGCTTAATCGGGTAAGAAACGCTCTGCCCGAGCCTACCCGATTATGCGGAGAGTACTGTACTGCCATAGGCTGAATAAAGACTAGTTGTAATAGTGGAATTTCTCATGAATAAATAATGAAGCATTCAAACCCTGGCCATTGTTCAGGACCAATGTCAGGGTGTTAACCACACACTCCCATACACACCCATTGACCCCTGTGCAAAGTGAAAGTTTTGTACAGAGGGTTGAAAATAGAGCAAAATCTGAAACCTAACTGAAATTAATCATGGATTTCATGAAACTGATTTATGCTTTCATATTTAAACCACCTTCAAAAAAATTGTACACTATTCAACTATCACTCATATCAATGACAGTGTTATTTGATATACAGTTCATGAATTATTAAGAATCAAAAGTGGGAAATGCTTTTTGAAACACCTAGTATGTAAAACGTCCCGTATAACGCCTCTGACGTAAACATCTTTGCTCATCAGTACTTAGTGGGTTTGGTTTTTACAAGATATTGGCATTATAATTTGATATTTGGATTGAGAAACGTATATGCTACAAACGTATAGGCACCAATTCGCCATGATGAGTTATTAGTATTGGTTCGAGAACAGATCCTATTTGTACAGAGAATGTCCCTGATCTAAACCTGTTTTTCTTACATTTCCGCTTCTCTCACAAAAAAAAAAAAGATGTAAACTAAAGTGACTTCTGCATCATAATCATAGACTGTTGACCTATTACGAGTTATAAAACATAGCTCTGTCCTGGTAATGCATTTACACTTGCTCTTATCAACAGAAAACCTTAAAATATGAAGCTCTTATACATATGTTCTACATCTTTCAGGAAGCTTAACTTTTCTTAATACTATAATTCGCCCGTGCAAACTTTGCTCTACTAAAACTTGTTTCCATTAAACTAACCACGCCCATATAGAGCTAATTTTATTTTAATGTTCTCATAATTTGTATAGTGGATGTCTTTATGTCATGACACAGTAATTTTCAAAGACCTTTTCAATTTTGCTCAGAGACGTGTGGTCTTTGATCTTCGTTCAGATTCTTACATATTCACTGTCTATCCTCTTTTAATATACTTCTAATCCAAAGATTGAAATACATAATTTCACAAATAATACTGGTTGGCAAATGTACAGAATGATAGCTCTTATAAATCGACACAAACACCAGGAAGGTTGTTTTTCTTTTTGGGTCTTTTTAGGATTTGTGGGCATTTCACTGTGCTGACTCGATTCCAGGATGGCGCGTCAGTGCGTAAAATAATCACGCAAATAAAGTATCATGCCGTGCTAATTGTCAGATGAGGGAATATCCCTTCAGAGATTTTCAGTGAGGGACATTCGCCAATATGGGTTCACATTTTTGTGGACATCATGCCAATCATCTAGTCGCCTGGCTCACATTGGATGCGTTTATCAACTTTCCCCTGTTTAAACGGCTTTCGATAGCCCTTTCGATAGCCCTTTCGAAAGCCCTTTCCACAGCCCTTTCGAGAGCCCTTTTTCAAAGCCCTGACTGCCTGTACTATTAATGTGCCGCTTGTTTTCTAAGAAGGGACGGCGAAAAGCAATTACCATCATAAAGACATATCTTCCTTTGAGAGTGACGAGTCATGATGCAATGCCACATGAATCAATTGTCTTCCTATCTGTGAGGCTGCTCCAGTTTAGCACATACTTCAAATATTTCTGAGTGGCGGCATGAGACTTTGGCTGCGTTTATCAACTTTCCCCTGTTTAAACGGCTTTCGATAGCCCTTTCCAAAGCCCCTTACGAAACTGCTTTCAAAATAGTTACGTTTATCAACTCTCTTCGCGAACACGATTTTTTAACTGGCCTGTCACTGCAAAGCTGCATTGCGCTATTCGACCCGAGGAGAAGTACAAGTACTGAAGTACAAGACTACAAAGCCGTTTCAAAACAGCTTTGCGTTTATCAACTTCCAAAAGGCTTTTACAAACAGATTTCTGAAAACCTGTTTAGGAACCCTGTTTGGATAGCCACAAATTTGGGGCTTTCGAAAAGGCTTTCCTAAACTGCTTTCAAATCAGCTTTGCGTTTATCAACTCGTAAAATTTCCTTGAAAGCTGTTTGGATAACCTGTTTCTGCCGAGAAAGGAGAGTTGATAAACACACCCTTTCGTAAAGGCTTTCCTAAAGGGCTTTCAAAACAGCTTTGCGTTTATCAACTCCTGAAAATTCCTTGAAAGCTGTTTGAATAAACTGTTTCTGCCGAGAAAAGGAGTTGATAAACGCACCCTCTGTCATTTCATCATACTTGTTCATTGCAATTTGTTCTACATTTTTAAAAATATTCTTATATCCTTTACCTCAATTATCACTAATTCTGAAACTCTGTCCTTAGTGTAACTAATTTACAGTTGAAAGAAAGAAAGATATTATTCAGAGGGTGAAGGTTCAGATGAGAGTTTCTTCACTTTGTCTCCCTCTACAAATTAAATCTGTTAAGATCGCAACTGCTGATTTGTATAAATTAACAAACACGTCGAAAAAAGGAACTAGTGGGACTCGAACCTGTCATCTACTGCTTTCCGGGCAGACACTACCACCAGGCTGTCCCTGGTTGCCGGCAGTGACACGATGTACATGGAACAAATACCTAAGCTCCGATTTTTTATAGTTGTTCAAATGTAAAAATCTGAAAATCATCTGGAGGTCTCCTTTTAAACCCTGAATTACTTTCTCATCTTTTTTAAATGTGGTTCAGACACAACAAAGAGCTATATTTAGCACTGCAGGCGTTGCCGCATGTCTCCCCACCCCCCTCCCCCCCCCCCCTGGATGAAAGAGGGGTAACAGAAGTCCACATACAGCGGGCAAGACTGGACGAAACAGCAAGGAGTTTCATCCGACGTGAAGAGGTATTTTGACCAAGCTTACATAATGATATCCGATCAATTGTATAAAATTTAAATGTAAAAGTGATCAAAGGATTGCTCTGCTTCTCTATGTTGGCTAATTTTAGATAAAGACAGTAAAATTCATTTTTTTTTTTTGGTCAGATTCATCCAGAAGTGACAAAAGGACAATAATCATATTATAGAGGACCTATAATGCACGAGTTGAACCCTGTCAATAAAAATTACTACATTTTATTATTTTAGTCATTAGAATGGATACGATTATTAAGTATAACGCATTTTGAACAATCTGTCAATTTTGTAAACCCTACCAAGCTCCACCTGCCCCCCCCCCCTTAAAAAAGTAAAATCTTCCAGATTCACATTTTTCAGGATGACATCATCTGAGTGACACTGATCGAGCTGGCTTTATTCTACTTAAAACAAGTACACTTACGTTTAATTTGGTGTTTATTGGTGCTCACAGCAAGTACATAATCAAACCAGTGCCCAGTATCACTGATCACTGAGGACCAACAGACCAACTCAACTAGGGCCTAAGCAATATGCAGCTTCAAGAGGTAGTGTGTAAGGTTTGTCCTGTTGGTTGTTGTTGTTGTTTTATGTATATACATATATATATATATATATATATATATATATATATATATATATAGATGATGCCTAACAGATCCGGCACATGTGGGATTTCGTCAAGATTTTTTAATTCATCCGCCACGAAGTGGTGCCGGAGGCATTATGTTTTCGGGTTGTCCGTCCGTCCGTCCGTAGTGAATTTTGTGGACAGGGTAACTATCAAATCCTTTTGAGGTATCCTAATGAAACTTGGCATGTATGTGTATTAGGGGGTGAACTTGTGCCTATCAACTTTTGGGTGCACATGCTCAAGGTCAAAGGTCAAAAGGTCAAGGTCAAATACATAAAATTTCACTATTTCCACCATATCTATGCAATGCCCGAAGATATTTTCTTGAAACTTGGTGTATAAATGTATTACCCAATTAAAATTGTCTGGTGAAAGTTTGGGTCATGAGGTCTAAGGTCAAGGTCAAATGGTCGAGGTGAAATATGTAAAATTTCACTATTTCCACCATATCTATGCAATGCCAGAAGATATTTTCTTGAAACTTAGTGTATACGTGTATTACCCAATTAAGATTCTCTGGTGAAAGTTTAGGTCGTGTGGTCGTATGGTCAAAGGTCAAACGGTCAAGGTCGAATACATAAAATTTCACTACAAGGAGTGCTGTATTTCCACCATATCTATGCAATGCCTGAAGATATTTTCTTGAAACTTAGTGTATACATGTATTACCCGATTAAGATTCTCTGGTGAAAGTTTGGGTCATGAGGTCAAAGGTCAAAAGGTCAAGTAAAAATATTAAAACTTCACCTTTTTTCTCTGTACCTCGGAAATTGTTTGTGGTATCTTCATGGAACATAGTAACATGTACTGACTGGCAGTGATTATCTAGAGAATTTAGGATTCATGGGGTCAAAGGTTAAGGGCAACACTTCAAAATTTTCTATTTCCCTCATGTTTACGCAATGCCAGCAGGATTTTTTTTAACACTTGGTGTATGCATGTATAACCTAATAGAGATTCTCCGGAATTTTTTTTCTTTTGTGTTTGCCTCAAAGGTCAAAAGGTCAAAGATCTAGTGAAAGTGCTGAACTAATTTTTTGCTCCCTATCTTGGAAGTGGCTCAAGTTATCTTGAAACGTACTACATATTTATGCATGTTCTGCCTGACAGTGATTATCTTATGAATTTTAGGGTCAAAGGCCAGATGAAAATGGCAACAATTTACTATTCAATACAGAAATTGCACTTTGTTGAAAATTACTCAATGCATGAACGTATGAATGGGTCAAAGTCAAGTTAAAATCCTTAAACCCCAAATACATGCTCTCCTATTCATCCAATTAAACCTAGGTCAAGGAAGGTGAATATTTAACACATTTGTGACAAACTTGTCATTTTATTATTTTGCCAATTTTACGAAAATGTAATCACACATTGTCCACATGTACTGTCTAGACCTATTAGGAGAACCATGCATTATGGCGGAGGCATACCAGTCGCCATAGCGACATTTCTAGTTTTTTCTACAAACTTGGAGAAGAAAAGGGTATGGACAAGTCAGTGCTCAATGTAACCATGTTCATTTTTTTTTTCACACATCTCGTTGAGATTGTCTAGCGTAGGTTATATCTCACTGACCGCACCCCGCGCCCTCCATTTGGATACTCATATCATCATTGTACTTCCAGTGCTCTATCTATGACGTTTAAAGGGCATCATCGATTAAAACAAGGAAGAGCACTGGGCACAATTTGGTCCCCAAGGATACTCCTTCTACCGTGGTCAAATCAGAAAGGTTACTACGTTATCGAACACACTGGGCGCAGTCAGGGAAGAAGTCAGATATCCATGAGACAAGACTGGCACGAAGACATAACTTCACCAACTTGAAGATAACAATGGTATGGCACTTGCTCTTACACACTTTCCTGTGTTATAATATTTGTACATTGTATAGAAATATGGTCCCAGTTTGTTGGTTCTCAAACTTGTATGCAATGGGGTCGATCAACTATGCTTATGCAATCAGGCATTGCAGCCATGATCAGATCAGCCTACCTCTCACAATGAGTCGCATCAAGCCAGCTCTAGCCAAATTCCTCTCGTTTATCAGGTGCAGTTCATACACCCCACCATCTGCTGGTGTGACTTCTCCCGCAATGGTATAACTTGCTCCTGCTCCAGTGGATCTATAAATGAGATCTGATGGCTCGACCGTCCAATTGTGTCTCCAAATTCTTTCTATGTTATCACTGATGGGTGGCACTGGTGAGAAGTCCACTATCACATTCACATCTCCAGCATTCACAGTCTTTGAGAATCTTCCTTCTGCTGGAACAAACCTAGCTGCAATAATTCAAGCATGTGCATTCGACAAATTATTATAATGACCTCGAGAATTTCAACATCACCATTATTATATTATCAACTGGGATGGCTGCACTGTCACGCATTTCATTTCCTTCCATTTCATTTTATATCATTTCATTTCAAACATTTCAAAACATTTACATACACATACAAACACAAAATCATTACGATGTTGTAGGAGAGGCAAAAAAAATGTAAATTGACAATAAATACTGTGCCCCTTCTGAACACTATACACTGAAACTGAAATTGTTGGGAATGCAGTCTCCTTGTGGACAACAACTAACTAGAATTATCACTGAAGGTGATTAATACCTCCACCCCAAGTGTTGCTTTATAGTATGTGTGTCGTGAGGGCACTGACGTTAATACCAATTTGTGCACTTGTCGAATTGAAAACAGAATAATTTTAGCTTACTGTACAATTAAAGAGTTGACACTGAGTAAAAAACTTACAGCAAATAGAAACATGCTTTCCCCGAGCATCACTACACTTAAAGACCATTATACACACAAAATTTAACCTTCATAGCTTGGTTTCTTTTGATACAAAAATGAGCGGTTACCATGGCAGCACATTTTCCTTAAACTAACACATTGGTGTCTTGCAAAACTACACTTCTAGATCATGATACATTAAATTTGACTTTAATTGCTTGAAAGATGGAAAAGTTATTCGATCTGCAAGGTTTTGGTAAAATTGTGATTACCATGGCAACAGTTTGTGTGACAAACACAAAAACTATGTGTTCCACATCTATGCCTCAGGGCCATAATGCCTACCAAATTCGGTTTCAATTGCTTGAAAACTGTGGAAGAAGTTCACAGGATTTAAAAAAAAACACGCAGTTACCATGGCAACGCATTGTCCGATACAAATACAAAGGACATTTTGCAAAACTACACTTAAAGAACATCATACACACCAAATTTCACTTTCATAGACTTAACGGTTCAATTTCATACAAAAATGAGTGGTTACCATGGCAACACATTTTTCTTATATTAACACATTGGTGTCTTGCATAACTACACCTCCCGATCATCATACATACTAAATTTGACCTTAATTGCTTGAATGATGTGGAAGTTATTCAATCCACAAGGTTTTGGTAAAATTATGGTTACCATGGCAACGCTTTGTCCGACAAACACAAAAATTATGTGTTTCACATCTATGCCTCAAGGTCATAATGCCTAATCAAATTTGATTACAATTGCTTCAATACTTTGGAAGTTGTTCACTCCACAAGATTTCGAAAAAAAACATGCGGTTACCATGGCAACGCTTTGTCAAGTACAAACACAAAAAGTGTCTTGCATAACTACACCTGTAGATCATCATAGATACCAATTTGGAAATTGATTGCTCAAATACTTTGGAAGTTATTCAATCCACAAGGTTTTGGTAAAATTATGGTTGCCATGGCAACGCATTGTCCGACAAACACACAAAAAAATATGTCTTGCATATCTATACCTCAATTTCATCATTAACTCCAACTTTTAATGAAATTACTTCAAAACTGTAGGAGGAGTTCGCGACGCAAGATTTTGCAACCGACCGCCCGACCGACCGTCCGACCAACATCACGCTGATTCCTATATACCCCCTTCACACTGTAATTTCTTGTCTACCTATATTCACTTTTCTCTTCTCATTGTATTATAGATTCCAATGCAATTTACGTTAAAGTGAAAGTTCGTTTACTTTTACTTCATCTCAAACATTATCAATAGCCATACATACAATTTGAATGAAAGGAAAGAGATCCAAACATACTGACAAAAGTAGTACCAAAACACAGGGTACATTGTACTATAGGTAAGAATTGAAAGAGTAAAACATTGAATGCAGAATAATACAAGGGATGGAGATGGGGCGATTACCTAAAAACTCGTTTTCTGTGTATACGATTCTACAGTTATTGATGTTAACGTGTGCTAGAGAATATAGTCCGAAAAGGGATCAGACGGCCGGTTATTTTTACTATCATTGAATGCTATTAAATTTTTATTTTGTGACGTAAATAATGTATATTTCATATGATTTATGAAAAAAGGACTTTTTTTTTTCTTATCTGATCAACGAAATAAGGAAAAACGAAAAATAAGAAATAAAAGGCAAAACTTGTAGATTCTTGTTAAATAAAGTTGCTGATAATTGAAGTTAAAATTGAAATACAATATTTAGCCAAATTTTGTTAATCTTTCACTCTGACTGTTTTTGGGTGAGAGGGATTTTCTCAAAACTAATTTGTGGATGTATATGTATATATGTATATAAATGTATACATATATATATATATATATATATATATATACATGTATAATATATAAATATATTATATATACACACATATATATATATATATATATCATATATACATATACATATAGTGCGAGAGATAGTTCCCTTCCAAACGTGCGCAGTGCCTTATTGTGGGTAGCATATGTGCAATTCCGCGGTTAGTAACGTTACATTTAAACAAATTTAGATATTTATTTTTACTACTAAATCCCCATTTATTCCTTTCTAGTCAAAATTTGTTAAAAACATGTTCATCCTTCCCATGTTTATGATATAGAAAAGAATGAATACAATCCAATAAATATCAGAATTGCTATGGCAACTAAAAGGGCAGGTTAGTAACGTTACCAAAAAAAAAAAGACATGACAAAAAATCAGTGTCTTGTAACAAAAAGTGTTCAAAAATTCAAGGTACTTCAAACAAAGTGTTGCATTAGTTTCAATTATTGCATCATGACAAATGTTCACGCAAATATTTTTAGCAGTTCGACCGATAATTTATTAGTTAGACCCCAAAAACAATGGTTAGTAATAACCGTACGTTACATTTGTCCGTAGTAATTCCGCAGGTCATTTCACCCTTTTGTAATTGACGAAATATCACATGACTTCTGGAGTATTTAAATGTATTTATCTTTTACACTTTAGCAAAACTTTGAGAAAAGAAATGTAAGGAACCCGCTGTAATTTACATTTAAGTGAATTTCAGCATCCCTAGTCCCATATATACATTTAAATGATGGTTTCAGATCTCGTAAAACCAATAAATACGAAAAATATAATCTACTGAATTTGAAAGACCTTAATGATTGGTGAACATCCATGGCATAAGTTGTTACCTAAATTAAAGAGTAAGATAACCAGGCACATTTCTTTTATCCATGACATGTCCATCTAATGGCGGAATTGCCCATATACTGAAAGAAATTAGACTGCGGCGGACGTTGCTCTCGATCTTGAGTCTCCCGTTTAATCAGTCGATATTTCGCCCATTCATCAAGGATCTGGCAAGAGAATAGTTATTATCTGAATAACCTGATATGTCATAATATGTAATGCAATATCATGTAACGCCAATCTTCTGAAATATTACCTTTATATACACAAATCAATCATTCAATTCAATACAAAAACCGAAAAATTTATACAATGTTACTGCTGTTTATATCTGATTTAAGAGTTGATATATTTTGGCAGTAGTTAAGGTTATTATATTTCGATAATATGGAAATATATATGATATGCTGATTTAGATAATATTATATTAACCGTAGTTGTGTGTGTGTGTTTGCGTGTGTATGTGAATATATGTGTGTTTGCATGTGGATGTGTGTGTGTGTATTTGTATGTATAAGTATATATTCAATGCAAATAGACATATGACCATATGTATATCTCTATATTTATAATGTTATTTTGTTTGTAATCATTATGGTTAGAATTATGAGAAAATATGGTTATTACATTTCAGCAGTTTGATATAAGAATCTATTCATGTACATTTTTGATAATAGATGTTAATTTGATGATAAGATCAGGTTAGATTGGATTTTTGTATTGAATTGAATTTCTGATTTGTGTATATAAAGGAAATATTTCGGAAGATTGGCATTATATGATATTGTATTACATATTATGACATAATTTCCTGACATGCCTGAGGAAGGCCTGATGATATCTCGACTGATTAAAAGGGAGACTCAAGATCGAGAGCAACGTCTGCCTCAGTCTAATTTCTTTAAGTATATTATATATATAATTCCACTGAATCGTAATTATAATTAAGACCAAGGTAAACAAGACAGGATGTCAACTTGATGCAACATCTATCTTTAAAAGGGAATTCCAGCCCATACACTTCATATCATGAAGTACATAAATCAATAGTGTTGTGCATAGATTTGTGGAATTCATTGTGGGTCATGAACAGATAAACCAATACTCTGAAAAACAGAAAACAAATTACACTCACACTGAACAAGGATGAGGACATATAAATGAATTTGACTACAGAGCACCCTAACTTATCACGGCTATAACTGAGAAACTTCAAAAGAAGAACAAAAGCACTGTCAATTGGTTATCAGGGCATAACTTAGCTTTTGTTAGGCATACTTGAATCCCCCGAGTTATAAATTACCATAAAAACCAGTACCCAAACCGAATTGGTCTGTAGGAGACTCACATATTCCAGTAATTTAGCAATGTGAATCTATTACAGTACCACTTGCTTAACAACTTCACCTGTGTAGACTTCATGTCCTTTTCTTCTTAAATGTTCTGCTTTCATGAGCACCTATAATTCTACATTCCTCATGTGAAGCTGCTCTGTCACCATCCTTGTTCACTGTGATTTGTTATAAATTTTGAAATTATTTTCATTACTTATCCCAGTCGTTATAAATTCTCATAACTAATCATGGATTTTCAAATGCAAAAGTCTGAAAATCATCTGAAGTTTTCCGTTGATCATTCCTGTACTTGGTAACAAATACCTACGAAGTATCAAGCAAATTGAAGTAATCATGACATATGAGCTGTAGCAATGCTAGATAGCAAATGAAAACATCGATTTTCTCAATCTCTCTTTCTCTCTCTTTCCTTGCTCTTTATGATACTTTCCTGATCAAGGTATTAATATACTTCATTTATCTGACTGTGATGTCAACTAATGTTGATGGGTTGCATTTTCTTCTCAGCCTTGTTTTGGGTTGCTGTTGGTTTTTTTTCCTTGATTTTTATACAAGAAATCTAACCCTTTTTAAACGAATACTAACAGCCATACCTGTCTGTAAAACATGAGTACATTCCACTTCAACAAGTTGTTGTTTATCGTTGTATGTATTGTAACAGGGGCGGCGCAGCCGTGGGGGCCGTGGGGGCTCGGGCCCCCACACTTTTTGTGCACCATATCAAGGAATACATAAGGTGTCATCACTTTGGGCCCCCACACTTTTTTAAACCCGGAAGTACGTAAGTGTCACGAAAATAGAAATAGATAGAGATCTTGAAGTATGGCGGCGGTAAGGTTAAGTGTGTTCTCTGAAGACCATTTTTTTCATAATCTGAAGCATTTTTTTTTTTTTTTTTTGCTTGTTAGCTCATGAAACCCGGAAGTGGGCCCCACACTTTTGAAAACGCTGCCCCGGCCCTGTGTAATATCAGCTGCATCCTTTGTCAATGTGAGAGAATATGGTGACTTCTTCACACTTACCATCAGACCTCAGAAATATTGTTGGCACCACCGTGGACTGTCCATCTTTGGAGGCTGAACAATAGAATGCACCAAATGCCTTATTATCAGAGGCATCTGAGAGAAACGTTTTATAAAATTGTATCGAAGGGTTACTGTTAAGAGAACCTCGCTGTCGAGCGGGAGGATTGTGGTTGTTCTCTTGTCCATTCATCGTGTAGACATAGCGACCAGTGGAAATGGTGGCATCAAGATCTGGTGCACTTCGAAAACAGGCAAAGAACGAGTCTCCACCCTCTGCACTCGTGAACCATCGGCTGGTTGTTGATATGAAAGGTGACTGACCTGTATGGTGGAAAATACACTCAAATCAGCTCGGGTTTAGGTTTTTAGCTCGCCTGAACTCAAGGCTCAAGTGAGCGTTCGCAAAATAATTCACAGTACTGGCGTGCGTCATGTGCGTCGCATATCATGCATGAACATGTCATATAATTTCTGTTTCTTCTTAACAACACCTTGACGGATATTCTCTAAACCTGGCAGGTAACATCCTACGGGGAAATAAGGTTTCAATTTGTTCAAATGGATACATGACATCCCTTCGATCATCCTAATTATAAGGAATCTTTGAAAATCTTCTCAGTACTGCGTGAGTATATTAAACAAAATACAACCGTCAATGAGAACATTGATAACTGACGTTTCAAGTTTGTTCATGACAGATCCGGGGTTGTTCCCCTCAGCAGCGGCGGATCCAGAGGGGGTGCAACGGGCACACGCCTCCCCCCCCCCCCTTTATTTTTCGTTAAAAACAAAAGAAATAAAAATAAAAGAATGAAATAAAACCCGGAAGTGGCACCAGAAATAACAGTTGCGCCCCCCCCCCCCCCACCCCCTTTACAGAATTCCTGGATCCGCCCCTGCTCAGTGCTTGGGAGAAGGGAGGGGGTAACCACATTGTGGCCCAATTTTTAAATTTTTAGTTTCTTCTTGCAAATCCTCACCAAAGGTGCAACGTGGGGCGAACGAAATGGAGAAGAATGTATTTCAAAAATCAAGAAATAACGGACATCAGAGCAACAAAAACAAAAACAAAAAAAAGAAGTGCAACGTTCAGTTTACCATCCACGTCTGAAAACACAATCTAGGTACTCAGTTCAACCGCAAATTGACAAATTGGAACATGTTGAAGATCTGGTCAACTCTACTCGCTTGATTTATGCTGGATTACCTTCTGGCCATTGCTCATATTGATTGAAATACAAAATACTCATCGTTCGCTTTCTGGTGCTGAGATGGAAAAAAATAACAATTTCTCCGACCAAAATGGTTTCGGAATTATCAGAAACAGCTATTAAAACACATAATATCTATTATAGCCCATGTTAAGGAGTTGGAGACAGACAGACAGATAGACACACACACACGCACACACACACACTTAAATACACAAGTGCCTAATAAGATGCAGAAGATGTAGGTCATTTCCTGTGGGGAGGCTATTCTAAAAGAAATTCTGCAGCAACCTTGCTTTTATGAAGCCAAGCACAGTGCCATTGAAGAGAAGCAAACTAGATACCACGTCATTGCTATACAATTATGAAAGCAAGGCTAAATTTACTTTCATAACCCTGGGAAAACTAACTTGAAAGACTTCTGTCCATACTTATCAATTTCAGTTACATCTCTGTAGAGTGTACGATGTCGCCGTCTATTTGACGCTTTGCACTATTGATTCTGGTTATTATTTTTAAAAATGACCCTGTAAACATTGTCGATTGAGCTGATGATGATGATCAATTATGAAGAACAGCACTCAAGAATAAAAGTTGTAAAAATCATGTCATTATACAAATATCAGTAAATTATGTATTGTTACGACCAAAATCACTCTGAGAATGATCGCACAAAAGAAACAATCAACTCATGTTCAGGCAGTTTATTAACAGTGATATTGTGGGTACAGACTCGTAATCGGTTTTCACATCAGTATAATAATGATGAATAGAAACAATTATAAATCAGTAATGGCATCACTTACATGCGTTACAGCCAAATCTTAAATCACAAGGTCCATGTAATCCCCTGGGAATGTCCAAATATGATGTTCGATACACAGATGAATGATCCTTGATGCACCGATGAGTGATTCCTCCGACGTAAATCCAGAGGCGCAGGTTATCCACGGTAAAGATCCAGGGTAAAGATCCGAGGTATACGTTCACAGCGAAGCGTGCAGAATCCGAACGTTTTGACGATCGCGTCCAGTCGATGCGTTGAATGATGATTCACTCTATAATGTTCAGCTAGGAATCCAGCCCGTCACAGCTTTTCCGTAGCAATGTCCATTGACATAAAAATGGAGTCTATCTCCAATGTAGGCAAATTAATTCTCTGCAGGCAAAAATGTCTCCCAGGCCTTATCTCCACAAACACAGTTTGTATAGCAGGTCAGCAGGTAACACAGGACTGACTATAACAAGTCGCTTCAGAGCCAGAAGTGACGTAACTCTCAGAGCAGAGGTACGTGTTGGGTACTCTGCCTACCTCAGAATTTCCCCGGCTTATATACTATCCATTCACCCCTTTTTTTGAACATTTTGTAATTTGCTCCAACCTGTATACAGTACATGTATGTAACAGGAAATACATTACAGCTCACTCAATTTAGAATGATTTCTCACCAAGTCCAGAATGTTCTAGGAAGTGCTTACATGTTTGGCTGAGTGATGCACTGTCCCTGTAGCCCAATGTGATTGGTGGTTAGTTTTGGTAGGCTGTTATGCACATAGTTAGGCAGTGAGTCAGCTAGGATTTCTGGAACAGTCTTGAACTTGCAAATATGTGCAAGTAGGTAGAAGAATTTTCTAGGTGGTATACAATGTAGCTGTAGCTACATTGTATACCACCTAGAAAATTCTCCACTAATCTGGTCAGTATGTGTACATACACATTAAAACAACTATGCATACAGTACATCATACATGTACATAATTACTAGTGTGTACATTTGTGACAGTATCTATGAGAAAAATTCTGACGAGAACAGAAATATAATGTCGTATGAAATAAAGAAGAACTCAAAACAGAAGTGATCAATATTACCCAAAGGATCGTTGAAACTGTATAGTGCATGATTCAAAGTTCAAAGTTCAAATTTATTTCATATTTCCATTTCTCAATGATGACATTAAAAAATCATTGACAACAAAACAAGAATACAAAATATATACAATCATGTGTTTTGATCGTAGAAGAAAAGAAAAAGAAAATATACTTGACACAAATGTACAAGGTCATATTGTGTGAAAATGTCACTAGTAAGTATAAGAAATATGATGGGGCCTACATAAAAGCTTTAAAGCTTGTAAAACTGTAGGTTCCCGAGTTCATAGGCATATAATTTTACACGGAGAACGGATATGTTTGTCTTGACCAACTAAAATTACACGAGATATGAAACTCGTCACACTGAAGACGAGTTAGGTGATACGCTTGGGGTCATCAGATGTCGGTCATCCGTGATCGACAAAGAAAAGAATGTAATATAGCACCTTGAAGTTATAATGAGATACTTAGTTGAACTTTTTTGGGGGCCTACATTTATTATTCAGATCACATTTGTTTTTCTGTCACACAAACTATGTGGAAATTCTGTGCGTGTACGACTAAGTCGATTTACGGACTTTTTGAACCTCAATTGCGCGGCCGAGCCCCGCAATTTAGTCCATTTACACTGCCGGGCTCGGCCGCGCTTTTGATTCAAACCTTTCAATATTTTGTCGTAGTGGCGCTCTACTTGTAAACAAACGCAATTTGGTATTGTCTGGTTTTCAGATCCTTTGGCAACTGAATTCCGTGGCGACGAAGTCGCCGTTCGGGCAAAGGCCTTTGCCGAAGGAGAAAATCCTTTGCAGGACAAAACCACCTTAAACAATACTAGTTTTCGACGTTGAAGTGGTTACTATCCTGAATAGCGAAATAGTACAGGCGAGTGTTTGGAAGCCACAATAAAATTGGCCGCGCATTTAGCCCAGTTTGCGTTTACACTGAGAAAAAGGCCGGGCGCGACCGCGGCTCAGCCGCGGCCGAGACCACATTAGCGTGGCCTAATGCGAGGCCATTTTGGCCCCGCATTTGGCCTTTTGCGCGTTTACACCGAAATGAAGGCGGTCTCGGCGCGGCCGAGCCGCGGCCGAACCTCGCACTGTAAACGGGATCCAAGTGATCCTCGGCACGTACAAATAAAACATGACAATTAAGTGTTTATAACCATCCTGGCTTTAACAGTGGCCTTTTAAAATATGACCTTTGGCCATTATTTACATAACCAATATGACTCCCTCTCATCTTGCTATCATAGTGATCAGTTCAAAGAGCTCTTACAGCTATATACAAGCCTGTGAGATTTACAAGCAGTAAATCCAATGAAGCCTCCGATACAAAACAAGGGATATAGAGCAAGTGAGTCTGTTTACATGAGAATGTGATTTATACCTGGACGAAAGTGATATCTCAATTAAAGAGAAAAGGGCAAAAGAAAAACGGGCCAAACGTACGGCTCCAGCGAAAGAGACATCGCCTTTAACCATGTAACTATAGGTCTCCTCCAACTAAGAGTACACTTCGAATGTAAGCTTATACGTGAATGATAATTTATGACGATCTCACATGATCGACACACATTGATAGGGGACAGTTAGAAGTGGAAGGTGTGCTTAATCGTTTCATTAATTCCTAATCAATGACAATCCTACTATAGGCATGTCATAATTTCTCATCTAAAATCAATGGCCTATAGGACTCATGCACCATTACTTGTATCGTGCATATACTTTGTTTTTTAAGCTTTGAGTGAAACTTGTCATAACATAATTCTGTAATTCCATCAGCAGTGATTGACATAATAAAGAAGAAAGATATATCACCGGATTGAACGCTTAGAACCTAACCGGGGGAGGGGGGTATTATAGCATAATACTCGGTTCTTTACTGGCCAGATGCCAACAACACCCATCACCCACGGCTACGCATAGAGAAACAGCCATGGCGAAAATAAAACTTTGCTTTCTCATAGGCACAATGACACAAAACCCCATCAAACACACTTTTATTGGCAGGGATGGACATGAAAAAGTTCATTACTAATACTAAACAGCGTATGCATTCCATTCATGTGGAGCGAGATACCTCTATAGCAACATAAAGCCTGTCTTCAACTCCGTTGATCGAACAATGACAACCTGAAATTTCAAAGAGATGAGCGAGACGCTATATACACCTGGCCTAGAGTTAATTTATTCAGTTCTCATTCCTACTTCAAGTTGGGTTATGTCATTGTAATCATTCCCATCTGCAGTATAACAAAACCAAAATGAGGGAAAAGGGGAGAGAAAAACGAGAGGTGGCAAAAGAAAAAATGCATGCACAACTGCAATCCACATCATTGCGTGTGACAAGTGAAGCAAATGTATTAGTTGTTATAGCAGTGTTTTATGAGCATAAACAGGCAAATTGCTTTATAGACAGACAATGTCAAATTTAAAAACAATCAATTTAATGTCAGAGAAGATGGTAAACAAGATGCATTGAAACTGTAACTAAATCGCTGCTCTTTTACTCGGTCACGGAACGTCCAACTTTATATCCAACAAAAAAAAAAAATGTTAGGGGAAAGAAACAAATTTAGATATAACATTCTTAAATTAAAAACAAGAAAAAGAAAATGTCCACGTCAGGATTAAAAAAAAAAAAAAACTCCGCACGAACATGCATTATATTCTAGATGGGAATACGGTCTTGATGCAAAGGTCCAATGATTGTCTCATTACTTTAAAAGCAATCTATGGTTCCCTTACCATCACCAGTACCACACCACAACGACGTCTCTAAAATCAATGGTAGCACATTTATCATTGCATCGTGCATTAACTCCCTTTTCCTAAACTACCAATGGAACGTGTCATATTATTGTGTATTTCGATCAGTAGTGACTGACTTTGAAGAAGAAAGATAATGCAAAAAATTGAACGCTTACCACATTACTTATAGGGCTATTCCAGTTTGGTACTGATCTGTTCTATTCTCCCAAATGCCAACAACATATGTCACCTATGGCTAAACTAGTGAAACAGCCATGACGAAAATAAACGACAGAGAACCCCGTCATAATCACTACGCTTCGAAAGGTGTTGCCCAAAATTCCTCATTATGAAGCAATATCAAGTCACTTCCTTCCCTGCCTGTCTTTAACTCCGTTATTTGGTCAAACAATAACAACCTGGAATTCCAAAGAGATCAGCGAGACGCCATGCACCTGGACTAGAGTTAATTAATTCAGTTCCCATTCCTGTTAGTTATGTAAACGTACACGTTCCTAAATATCCTGCTACAGTATAACAAGAACAAATGAAGAGAAAAGGAAAGAGAAAACGAATGGTGGCAAGCGGGGCACTGTTTCAAGGGGCAATTTACAACATTACGTGTGACAAAATTAATGAAGCAAACCCAACCTCCAAACTCCAATACAAAACAAGGGAAATAGAGTAGCTGTGTTCATGACATCAGTGTGAAGCTGAATTGCTGAAAAAAAAAAGAAAAAAGAAATAAAAGGAAAAAGTCCTGCGGGACTCGATTAACTTCTCTCCTTCCGGTCGGGCATTATAAACACGCAGCGTGCTAAGCGATTCTGCCACACGGAAGATCCGAAGATCCTGTGCGAAACTTAAATCTATCTATGTATGCTATACACAACACAAATTTACATTGATATTCAGTTTTTTGGCGATATACGTAAAGTGACTGATAGCGCTATTCAACTTCCCACGAGTGGCCGCGAGGATTCGATCAATATACAGTTGCAAAGATAAATCGGGAATCGTTTCGACCAGATTCCATTCTCATTTTCAGTGATCGACAACGAAAATAATGTTAAGTTGCGACTTGAAGTATGTATTGAGAAATATTCGTGAAGTCCAATTCTTTATACAGTCCTACATAATTCAGATGAAATTGTTTCTGTCATGCAACCAATTGAAAATTTCGTGTGGTGTCACCGTGTCCAAGTAAGTTGATTGGAAAGGATATGTGAATGAATATTTACCAATAGGTCTTCATATTGTTAAAAAAAATCAAGCATGGCCATGCTGTCTTTTAAGAGTCATCTTCACTTTGTAATTTCAAGTCCAAGTTGCCAGTCAAAGCAATGTGGTCTCCAACACAAAACAAAGGGATATTGTGTGTGTGTGTGTGTGTGTCCCTGTGTGTGTGTACGTTTACATGAAAACGTGCTTTCTACATGGACGAAGGTGAATACTCCATAAAAAAAAAAAATATACGTATTTTGTTTCGTGCTCTTATGGGGTTCGAACCCGTACGTGTGCAACCTCACGTCTCTTGTGACGTCGCCTTTATCCTCTCGGCCATGTACGTCTTGACGAGAAAATATGAGGAACGTAAGCTTATATGTGAAAGATGATTCAGGAATCGTTTGGTCC
Source organism: Diadema setosum (assembly GCA_033980235.1). Lineage (NCBI taxonomy): Eukaryota > Metazoa > Echinodermata > Echinoidea > Diadematoida > Diadematidae > Diadema > Diadema setosum. The sequence goes on along the minus strand of CM067072.1, from coordinate 9,305,367 downwards.
ACATTCCATTCTCATTTTCAGTTTTTAGCTGCAAAATTATCAACCTGACGAGGAGATTTGAAAAAAATAAAATGCATGATCACTGCAGCTTATTGTCTCAGCTACCACATACATAAGTTTCAGAGGAAATGGAGCAAAATCAGCTGAGATAAAGGTGCTTAAACGTTGTCAAGTCAATGCATGGTTAAAAAAAAATCACCTCCCATAGACAAAACACGTCAACTTGTCTGATTTTGAGTCTTTACCTTTAATCACAATTTGAAGTATGATGGTAAGTCTTCTCGAACGAAGAGTGTGGAACGGAAGCTTCTACGTGAAAGATGAATCATGACGATCACCCGTGACCGACACATCTTCAAAGGGATCAGTTATTAGAAGTGGAAGCCCTCGTGCCAAGATATTGTCTCAGCAATTCCAAAGCAATGATACCCTTACATTTAGGTATACCATAATTTCCCTCTGAAATCAATGTTATTATTCATGTACAATTGCTTGCCTTGTCCATAAACTTTGCTTTACAAACTTTCAGTGCAATGTGTCATAACATAATTCTGTAACTCCATTAGCAGTGATTGACTACATAAATAAAGATATATCAAATTGAACGCTTAGCGCGTATAACTAAGGGGGATTTTAGCGTCATGCTGTGTTATTCACTGCTCAGATACCAACAACACTCATCACCTACGGCTACGTATAGAGAAACAGCCATGACGAAAATAAGTTTTTCCTTTTCTTTAGCAGATAGACACACAACCCCTTTAAACACACTATAATTGACATGGAGGGACAAGAAAAGGTTCATTACTACTACTAAACAGTGATGCCTTCTACTCATGTGGCACAGGATACCTCTATAGCAACATAAAACCTGTCTACAATTCCGTTCTTGGGTCAAACAATAACAACCTGGAATTTCAAAGAGATGAGCGAGACGCCATACACCTGGCCTAGAGTTAATCTATTCAGTTGCCATTCCTGCTCCAGTTGAGTTATGTAAATTATTTTCCGACCTGTCTTGTGCAGTGTAACATGAACAAACGTAGAGAAAAGGAAAGAGAAAACGAAAGGTGGCAAGCGGGGTACTGTATACCAAGGGCAATTTACAACATTACACGTATGATAAATGAAGCAAATCCAACCTCCAGCCTGCGACAAAAAAAAAGGGGGGGGGGGAATTGAGTGATTGTGTGTTGTGGGGTAATGACATCGGAATGAAGCTGAACTGCCAAACGAAAAAAAAAAGAAAGAGAGTGAGAAAAAAATAATAGCGTCCTGCGGGTCTCGAAGGTAGTGCATAATGACCATGGAGCGCGCTAAGCGACTATAAAGGCACACGGCTGTCCCGAAGATTGGATGTGAAATTCATATCTTTATATCATTTACAACATGAAAAGGTTCATTACTACTACTAAACAGTGATGCCTTCCATTTATGTGGCACAAGATACCTCTATAGCAACATAAAACCTGTCTACAACTTCGTTATTGGGTCAAACAATAACAACCTGGAATTTCAAAGAGATGAGCGAGACGCCATACACCTGGACTATAGAGTTAATCAATTCAGCTCCCATTCCTGCAAGTTATCTAAACGTACATGTTCCTACCTATCCTGTTACAATATAACAAGAGCCAATGAAGAGAAAAGGAAAGAGCAAACGAAAGGTGGCAAGCGGGACACTGTAACAAGGGGCAATTTACAACATTAAGTGTGACAAAATTAATGAAGCAAACCCAATGTCCAAACTCCAATACAAAACAAGGGAAATAGAGCAGCCGTGTTCACGGGTTACGTACACTTAATAAAATAATATGATAAATGACATCGGAGTAAAGCTGAATTGCCGAAAAAAAAAAAAAAAAAAAAACGGGAAAAATCCTGCGGGAGTCGAACTTCTCTCCTTCCGGTATGGCATTATGAACACCCAGCGCGCTAAGCGATTACGCCACACGGCTGTCCTGAAGACCGAGTGCGAAACTTAAATGTATAATAATCTGTCGTGACTGGTTGACTTGTGATGGCGCTATTCAACTTTTCACAAGTGGCAGCGTGGATTCGATCAATATACAGTTGCAAAGATAAATTGGGAATCGTTCTGTACAGATTGCATTCTCATTTTCAGTTTTAAACTACAAAATTATCAACCTAATGAGGAGATTTGAAAACATAAAATGCACGATTACTAAAGCTTATTGTCTCAGCTACAACATACGTATGTTTCAGAGGAAATGGAGCAAAATCAGATGAGGTAAAGGTGCTTAAACGCTGTCAAGTCAATGCATGGTTTAAAAAAAAAATCACCTCCCATAGACATAACACGTAAACTTGTCTGATTTTGAGTCTTTACCTTTAATCACAATTTCTAGTATGATGACGTCATTATATTTCAAAACCATCACATGGACTTGAGAGGCAAATGTTCAAAGTACAACATATCTGAATTTGGGATAATATTGAGCTTAAACAACAGAGATACGAGCAAATGAATGTCTGAAAGAGTACCTGAAAAAAATCAATTCCACTTTTTTTATTCAAAATGACGATATGATGACGTCATCGCGTGTTCCTGGCAATATTGATACTTGGAATGTTATTTACAATTCATATACTTTTGTAATATGCAATAGAAATATAAGGTCAACGGACGATTTAAAGAGCTATGGCGAAATAAACAAAGACATGTTTTTTCACTATATTTGCAGAAAGACGCGCACGCGGAATTTCAACTTTGACGCCAGTGCATTCCTTTGTTATAGGTCGAAATCGATCGGAAATCAATGGATATTGTTACTCCAAGTATAAGGAATCCAAATCAGTCAAAAAAATTGCATTTTCATGTTGCTTACGGGCTCTGCGCGCGAAATTGCGCGGACGGACGCGCACGCGAGAAAATGTTTGAAACGCTTAAAATTGTCTGAAACTTCGAGATTTCCCATTGGGAAGTCGTTTTGAGTCTTTTAAAATTTTGACGCGCGCTTACGCGCGCGTAATGATGACCTGTGTAACTAGCGTTAAAAAGTAAGATAGAGCGTGACCTGAACTTCATGTCCACCGAAAATGATACAGAAATGATATCTAGTTATGAAGTTATGATCGATCACGTGACAAGGTCCGAAAATCACAAAATGGCGCCTAGATGACGTCATAGATATGTTACTGTCATGAAAACCTTATTGTGGCTAGATTTTGTCATGAGACATGTTGACTGAAAATGTCATGTCATTCCGTGATGTCATTATTGAGAAATTGACGACACAAAATGTGGCAGAAAGAAAGAAGAATAAAAAAAGAGAAATTTTGACAATCACAATAGGTGATACGCTAATAGCGTATCACCTAACAAGTACAAAAAATCGATGAGTAATAAACTAATGAACCACATAGACATCGCACAAACCAGACTGCATACAATTCTCGCAGTGTTTGAATAACAAAAATGCTATATTATTAAAAGATGTATCGGTACCATGAAATAAATTGAATGACTTGGTGCTGCGGACAAGGACAAAAGACTGGGAGCATAAAAGGGTTGCTAAAAACTTGGTAGTGTGTATCCACTAAGTAATAACTGTTTTAATTTGCGTTTGAAGGTGAATAAAGATAAGGAAGAAGTGATATCTAGAGGGAGATCATTCCAATATCTGGGTCCAGTAAATATAATTGTTTTCTTTGCAAAAATAGTGCGAGTACGGGGAAGGTGATAGGCGTCACTCTGGCGAGTGGGATAACAGTGGATAGAACGATTCCTTTTGAACATGTGGATAAAAACAGATGGTAATTCATTAGTTGTTAGTTTATACATGAAAATTCCGAGGTTGTAATAAAATAGGTCTTGAATTTTCAGAATTCTGTTTTGATGGAAAAAACAATTTGTATGGGCAAAATATCCGGCGTGGTTTATGATTCTTATTGCACGCTTTTGAATACGGAGAAGGGAATCTAGTAATGAGTGAATTGCATTTCCCCACGCCAAAATTCCATAATTAAAGTGTGGAGATATTAAACAAGAATATATACTCTGCAAAATATGAACAGGAAAGAAATGTTTGAGCTTATTCAAGATTCCAATATTTCTAGACAAAATTTTACTTACAAAATTAATATGAGTTTTCCAGGATAATTCTTGGTCAATCCACAGCCCTAAAAACTTTGTATTATTAACCTGCTTTAAACATAAATCATTTATTTTGATATCATATGGAACAACATTCAAGGAATTACTGAATACCATATAATGAGTTTTTTCTATGTTCAAAGATAATTTGTTCGCATAAATCCAGGATTGCACAGACCTGAGCTCAGTATTCATCATATTTATTAATGCATTAGGGTCTCGATGTGAAAAAAACAAGCTAGTGTCGTCGGCGAAACAGATAAATGACAAAATTTGCGATGATTTTGGAAGATCGTTTATGTATAAGATAAATAAAAGTGGGCCCAAGAGGGAGCCCTGCGGGACTCCACATGAAATAGGCTTTAATTGCGAATCATGGCTTTTGATATTAACAAATTGCTTTCTTTCTGTTAAATAACTCTTAAACCATTCTAAGGGGGTCCCGCGGATTCCATAGTGACACAATTTATAAAACAAGATTTCGTGATCTATCGTGTCGAAAGCTTTAGAAAAATCAAGAAAAACTCCAATTGTTCTATTTTTTGGCCATCATACCATGTGACACCCGTGTGATTGTGACATTTTGAATTGTGCATTATGAATGATATCCTAAATCAATCCTTCGGCCATGATGCTGCGATATTTTGCACTACAAATATTATGTGGTCTTTGTAAAAAAAAATTAAAAAAAAAACAACTAAACAAGTCAATCAAATGCACACTTCTGTCACGTGCTTCTTTAGAAAAAAGTACATTGTACAATGAATACATTCCTGCATACACGTATGTACATGGGTCCTGCGTATGCAAATATATGGCTGTTGCCTTATACACAAGAGCCGTTTCCATGCATCTTCCTCTCATCGGGCATTGGTCTTTTTTTGGCAGCAGTTGCATTTAGGCTTGGATGGCGTGTCATGTGACTTGGATTTACTGACAACTCTTTGGTTGTGGGATTTGTGACTGCATCCATGTTTTTCATGCAGCTGTAGCTCATTTTTTCCGTGTTATTTTGTATATACTGTATATTATGTATATCTATATTATAAGTATAGGCTATACTGCATATATTATATATATATATATATATATATATATATATATATATATATATATTCATATATTTATATAGGGCCTATATATATGTATTTATTTATATATGTATATATAGTATATGTATTTATGTGTATATATAAATAAATGAATAAATATATACAAATATATATATATATATATATATATATATATATATATATATATATATATATTTATATAATATCATATATATCATATATAAGAACACGGAAAAGACCAAAAAATACCAAAAAGATCAATGCCCACTGAGAGAAAGATGAATAGAAACGGCTCTTGTGTACAATGCAACCGTCAGAAGGGGAAAATCTACTACGGACTGGCATGGGTAAATTCAATGATAGATACAGGAACCATGTTAAATCATGTTAAATCACGTCAAATCAAACCCGAAAAATACAGAAATGAGACCCAAAGTAGATCTGCAGCCTGAAAGGCTGCAGTCAATTTGACGCTGACGTGGGACATCCAAAAATAGTCAAACTTAACCCCAAGAAAGAGTGGCCTGTGCAATCTCTGCCTCGATGAGAAGGTCATTTTATCATTCGAAACATAAACGCGCTCTACAAAAGGTCCGAGCTTTTCTCCGGTAGACACCAAAACGGGCAAACCATCCAAGCGTCAAGCCGATTCACCGCTCCACATAAACATGGAAGCACATCACTTTGAAGTCGCAAGTTCAAATGTTAAGACCTGGTTGTTAGTCCTACATTGCCTGCTGATCTGTTATATATAATTATTACCTATACGAGGGAGTTTTGCGAGGCAATTCCGGTTGTTATTTTGCAGGCTTAAAGGTCAGGAGTTGTTATTTTGCAGGGTTAAAGGTCAGCAGTCAATATGCTTTTCGCCACGTCGCTGCGTAACAGTAACAGTATGTGCAAACAATGCAATCTTCCGGTTTGGGGAAGTGGGAAGAGAAAGAGTGGAATCTCTCTCCCCACCTCCGATCGACCACGAAAAGAAAACATTCCAGGACGTCCAGGGTGCCAGTTACACGCACCACAGAAGAACGCTGATAAATCAACTCATACAAGGTCGACCACTTACAGCAGCACTAGGCAATGGCTAGTCCATTTGTGATCAGTAATTGCACAGTGACCATCAGTTTTACAACTTTCAAGTGTAAGAACGTTCAGAAGTTTGAAGGTTACCTGTTACAACTACATGTATCTTTGAAGTTGGAGTTGAATGATATACATTGATGAACAATTTTGCGGCAATTATTCAACATGTTGATGGTCTACAGGTAGTCAAATGTGGCTTGATCTCTATCGTGTATAGCCGTATTTACACATTTTCTTAATTTACCTAGGGGGATAGGTAATAATTATGATATTGACTGGCCTTTCTTTCGGGAGGTGACAAATAAATATTGCCCGCACTGAAAACATATTGCCCTCGTCTTCGACTCGGGCAATATGCTTTCAGTTTGGGCAATATTTTCTGGTACCTCCCTCAGGGCCAGTCAATATTATATAATTATTATTTTGTGGGGATAAGGCCCGGAAGACATATTGACTGTGAAGAGTTGAACCGCTTACATTTTGTGGTCGACTCCATTTCATGTACGTGCTTATGGGCATTGCTATACATAGAAGCTATGGTCAACTCTACTCGCTGGATTTATGCTGGATTACCTGTGCACATTGAGTGGATTATTGATCTGTGCATCAAGGATTAATTATCCGCACATCAAGGATCATTCAGGTGTGCATCTGTCTAGTATCATGATTCGGACATTTACATGGGTTATCATAGAACTTGTGGTTACTGTATCCGACTGTTATCGTGCAAGTGATCGTATTATTAATTGTATCGATAGTTCGGTTACAGCTCATTATTCCGAAGGTTCGTTATTCCGAAGGTTCTTTAGTCTGAAGATTCGTTATTGCGAAGGTTCGCTATTTCGAAGATTCGTTATTCCGAAGGTTCGTTAATTCGAAAATGTGATGAGGTTTGTTATTCCGAAGGTTCAATAATCCAAAAATGAAATAAAGTTCGTTATTCCGAAGGTTCGTCAATCCGAAAATTAAACAAAGCTCTTTATTCGAAGGGTTCGTTACGGACTCTACATCATTTCGGATCAACGAACCTGCGGAATAACCAACCCTATTTCATTTTCGGATAAACAAGCCTTCGGAATAGCGAACCCGTTTTCATTTTCGGATTGACGAACCTTCGGAATAACGCCACAAATATTCGGATTCACGAACCCTTTTTCATTTTCGGATTGACGAACCTCTATAGGTATAGGGAATTTGTGTTTTTGTGTGGATTAACGAACCTTCGGAATAATGAACCTTTTGAATAACGAACGGCACCCGATAGGTCTAATGATTTAATGCCAGGCATATTGTGACATGCAACGAAGAAGATTGCAATCACCAATAACATTCATCAGCAGCACTCATCATTTATCACAATTAGCATCATCACTTGATTTTTTATATCTCTTTTATTAAAGCAACATTACTATCATTATGTTTATCAAGACCACTAATTCCCCTACTATGATTTGTTAATTATTACAATGAGTATCTTCCGATCATTTCTTTCATTAATACTGTCATTGTCATCAGTACAATCTTCTTTATCAACGTCAATATCATTCCATTACCAAACAGTAATCCATATTATTATTCTTTCACCATCGTCATCACCATCATCAATCTTTCACCACGGCTATACCAGCACAACCACGCACACTGCAGGGTTATAGCACCGTTAAGATTGACCAGAAATTTGAGCAACACAAATAGGGTTGATCTTCTTACCTTGTACCACAGTTACACACAAGATTGCAACCGTCACAACTATCGCGGGTGATGCCAAAGCCTTGGCAGTGAAACCGGGGATGTTTCGATGCAACATTGCTGCACGTGGATGAGAAAAGGACCTCCACACCCCCAAATAATGAATCAAGAATTTGTAGTTCTTCCAATGTGACAAGGATTTTTGTCACAGTGCCAGACTCCGTGCATCAGAAACCTTATATTTGTGTCTAAAAGTGCTGTCCTCTTCTAGTTGGATATGGTATTTGATATGATCTTACCAAGAGGTCCGGCTACACTTTTGCAAATAGACTCCGACATCCGAAGCTTTGGTATAGCATACTAACTCAGAATCGCTAGTGATGAACAAATCAATAGGAACTATACATATCACCATACGCGGAAACTCTACTTTTCTTTCTTTTCTCCCCACCCCCCCCCCCCCCAAAAAAAAAAAGATGAGGAAGTGAGAAAAAGAGTATATCATATGACTCGTCAACTTCACATCATTAGGGAGGTTTAAATTTACAGCGCGGACGTTTGAGACGTTAGACGTTTTCCTCTCTCCCTGCGTCGTACTGAAAAGTCGCTTTATATTACGCGGAGACGCAGCCTTTAAAAAAAAAAAAAATGAAATGGCGCCCCCATGATCGGTACATGAAAGTAGCTCTCAGCGTCGTGAAGTGAACGGACGTAAAATAGCTCAAAAAGCGTAGTACAAAGTGAGACGACTCAAGCTCTAAATACAATATACATTGTAGATCGAGTTTGATAAGCGATATTGCGCATGCTCAGAACAGTTTTTTTTCCCCTCCGAACGTCCCTGTCGCGAAAATCTAAAGGTACCCTTTGTTTCAAAAGGCGCAAAAGCAATATTCTTTTTTTTTTTTGTGCGTGATTGACTGACTTGCTTATCTTACATGTCCGTACAATTTTAATAGTCAAATAAAATTCTTTGCGGAGGAAGAAGTCTTTACCCTACATCACGGGACTTAATAATGTGTCGGTCTCGTGGGTCTTTTTGTTTAATAGTGTCAAACTTGTGGGCCTTGTTTGCCTAGTGTCTTACTCATAGGCCCCATTTGCCTATTGTCGAGGTCATGGGCTTTGTAACTCGTGAGTGTGGAAATCGTGACGTGCACCGGATGGTTCGTAGCTGAAGTTGATTTTGAATATTTTCATCGGTATATCACTTTGTTATTCTCTTTGTAATAGCACCATAACTATATTGTACAGAAATGAATCGTGATCGTAACTTTTTTTGTATGTATTTTTATTTTGAAATACGAGTCTCGGCATTATTTCGAGTAAAACTTAGACTCTTTGGAACTTGGCTCAGATTACGACTTATGACTTAATGTGTACTGATTGCATAGGGGCTTAATATGATTCGGCATGCAGAACTATTCTCAAATTGTTATCTTATCACATGTAATCACTTTTGTTTAATAATGTTTGATGTGAACAAGGTAATAATGTGATTGGATACTATGAAGGAAATGACAGAGAATAAACTAGAAATGTCGCTACAGCGACTGGTTATACCCCCGCCAAACAGCATTTCATAAGCTTTGGTCAAAACAACATTTCATAAGCTTTGGTCAAAAAAAATGAGGAAGTAGTTAAATCCGCAAGATCTTTCCTTGATCTTCTGCCATTAATATGCCGTTACCATGGCAACGTACTTTCGGGTACTGTCGAAAAATGTGTCTTGCACATCTACAACCAAAGGCACACATCTGTACCAAGTTTCATGGAAATTGGGCAAAAACTGAGGAAGTAGTTTGCAACACAAAATTTTCCATCATTTTGGCTCATAATGTGTGAGCTGTTACCATGGCAACATACTTTTTGTCACTGTCAAGAAATGTGTCATGCTGACCTATATTCTAAGACAAACATTCAATATGAATTCCATGAGAATTGGAAGAACACTGATGAAGCAGTTTTGCCATGAAGCATTTTGCCCTATATTTCACCAATAACATGCCGTTACCATGGCAACGCACTTTTTGCCACTGCGGAAATATGTGTCTTGCACATTAACATATTCAGATGAACATCTGTACCTAATTTCATAAAAATTGATCAAAAACTGTGGGAGGAGTTCGCGACGCAAGATTTGTACCCATTTTTGCCCATAATATGCCGTTACCATGGCAACGTACTTTTGGGTACTGTCAAAAAATACGTCTTGCACATCTACAACCCAAGGCACATATCTGTGCCAAGTTTTATGGGAATCGGTTGAAAACTGAGGAAGTAGTTCGCGACGCAAGATTTGCAACGGACCGACCGCCCGACCGCCCGACCGTCCGCTGATTCCTATATACCCCCTTCAAACTTCGTTTGGCGGGGGTATAATGAGAAATGAAAGAAAAACGAATGGGAAGGATGAATGGCTCAAGGATGGAATTGATTTCTTTGATACGTTGCTTCCCTCTTTTTTGACAGTTTTCATGTATTCATTTTTTCCAGTAAAAGATATTTTAATATCCAGCTCCTATATTGTACTGCCTGTGAAGTTGCGTATCTATCTCGTATCTGAGATTGATTTTGCATCTCTTCTGCACTGATATATCATGTTGCTACATCCCTTATGATTTTCATGATTGTAATCTTTAGCTTTATTTAGTGTTATTAATTTTTTTTCTTGTAAAATATATAGTTGATAGAATTGGAAATAGATGGCAATTCTGAATAGAGAAATACAAAATTATTACTTCTTTCTTCGGCTTTCAGGACAAACAACTACTATTAAGGATATGACACTTTTCATAGGATATTTCCCAGTGAAAAGACTTATTTGATTTCTTCCAGTGTTTTAGTCCTAGGTGGAGTTGTTGATCATGACGAACAAGGTTGGAATTGATTTTACATCTTTTCATTCATATTTTACCAATAGACACGTAGGGTACAGTATCTTTGAACATGTATCAGGAAAGCATTAATATGATCAGGCTCAGTTAACTTTCCGTGATTTGATACTATTGAGGAAATTCAATTCAATTCAATTCAATTCAATTCAATTCAATTCAATTCGTTTATTCATCTCATTTTCGGATAAAACAATACAACAGTATTGAATTTTACAATACAGAACAAAAAGACTGATAATCAATCATTTACATATAACAGTGAAAATGAAAATAGAGAACTTGAATAAAGCCAAAAAGGCCTTGACACTTTTCACATCGAAGATCTGTTTTTTCCTGCGATGAAAATTTCTTGATTTCCATCCCCTGCTGTACCGTTAATAAAGTTGTTGTTCATGTGGAACAAGGCTGGACTTGATTTTTGCTCTTTTCATTGATATTTACCTCCGCCAAGGGAGGAGGTTGTGTTTTCGTTACCGTTGGTTTGTTTGTTTGTTCGTCCCTGTGCAAAATAACTCAAAAAGTAGTTAACGGATTGGGATGAAACTTGCAGGAAAGGATGAGAATGGCACAAGTAACAAAGAATTAACTTTTGGTAGTAATCCAAGAACTTTTTAGGCGCGCCGTGCAGCTGAGGGTTTATGACGTATTCAAAAGACTTCTATATTGGGAAACCGGGCGATATCTCTATGGAAGAACAAGATCAGTGGTGGAAATAAGCTGCATGCTTGCCGGAGGTCTGCACTCTCAGAGTCATGCTTCTCTAGTTCATGATGTTATTCCCCTTTTAGTTTTAGTTTCACCACGATGACCCTTTTAGTTTCACCCAGATGATTAACCTTTGGTTTATATAGTTTCATTGAAGTGTTAAAATATTTTTGTTTTGCAAATATCTATCTGGAAGTAAATAGTAACTTGCCTGGAGAGATGCAATATCCTTTTTAAGTGTTTTCAGGAGGAAAACACTTGATGAGAAGGATGCATGTTAGTAACTTTCCTTTAAAGGACTTGTGCGATGCGTGTTGAATTCACTTGTGTTGATCTATAGTTCCCTGATCGTCACTTCTGTGGCAAAGAGAAAATATATATCCCATAGGGTTACAGCTCGTTATTCCGAAGGTTCGTTATTCCGAAGGTTCTTTAGTCCGAAGATCCGTTATTCCGAAGGTTCGTTATTTCGAAGATTCGTTATTCCGAAGGTTTGTTAATCCGAAAAAAAAAAATGTTCGAGATATCACATTTGATTCTTATGTGTAGGTTATAGTTATACCTCAAATCATCTCACATACAAATATTTCTAAACAATGCCTACAATATAAGGAGATATATTTTTCTAAATAAACAATATCTCTAGACGGTTTAGTCTAGAAACGTATTTATTATAACTATTGTTCACATTTTGTAGATTTAACAATTCTTGATATTGACTGCACTGATTCACATTTTTACGTTGGCTGTTTCTATTTTTAACTGATATTTAAGAACTGATTTGAAGAAATGTACTGGGTGTTTGTTTCATCTGCAAATGGTAAGTAATGCATTTAATCAACACAGTTCACAGTTGACATGCATTTGCATTGCATAGATAACCTTCCGTCAATATCCTTACGCGAGTGGATGTTGGGGAAATAACACTTTTCAAAGAATTTTGGGTTTTTTTTTCCAGTGATATCGATTTCCAGCCCCTGGGTACCGCTTGTGAAATTGTCGGTGATGAATAATATATGCATGTATGTAGGCCTATCGGTATTTGATTTTATAAGAAGAACAAATATATTGGCCTTTGATAATTTCCATTTGTGTACAATCAGCCAAATGAGTTATAACGAGGAAATTTCAATTCCAAGCAGGTGATTATAACGAGGTTCTCGTGTATTACATGTTTGTATGTTACAGTACGCATCATCTAAAGCCTTGAATTTTTATGACCAAATGCATTGCCTTAAATGTCTAACATGTTATGTGTTCACCACTTTTTAGGCGCATTTTGGGATAAAGAAGTTTAAATGTACACAGGTGAAAAACCTGCAGAACGAATACGGTAAAAAAAAAAAACATATTAAAGTATATCGTAAATATACAATGTCAACCCTATCAATACACAATTTACAACTGAAGCAACAAAATATGTAGGGCCTACATTAATTCTGAGTCGACTATAAATTATACAGTAACTCTCCATTAGAGGGACAAGCTTCATTTCTTCAATACATATTATTTTCCACATGAACATAAAAAGCATAATAAAATAGGTTAACATAATCGATATGAAAATTGCACACTAGAAGTCACACGTTAACATTAACACTGCAGCAAAAATGAGTTTCCAAAAGGAAAATACAATTTTCTTTATGAAATCATTGTTTCATTTATTTGATTGTGAATAAATCACTTGAAGATGACCAAAAATAATCACAATTATTTTCACACCTGTCGAATAATTAGCTTAAAAGTTAAAAACAAAGTTCAAATATGCATAACAGTAACAGCGGCAGTGTTTGAGGTGTTGTTAAGTTATATTTATTTTGTGTTGTTTGAAGGTTTGCATGGTGAAGTTAATTAGGAAGAAAGATTTGCGGTGACACCATGTGTATGTAGTCCTTAACCGGATCGTTGTTTGGAAAAAGAGCCTATAGAAAGAGGAGAAACGAAGAGGGAAGCGACATATGGGGGTTGTGAGGAGGGCAAAAAGTGAAGAGTGGGAGACAGTAATGGGCTGGAAGTTGAAGTTGCACTAGTGGAGACAGTAGAGAAAGGAACACAGAGAGTGGTAAGGAAGAATAGTGTGAGAATCAAGTAAGATGTTCGGACATCGTTAGAAGGGGAAAGATGAAATAGAAGGGAAGAGGAAGAGGAAGGAGTTGAATGTTGGAGAATCATGGAGATAGGGGAGAGCCGTGAAGATTCATGAAACCAAGAGGAGAACGAAGTCGGCGAACAGTGTGGCTATGGAATGCGAATCAATGGAGAAAGGACGAATAATAAAAATAAGGAGGGGTAAGTAGAGGCGAGGTGAGAATATGCGGAGAGAAGGGAGACAGAGAGAGAGGGGGGCAATGAAAAGAAGAAGAAAAGAACAAATTGAAATTCAAGACGTAATTAGAGGGAGCTAGTGTGGATCCTAGAATTAAATGCTGCTGCGGAGAAGAAAAAATAAATGGAGAGGAAATTGATGACAGTTAAATCCTGAAAAGGTTCCTGTGGGAGAAATGCAAAAATGAGAAATTAAAATAAGGTTAAAGTGTACACCTGAGGAGAGAATACAAGAGAAATAACCTGTAAAGAAATTTGTAAATTAAAACTAGTGGTCCTGAAAAGGACCGTTGGGTTGTATGGAAGGAAGAAATAAAAAGAACAGAAAAAAGAAGAGAACAGAACAGAAAGAAAGGAAAATATAAGTAGTGTAGAAACAGACAAAAGTGTAAGAGAGAGAGAGAGAGAGGAAAGAGAAATGAAACACTGAGTAAAGGTGCACAGGTAGTGAAAGTAAAGCAAGAAATCTAGTTATAAGAATAACTAGGAGAACCGAGGAACTTGACGTTTCGGGCAGGTTGACTGTCCTTCGTCAGAAGTGAAGCGTGATCTGAGAGGAGGCGGGTTATATATGGAGAATGCGGACCTAGATGGAAGAGGTCGCCCTCACCGACACAATCCATCCACACCACCGGCGTCCACCCCATCTACTAACCCAGACTCCAATCTCCGGCCACGACCTACTAACAGCCAAGTTAGCCCTCACAGATGTACTCCGCCACCAACACACTCCAAGAACAATAGAACGCATTAACGACCACAACACTCCACCAACAGCCGACGCTCAGCCCGCCTGCGAGCCCGCCTCGACCGACCTCTTCCATCTAGGTCCGCATTCTCCATATATAACATATTACATTTCAAAATATATTGAAAATTTTTTCATATCTATGGATGCCCAATAGTCTCATCTATCAAGCGCAATCAACAAAACAAATTTTTGTTCACGCTTGGCTGAACACTGACGCTCTTTGTCCAGAGTGTGAAAAATGACTTACGACAAATTGAAAGAAGATGGGAAAATTCAGCCAGCAGTCCAAATAAGTGCCCCCGTTCAAACAAATTGTTATTTTGCTTAACGCTTTGATTATGTTATGATAGTCTGAGCTTCTTTTTTGTCAGCTTTATCATAATTTTAATGATTTCATTTCTAAATGAATTGGTGAGATCTTTAAAGCACAGTTTTCACAATACACGGACACATCAATATGCCAGTTATTCATTAATGTGGTAGTGGTACCAAATTAGTCAACATTCAAATCATTCATCCCATTAATCAATCAATTGATTGACCAATTAATCAATCAAGCAAGCAAGCAAGCAATCAACCCATAAATACATGAGTAAAGGGGCTGGTAGTGGAAACAACAAGGGAAGAGAGCAGTGGCCATTTTGGATGAACAAAATACAAAAACCTAAACAAAACAAACAAAGCCGAACCTTTAAGCCACGGGGGAGGTGATATTCCCTATGTTATGTCGATCTGCCACTTTAAACATGCATACAATTGTGACTGACTGACTGACTGATTGATTGATTGATTGCTTGATTGATTGATTGATTGATTGATTGATTGATTGATTAAATGAATGATTAATTCATTGAATGAATAAATGATCGATTACTTGCTTTCTTGCTTGCTTTATTGGATTGATTGATTGATTGATTGATGAATGGATGGATTGATTGATTAATTGATTGATTGATTGAATGATCTGAGGATGCATTAATTTTGTACTTTTCTTCTTGACTGAGTGACTGGCATGTGGGTTCGATATGTCTCTGCATGATTTTGTGATAACTGTGCTTAAAAGATCTTGATGTTGTAAATCAACTTTCCTAAACTATCATAACAATCAAAACTGTGAGCAAAAGACCAATTTGTTTGAATATGAATACTTACTTGGACTGCTGGCTGAATTTTCCATCTTTTTTCAATTTGGCGCAATTCATTTTTCACACTCTGGACAAAGAGCGTCAGTGTTCAGCAAAGCGTGAACAAAAATTTGTTTTGTTGATTGCACTTGATAGATGAGACTATTGAGCATCCATAGATATGAAAATATCTTCCATGTATTATGAAATGTAAGTTAGACAATTTTTTCAAAAGTGTAACGGTTTTTTTTATATATACGCCCTGTAGGTTCTGAACCATGTGCAGCCATACGCGTGAGTGCATGTGCGTGTTTATCTGAGTGTTATGGGAATGTTTGTTTGGCTTGTTTACATCTTCCCCAGAATTACCCTACAGTGCAATTTAATTAATTTCAACGTTCATTTCATTCTTTTTTCTTTTCAATTCAATTTCAAGTCAATACAATTAGTAATCTCCATAACAATACACTCAAATTTTGTAGAAATTAAAACAAATCTTGTTCCTGTTATTGCTTCCTTTAGTGAGAAACCTGTCATCTGCCTGTTGAGGCTATAAGGTTAGACGTTTATACTCACATCTTTCATCTCTGTACCTACAGGTATTTAGAAAGTAATGTTTTTTGATAGGTTCCACATGTCAATTAAATACAACATTTATATGCTCCTCAAATTTTCAAGAAGAGAAAAATTTGGCAGGTTTAACACCATAATTTGCTTCAAAATCTGTTCCTTCTGGGAACAGAAATTGGCCCCACGTTGCAATAGAATATGTGATGACATAAAAAATACTTTCTTTTTTCAAACTTCAGTCAATTTCATTTAAAAAATGGATATATGTTTACAAAATATATTACAAAAAATGCACATTCCACATACATGACCAAGACAATTATAAATCACTCTTTAACATGCGATGTGGTGTATGTGTAGCACAAGGCAAACAGCAACCGATTACCTTCTAAATAACCCATCAAAGCAGGTCTGCTAGTTTATTGAGTATTTTTTCGGCTACAGTTCGTTATTCCGAAGATTCTTTAGTCCGAAGGTTCGTTAATCCGAAGATTCGTTATTCCGAAGGTTCGTTGATCCGAAAATGTGATAAGGTTTGTTATACCGAAGGTTCATTAATCCGAAAATTAAGTAAGGTTCGTTATTCCGAAGGTTCGTTGATCCGAAAAAGAAACAAAGCTCGTTATTCCGATGATTCGTTACGGACCCTGTTTCATTGTCGATCAACGAACCTTCGGAATAACGAACCCTATTTCATTTTCGGATAAACGAGCCTTCGGAATAGCGAACCCTATTTCATTTTCGGATTAACGAACCATCGGAATAACGAACCTTCGGAATAACGAACCTTCGCAATAACGCCACAAATATTCGGATTAAGGAACCTCTAGGTATGGGGAATTTGTGTGTTTCGGATTAACGAACCTTCGGAATAACGAACCTCCGGAATAACGAACAGCATTCTGTTTGACCAAAAATTAATCATCAACATGAATATAGGAATATCCGATGACCCAGTGTAGTAGCCAATTATGGTCAGCCTGCTGAAACGCTCTGCAGGACCAATTAGATTACAGGCTTTTTAAAGGACGGAATAGCTTGATTTCACCCCACGAATTGTTCCTTCCTCGCTACTGCAAAAACGCAGTATCCCACAGTGTATTTACAATGTGTTCACATAGCCGGCTGTGTGACAAGGACAGTACGTGTGAATATGATTTCCCACTGTGGTGTGGTTTTCACAGAATGTTCACATAGTAATACAGTACTCTCCGCATAATCGGGTAGGCTCTAGCAGAGCGTTTCTTACCCAATTAAGCGGCGGAGTACCCGATTAACAGAAGAACACGTCTCATTCACAATTGACACACATAATGTGTATGTACATAATGCATTGTACACTGCACCAAACACCTACACTGTATGCTTAAGCTGCACAACACATTATACTTATATCTCACATTTGCTCAGTCACGAGCAAAAATTTACACTCTTTTTATGGACAAATAATAAGTTTTCAGAAAACTTTGTCGTTTGAATATGGACTCCTCGCTAACAAGCAGGCGTTTTCCGAAATGAACACTTCTATCACGTAGAACGTCGGGTTACTTTTCGATAAGTGAATGCATGGGAAAAGCAAAATTATGAAGCTGGTGCATGACCTGATTTTCGTTGCAAACTTCTCGTGTTGTAAAATGTTGTTGCGGAGCCAGGGAGGAGCGCAAGTGTGTTCAACTCCTGACTGACTATGCAATTGGAATGCCAGCTACATGTGTAATGTTCGTCATTTTACATGTGGCAAGTCGGTACTGGTACAAGTGTTTTCATGTCTAGGCTATTACTCGCAAAATGATCGGTCTTCTTAGCAGATTAAGCAGAGAATGCGATTAGCCGTGGAAATTTTGACATTCATGGTTTCTTAAAGTATTATAGGGCCTATCTGCGATAAAATGTGGGTAGAAATTAGATTAGACGAAAATTATTTACCCGTTTATGCGGAGAGGCAACCCGATTATCAGGTAATTTTAATGTGCATTGGAACTGATTTTGACATTTCTACCCAATTAAACGGAGTACCCGTTTAAGCGATACCCGATTACGCGGAGAGTACTGTATTATGTTTTGTTTCACACTGTGAATGGATGATTCAAAATGAGTTCACAATTTTGCTAAAACGCTCGAATTTAACAAAATGTAAAGAGATTTCTACTTGTGTTTCATGCTGTGGACACTGAGTGCTCTTTCCAGCGGGGTTGGCTCTTTAATTCCGAGCTCTCGAGAACTTTTATCTAGAGTTCAAAGAAATAAATAGCGGCAATAACACATCAAATTTCGCAACGGTATTTCAAGATGTAAACAACCTTTATCACGAATCAACATCAAAACTGAAAGTGGTAACATCTTCTCGTGGAAACCTCGTATAATTCAAAGAAAAGGATACGAGGAGATTCAAGGGAGTAATGCCAAAGATGTGGTTTCTCACTTGGTCTGATATTCACTAGTCATCTGCATGAACGTGATGAGGAAAATGGAAACATATCAGCAGTGGTGTTGGAAAAAAAAAATATAGGTCTATACTGATTTTATGGGAATGAGAAAGTAGCAAGGGGCCTACTTATTGGAAATCCAGTTACATTACATGGTCCCGATACACTGTATATCAAATTCATGCCATATGTCTATTTGTCGATTGTATATTACACCTTCTTTTTTATCACCGATGGAACGAGAGAGTGACATAATTTCGGCTAAAAGCAATATTTGGTAGGGGTCTAAGTCATGAGGTCACGAGATGTGTTGTTAACGACTCCCTGCATATTCTGCTTGCTATATTAATTTTCTGTGTGCTTAAGAGCGTCACCCTATTTGTACACTCAGCCAAAAACAAAAATAATAAAAAAGTAAACACTCTTTCAACTATATATTTCTTACAGGTATATGGCTAAAAGTTAATGTATAATATACCATATGAAATGTTGTAAATGGCTATCAACCTGATATGTCAATAAAAAGGGAAACTTTACGGATGAGTGAACACCTTTAAATATTTCTCTTCCAAGGCGCATAAGTAAAAATTGCAAAAAAGAAATGAACAAGTTGTCATTAATGTGTAAGTGCTCTTCCATGTTACAATAAGAACAAACGACAAATAAAAAACAATAAGAAACATGAATAAAGTAGCAAACACAAATCTGTGATCTGAATGATATTCACTGAAGCCAAAAAGATCAATAAAGGCTAACAATAATGGAGGAAAATGAAGAATCTTCTGTCAAATCCAAATATAAATGAAATGAGAGAAGAAACAACATTAACAAAAAAAAAGTTAGTAAATTTGAATTAATTTAGGAAAATTGAAAATATTGATTGGTTTCTGAATTTGTCTCATGAATTCTTAAATTACTAAATTGAAAAAAAAAAATGAAATAAAGATATTATGTTCACCTCTGTGCCCTTACTCCTATTACATCTAAGGTTTGAGTTGACAGATAATTCGTTTTCCCCCTCTAGTTTCCAATTCTTGTTTGAGGTTATACAGACCTAAAGATAATGAAAACTTATTTATTTCTTCTCCTTTTTTGCTATTTCATTCATGTCTCTCTTTGTGTTAAACTGGTCTTTTTTATAATTGTTATCTTGATGGGCATTTGCAAATGAAAGACAACATGTCAATATTTGCAATTGTTACTTTTGTGCCTTGGAGAATAAAAACGAAAGTGTTCACTCATGCGTAAATTTTCCATTTGTATTGACCTACTAGGGCGATAGCCAATTAAATTACCTTTGATATGGTATATTATACATTAATTTTCATCAAATTCTTCTATGAAAAATGTGAACACGAAAAAAAGTTTACTTTCTTTTTTTCCTGAGTGATCTGTCTATATACTTTGGATTATATCAAAAATAAAACTGAAACCATGAGTTCGTGCTGTAATCACCAACAGTTTACTTCGGCACACAAATTTTCAAGTGTTCTTGAAAACTTGATCTTAAACTTGGTTTCAGCTTAATTTTTGTTTTTGATGTTATTATCACACCAACTCGTGGACAACTTACTCGTGTAACATTGCGGTTTTTATTAAAACAAAAGGAAAGAAAGATTTCTGAGAATCACAATTAAAACAAAAAGTAACAAACAAATAAGTTTTCTGGAAAATGAGTCATCCCGCATCATTCCGGAAGTGCAGTCCTTCCGGAATCAAGTCATTTTTCTCAGAATTTGAAGTGACTGGGTAAACTACCCTGGTTCCAGGGACGGATGAGTTGTTTTGGTGAGGGCAAGTATCCCTATTCTGTCAATGCATATTATCCAAAACTTTCAAAAAAAGTTTTTGGGGTCTCTTTTCTAGGGGCCTTTAACACCTGTCATATACATTTTATAAATAAATAAATAAATATATATATATATATATATATATATATATATATATATATATATATATAGATATATATATATAGATAGATATAGATAGATATAGATAGATATAGATAGATATATATAGATATATATATACCGGGTGTGGCAAAAAAAAAAAAAAGCGGAACGGTGGATTTTCAGTACCTTGCGGTCTAAAAGTTGTATATCTTTTGACATCATTACAAAGAGCATCTTCCGCAGAAGACTATGATACCAAAATCATTAAATTTGGTTCAAAACTTTTTATTCTATGCCAATTTCGGAAAATGCAGTCATTGTCAAATTTCTCCGGATTTTTGCGACTTGTGAGATAATAATTTGAGTGCGACACGCGATCCATACGGTGAATATTGTGTAAGCTCGGTGATCCATGTCAACAAAAGATACAGCTTTCACATTGGGCACGGGCCAGGAAAAAACAATGTGTGTGTGTGTGTGCGCGCTCCTAATATGAAAGCGTTATAGCTTTTGTTGACATGGATCAACGAGCTTACACAATTCACCGTATGGAACTCGTGTCGGACCCAAATTATTATCTCATAAGTCCCAAAAAATTGAAATTGACTGCATTTACAGAAATAAAAAGCACTGAACCAAATTTAATGATTTTGGTATCATGGTCTTCTGCGGAAGATGCTCTTTCTAATGTCAAAAATATATTACTTTTAGAATGCAAAGTACTGAAAATCCAACGTTTCGTTTTTTTGTTTTTTTTTTGCGACACCCGGTATATATATATATATATCTATATATATCTATATCTATATATATATATATATATATATATATATATATATGTAATATATATATACATATATATATAAATATATATGTAATATATATATAATATGTATATATATATATATATATATATATATTTTTATTTATTTATTTATTTATTTATAAAATGTATATAACAGGTGTTAAAGGCCCCTAGAAAAGAGACCCCAAAAACTTTTTTTGAAAGACAATGATAGACTATCATTGTCTTTGCACTGTCGAAGGTCTGAGGCAGACCGAAAATTTTGTAATAAAAAATTTTGTAATCGTTGGATCCATGGCGTACTTGAGACTCTTTCTTCTATATATATGTTTATATACATGTATATACATATATGTACCTTATATACATTATATATATATAACATATATAATGTATATACATATATATACCTTATATACGTGTACATTATATATAAATAATATATATAATGCACTTGGTCAGTCTGTTTATCTCAAGAGCTGGCTTCTCCCTCATACTTTCACACTACATAAGGGGACTGAAACCTTGTTGCATTTTGTTCCTCAACAATCAATCCATTCTTCCTACATGTATCTCTTGATTCTATTCAACAGGCAACCAGAATAGGTACATTGTATTAAGGTTTTGAATTAAAGTTATATATCAGAAGTGCATTCTCTGGCTGTATCAAGAGCAATATCCAGTGGTGTCCCATGAAAATGAGATATCCCAGGTATGACTGTAACCAATAAGGTACATGTATTTGTCTATATCTCTTTGAAATAAAATCTATTTGGTCACTTAACATTACACAACCTTGGTTGTTAGCGGCCACTATATGATTGCACATTATAATCAAGAGTGTGTGCAAGCGTGTGGCTGCTGGCCTCATGCACAGACCCTTCACACTTGATATATAACAATCGCAGAATTTCTGACGTAATCATGCAGTTTTAGCATGTCATCCGAGTAGGGGCCACTTGATTACTTCTGCGCTTGCCAACCAGCACCAAGATGAAGTATAGTTCATCATTAGAAAACAATTTCATGATGAACCCTAGGTAATTCAACGGTAAAGTCATATTTGTGGCTTTAGATCGTTTCATCACACTTTTTGAATTATCCATTGCTGGTACATACACAAGACTGCATTATATAAGGTGGAATAAACACTTCTCTTTCATATCACCTCTGTTATGGTGTTGCAACATTATTTCACTTAAGAAATCATCAAAAGCCCCTTAAATGCTTAATCTGTAACTACTCCTTTAATTGAGACAAATGATAAGATAAAGTTTCTGAATAAAATATTTGCAATGTTGTTCTGATCTTGTGCAGATCAGATAGATTTATCCAGCCCCACGTAATCTTCCTCAAGTATTGAAAATAAGCAAATTCTGTGTTCCCAAGTAAAGTGAGGCCAAGACAACAAAATTTGATGTTGATGGGTGATAGGAGATTGGAACCTTTACCAAAGTGAAAATGAGCAAGGGAAGTGGGACACAGACAAGCCATGGGCGTCAAGGCATTTTGTTGTAGTACTGTACAGCACAAAGTGCCCGATATGAAAAAAAAAACACGAGATGTAAAGAGTGACTGCAATATGAAAGTAAAACCCTCGTAACCACATCTTTTCTACAAGAGAAAAGAAAAATGCTAGACTATACCACACGTAGTCTCAGTCTGGGCTGCTTTCAAACCAAATTTCCCGTAGCAAGAGCCTAATTTTAAGGCAAACCATTGTTTGTTTGTTTTTTTATTTGTTTTCTGTGAACCTTGATCATCAATGTTTTTACTCTTTCTATCCCAAACCGAATCCCAAGTTCTCAGATATGTGGAGAATGTGAAATAAAAAACAGTGTAGATGAAATGTCAGTGAGAGATCTTATTGCATTGAGAAATTATAGCAAAAAAAAAGAATGTCATGAGGAGTGGGGGGAGCCCTCTGATCTCTGGCTATTGAGGGTAATACATGTACCCCATTCCACAGAGACTTTTTTCTCATCGGTCACTCATTGGAAGCAAAGTTTGTCGCTCCAGGTCACCCACCGAAGTGTATCGGATTGCAGTCTGATGAATCCGACTTGGTTCGTCGATTATCAGGCGAGTGTCAGACATGTCGTGCGTGATCGTCATTGGACGATCTTGCCTCATTGGATCACCGCCCGTCATGTCTGGCACTGACCTGATAGTCCACTAACAGAAATCGAATTCATCGAACTGAGATCCGATACACTTCTGTGGGTGGCCGCAAGCAATAAACTTTGCTTCCGATGAGTGACCGATGTGAGAAAATCTCTGTAGAATGGGGGTGTTGGGTTTTGACACAATGTAAAGTTGGTTTGAACTGTTATTCATGTATGTACGCAATGGGAGGAATCAAGGCATCATTTCATGAAACTTGTCAGTCACAGATAAATATTTCAAGCTTCTGAAATCCTGTGTTTGCTTGGCCAATAGAGTAAATTTGTTAATGAAAATCTCTGACCAAACGGGTGATGAAATGCCACCTAACCCCAATCTCTCTCAAAGTGTCTACACCAGCAACTTTTTCTTGTTTATCTTTGTCCTTCATACTTTAGTTTCCACAAACATCAACAGAAAATATGCGCAAGAAATTTGGACGATCATGATGACGCAAATTAATCTCTGAATAAAGTCACTTTTAATGCTTTAAGAACAACTATACATTTTTCAAAATCGTCATTCACATAATTACACATACAAACACACAGCATATCATAAAAAGAAACATTCTGGTAAGAAAATATAATTCCTACACACTAGGTAGTTTTCCGAAGGATCAACAAATGATTTAGCAGTTAGGATTCTCAAAAATTACATGGACATTGAATCACAATTCTTATCAGCATTTATGTTTTGAAATGAAGGTGTCTGTGGACAATGATGTTTTAGATAGAAACTGAAGGCTGAATATATGAAATCTGTATCATCTTGTTAAACTAACCCTTGACATCCACTGCGCAAGTTGTTAAGTAATGAAGTTTTGTTTTCACTCTCGGTAATAGAAATGTGTTACTTACGTGGACATCCGATGCAGCATAATCTTCATAGACTGTTTGTATCAACAGGCTTTACATAATTGTGCTATATTGCATAGTTTATCTTAAATCTATGTATGAGGTAAAGCTCTTCATAACATTACTGACATAACACAGAAATTGGTGGGTTTATGGCAAAAAAAACAAACAAAACAAGCCCATCATTCATGGTCCAGTTTTAACTATTAATCTCACAAAGAGCACGTAGAGTCCTGCCTATATCATCGTGAAGTTACTGCGTACAAACTGGGTCCCCACCATATGTCAAAAGCTGAACTCGGCATATACAAGCATATGAACACACAAAGTCTTTGACAATGGCACTGTCTTATCACTGTGCGGAAAGGGGTGCATGCATAGATCTGACACACATCAGAGCTAATATATAGTCTAGTATCCTCATCCTCTTGTGCTATATCCCCTAGCCCTGTATTGTACAGACATTTACAACACAAACAATACATACAACAATTGCTCAGTTTCAAAGAAGATAGCCAAGAGCCTCTTCGTACTGATGTCCTTCTTGCATTGAGCATCGCATTCCAACATTTAACTTTCTACCAACCAACATGGCGCAACTATGAAACTTAAAAGACATGATTGGCATGATAAATTCCAATTTGCTTGACTATTGCTTTCCTTCCCATGTACATTCAAAAGAACGAAAAAAGAAAAAGAAGAAGAAGCAAAGAAAAAATTTCTTTGCCGAATTACTGCAGAAAACTCAACAACAGACTATTATATCTAGCTACAATGTCAAACATATCCTTGTACTTTGATTTGGTTGAGAACATTAGTACTTCATCCTGTGGTCATTCTATACAATATGTTTGGAATCTCCATCCCAGATGCTGCCGATAAAGAGATCGAGGGATTACTTATCCTACCTACTATCCGTCACGGTCATTAAATACATGGTGGACTTTTTATCTACTCCTCGTCTTCGATTTGGTCACTGAATCTCATGTGTGGAAGGTCGTACCTCAGTTCAAAGTCGCGGATGCTGCCCCGTATAGCCTGTCGACAGAACAGAGAATGATAGGATGCATGGTTACAAAGTCATTTGAGGTGTGGGCAAATTGAGTATCTATAGGACCACGAGATTATGGTAAATACAGGGAAGCATTTGTTTGTTGTATTCCTTTTAGACAGTTTGTGGTGAATGCATACTGAGATGCATTAAACAAGAACCGTTATCAAAAAGCATATCAATCTATGTCCTCTCAAAAAACAACAATAAACAACAAAAACATTAACACATGTGTACAACTTACCACATTACCAAGTGACTTTTGATTTATTGACCCTAGAAAGACTAAGGGTTTAGATTCCTTTGATAACCCTTTCAATGAAAGGCACAAGGACAAAGTGTACAATGCTATGGAGTTTTGGGGGTCAATTGGCAGGGAATACACACAAGGGGTTGAAACTCACGTGCTGAAAGGGGTTGGCGGGATCGGTGCACACTTCACACACAGACCGCCCCACTCCGACCATCTTGTCCTCGACGCAGCGGCAGACCTGGCAAGGCTTGGGCTCGCTCTCCTTTGCGATGCGCTTGACGAAGATGTCAACGAAGCCCTTGTTGTCCATCATGCTGCTGTCGAAGATGGCGCCGTTGGTTTCCTGGGCCAGAAGAGAGCAGAGGTTGGTTGGCTCTCGGATGAACTCACGGAGGGTGCGGTCACCCTTCAAGACGTCTTGGCCGGTCATCTTGCTGGTGTAGACAGCAGTATCATCCATACCTGTAAGATCAAGACACAGGATTCTAGTACTGTTGTGTCCTTTAACTCACTTAATAAAAAACACACGCTCATTTTTTTGTTCCTTTTTATATAAACTATTGACAGCGTGTTTAAACAAGAGACCCGCGGGTCTAGCGCTCACCTGAGTATCGCAAGTTCACCTTTCACGCAGTCACTAATCTAAATTAGTCACAGCTCTACTAAAAATTGACCAGGCATTCTCAAGTAGTAGAAGATGAAAATGTACAATAAGATTCCTTAATTTGGGGGGATGGGGCATGGTGCCCATTTTGATAAATTGAGATCCTGACCCCCTAGGGATGCTACCTGCCAAGTTTGACGAAAATCCATCATGATGTTTTCAGAAAGAAGATGAAAATGTTCAGGCCCCCATTTGGACCTTCCCAACCCCCCCCCCCCCCCCCCCCCCCCCCCCCCCCCCCCCCCCGAGGGGCACCCCTGGATCTGCTATGAACAAACTTGAAACTACAGTCATTAATGTACTCACTCATAGTATTATCTTAGCTCTAATTTATAACTTCTGATTCTAGAGAAGATTTTTAAAGATTCCTTCATTTTGGGGGGTTTGGGCCCCCCTAGGGGCCCCCTGGGTGGGGCATGGTGCCCATTTTAACAAATTGAGATCCTAACCCCCTAGGGATGCTACCTGCCAAGTTTGGTGAAAATGGGTCACGGGGTTCTCAAGAAGAAGATGAAAATGTACAATTTAGGCCCCATTAGGACCCCTCCCCACCCCTCTCCCCTGGGTCCCAAGGGGGGCACCCCTGATTCTGCCATGAACAAAGTTGACACTACAGTCATCAATGTACTAACTCACAGTATTAACTTAGCTCTATCACTTCTGGTTCTAGAGAAGAAGATTTTTACAGATTCCTTAATTTTGGGGGGTTTGGGCCCCCCTGGGGGCCCCCTGGGTGTGGCATGGTGCCCATTTTCATAAATTGAGTTCCTAACCCCCTAGGGACGCTACCTGCCAAGTTTGATGAAAATCGGTCTTGGGGTTTTCAAGGAGAAGATGAAAATGTAAAAGTTTACGCACGACGGACGATGCACGACGCACCACGCACGACGGACGAAGGGCGATCGCAATAGCTCACTTGAGCCTTTGGCTCAGGTGAGCTAAAATACTAAATCAACTAGTCCAAAAAAGGATCAGACGCCTGGTAGTTTTACTATCATTGTATGCTATCAAACTTCTGTTTTGTGATGTCAAAAATGTTTTTGTCATATGACCTGTAAAAAAGCATGATGTTTTTCGATCTGATCAATAAAATCCAGAAATACAAAAAAAAAAACTAAATCAAGGTTTCATACAGTCATGGCCCCTATAAAATTTAATAGACATTTGATTTACAGAATCTTGTCATCACAGTCATACACTTGCAACATCGGTGACAGTTTCAACAAGATAAATGTATGTAAAATTGCATGAGGACTGAAATATTCTACAATGATAATAATAAAAGTATTTACTCTCATTCTCTCTCTCCCTCTCTCTCTCTCTCTCCCTCTCTTTCTCCATCATAGCCATCTATCTATTTGTCCATCAATGTACATGTATTAACATCTTTTTTTTTTATGAAAGTGCTTATGATTATATTTAGCTATAATCCCAGTTTCTCTAACAAAATAATACACAGCCCCAAATGGTCAAAGTCCAGGTGGCTGAATAGAAGGCAACATACCGTATACACGCTCGGACTTGGACTTGGACTTGAACAAATCCTTGCGGATGGTGAACTGGTGGTCAGTGAGCATGAAGAAGGAGATACCTTGCCTAATGAGGGCGACAGACAGGTCGCTGAACTCCATCTACATCAGGGGAAAGAAGGGAATAGTGATAATAAGGTCATGTTTATCCAGGATAGCCTCTTCAGTACTGTAAAACGAGAAATTTTCGCGTGCATTTTAATTTCGCGAATTTCGCGAGCGCCAAAATTCGCGAAATTAAAATGCACGCGAAAGCTTTTGTCTACACTACATGCATTGAATGCCAGTAGCAATTCCACAAAAATTTCATGCCACGAAAGAGGCTGTCAGCTCCAATTCGCGAAAATTTCATGCCGCGAATATATCATGTTTTACAGTATTGCCAATGCTCTACCAGAGGGCCCTGCCATTATCATTACACTAGTATTACCAAGTACCCATTTTACATTTGGGTCAAGAGGGACATGGTGGGTCATAATGGGTCAAGGACATTTGACAGTCACCCCGGACCCTTCCCCTGGCTCTAACCCTAATTATACTCCTAACCAAAACTCTGACCCTAAACCTAACCCTCACCTTTACTTAAAATTTTATCACTATTAAACCCGTATTTAGCAAAGGGGTTATCACCCCTACGGGGTAAAAACATCTTGTTCGAGGACGTAAGCACTGGGCGGTGATTGAACCACTGTCTTTCTATTTTGGAGTCAGGAGTCTTATCTACTGTGCCACAGTGCTTCCATTTGTCTCTGTCTCTACCCCTCCGAGGGGAGGGTTGGGATTGAGAACAATGTAACAACTAGACTAAGCCTGATGAAAGTCTTCGCTGAACACACTGCACGATGACCTCATCACTTCTTTATATCCGACTCAGGTATATCGCATCTGTTGCAAATGTGCAGCAAGTATTATGAATCATAACAATCACTTATGAATATTTTTTCCAGGTAGAAATACATGTGTTTAACCTAAAATGTTTGTTCATATCAAACATTCTAGCCATACGTGAGCTTTAATCATACCTATCTATTTACTATTCTGACTGGCATCAAAATGGCAAATGTTTAATGGACAGGTATGTGTACATGTAGCAAAAGTAAAGCAAGACAAGGACATAATTTTCCCTCAGTGCTAGCTGTAGGCTAAGCAGTTGTAACTCTCCATACCATGCCATGGCATTGGTGCTCCTCACTCTCCTATCCCAGATTGTGCTTTAATATTAACAAGATACATTGTTAACAATACCAATGTCATAACTTCCTAATGACAATTAAGAGTATACCATAATCCCTCTATTAACCAGGTGTTGAGAAGATTCATGCCAACTGTCAGGGATCTCACCATAACAATGACTTGAACATCCCAATGGTGATGATGATGATGATACCATAATTCCTATTTTTTTAGTGAGGTGTTAGGATGATTCTATGCCAACTGTCAAACATCAAAGCATCCACTCTACCTCAGTGTCCTCCTTCCTGCACTCGGAGCAGCCCAGGAGGATGATGTTCTTGGAGGCTCCGGCACGGAATGGGTAGTTGGCAGCTAAGCTGATGGCAGCAAACGTGTCGTTGTTGTCGCTCTCCTCACTGAACTCGAGTGAGTCGCGTCCCAGGACAAACTCGTTGGCGATGGAGCTGAAGATTTGATGGTTGATGGTGTGCGGGTGGGGGTACTCGTGGATGCCGGCGCCACCAAATGCGGCGAGGCCAAACCTGACATCCTCGAAACCTTGAGAGAGTTGCCAAGGAAACACAACAGGACAAAACAGTGATGAAAAATGATAACATTTACTAACATTTACAGCCCATGTCCCTCATAACACAGTGTAGTGGTGATGATGTAAATAAGTCTTACTTTATACAAATACCACAGTAAAACATGTAACAACAACATATTATTCAAAAGTAAAAGAAAGATATTTTGGCTCCATACCCTGTCTCTGTTGTTAGATTTCAAATAAATCAACAAACATGAAATCTCTGGATTTGCACTTGAAGCAACGATAAAATTGTCATACATTCACTAAACCTTTATTTGTGATAAACAAAGAAATACATGAAATGCATACTCTGGATTTATATGTTATACATTAACCCTTCAGGGTAGAGGTAAGATATAACCACATAAATATATTTATGAAATCAAGTATGAAGAGATTTTCAAAATCTTCAGATCAGCCTGCAGTCTCGTTACAACAAAGTAATAATGCCTCTGGCCACTTCGTGGCGGAGGCATAAAAATGCAGGTTGTCATGAAATTATCATCGACATGTCTTTAAGGACTTTACTGTGCGGCTCCACTGAAATTCTGATCGTAATGAAAGAAAACCACCAGTTCAGAGGATTTCTTTACAATGGGAGTCGCCTGAATCGCAAAAATCTCGCGATAACTGCTCACCATCTTCCTTCAGTTTTCCGGCAAGCCTCATCACGATGTTGTCTAGGTTTTCGGCCAGGGACTGGACGCACTGCTTCTCCTCGACCACGATGACGAAGTCGGCCTTGCGGGGCACAGCTTCACCCTCAATCTTCTGGGGCATGCTGGCATCAAATGTCTGGTCCCCAAGCTCGCACGTGACTAGAGAAGTAACAATGTCAGTATTCAGAGATTGATATATTCCCCATGCTTGGCTTGTGATATAATTATTGCACACACATCCTGGAGAACATTAACATGATGCGATTATAGTGATCGACACACCAAACTAACAGAATCAATGATTGTATTTGGCTAAGATCCAAAAACAATTTTTGTTCTGTAAAGAGAGAGAGACATTGCATAAATTCGGAATAAAAATATAAAGAGGAATCATAAAGAGGTATGTCAGTATCATACATTGTTATTTGGTAGATTATGTCTTCACTGACCTTGTCTCACACATCAACAGAAAAAAAGAACAAGAACAAAAAACATGGCATGTCTCGAGTTCTTGCTGTCAGCTGGGGGGAAGGGGAGGGGGAGGATGGGGGGTTTCAAAACAACGCTTACTGCATGTATCCGGCATCTTGATTGGAGAACCAGACATCCAGCACTGAGTCTTGTAGGCGGAGACAAGGCTGCACAGCTTGGCATGGCGGTCCTCCTCTGCTGCATTGACGGTGTCCGTCACGCACATCCTGTAGAATGCATCTGGATCCACCTGGAGCATATTACATAAAACACAGGGATGGTTTTATGGTTGTTGTTGTTGTTTTTCATCCGCTCTCACATCATTTTTCATGACCACAGATTACGAGTGTCTTTCTGACTTTTGACATTTCTATGAGCGGTTTCTTCACAACAGTTGACTAAAAATGTAGCTCATTTATCCAAATGTAGGAATCTGTGGTTTTGTTATTGCATTAAGGTCCTAGACGGCTTATAGGCAAACTTTTCAAACGTTTGGATGAATGATTGACCTACATTACAAATATCTCCTTCTCTATCTACATCTGTATTACTCGTAACTGTTTCACCACCAGAGAGCCACTTTAAAACACTCTAAATAACCAATTCTCCGTGCAGGAGGACAGATAGATAGAGGATGACATGATACCAAATGAGCAGATCTGGGACATTCTCATCACTTACGGTGCTGTGACAGCGGGCAACAGGAGAGCAATTGTCCAAGAACATGTTGGCGCATTCCCGGTTGTCTGGGTTCAGGGGGTCAAAGTCCACGGCACTCTCCATCTGTGGGATGACCCTGTTGATGTCGGAGGACACCTCATCCAGACAGTTCTTGCCCACCTTCCATGAATCCGCAAAGGATGTGATGTTGGTTTGCACCTCATTGTCTGCATCAAAACAAATATTTGATATCTCCCTTTAACATCAATTTCCAACAACTGAGATATTTGAAACCACAACTCAGCAATGCATGTACTGAATTCTATGTGTACACATTATTTGAACATCGAAATGCATACAATCATACATGTCAAACTATTTACATATTATCTGATCATATCTAATTTGCTCTCACTGATACCATGACATTAGAGCCACAGAAGTATACTACATGAAGCAGTCATAGCTTGTCACAACTTCACATCTTGTCACGTACCTGGGGTCTTCAAATCATCATACTGTTCGTAGTTGAAGTTGCCGAGGAGACCGGCAGTCCTGGCGAAGTACCTGCCCTTGAGGACCATGAAGCAAACGTCGTGTTGCAGCTTGCAGCCGATGGTGACGCCATGGGCATTCTTCAGGAAGACGGCGTCTCCGAGGCGAAGCACCACAGTGTCGTCCACCTGGAATGGGAGCTCGCGAGCCTGGCGATTGACGAGGACCTGCGGAGAAAGATTAAAAAGTCGTCTCCAGTCAGACAAGGACCCAGAAATCATGCAATGACACTCTT
Organism: Diadema setosum; assembly: GCA_033980235.1. Classification (NCBI taxonomy): domain Eukaryota; kingdom Metazoa; phylum Echinodermata; class Echinoidea; order Diadematoida; family Diadematidae; genus Diadema; species Diadema setosum. The sequence goes on along the minus strand of CM067072.1, from coordinate 9,273,048 downwards.
TGTCTTCTTTCACATGATGGATGATAAAAACACTTACTTGAGAGTAAGTTTAAAGGCAATCTTTTTAATGTTTGTTTTATTTGTTTTTGCTTAAAGAGTTAAAGAGATAGCCATTGAGTATTCTGAAGGAAACTTCCGGCCATTTAAAGTTAGTCTTTGGACTTATTTTAAATAAACTGATAAGTCTAGTTTGTTTTCCCGCCTGTTTCATACGTGCTTTCATTCTTGTCCTTGTCATAGTCTTTACTTTCTGTTTCTTTCACCTGATGTCATGATGTCAAAATTTTCATACACAGAGTCCTTAAGGGATCTTGAGATGCCCTCATCTCCCAGAGTACTTCACAAAATTTACAAGATATGCTCCTCTTGTGAATTTCTCTTCTCCATATAGAGTTACAAAATGAAATTGTATTGCTTACTTGTTTACTTATCTAAAAACAAGGTTGATATTATCATACTTGTAGCCATGTTTTGTTGAAACTTACAATATGTGATTCAAAGCTCCTTAAAATATCAGGTACTCATGTAAGCGTTATGTATATTGCTTTGTATCACTTTATATGGAAACAAAATCATTTAAATTTTAATTTGAGTAATTGCCTTAAAGTTTGTACACAAAAACTTGAAAATATTTATTTTCTTTGCTTAGAGGATATTGTGCCTCAGGTCCAAATCCTAGTATACCACACTGATTATCACTTTAAAGTTATGCAGCTAGGAATAACATCACAATGTACACTTTTATAGCACAAAAATTTTATTTTCATCAACTTTTTGTACACGATCAAAGGAAAATTGTGAGGTGATGACATCATCTGCTTTGCCCTTTATTAGCATATTCCTATTGCAGTTCGAAAACTGTATTGCAAAAATCAGCAACACTTTACAATGTTACAACTTACCTAATATTTATCCAAATTTGATAAAATTTTCACTGTTGTGCTTATAAGACTTTTGCAATTTCTTTTCAGACTAACTTCAAACTGGTCTGGAATCGCCCTTCAGCACATTGGCATCACACAAAATTATTTCCCCTTCACTCACACTGCCATCTGACTTGATGCCGAAGGTCGTAGAGTTGATCATGAACATCATGTTCCTGATGGGGATCTCAGCCTCGCGGTCATAGTCAACGATTGCAGAGAAGTCGTTCTCGTGCACGAAGTCCTTTGCCAGGAGGTAGCCGCACTTGCCAGAGAAGTCGTAGAACTGCTGGTCAAAGGTCATGTAGTGCTGGGCACCAATCACAAGGGCATTTGCTGAAAAAAAAAAAAACGACAACAGAAGTATAAACAAATGACAATTAAGTTGGTACACCATAGCCCCATTTCATATAAGATGTTAGGATGGCAACTCTTGCTGGAATGGCAACTTCCAATAGCAACAGCCAATCAGGAAGCTGGATTCTTGTCATTGTCATGACAATTGCCATTCCAGCAAGAGTTCCTATCATATTAACTCTTTATGAAACAGGGCAAGATGCTAACAAGCATTATATCATAAACATCATGTTATTTGATTTTGGCCCGCTCTCAGATTCTCGAATAACTACAAGTCATGACATCCATATGTCTCCAGCCCCCTTCACGGTGGAGGCATCAGGATACTTGTTTTTCAAAAGAATTAAACTAATCATTAAACCCTTTCTCCCTCTTCAATTGCATGCATTGTTACAAGAGCATTCAAAAATCTGTCCAATCCATACTTATTTCCTGAAGCAATAGAGCATCACTTTCTTTTGAAGTAAAGACAAGCGTGTTTGCTGAAAAACTCATTATGCAGTCCCGGGGCCCATTTCATAAAACTTGCTATCAGTGACAACTGCAACATTTCTGTGACAAATTTGCTCTTAACCAATCAGATGCAAGGATTTCAGTACCTTATAACAACTGAGACAACTTGTCATTGATAACACGTTTTATGAAACGGGGCCCTGGGATGTGCTTCTCATTTTACCTTTGAATGGTGGAATGAGCTTCCTAGGGCATGTAGCCTTGGAAATGGTGCTGCTAATCTGGTTGTAGGCCCCACACACCGCCTGCTTCATTCTGCCGTACATCCTCTCGATGCTGCTCACGTCCATCTGCCTGCCGAGCTCCTCCATGAAGGAGCGCTGCTGCTCCGTGATTTCCTCGGTGTGGTAGCTGGGGAAGAACGGCCTGGAGCGCGGGAGGGCGCGGTCCTCAAACCGCTCCAGGAGCGGCCGGACGCGGGTCTCGATCGTCTCGCGGGCCCTCGTCTGAAGGCGCTCCATGATCTCGCGGAAGTACGTGCTGTTGCTGCTGAACTGCTCCTGGAAGCGTTGCTGATACTTGCTGAGGAGACTTCGCACGTTCAGCTCGGAGGCAAGCTTCTTGAGGGCAGAAACATTGAAGTTAGACAGGTTCCTTGGGAGAGCATCCAAGAAGGGTGCAGTCAGATTCCTCACTGCAGTCATGTTCTTCCAATCCTTTAGGCAAAAAACAAAACAAAAAAAACTAGAAATGTCGCTATGGCGACTGATGCCTCCGCCATAATGCATGATTCTCCCAATAGGCGTATAGTACAATGTCTTCACAATGTGTGATCCATGACAGTTTCACATAACTGGCAAAATAATGAAATGACAGGTTTGTCAGAAATGTCTTGAACTGGGTTTGCTATAATTTTCTAAGAGTGCAGGTACACATATTTGGGGAATTGAGAATTTTTACTTGAATTCTGACAGACCTTTTTATAAGTTTATGCATTGATTAATTTCCAAGGTATGAAGAAAGAGTGTAATGACGGTACAAAATAGATTTTTTTTTTTAATTTTATTTTATTTTATTTTATTTTATTTTATTTTTTTTTTTTTTTGGGGGGGGGCATTGAAACCTGGCCTTTGACCCTTAACCTTTGACCTTTGACCTTCTGGCTGGAAATTTCCCAGAGAATCTCCATTAGGTAATGCATGTATTAAGTTTTGAAACTAATAATGCAAGCATTGCATATACTAGTATATGAGGGAAATAGTAAAATTTTGAGAGTTGACCTTGACCTTTGACCCCTGACTATTGACCCATGACCCCTAAATTCCCTAGATAATCCCTGCCAATCAGTACATGCGTGTGTACCAAGTTCCACGAAGATACATTGAACCATTTGCGAGAAAAGTGATATTGCAACATTTTCACCTAACCTTTGACCTTTTGACCTTTGACCTTACGACATGAAACTCTCTCTGGAGAATCTTTACGCAGTAGTACATGTTCACACCAAGTTTCAAGAAAATACCTTCGGGCATTGCATAGATATGGCGGAAATTGCAACATTTGTAGCATTTGACCTTGACCTTTTGACCTTTGACCTCTTGCCAATGTCACTAAAATCTACTCAACTAATTGTCCCATCATACATCATCCTTGGACCAAGTTTCGTGAAAGCTAGTTCATCCAGTTTTGAGTTATCACGTAAACAGATAAATTTTAGGATTTTACCTTGATCTTTGACCTTTGACCTCTGTCCGATTTCCCTGAAAAACTAATCAAGTAATTGTCATATCATACATCATCCTCCTACAAAGTTTGGTGAAATTTGCTCCATCCAGTCTTGAGTTATCGCATAAACGGATACAATTTCATGATTTGACCTTGACCTTTGACCTTTGACCTTCAGCCGATTTCACCCAAAATCTAATCAAATAATTGCCCCATCATACTTCATACTTGGATCAAGTTTGGTAAAATTCCAATTGATATTACTCAAGTTATCGCGTAAACGAAAGCGGACGGACGGACGGACGTACGTACGTACGGACGGACGGACGTACGGACGTACGGACGTACGGACGTACGGACGGACGGACAACCCGAAAACATAATGCCTCCGGCACCACTTCGTGGCGGAGGCATAAAAACTAGAAATGTCGCTAAGGCGACTGATGCCTCCGCCATAATGCATGATTCTCCCAATAGGTGTATAGTACAATGTCTTGACAATGTGTGATGACAGTTTCACATAACTGGCAAAATATCGAAATAACAGGTTTGTCAGAAATATCTTGAATGTTCACTTTCCACGAACTGGGTTTACTATAATTGTCTATTAAAGAGTGCAGGTACACATATTTGGGGAATTGAAAAATTTTACTTGACTTCTGACCGACCTTATTATAAGTTTATGCATTGAGTATAATTTTCAAGGTATGAAGAAAGAGTGTAATTACAGTACAAAATATTTTTTTTTTCATTTAAACCTGACCTTTGACCCTTAACCTTTGACCTTTGACCTTCTGGCTGGAAATTTCCAAGAGAATCTCCATCAAGTAATACATGTACATATATTAAACACTTTTAAAACTAATAATGCAATCATTGCATATACTAGTATACATGTATGAGGGAAATACAGTAGTAACATTTTGAGGAGTTGACCTTGACCTTTGAACCCCTGACTATTGACCCATGACCCCTAAATTCCCTAGATAATCCCTGCCAGTCAGTACATGCATATGTACCATGTTCCATGAAGATACATTGAACCATTTGCGAGAAAAGTGATATTGCAACATTTTCACCTAACCTTTGACCTTTTGACCTTTGACCTTATGACATGAAACTCTCTCTGGAGAATCCTTACGCAGTAGTACATGTCTACACTAATTTTCAAGAAAATAACTACGGGCATTGCATAGATATGGGGGAAATAGCAACATTTTTAGCATTTGACCTTGACCTTTTGACCTTTGACCTCTTGTCAATGTCACTAGAATCTACTCAACTAATTGTCCCATCATACATCATCCTTGGACCAAGTTTGGTGAAAGCTGCTTCATCCAGTTTTGAGTCATCACATAAACAGATAAATTTTAGGATTTGACCTTGATCTTTGACCTTTGACCTCTGTCCAATTTCACTGAAAAACTAATCAAGTAATTGTCCCATCATACATCATCCTCCAACAAAGTTTGGTGAAATTTGCTCCATACAGTCTTGAGTTATCGCGTAAACGGATACAATTTCACGATTTGACCTTGACCTTTGACCTTTAGCCGATTTCACCCAAAATCTTATCAAATCGTTGCCCCATCATACTTCATACTTGGACCAAGTTTGGTAAAATTCCAGTAAATATTACTCAAGTTATCGCGTAAACGAAAGCGGACGGACGTACGGACGTACGGACGTACGGACGTACGTACGGACGTACGTACGGACGGACGGACAACCCGAAAACATAATGCCTCCGGCACCACTTCGTGGCGGAGGCATAAAAACACATGGCACAGTTACTTAACAATAATGATGACATGGAGAACAAAATCTTTTGACTCTAATACATTGATTAGCTTGATGCAATATTGATATTGATTAATCTTATTACATCCTACGAACACCAAAATAATGTCTCTCGCACCCTTTGGTGCAGACGTATGAGAGAGAAAAAAAAGAAGAATGTATTCTTTTTCGTTATAGACCGTATTGACACCAAAGTCTTGTCTTACCAGTTTCTGATTACACACTGAAAATGAGTGGACAAGGATGAGTAACAGTTTAAGTTTTTCATCACTTGCAATGCCCAGTATACTTGGGAAAACCAAACCGAACTGACAGGCATCATCACAATTAAAGTAAAGCAGACATCAAAATCACCAAACAACTTCCTCCGAGCCAAACCACATAAACAGAAAAGGTATTGGGCATGAGAAAGGGAGGAGGTGGTTTAATTACAGTAAATTTGTTTTTGTCTAGATGTTGCTTCTATACAAAACACTTAAAAGCACTTGGTGGTGCCACAGACAATTTATTTCACATAGTTGCAAGAATGACGATGTGATAGCTTCCAACAAACCTGAGTATCATACCACGATGAACATCAAAGATATCATAACACGATGAACATCAAAGAAGCTTCACCGTGATACTTAAAATCATTTAAGTACAGAAACTATCATCATTCATGCTGCTGGACAAAAATTAAATCATAATATCAAACAAACTGTTGACATTGTAGGTAAGTTGTCTCTCCATTTCATTATCAGACAATAAATCGAAATTTACAGACATTCCATACTAAACCTAAATCATACTAAAAGAAATTCTTTGCGAGTCCCCTCCCCCCCCCCCCCTCATATGCATGTGCAAAATTAAGACTTTGGAAGGTTTTTTTAAGGAAACCTCAGTCAATCACTATTCACCCTAGTGCTGCGTGTCCCAGAGAATCTCACCTGCAAGAAAAACCTGAACATGATTTCTCCGTTCTCGAGATCAAACTTGGTCAACTCAAAGGTGCCATTGAAGACCTTCTTCAGGAAGTCCAAGGTCTTGTTCAACCCTCTGGCGAACCTGTCATCAGTGGAGATGGTATTTTCAACAGTGCTGCTCATGGATTGGGAGGTGATTTCTTCTTGGGCAGGCACGATAGCCATGGAGGAGTACTTCTTGTTGAAGTTTGCCAGGGCTGCTTGGATTCTTGCAAGGTCCATGCTGCTGGACACATCGGGGGTAGCACGGCGGAATCGGAGAGGCATTTCCACAACAGCTGTGTAAGGAGCTATCAGTATCTCCACAAAGGTTGTCATCTCTACCAGAAATTCTCCAACCCCCTGGGGAAATAGAGGGACCAACAACGTGTATCAGTTGGCTATGCTTCAATGGTTGACCTGGTTGTGCATGCAAGAAACATTGCTTATTTCTATCTGTCCAAATGAATACAAATTCTTCATGACCTAACTTAGAGGGATAGTATAATATTGGTGGAGATAAAGATTGGGTTTTTAACCTATGGAGGACAAGTCCTGAGTATAATCTGGCGGGGTCTACGGAAAATGTGTGTTGTAGCAAAATCTGTCTATCCTCAACAGCTTAACTTTTTGCGAGATTATTAGGATTACTCTGTTTTTTGGATATCTCAGCCATTTTAAAACCAATTTCTATCAAATAAATGGTTAATTCATCTGGGAATTACATGTTCTTTCATATTTCACCCCATCCCATCCCTAACCCATGAGCCACTGCTTACTCGGTTCAGAGATTCCTTGAGCTCAACTGCCATAGAGCTGAACGGGGAGACGTCGGGTCGCTGGAAGGCCTCCAGTTCTCTGAGGATGTTCTGTTTCCACGACGCCACAGTCTCATTCAAGTCTCTTCTTGATGATGCCACGTCTTCCCGGATGTGTTCAATGACTGCACGTGCCAAGTCTTGCTCCTCTGACAAAACCCCTGAAAGGTACGAATGTTGTACGGTCACTGTTAATAGGGCGCATGCATTCATTGTGGACTGTCATCGACCTATCAGCTGTGTGCATATATGCTGTTGCAGTAGTGACTGCAACAATTTCAACAAACAAAAATTGCAAACATCTCTGTAAGAGTTATTGATAAAAACTTAGTGTACCAGCTCTTCTGAAGACCCATTGGACATTTTAAATATACTGTACTTCTGTCTACCCTGCCCATATGGCTGATTCTAAGCGCATCTGATGAAAATGCATGACATAATTACAACAGTCATTTTTCAACCCCAAGACCAACTCCTAAAAACTGCCATGAAAGCTACTACCATACCTCCACAGGTATTTATAGACATAATAACAGTACCACAAGAACATTCTACTTTAAGAGGACATGTTAACTTCAATCGCTGCTTTGGATCCTTTGGGCATTGCAGTTATATTTTTTTACTCACCAATTCTCCTTGTGAATTCTGCTTTGATGCGTTCAGCAGTTGCAATTCTGGCTTGGCGAACTGCTGCAAAGCGCTCCGCAAAGAGCTCCCTCATGGGTCGCATGCGTTTCAGGCTGTCAACCATTTGTTGGTAGAATGTCGTGTAGAATTCCATCTCGGCGCGGTCGCTCTCTTCGGTGTCAGACAGGATCAGGGCGGAAGCAAACTCAGATGCCCCGACTGTTCTCCAGTTGTTCACAAACTCGCTCCAGTCCTCCTTCACAGTCTGAATGCAATGGAGAGAGATGATTGCCATGATGGAAACAGATTGATGCAGTCAAAATCTCATCCTGACCACATTCTGGCAACTTTTTTGTCCTCCACTTTCAGCTGGCAGGAGATGCCTCCACTTAAAAGTTTTCTAACTCCCCCTTCAGGGTCCCATGGCATAAATCTATAGTGGCTTTACTTTCAATGGTAACCAGCGGTAACCATCAGTGATTTCTTGGCTTTGATTGGCCAAAGACTATCCTTGCTTTGGTAGCTACGACTGCTTACAGAGTTATCATGAATTTAGTAAATTGCAAAGTTACCATTTTTTTATGCAACGGGGCCTTAGTGTTATGAGCAGCAATTTGACTTTTCGCACTTAACAGAAGATTTCAGCTGGCAGTTTCAGGTGACTGTTGTGATATCATTCTTTTTTTTTCTTTTTTTTTTATTTCCATAAAGGCTGCACACATGTATACTGCACTTCCACAGAAGTTGTAATGGACAAGATTGTTGCACTGGATTTATCACATACTGTTACACACTTGAATGATATGTTGGAGCTGACACTGCACTCCAGTTATAACGAATACAGGTGTAACAAAATTCTTGTTACAACAAAGTAAAAATTCTGGTTCCAAAATTTACCATCTATACATCTTTATACACTTTTCTTTTGGGCTTTAACAAAATTTTGATAAAAACAGAAGAAAACCATCAGTTCCAAGAGCATCATTAAAACGGGAGCCACCTGTAACGCATTTCATGATATGGCAATATCGTACAATCTTTGCAGGGTGATGGTGAACTCACCTCGGCAGAAGTGGGGTACTGACGCTTGAAGTATTCTGCGATGTCGGCAAACTGGGCCTTGAGTGAGTTGAAGGTGTGGATTCTGTCGTTCCTGGCTCTGACAAGGACTTCGTTGAGAGTCATGTTGAACATGATGAATTTCATCTAACAGAAAGAACAGAGACACGTACACAGCCTGCTTTCAGCATTTTCAAAAACTTTCACGACGACCACCTAACAATGCCACGGACAATTTGAATGAAGGAATGAATGAGTTGCCAATGGAAATCAGGGAGTTGCCCATGGAAATTATGGAGTTTACTGAAATTCTGTCAGTACATGGAAATAGTAAGTGACAAAACTGTTTTCTTCCAAAAATAACTTCCACATTGAAGCACTAATGTCAGCCCTATCTAACAAAAAGCAAACACAGAAACTAAATTCCTTCCTAACTCAAACCAAAACTGCACTGGTCACACAAATCTGTATGCCACAAGCATATATATAAGATGTCATGGGGAATAATGTATATCTGGAAAGACAACACTTTTCACAATGGTCTATTTAAGTGGCTCTAAGATCAATACAGCACTGCCAAGACACATTCATAGTAAGATTGTGACAATTTGTATAAAAACAAGGCCTGATGAAGTTATATTGGGCGTACCGGGAAGCGTGCCACTTGAGCCAACAACAGTGGCTTGTTCAGGGTCCACTGAGTTTCCAGCTGTGTCTTCAGCAGCATCGCACTGCCAACAATGTCGGCGTTGGCGGCGACAAAACGGTTTCTATTGGCGGCGATCCTCGCAGCGAGCGGCTCCCACTCGTCCATCACAAACTGCCTGGATTCGTCCATGTTGCTGCGCATCTGTGCCACCATATCCCGCACAGCAGCCTGTGTGATCACAAATCACAGACAGTTAACATCACTTGATTGCCGTAAAGCTTTCACATTCTGGATCCTTTTCCACATGAAGCGCCAACGGCTGCACTTCAGGGTTACTTTGTTGTCTACAATGATTACATTAGCAGACTGATTCTTGGCCTTAACAAGGTATAAATGCTAAACAGCCAGGGCAAAGAACTACTGCAGACCACTGTTTCACACATTTCACAAGACACTTATTTCCTCATATCTTGCCTCGCGTAATAAATGTCTGTTCAACAAACAGTCAAATGATGTAGCACAAGAATGAATAAAAAAAAAACTATTACAATAACTACTTCTTACAAATACTGCTTCAAACTGAAAAAACAAACAAACATCAGTGTGTGAAGATGTCAAGTCCATCCTATTACATGTAAATGGCATGATAATAACGCCAGTATGAAAAGTACCATAAGTATTTCAAATGGTGTGTTTCTACCATGTATCTCAGAGCATAAGGAACTTAACAAACATATCATGCCATACGGCCATGTGTACCTTGAGATCCTCAGGCCAAGATGGCTCCCACAGTATGTGTGTAGTCAGGATGGTAGTGTTGGACAGTCCAATGACAATGGATCCGTTGTGAATGAGTTGGCCTTTGTGTACCGTGTCCAGCTTGGCAAACACCGCTGTGTTATTTTCGTAGCCAGTGCTGAAGGTCCAGACATCTTGCGTATTGTCTACAAATTAATTAGATTCATTTGATGCACAATGCAAAAACAATTACCACAATACATGTTTATTTGCATGAAGATGAGAGATTCATTCTTTGCCTATGCACAGTTAGCATGAGTACGCAAAACATTTAGCTTTGTGAACAAAGTTTGAATTATGCATTTACAGAATGTGTTCGCTGAAACACACACTGCATACCAGCACACGTCCAGTCTCTCTGAAGCATCCTCATAAAGAAAATACAACATTTGCATCTTTTGCACCTAATGGGGCATAGGTCTTACATCCTAATGATACAAGCATTTCAGGAGGACATAGTGAAGGAAAATTTATGGAATGCATTAATTCAAATTTTTATACAACATTCATAACAATTTCATCACACTTACATTTGAATGAAATATATTGTGAAACTGGGACACATTTTTTTTTCTTTTTTGCTGGAACACTTGTATTGAAATCAAATGGAATGCAGAAGTAAATTAATTGCTCCAAATATTAACAGAAAAAAAAATCAAGCCAACTTCACTAAGAGCTTGCTGTTGAGAGGGTGTATAAACAGGGTGATTGCCACTCTCACCTGGATTGTAGTGGACAGTGACGGTCAGAATCCTCTGAGGCTGGTCAAGGAGGAGTTTGTGGAATGTTTCGCTATTTTTGTACACACTGCGCAGCGAGAGGTTGTACACGTGACCCGCATCAGTGGTGCCATTGACAAAGTTGAAGCCGAGCGCATAGGAGTTGGCGTCCGTGTACTGCCAAAACAAAAGACAACAGCTTCCCAGTTACACAACATGGGCCAACTCTGGCTCTGCCTCGTGGTAACGGTGAAATGATAACAACCGACAGTGAGACCTAGCCACATGGCACTTTATCTTCCCGCGCTTTGCCCTAATAATATCCAGTAGCTGTCATGCCTCTGGGTTTCAGAGAGAAAGAAAAATGAAGAATTGTCACATGATGTCAAGTCAACAAAATCTGATTTGGCTTTGTATTTCGTGACTGCCTCGTCAGGTATTAAAGAGATGTGTCATCTGAAACAGGTTTTGAGTTAAAATTGCACAAAAAGCATGCGTGACTACACCCTCAGGCTGGAATTCAGTACAATTTCTAATCATTGTGACTTTTTGTCCCTGAAATACAAAGGGTCCAGCCATTGATATAGTATGATCACACTCGTGGCCCTGCATCGAAGAGGCTCACTGTGATACAAGCCTGAGAATGAATTACTAAATAATGACTAGATAATGTGGTCAGGTCCAATGACATTTTTCTATCTTTTCTATAGACATAGGAGACACAGTTTTTGCCATCATTCGTGACACTCTTATTACCCTGATGTGACTAGCCTATTCTCATGCTCAGGTATACATCACTTCCAGTAGAGCCAGAGTGGAGACACAATTTTTGCCATCATTCGTGACACTCTTATTACCCTGATGTGACTAGCCTATTCTCATGCTCGGGTATACGTCACTTCCGGTACAGCCAGAGCGAAGACAAACAGCTTGTCTGTACAGTACATGTGCTGAGCTGGAGTGTGAATTGAAGGGAGTCAGTGCATGCATGCAGTGTATGAACCTACGTGGTGATAAAGAGGACACGGTGTCAGCGTTCAGAAACCTCACTCTACCATTCTTTTCTGTAGTTTATTATCAAAAACATTTCTTGTGGTTATCAGAAATGTTAAGATGTGCCATATCTGATGGTTTCATGGAATTTCAGAGCCAATTCTGGAAGAGAAGTAGATAATTTCATCTAAAAAAATATGCCAATCATGAGTTTGTTATCACTCCACTCGATCATGGGTTTGTTTTCAATTCAGCTGCCATTAGATACCCAGATGTCCGACCATGAGAATGAAGGAATTGCCATGAGTTTGTCTTCTGACTCACCGATAAATCAATGCCTGTCTTGTTCAGTGAAAGGATGATCTCCGGCTGATACCTGTTAATTCCAAGAAGTATGCTGTTCTCAAGAACCACCCGAAGAAGGTTTTCCTCCTTAATGTATGTCCTGAGGATCAGAGAGTCACAAACCCAGTCAAAACAAAACACAACAGGTCTCCGACCTACCTGATCTATCAATTGTGTGGTGAAGAAGAAATCTTATAATTTCCATTCAGTGGCCTGGCAGCCATTGTCGCCAAATTTTGAGAGCATGCCTCATCTTACTTTGGTGGCATAATGTGCTTATATAGTTTCAAACACTTCTTTTTTTTCTAGTATCTTTGCATCTGCAAAGGCATTTGTGCGTGACCTAAAGATTACTTACACAGAGTTTTATTCTTTACCTAACATAAACACAATCTTTGGTCAATATGTGTATGATATGACATGCGTCGCTAAATAAGGCAGAATAGATAGACAGTTAAATGTCCACGTTCACAAAGGGAATCATTTCCATCAACAACTTGTGGTATGCAATGCCAAACACACAGTGTCAAGCATTTGAAATGGTTGGGACTCAGAGAGTACATGGGTGTAGAAGAGTACATGGGTACAAGGGGGTACACAGAGATAAAAGGGAGTATGATGGTGGTGACTTAAATAGGGAAATACATGAACAGTGACTGACCCGTGCATAGTGATATCAATGGCGTTGATCAAGTGCTGGAAGGTCAGAATCAATTCATGACCACCATCCCTTTCTGTCACCTCGATGCCTGTAGAGATTTTCTCGTCTTCATCCCGAGAGTAGGTGATGACCAGGTCAGCATCCAAGAGAGCCTCCTCACCATTGTGAATAAGGCTGGTCTGCACACTGATGGGCTACACAATTCAGAGTTCAAAGGTCAAAGTTTCAACTAGTACATGTTTCACAGCTTACAATTTCCAGACAAAAAAATGTGACCCGCTACAACATAAGGATCTGAAAGTTGAGGGAGGTCAATTTTCTGAAAATGACATGACATTATTCCCTTACTCTTACGCTTTAATATCATATAGAACACGACTCATAAAAGTACTGGGTTGCAGAGATATTGATGATTTTATGAGACTATGTTGAGTGGTCTAGGAAATCAACATTTTGTGAAAATCGCCTTCAAAGTTTTCTTCCGACACAATCATGATCAAGGGAGATAAGACAGTTTTCACCTCTTGACAACAGAAGGTCCGCTCATAGCAACCTCCGCGATAATCATTCAGGCTTAGCGCCAGCGGTCTACGCACAACAATTCAGTAACCAGGATGCCACGCACTGGCCAATAAGATCACTCCCTTGTTGCTAGGGGCAGAGTCTATCTGCGGCACTAAATCCAAATCTTCGGACACATTTCCGTTCCATTGAAAGTTGGAAAATCATGACCCTGAAAAATGCTTATTTCTTGCCTTTCCCTTGATCATTTAGTTCCGAAATTTTGGCAGATGATAGACGAAACATTAGACTACAACATTATGCTAACAACAGAAATTCAATGGTTTTGACCAACTTTGATGATCTGATTTCAAACTCGTTTTTCTCGGCTCAGCTGTCAGGGACTTTCGGATCCTTTTGTTGTGGCGGGCTACAAATGGGGAAAAGGACTTTTTACTGTGAGGATTTTCATCAAAAATTGTTGATGGAAACTGTTAGGCTACCTGGTGAAATAAAATGCTTTTTTCATGTGGAAACATTTTAACAGGAATGAACTACACATAAATGACAGCAAAGGATGTGCATATCAGCTGCCTTAGACTACACAATCAGAACAAGGCGGAAATTGGTATACAAAACCAATTTTGAGAAAATTTTATAGCAAACTACATTTGCTCATTTGAAATACTGCTTCCAATGGGTGAGACACAAACTGGGATTTCTCGTGGGATATCATCTTGACAGTTCCAAAACACACAAGCGAATATCAATTACAGGCTTTCTCATCTGTCACAGCTTTCATAGATGTGTTAAAGGGATTTTATAGTTTTGGTTGAGATGGGAATTCAGGTTTGAACTTTTTACAAGATAATCAGAGACTTCTTATATGAAATATAAAAGAGCATACAATTCTAAGAGGAATTAAAAGTTTATTTGACAAAAAATGGTTTTGAGATGGCTGAGATATCCAGAAAAAAGAGGTCCTAATAAAAGGTGGGTCCCACCTTTCATTAGGACCACTTTGTTTTACTTTGTTTTTGGATATCTCAGTAATTTCAAAACCAATTTTTATCAAATGAACTTTGAATTCCTCTTAGATTGTATGCTCTTTTATATCATCATATACTGTAAAACATGATATATTCGCGGCATGAATTTTTCGCTAATTGGAGCCAACTGCCTTTTTTGCGGCATGACATTTTCGCGAACTGCCACTGGTATTCAATGCATATAGTGTAGACAAGAACTTTCGCGTGCATTTTAATTTCGCGAATTTTCGCGCTCGCGAAATTCGCGAAATAAAAATGCACGCGAACATTCCTCGTTTTACAGTAAGTGGTTTCTAATTATCTCGTAAAAGGTTAAAACCTGAATTCCTGTCTCAACCAAAACCATCCATCCCTTTAAAGCTGTTTTTTTTAATGCTCCACTTGAAATCCACTGACTGATAGTTATAACTTCTCGATTATTTCCCCAAATCCACTGACTGTTACTTGTAACTCCTCTCTTAGTTGTTTTAAAGCAATTTATTTGTAATGCAGAATGAACTCTGAATGCTCAGTTGTTGTTTTTTTTCAGCATCAAATATCATTACTCTATTAGGTGATCTAAAACAATATGCCATGTGTCTGCTTAATCTGTTAAGTACCAGTAATACAGAGCAAAGTTTTGTAAATTGCTTCTAGTGACAGTGCATCAAGTCAGATGGTCAGTGATGAATCTTCATACAGTCTCTCATTGAAGATGATCACTCCCCCAGAAAAGGATTGAAACATTCTAGCTTCTTTACCTCTTTGTTGGCTCTTGTTACGGTGACACCAAGTTGGTGGTTCTTCATAGAACCCATACTGGCATTTTTGTAGTCGGTCTCGATGGTCAACAATCTGCCCATCTCTCCATACACAGTCATCTGAAACAAAGATCGGTATATATGTACATATATATATTATATACAATGTATATGTATGTATGTGTGATATAATATATATCAGCATTATATTTGTGACAATTCACATGACAGTTTTGTGTGAACATTTTCCAACTAAGTACAGGAAATATGTACATATGGAATAAGAGAGAATTACACGTTTAAAATGGGCACTGCTAGAAAGTACATACAGGCGTATTGATCGTGGGAACTTTCTACTATCAAATAGAGGAAATGTTTGCACTAGCTGTGTGAGAATTCACAATCCAACCAATAACTCATAGAATATCCTTCATGAACAAATCCATTCACAAAAGTTGAAAGTCAATGTGTAGTGGAAACAGACATTAAGGAATTTTTCAACAACACCAGAACAAGAGATGTGGATATTACTTAATGATATTAAAGGCATAATTTACCATTTGAAGAAGAAACAAAAACCCAACATTAGTGCTTTAAAATAGTTCTAAAATGTGAGTTAGGGATAGAAACAGCCACTGTAAAAATTTGAATTCGCATAATCGATGTTAAGTATTGTTAAATACACAAAATGTGAACAATAGTTATGATAAAAATGTTTCGAGACTAAACCGTCTACAGTTACGGTTTAATGAGAAATATACTGATATCTCCGTATATTTTAGGCTTTATTGCAAAAATTCTGTATGTAGGATGTTTTGTGATACAACAGACCTACACATATGCATTGACTGTGATATCTTGAACATTTTTTAAATCACTGCTCCCAAAGGTAAACAGGACCTTTAAGCATTTCTAAAGGCATTTTTCATTACTTGGAAACCCGGGATATCCCTAGTTTAGCAAAGATTCCTGATTGGGAGATTTGTTGCATGCAATTGTCCCCAATTGACACCAATTTATACAAGAACACAAAAACAAACACCGATGGGCAAGAGCATACTGAAAAGTTCAGAAATCTGAACTCACATTACGGGAGCGATCGTAGCCATTTATGTCATCAGTCATGACAAGGCCATAGAGGTTGCCGAATCCAAAGACTCTGCCTGGGTTGATGATTTTCACCGACTCCTCTCTCTTGCTATCAGAGCCGCTGGCTACGAGCTTCACGCCGATCATCTGGGTGGGCAGGAAGTCGCCCCACATCACCGTGGTGTTGTGCTGGTAGGAGCTGCCCGTCTTGCGGCAAGAATCGTGGAGGGCCAACTGACGCAGGCGAAGGTCGGGGTTTGTGGGTTGCTTCACGAGCACGTGGGTGATCCTGGTATCCTCCATCGATCCATCGTTGCTGAACACAAAAGAAAACTGGAAAAAGACAAAAAACCAGGTCGAATACAAGTAAAGAAAACATGAAGATAAAAGAACATTTCAAAAATTTGACATTTTTTCAAGTCTTATGCACATTTTCTTGTAACACTTTTAAATATTGAAGACTTTTTGCAACTATCTCATATATAATTTTTTTTTTTTTTAATTGAGAACTGACTAATGGGTAAAAAAAAAATGTAACATCTAAAATCAAGCTGCCCTGGTGATAGAATTATTCTAAATGAAGACAAAACTGCATCAAAAAAAAAAAAAGGAACGCAGATGAGTATTTAAAACACTTTACAAGAGTGCTTTAAACATTTTCTGCTGACTTGTGACTTGTAGTTTAGGGATGGTTTCATTTTATTTTAACACCTACGTAATGTCATAAGAGACATTGCACAAAAATATATTGTTTTATATTTGTACACTGTACAATGTAAATTGCCAGTGAGGAGAACTGCGACAAACTTAGTTAATGTCCACAGATCCTTGGAAAACCAAGCATTATAGGACATCCTACACTCTGTTCAAAAGATCATTTCCACACACTGTTAGATAGGTGCGCGTCCATTAGGTTGATAAATAATTTGATAGCAAGCTATCACTGCCAGTAGAAAATGCTACCAGGAGATGAAAAAATACCAAATATATAGCAGATTACCTCCTGCTGGTAGTTGACACTCAGCGAAGAGTTCAGCGACGTGACTGTCTCAGTATTCAGGAAAATAAGATTTGCTACAGTGGCGTAGCCCGGCACATACTCCGAACGGACATCCAGGACAATGTTCCTTGCACGCGGGGAGCGAGAGATAGAGATACTGATGTCGAGAACATCAGTGGTGTTCTGTCGAAGGCGACCAGAGAAGGAAATGCCATCGCTGAGGTTGGACACCGCGAAGTCCCCCTCAAGAACATGGCCCATCACGTTGGTCCTTTGCATGTGTCTCACTGACACGAGGTTGTTGGGGGCTGACCTCACCACACTGGTAGTAGTGTTCTGCATGAGGATGGGCTCTGAGTCCTTCAGAATAGTGACATTGCGGTGGCGATCGGCACTGCTGTCATAAACAAGCTCGTACGTGTGATCTGGCAACGTCAGGTACACCTTTGACTCGACATTGTCCTCTACTACAACCCGACTAACGCCAGTGGAGACTTCAATGCCTGCAGAAATTCAAAGTACCAGAAATATTAAATATATTAAACCTTTGGGAACAGTGATTTAAAAAATGTTCAAGATGTCACTTTTGATGCATATGTGTAGGTTAGTTGCATCACAAAACATCCTACCATATACAAGGTTTGCAATAAAGCCTAAAATATACAGAGATTTTTTTTTTTTCATTAAACACCAGTATAAAGTGCCAGTATAAATGCATTTATGAAGAGAGGATACTCGGACAGTAACTGTCGACAGTTCAGACTGGAAACATTTTTATTATAACTATCGTTCACATTTTCTATATGTAACAATACTTAACATTGACTATACTGGTTCAAATTTTTACATTGGTTGTTTCTATTCCTATCTGACTTTTTAGAACTATTTTAAAGCACTAATGCTGGTTTTTTGCTGCATCTGCAAATGGTAAATTATGCCTTTAAAATTAGGTCCCCTACAGACTGACTCAAATCAAAACCTATCCAGAAATTCATTGACTTGTACATGAAAATGAGTAAGCATATGCTATTCTAACTTGTCATATAAAGAATGTTGGCAAAAAACATGTGGTACACTAAATTAACACACAAAAAATGAACATCTGTTTTTTATGTCTTGGATAATTCTTGAAAGGGCTAAAAATCACTTAAGGAAAACAGAGCAAATGGAAAACTCTATATTACATTAAAGTCTGAATTGACTTAATTCTTAAAGAATGTCTGAAATAGAAATGCTCTCACCATTGAATGATCCTGAGATTTCACTGGCAATATCCATCATGGAGGGCCGGCCGACTGTGAGATAGTGCCTAACACTGGACTGGTGACGAGGTGCTGCAAGGACAAGGGAGGTCTTGTAGCTGAGCTGGTCTTCGTTGGTGGCGTTTCGCATAGCTAGGTCTACACTATATGTGATATCGCTCCTCCTGCCGTTCGAGATGGTGAGGCTGAGGGTTCCAGATGGGACGCCACCTTCCAGCTTGCCCTGAGCCAGGGTAGTGACGTTCATGCTTTGCAAGGCGACGGTGGTCCTCAGGAGCCCCTCTCGCTTGGACTTGGAGGACGTGTTCCTGAACTCAACCGTGAGAGCATACGGTCTCAGACTGGGTGAGAGGCCGAGCAGGAGCTCCAGGTTGGCGTCGTTGTTGTTGGTGTGATCCCTAGAGAAAGAAATGTTGTAGCTGAATTCCTGAGGGGTGCTAAACATGGTCTTCCAGACGTCGCTGACACGGAGCAGTGTACTCTCCTCAGACTGTTGGAGTGAGAACTCCTCTCTTCGCAGCATTTTCACCTCATTGTTCTTCTTCACAGTCTGTAGTCTGACCATGCTACCCTCTTGTTGTGAAGAGGAGTAGTGGTAGGCATAGGTGTTATCAGCACTATCCATGCACTGTAAGAGCAGGTCATAGTAAACTTCTTCGATCAACCCAAGCACTGTCAAATTTGAAATAAGCAATGCACCCATCTTGTCCTCCCCAGACCTAAGTTGTGAAAAGACCATGAGGTAGCCTCCTCTTATGTTCCAGGTGGTATTGGTGCCATAGGAACAGAGGCCCGGCATCTCCAAGTCGGCTGCCACCGATCCGTTTCTTGACTTTGTCTCAGGTACGTAGCCGAGCGAGACGTTGAACAGCACCACAGAGTCATCTCTGATGAGCAAGGAGGAGGACGATGGGACATCCCTGCCACAGTCAGATGTCAAACTCAGGCTGTAGCTCTTCCCTGCGGCAGGATGGCTGTACTGCACTTCCAGGTCATTGTTGAACAGATGCAATTCTTGGTCACGGCTGAAGGTCAAGTCGTGCCCCAAGGTTATCTGAAGTGAAACCGGCAAACAATTCTGATATCACCACAGTCAGAGAGGGAAAATAAAAGTTCAATAAATCCTGCCTATGCACAGCTACTTTCAACCGAAAACATTCAATCAGATGGTTCGTCAATGTGGCAGTATTCTCAACAACAATGTTTGAATGCATACCTGCAAACCAAATCATTTAAGAAATAGAACTGAATGGGAGAAAATATTAACCCGTTGAGGACGGACTGATTTTGCTACAACATGCATTTACCATAGACACTTGCCCGAGTATACTCGGAACTCATCCTCAACAGGTTAAAAAAGGAATTTTCACCTGTCTCCAATGCATCACTACCTGCAAGTGTTGACAGAAATAGAGACACACAATTGAACAAAGCTTTCTCTTTCATAAGAAGTAGAAATATTCCCATCTAATGGGAACAACTGGCAGGTGTGCTTTATATGAGAAATTAAACTCATTGCATCACTGCAGCAACATTACTCACTCTTTGAGCTCATAATAATTCTATTAGCTCTCTGAACCACACTTCCCTCACCATCCATATGACAAAAGATTGACTATCCAGACTCTATCCAAAAAGAGTACTACTTCCCTTCCCCCCATACTTACTCTCTTATTTTCATCCGTGCAGTCGATGCCATCATAGCACAGTCTAAAGACGTCCCCATACGAGCGGCCTGGAGTGAGGGTGAATGCTGAATCTGCGCGGAAGCTGAGTTCAGGATGATGGGGGAGGTTTAGCTCCAGTTTGCTGTTCCATGACAGTATCTGGCCCTACACGGAGATGAAATCAACCGGTAACATCATTCTCCTAACTTATTCCAGTCATCACCATCAGCAACAGCAACCCCTTGGCATGAGATATCACAGTATTTCACTGTAGTAGCGCAATGGTTAATTCACACAAGCTCTTGTTAGAATTGTCAGAAATAGCTACCTGGCAAATATGAAATTGGTTAAAGCAGGATGCTTCATTTTTTTTCCTTTCTCTCTCAAATGGAAAATAAGGCCAAGGTGTTTCTGTTTTACTTGAGTTCTTATCCTCAGTTTGTTTCCACTCACCTCACGGGTGGAATTCTGCATGTCAAACACCACAGTGTAGGAGCGGACCGCATCTGTGCCATCGCCAACAGCCAGCATGTTGTTAAAGGTCACTGTCTGCTCAAAGCAGGATGTGGCGCCCTCTGCCGTTATGTTTGTGTAAGGATTCATCACACTGATGGTCCAGTAGGCACGGTTGATGTTCCTCTCAATTCCAGCTTCTCCTACAATGATGAAATAAATAAATAAATACATAGATAAATACATAAATAAATATATAAATACATACATACATACATGCATAAATGAATAAATACGTAAATGTACAGTAAATAACATACAAGGAAATGAATACATATGTATATAAATATACAAAAAAGTTGTATGTTTGTTATTATAACTAGAAAGATGAGCATTTGACCACAACGTGCAGTTAACAGGGCAGTCTCCACTTTGTCAAGCAATCACCATGTTCTACCATTAGTACAGTATGTGATCCTTCCCCACTTTATTCTATACATTTTTGAGGGTCATATACCTTGACCACTGACCTCAGGGGCTGACTTTATAAAAGGAAGCTAGTGCTTCTCTTATCTACTTCAATCCATTGCACCTTACTTAATTACAGGACTCTTCCAGCAGGTGCTATGTCAGGAAAATGATATTGTACATGCCAATTTGCAGTGATCATCATCCATGTTATTCAAGGGAACTGATCAGTTATTCACATCTATTTTCTTCACAAATAACATAACCACTGAAATTCCTAGATTAAGTTTTTGTCCGTCTCCAAATGACAGTGACCTTTAGATGCTATTTGGTAGTACAGCACACAGACAAAAGCCTAAAAGTACCTAAAAACAGCTGTCAAAGTGAGACTGAAATGACATTTATTGTTTACGCCACATATATCGTGAGGTTGATATTGTCATGAATTTCGCAAGTTCCGTGCTATTCACAAATTTAAAAATATGCACAAATATTATCTGATCCCAACATGAATGTGATGTGCACGAATGCATTCCTCCGTTCAGACCTGTACTCCACAATTGCAAATTTGACAATCAACTTGCGTAATTGTCAGGGAAGTCCCGATTCCCGAAATATTAGACTCGCTAAAAACATGGCGGGCGTATACAGAACGTTGATTCTACTTACCAGTGAGCGTCAATGACTTCTTGGCTCCTTTGATTGCGAGGTCCTTGAAGGTGACACTGTCCTGGGCTACGTCCACTGATCCAGCCAGCGAGATGCTGCCCAGCGTCCTGGTCCTCATGCGGAAGAGAGGCGTAAACCTCTTGCCCTGAGAAATCTCCTCCTGCTGCATTCCGAGAACCAGTCGGTACAGCTGCCTCGTCTTATATGTGACATCTGTGTCCAGAGAATACTTGGCTCCGGTCTGATTGGTCAGTGTTGCTGAATATTGAAGCATGACAGGAAAAGAAAAAAAAATCAACAACCTAAACTCACTTTCTCAGTTAGGGATACAAGAGCGGTAAACAATATTTGGAAATCCTCATATGAGGATCCTATCAACAGTTGATTGCGATTTTTCCTTTTGAATACCACAATCTTTTGAGACTTATAAAGACACAGCACTGTTGATCAAAGATTTCTTATTCTACATTTCCAGAAGCAGATCTTCAGGTAATCTGATATATGACATTCCAAATCCAATAGCACTCCAACCTGGCATAGTGACAACAAACCGCTCACTGCCTTTCCAACTCACTTGTAAGGGAGATGAACTCAGTTTCATTGATGTTGGTGACGACATTGAGCACTTTGACTGGGTCGTCGGGATGGCTGTCCAGTGAGGCTCCGATGTGGTATTCGCCCATGATGGAGGTGGCAGTCAGGTCGACGGTGTGGTGCCTCTCTTGCGAAGAGGTCTGGAACTCGACGCCAACTGGGATGGTCTCATCTATCATCGCTTGGAAGCCGAAGCTGGCGGCACCCTCGTAGTGCAAATCTGCAGGACGAACAGAATCCTCTTGTTACTTTTATGCATCTTGGCCTTATCAGAACACCGAAGTCACTCTATATAATAGTCACAACTGGTGATGTCATTGTTGAAATCAAAGGAGTCATCCCAGGAGTGTTTTATCAAGGAATTTGCTGCATAAAGTCACATATGAGAACCAGAACTTAAACAACAACAACAACAACCCCTTTCCTTTATGCTGCCTGTTCTTGATTTCTCAATCAATCTCACTACCAATTTGTAATCTCAAATTCATGAAAGAATAACACTTCAACTATGCTGACTCAGAAGAGATGACTCACATCACATCACATGTTTGGAATGTCTGATAAGATTTCTTCTAAGAACCTGGTCTAGATTACAAAGCCTACATTAATCTTTATATTATATGTTTCGTTTACTTGTCATCGCTTAATCTCCTCACTACAAACTCTATCAGCAAATACTCCCCACCTCCAATATGTCATTACCCTTCCCCCATCCCCAAGCTTTCCAGAATTATTTATGCAAATGTTCATGGTAACCCCATGGTCTTTGTGGGTTTTTTTTTCACTCACTGTTAACTTCAAAGAGCCTTGAGGTGGGTGTGGCCAGGAACATGTTTTCAATGGTAACCATGGAGACCTTCCCGGTGGTTGGATTCCTGCTGATGCTGACGGGTCTGCCCCCGATCCTGAGTGAGTGCAGGGTGGGCAGGGAGGTGGAGAACTCAAAGATGGGTGTGATGGACACAGAGTTGCTTGAGGTTTCCTCCTTCCCAAAGCCAGCCTGGAGGGTGGCAGAGAAGGGGTTTATGGAGGCGGAGGCAGACACACGCTTCATGGTCTGGGTGTTCACAAGATCACCTGGAGAACAGAAATTCACAAGTATGTTATTGTTTGAGAGATGTGAGGTTTTGAACTCAATCACAGAGTTACTGGCTTCAAAAAAAAAAAAAAAACTAAACAAAACAATACAAGGCTAAACTAAATACACAAATACCTAAAACATTGCAACACCTTAGTCTTTGTTGCACTGACATGCTTCTGATTTCATTTGCTCATTGTGTTTGAATTTCACACATGTATACAAAAATCCTTTTGACCTTTAGCTGGGGTAATTGGGATTCCATCAGTGCGTGTAAGGTGAACTGTATACCTAAAATTATACACCTAATAATTAGATGATATATCATGACATCTACACATATATTACTTTTCTGACAGATTTATACATTTTCTCAATTCAAACTCCAAAATCCTTGAGGCAAATGTTGCCATGAATTCCTTTGAACCATTCTGTCATAGCCCAATTACAGTGTACTCCCGTTATAATGAACACAGTAATAACAAAATTCCGGTTACAACGAAGACAAAATTCGGGCCCCAACATTACCCACTCTGCTTTTTTCATTGTTTATTTGTTCAGTTATAACAAAATTTTGATATGACAAAAGAAAACTGCCGGTCCCAAGGACTTTGTTATAACAGGAGTCCACTGTACATGCGTAACATACGAGTAGACAACACACCACAGATTGTGTTTTTTCCATGCCAGATAAATTGGCTTTCCACTTGGACAAAGCCATTAGCCCTAAATTAAGGGAGAGAAAAAAAAAATTGAAATTGAACAAGAAATACATCAGGATTTCTTTAAAGACTCATTAATGTGGAGATGCCACTGAATGGGATGGCTAGCCAAGCTCGGATGATTTGAGGATCCTGGTAACGGAATGTGTCCAGCTCTATCCCTGATCTCTATGTAAGTAAGTATTTAACACACAGCTGAAGAATAGACTGGAGATGTCTGTTACCGATGTCCATACACTCTGATGCACATTTTTGCCGACAGTGCTCTTCGTAGTTTTCGGCTGTACAATGTACATGGGAAACTAGTGAATGAAGATCAATTCACCCACGTGTCCCTACGCTATCTGATCTTAAATTCTCTGAGGGAATCTTTCTGAGAATTAGAGCAATTTTTTTGTATGCATTTGATGTGGGGCGCTGTGGCATAGTGGATTTACATGTAAGACTCCCAACTTCCAATCGGAGAACCGGACTTCAATTCTCGCCCAGTGCTTACGTCCTTGGACAAGATTTTTTCTTTCTTTCTTTTTTACCCATCAAGTCCCGCTCGACCCAGGTGTATAAATAGGTACCTGGCAATGCTAGGGAATAATATTAGCAGGGCCCTCTGGTAGAACAGTGGCAACACTTAATTTTATTATGATTTGTCTCTTCTTATTATGATAAAATCACCTACCGCTGATTGCCATGAGCTTAATCCTCTCCCGGTTGATAAGGCTGATGTTGAGTGCGTTGTTTCCCTCTGACTTTATCACACTGCCTTCCAGTGCATAACTCTCAAAACTGCCGAGGGTCATGTTGAAGATCGGAACGTAGCGGACCCCAGTGGGCAGGGGAATGGTGTCAAGGCCAGCCTGGAAGCCGTACATGTCGCCGCCCACTACTGTGGTCAGTTGGGCACTCTTGCGATCCGGGTCATCAAGCAGTGAGGCTGAACAGAGAAACACAAACAGGGGACCACAACGTCAATGACACAGTGACAGATCATCTAGCATTCAACATCTGGCAATGTCTGTTTCCAGGGCCCCGTTGCTAGAAACTTTGCGTTTAAACGCAACTTACAACTGATTGTCACTGGCCAATCAAAATCATTGTTGCATGCATGTCTTCTTAATAGGGCAGACCCTGAGCCAATCAGAATGGTTGTTTCAAAATTAGCAATTATTTGCAATTGATTGCAACTTTCTTGCAACGGGGCCCAAATGGCACAACGGAAAAACATAAATTGGAAGTATGCCCACATACACACACACACACACACACACACACAGAAAAGTATTCATACCAGAGAAAGAGAGTGAGAGTGAGAGAGAGAGAAAAAGAGGTGTGGAAATTTTCGTGCATTTTGCACGACCAACAACTAGCTCGAAATAAAAGTACACAAGCATTTTTTCTTGCTATATGTAGCACTAATCAATGCCTTGATTCTGCAGAATAAGAAATAATTATTATGAGAAAGCACAAAGAATTACTACCACGCAAATATCCCTCAGTGAGGGAGATGTAAAAGAAAGACTACAGACAATAAGAGCAAAACCCCAAGGAAATTGAACAACTACAGAAAAAGGAAAGATCTTCCATGAAACTTAGTAACTACACTCTCATTCTTGAATCTCAACAAAGAAACTACTACACACTGAAATGCTGCCGAGAGTTAATGCAGGGCTCGACACTAACGGTGGCCCGGTGGCCCAGGGCCACCAAAAATGAAAGTCGGGCCACCAAATTTCAAAAAAGGGCAAATTTGGTGGCCCGCCTCGGGCCAACAAAATTTTTTGAAAAGTGTCATTTATTTGTGTTAAGATGTTGCAACCCATGTGCTTGTCATTGAATACTCATACTTAGTCTTACCATTCAGCAGTTTTGTTTAAAGGATGGATGAAAAGGACTGAATGAGTGCCTGAGAGTGAGTGTTGCAAGTTTGTTGAGGTTTATTTATGAGTAGATATGTCCAGCTTGCAATTCTTACTATGATAAAACTTAAATATTTGACTCATCAAAACAAAAGCAGGAATTTTAATGTTTTTTTGGGGGGCCACCAAATTTTTCTCTCGGGCCATCAAAAATTTGAAATTGATGATTTTGGTGGCCCCATCGGGCCACCAAATAAAAAAGTTAGTGTGGAGCCCTGGTTAATGTAATATGTTTTGTTTTTTTTAACAGATTTTTGGCTTACTGCATACAGAATACTGCACGTGTACATACCTGTGATGTAATTATCAGTTGTCGGGGACACGCTGTGCACAAGTAATGTCTTGTTGCTACGGTGATAGGTCAGGTCTAGCGAATATGTTCCGATGGATTCACTGCCTGGCGCTCCAACAAGAATGTGGACCTGGTCCATCTTTTCGATCTCTCCATTCCTGAAGGCCTGAGTTGTGATGGAGAGTAACCGACATATAGTTTCAATCATCCTCTATTCTGTAATTTTGAACTCAGCATGCTACTGTACATGGCAAGGACGATTGAAAAGGGGGCATACACACTGTATCTCATCAAATCACGAATAAGCATTTCATATGGTTAGGATTATTGAACCATCATGGCAAGCCATGCGTCTACATGGCTGTGTTTTGACAACAGGGCTACAAAGCTTTGCTGAAAAATACAAACAGTACACAAAGCAAAACTTGATGATTCACAGCAAAGAAGGAAAGTCCAAAGCAGAATGATTCCGATTAAAAGCTGAAGATATTGCTGATATCTAGCACGCTTGAAATAATACACTTCACAAGAAATCACTGGGACACAGACAAACGAAGCAGTCCTTCCCCATAATTCACATTTTATTTCACTACCATAAATAGACGCATTTTTCCTTGTGCTAAGAATTACTATCAAAGAAATTGAGGTAAGTTAGGAGTCATAAGTCCCCCCCCAAAAAAAAAAAAAAGTTGACTAAATTTTCACTAATACAATTTGTGCAAAGCAGTAATGAGGAAAGTAAGGAGTCATAAGCCCCCCCCCCCAAAAAAAAAAAAAAAATTGACAAAATTTTCACTAATACAATTTGTGCACAGTAGTAAACAAGGACAGTGTCAACCTTCTGTCTGCATAAGTTGGAGTTCTTGAATCTTTTCTCTAAAAAAGGTACAACACTATGCTTTATCTGCATTTCTTTTCCTAGCATGATTTACATCGATTAATAGATCATAGCATCTTATCTAGTCAACATCTAAACCTATATCGTCGCTGGGGCAACAAGACCTCTTATCTACAAAATGTCAAATGTTCTGGAGAGCAAAAAAACATGGCAGCCAAAGCACTGTATGCAATGGGATAAAAATTCCTTTGACATGCTGTGGTGGCTTCATTTTTGGGGTAAGACATCTAGAATTTGGACAAGACATCACTTAACTGATTATCTTGATCATTAGTCCAAAAAAGTCATTTTCACCAAAATTGCAGATACAAGGTCTTGTCACCCCAGTGACGATATGTTATTATTTACAGCAATCGGATGTAAGCCATCACCCCCCCCCCCATGTTTTTAGCGGTGGCGACTGTGATGAATTAGGGGACAACTGGAGACTAATATGCCACTGGCGTTTGCCATTACACAGGTGAACTCCATCACTATTTCTCAGGCTATTTGAGGCAGTCCTGTGCCCCATTTCATAAAAGATGTTAGGATGTCAACTCTTGCTGGAATGACAACTTCCCATAGCAACAGCCAATCAGGAAGCTGCATTCTTGTCATTACCATGACAATTGACATTCCAGCATAGAGTTGCCCTGGAAATGACGGCAAGATCAAACCCTCTGTGTCAGTGATAGATACTCACCTTTTCTGTGTGGTATCCGACCTCAAGGTCGTAGGACATCAAACTCGAATCTAGCTTGTCCAGTGTGATGTTCAGCTTCCACTGATGGAAGAGAGCCTCCCGCTATAATGTATAGAAAGATGACCAAAAAAAAAACAAACATAAATAAATGCTCCCTCATCCCCTGTGAAAATTTTGTCACAGTGGGTAAGCATATACAAAGATATCTTACATTTAACTGCTCTTAATTAGCCCTTTCTGTGCCCGGGACTTTGGAGGGAGTTTTTTTTGTGTGTGTTTATTGGCACTCAAAAACACTTACAGATTTAAGAGCACTGATTGACTGATTGTGTATTTCTGTGTTTAGTGCTTGAATGCTCATAAGTCACCTAGCATTATACGAATGCCTATGTGTTTAATGTTCATCCGAGCTTCAATACAATTTTGATCTCGATGTAACTCTAGTGTGCCCCTTAATGGTATGCCATTAACTGAAAAGTAACCACTTCTGTAAGGACCTCATAAAGAGTAGCAAAATACTGTTCTTAGCCTACAGTGTACATAAGTGTACCTTCACAAAATATGAGTAAATCTTTTCTACTGGTTTAAAAGTGATATGGTAAAAAAAAAAAAAAAAAAAAAAAAAAAAAAAATCCCATTTTGTTGCCAGGATACCGTTTTCTTCTAAGGAGTTGAGAGAGTTCTGGATGAAAAAACAGAACGTGACAATTTTTTCTACCATCCAACGCAATATCTCTGAAGGAGAGAAAAAAAAAAAAAAAAAAAAGCAAGAACAACATCTCAATACTCTACACCTACAACAGTGCAGAGTCTTGGAAGTTCTTGATACTTACAGGAGAACATTGGAAGCCAGGTCTCCTTCCATCAACATGGATGCGGTATTGTGGGTTCTCGAATGTCTCGTCGATGGTGTTCACCTCCTCCTCAGTGTCAGCCACAGGAACGAGGGCATTGTCCTCCATGAAATAGAGGGAAGAGCTGCAGAATTGTCAGAAAGTTATAGAGAGGCAGATTTTCTAGATGTAAGCACAACTCTGAAAACATCCACCATATTTGGCAACTAGCTTTCAAAGTGACAATGCAAATGAGTGCAAGGGCTGCCCATATAAGTTTCAGTCACATAGACATGCACATACACACAAAAAAAACAACAAACATATATAAGTGTTTCATCAGCAGCAGCACCACGCACACCAGCTTCTCAGCTTCACCAGAGTATGTGACCATGCATCACAAAACTAACAAAAAGTCGCACCCCTTGATTTTACTTGAGGACTCGAAAAGGATGAAATGGGTCAACCGAGTCAATCTTCAGTCTTTCATATTTTCTGAAAGAGCTATCCTTCTTCTACATTATTCTTTAGTTTGGGATTATATCATGAATGGAAAAGTGTGCTTTCAGCAGTTTTTCTACAGCTTATTTTTGGGGGAAAATAGAATGATCTGGTATGTCTTACAAGTCCCCTTTCCATGGATTGAAATCCTGTACACACTCTTCACTTTCAAGTCTAATAACTTTTGAAAGGATAACTCTAATGCTTTGAAAGTTGATATTAATCATGGACAGAATGTGTTAATAGAACATGCTCAATTTCACTTTAATCTGATAATTCCTTCATTGTTGTTGCTCCAGTGGCTTACATCTTGTGTTTTGTCCCATTCACTGCACAGCTGGCATGGCTTGGTGTAAAGATTAACAATTGATTATTACAGCACTTGAATAGACCCTGTACTTGAGAGCCTCTTTTCTCAGTTCACACTTTTCCAGAGCACGCCAGAGTGTGTGCATTCTTTCTAGTATTTAGATAGGTCAGGGGAATCCATTTGAATTGAGTTGTACATCATTTTAAAGCTAAGAGTCTGCTCTTTCAGAATCTGCCCTCAACTGAAATTCCGTATCTGGCAACTTTTTGCTGGTTTTGTGATGCGGAGTCACATATTGTATCTCGCAGCTTTGAACACTACTACTTACGAGGCATCGATGAGAGTCTGGCGTTTCGTCGGGGCATCCACCTTCAGCTTCAGCATGCCGTTCTCAAAGCCCAGGCTGCCGCCCACGCTCACGGAGGCCGCCAGGTTGGTCTTGTGGGTCAGGCCACTTCGGATGCAGGAGGTGTTCACCATCATGCTCGCCTGGATCTCAACTGCAGCGCTGCAGGCATAAAACACACAGAAACAAAGTGCAATATCCTATCATTGGAAAGTAAACATTCATGGAGGGCAAATCTTCTTCAATGACTTTAATACATGTATGACTTTGAATACTATACAGAACTGCTACAGGAGAGACTTCCATCTTTGTTTGTCTCTTTAATACTACGTGCGCACAGTCAATGATACACTCAAGTTGTAGGGGTCACTGGGCAATGCAATTAGTGAATGAAAGTTGCAAACTACGCGAGTATCACTAAAACCCAGTGCTACACAGAGACAGACCATCCTGGTTAAGATATGTGTACAGTGTCACATTGACACATGTATCGTTAAACTCTTTGACATCCAACAGTGTGAGGGTGATACATACCAATTCAATTCAATTCAATTCAATACAATTCAGGTTTATTTCACACTTAAAAAAAGAAATACAGCATAAACAAAAAAGTACAACATGAGTATCGTGATGTTGTACATACCTCGGCTCCAGCGATCCAAAGATGGCCATCCTGCGTGGCTTGGTTGCCATGCCAACAACATCAAGGCTGCCTGAAGCTTTGATGACAGAGGTCAGAGCACCTTTGATGCTGACCTCCAGGGGCAGACCAGCAATGGTGGGGACGGAAGCTGATGAGGGTTTGAAGTTCTTGTTCACAGTGTACTCACGGGATCTCTCTTGCATCAGCGAGGCAATTATCTGGACGATCGTGCGAACAAAATTCAGCCTGGTAAGTCAAAATCCATGTACTTGCGCAAAATTTGATGACAAAATTACATTTAGCATGAATAAGAAATCTTAGTGATGCGGAGTTCACATTATAAGCACACACAACACGTAGACACAAATGTGCCATTGCTTCATTTATAGAGCCTTGAGTGACAACAGCTTCAAGGCACATCACTGTAGAGTCAAAAGCCTCAAGTAATCAATGTGGTAGATGAGACGGCACACCGCAAATTCATGCCTGAACTTTAATTCTTCATTTCTTGCATTGTCACTCTGAACTTCACAGCACCCCATAAAGAATGAGATAAATTTCCAAAGCACATTCTTGTATCTACAGCAATTCTTTGTTTTCCACCCAAATAATGGCTGACATCTACAAATGCTGCATGTCTGCCCATAAAAAGATGCATGCTCTCTCCTACCGATTCATATGTTCAATCGCACACACATACAAACATGCACATAAAGCACACAAGCACACTGATTTTGAACATAATAAGTGAGATTTTTATGTTGTGCCATCGCTCTTGCTGCAAACTGCAGAAAAAAAAAAATTATCAAAATATTTTCATCCCTCCAACTCATTTGAATGTTACAGAAAATTGGCAATGATGCTGACCCCTAGCATCTCATCCCAGAAGACTAGCAATAGTCAGTTTACAGTGTCCACCGGGTATCTTGCCATAAGAGAGTTTATATACATAGCTTTCATAGTGAGAGAAGCAGCCAATTTAATGAGGTGCAAAGCCTTCCTAACTTACCATCATCATGTTCTCCCTGCTGAACTTGGCGGCCATCCTGGCGAAGTCATCCTGATCCTTGTACGCCACCTCAGTATCCATCAACTTCAGAGACAATGAGGCCTCCTCGCTATCCTCTGTCCACAAGTGGTTCTGGTCATACTATCGTTAAAAAGCAAAACAACACAAAATATTGCATTCATGTCAATTATCCCATCAGTCAGCACACTTGCAAAATTTTAAAAGAATTTCTTTTTGGAATTGGCAGTGGCCATATGATAAGAAAATATTTGCCGTTAATGTGAATTTCAGGTTCACAAAAATGCATTAATATGTTGAACTTTTTTTCATTGAGTTCGCAAAGCAATTTCCATTCACCTCATAGGTAATAATATTTATATATATCTCAAAGAAAATACACCTGTTGATAAAATACTTTGAGCTGATTTTCATATCCCTCTCAAGCCGTTGTTTCAAAGATTCAAAGAAGGGCAAGGTTGAAGGGCGACCGGGATATATCTGACTTCAATCATTTATGTCTACTAAGAAATTCCTTTGCAGGATTGTACAGAAATAAATGTAAACTTTTCACAAACTGAATCTACATACAGGGCTGCACACTAATCCATTTTTTTCTACTGGTCCGACCTGTCTGTCGCACCAGTACAGTAAGTACCCACTTTTTTCATTTCTTACTGGTCCATGCTACTGGTCCAACAGCGATTTTACTGGTCACGGACCATCAGACCAGTGCCAGTGTGCAGCACTGCTAAATGACATTATATTAGATGGATTCTAGAGACCACAAGGTCAATTACATCCAACCCTACCTTAGTCTTGATCTTGTTGATGGACGCAGCCTTGACTCCTGCCCTCCTGTGGCGGGATGCCTGCTTCTTGAAAATCCGCTGGACGTGCTCCACCATGTTCGCCGTGCGTTCCTCGCTGTCCCTCTCAAGGAGAGACTCAAAGCGCTCCTGCATACCCTCAGTCCTGGCCTCAACCTGATGGGTGGAGATTGAATGCACGATTCAGGGAAAAATCTAAAAACTTCTACCCTTGAGCTTCAGTTATTCATATTTCCATCAGAAAGATGCTTAGCATCTATCACTGAGAAACTCCAGGGCCCCGCTTTATCAAACGATATAATCTTCCTATAAATTTCCTTACCACACAGGCTGCTATACACTTATGATCGAAATCAAACATAAAATCAATTATAACTCTTCATAAAACAGGGCCCTGATATTTAGAAGTGAGTAACTAAGACATTATTCAAAACTTTGGACAGGAGAATGTCACTGAAAAATAATCTCTTCACATAAAACAAGATGTCCAGTGTCATTTTTCTTGCAGTTGCCCATATGATATTGTTGTAGCTTAGAGGCAGCATTTTTGTCTCTTCTCCACAGTTCTTTTGATTGGTCTTTCTATTCAAATAGTGCTCATGCCATAAAATGTCCTTAACATTTATGATCTGCTCATTATCAGCTGATAATACAGTTAAAGCAATTTGACTGCAGTACACAGCTGACTGATATCATTCTATTCTCTCACCAAACCATTACATCTGACAAGAGTGTGTGACCTTCCATTTACATTTTTCATGAAGTTCATTGATCTTGAGCTCTAATCATCAAAAACTGACCTTACCATATTCCACTGGACATTTGCAGCTGATGTAATGGCTGGAAACTCACAATCTATATCTAAAGTACAGTGGTATTGACCTTTGACCTTTGACTTTAACCATACATCAGTCACCAATATCATGTTCATGCAAGTAATTGTTCATTCCATTCCCACCAATATTGAAACACATCTGGTTATTTCCAGCTTAAGTAACAGTTTGATATATTTTGAAGAGCAAAAGGGGTGACCTTTGATCTTTTGCTCCAATGATTTCTTTTTAAATATCTGTGTACTTATTTCTATCCTTTCAGCATCACACATTGCAAGACAAAGGTCACAGCTGGAGAATGTCATATTGCGTCAAAAGTTCAATGACCTTTGGCATTGAGGGATTTTTGCCTGAACTCTTTATCAGTTCACTCGTTTACACCTCATGCAGCACACCTGGGCCAAGTTCTAAAAGTATCCATCACACGCTTTGTGTTAAAAAGGGCATTGTACCGGTTTTTTTATTTTTTTATATGTTGTTCTTTTCATTCTAAAAGACCCAGCGGTGCAAACAGAATCAAAATTTCATAACGATTATGTCCGTAATTTAATGTTAAAAATGGAACTTTTTAGGTGAGAATTATGCTAATGAGCCGACGAGCCTGGATGTTATGATGTCACAGGTGCTCTCACTATTAATGATTACAAGCGCTCGCATGCATGTGCGTTAATTCGTATCAAGTAGCAGACGACGCTTAGGCCTAATTTAGCTAGCAGGCGGCGCTTGTGTACTGTTCTATCCATGTAGATATCTCAAATTTCACTAAACCAAATCGCACCAAAATTACAGGATATACTTCTAAGCATATTTCAAAGTATTCACTTATATTAGAACGAAATCAGTAATCGAGAAGTATCAATATTGACGCCGACTTTCAAGTCGTCACTCAAAAAAAAACTCACTCTTTGCGAGAGATCTTGGCGAACGCAAGATGCACAATCTAGAACTGAAGTTAGCCGACTAGTACTTTTCGAACGGGGAATTTACGCGAGAACTAAACTCGTAAGTGTAATGATTTTTGCGACTTGTGTGATATAGGAACTACATTTTTCATTCAACTTACCACAAATAATTTGTAAATTGATTTATTGCCCCCGATTACTTGAAAGATTTGTCTCATGATATTAAATGGCTAACTTCAGTCTGTGCGTGCACAGCAGGTAGGTAGGGCCTGGCCGCAATCACTCGTGTTAGTCGTAGAGCAGATTATTTTTAGCGACGCCGATAGGAAAGTCGACATCTACACTTACGCTTCCCGACAAGCGATTTGTTTCCAATTAATGTGAGCTGTTGGATATGAATCATTAGGTATTTCCTGTGAGTTTGGTGTCATTTGGCAAGGTGAATTACGAGATATCTACATGGATACGGAAGTACGCTGGCAATATACCTACACCAGCGCTGGGATCGCGAAGCGGTGACACTGTGTTATAATCTACGTGGTCAGGCCACTCTTCCGAGATATGGGTCCTAGTAGGCCTACTGAAACAAACTGTTAGATCTAACATTAGTCCTTGGTGTAAATAACACCACTATGAGATTTATCTCGACTACAAAACATCGGAAATCCATAAAGCAGATACCTTACCTGAAAAATTCAGCACAGGAACAACAGTGCCTGCAGGACAAGGGTCCAGATCTAGATCTGGAGTCTGGACATTTTCGTCTGGACTTTCTCCAAGTTCTGGCAGCAGGGGTACATGTATACTATAACGTTACGCTTTGCCTTATTAGCACTGTGCACATAGGGCCTACAGCTGCAATGTCGACGGTGAGTGCGTGTAGGGCCTACTCATCAAAACTTGGACTGCCACGTAGAACCTGGTCCTTGACTGCTCAGTAGCCCTAGTCCTAGTTCTAGTATTTCAGAGTCTATGTGTACTGAGTACCGTTTTCATCTTACTAAGCGTAAATTGTGCGTGCCGTTGAAGAGAGTCTATCTACATTTGGATTTAGATTCATTCAGCCCTCATCTACGTTAGATAGTTTGAACTGTCGAACCATCGCTCGATCATGATCAATGCATAGTTAGTGTAACATTACTTACACAGTCTTCTATGGGCAGCACGTTCGGATAACGACGCCAATTTCAATTTGCATATCTGGAATTTCCCCACAAGTTTTATCTAAATAAAAAGCTGTTGAAGAGATTGCTTTTAAAGATTAATAGATATTGTTTAAAATGTTTATTTTAGCTCCATATTGCAATTATACTAAATAACAGCTTTTGCAGTACTTCGTGTGAGATTTCATCCGTAAATTGACATCATGTAGTTCGTCTTGCCTAAGTCGGAGTTGTTCACCAAGAGCACCCATGACGTAGGCCAAATTGTGTGGATCGTTCCATGGCTTGCTCGTTTTCATGTTTTTCAAAAATTAATTACAGGCTTATCCTGGGTTATAGAATCCTCTCTTTCCAGTAGTAGGCATAAAAAAATGTAGATTAGAATTACCAGACAATTAGAAATGTCAGTACAGTTTTCTTTTAAATCATGACAGCAAGATCTGGGACAGACGGACAGAAGGACCAACCAACAACCCTAAACATAATGCCATCGGTACCCACTCTGTGGGACAGCATAAAATATTGCTGTAACCAACATCAAAACATATTCCATCCCCGGACACCCTTTTGACTGAACTACGGGGTAGCTTACCTCAAAGAGATCCAAGCCGTAACCAAAGAGATCGATGTTGAAGCCAAGACGTGCAGTCCTCGGGAGGTAGGACCGGGGAGAGAAAATGAGGTCGCCATCGACGTGGATACCATTGCCAGACTCCTCTGTGGAAGGAAGCAGCCAAATCATGACGATTTTGACATCAACATGGGGTGTATATCCTGAAGAAGGGAACCCTGGGGTTTTCCTCTCTCTTCACATTTTTCACAACTTTGCAAAGACGTTGCTGTATCCACGACAATTTCACACTTGATGGAGTCAAAGAAAAGTCTGTGCTAAATCAAAAATCATCTGATTATTGAAACATAGCTGTAAATTGCAGTGATTTAGCTGTGAGTGGAGATGAAATATGATGTGACAGGAAAAAAAAAAGTGCAGTGCATTACAAGGACAGAGATTGTTAAATGTAAGTCCAAATATAATTACAGCTTGCATTTAAGTTGACATAGTGCATAAAGCCTTTAATTATCAATAAATGTAGATGTCAAGAATGGACGCTTGGTTCTGAGCCACGCAGGCATGCTCACCGTTGTACTGTGAGAAGGCGTAGTTGCGAGAGAACTTCCTGATGTCCATGTCGCACTGGGTAACATTGACGAGGGGGCTCTCTTGGATGGAGAGCTTCAGGTCCTGCTGCAAGGGATCCTGGGAGTTGAGCAGGTTGTGCAGGTGACTGGAGACGTAGCAGCTCACTGAAAGAAAGTAATAGTGCAGGCCACAGTGAGACTAGCATGATACCAACCATCTTCACCATAACCACCTTGAACCATGCACTTCCATAACATGAAATCTACAACTCCCTTTGCAACATCTCCAGCTGAAGGCACCTTTCAACAATTTTTCCAGTTTGAAAAATCTCAGCTGCACGGTCCTACATGCTATCAGAGTGTAAATATGAAGTCATGCTAAAATGACAATTCAAAATAAACACAAAATGCTTCAAACAAAACTGAAAATCTGTATGTGACTGAATATGCCATTTCATTATTTCTTATAGACAGTCACGCTAGAACATTAGTAAACTATTCAGTTAACATTGTAACAGCATGGTGATATTTTGTTTATAGATCTCCATAGTGACAAAAATGATTCTCCAAACTTTAAAATTTTGAATAGTGTTCCCTGAATAGAATAAACTAGTCAGGAAACAGTGTATCAGCAGGGGATATTTTGCTTGTAGATCTCCACAGTAACAAAACAATTAACAAAAGCAATTATTAAACAAAGATTCAACAAGACAGTCAGCATAAAGATGCCACTATTTGCATACATGATATGTATGAGATTTCTTAGAGTGATAAATACCATAAATTGTTTGCACTCAATTTTCATAAGTAGCAGCAAATAATTTCCCATAGATTGAAATTTAAACCAAAAAAAAAACCACATATAATTGTGTTTCTATTCTGAAGTCGCAAGCAGAATGCAACCTTTATACAAAACACATCACAGAAGTTCCATTCCCTCTCAATTCAACATAACCACATACCATGATGAAAGGACTCTTAAGACATCGCCTACAAGACAGCAGGTTTTGTGTTGAATATCCAACCACAATAACATGTTTACCTTGGTTCGTTGGCTCTACTGCCATCACTCGCGCGATGCCCTCGAGGAGAGTTTCTGAGGGGCATCTGATGAGCCCTCTGTAGGCAGCAATGCGCAGCTCGCTGTCGTTGTCCACAGTGCTGAAGATTTCCATGAAACGGTCAAACTAGAGGAACCAAGAGACAAGCATATTCTTCCATGAGATCCATGTGGACTCCAATCCACAAGATGGGAAGTTTGCTTTACCAGAAAGCATAACAGAGTCTTTGTGACTTACACCCAACATCACTGGCCCCGTTGTCATCACTTGTTCTCAAAATTATCATTTTTTTTTTCTTACAGATATGCAGACGGTTAGCATCATTTACAACCTCCACCAAGGAGTTTATGGTTTATGGTTGAAATTGTTTGTCTGTCTGTTTGTTTGAATGTTTGCAAAATAATTTTTTTTTAAATGAACAGATTTAGATGAAATTTCAGGAAAGGCGGACAATGACACAAGAAACAGATGATTAAATTTTGGTAGTGATCCCGATCACTGTCTGGATCCAGGATTTTTTTTTTTTTTTTTTGGGGGGGGGGAATTTTTTTTAAGGATTCTGTATCATTGGGAAGTGGGGCCAACAAGTGAGGGAATTCAAGCTGTGCGTACTTGAGGAGCACATCTGCACACATAATGCACAATCAAGTCACAGCAAGAAGCTAAGGTAGAGACACTAGCAAGGTTTCTATATCACTGGGAAATAGGGCCATTTTCAGCATAAATGTGTATGTTGGTGGAAATGAGCTGCTTGGCGGAGGTCTGCACTCTCAGAGTGCTTTTCTACTTGTAATGTGTAACAGTGAATTTGCAAAATGTTGATAACTCACAGGCACTCGATCACACGGCAGTCTTCGGTGGGCTTCGATGGAGGCCAGGCGAACCTTGAAGGGGTTGCGGTTCCTGTTGCATCTGTTCATGAGTGCCTTACTTTGGACGAGACCCATGTTACCAATAGCCTTCAGTGACATCAGCATCTGAGACAATATCCAGAGCAAATGACACTCTTATAATGAGAAGTGTTCTTTGTACAAACTGCTCATTTTATATGGACATACATATGTTTGACATAAGTACATAATCATCTCCTTATTAACTTCACTAGCCTTGTTTAACCAGGAAGTTTGAACACAGACTGCAATAATGTATCTTCAATGAAAGAAGACAGAAAAACAAAAACTGGATCACAACTGATAAACAAATTGCCCTAAATCGACATAGATTTCATGAATTTGAATAACAATAGGTGAAACCAAATGATATGACTTTAACATAACACTGCTTGTTATGTCACATTAATTCAGCCATTTTTCGGAAAAAACAGACCACAAAGTAAAATTGGTGACTGTCACCTTCTGTGATATATCTCATTGCAAATTTATAACAATTTTTATTTTCATTCAAGTTATTTCCTTACAGAGTATATTAACAAAATTG
This sequence comes from Diadema setosum, assembly GCA_033980235.1. Lineage (NCBI taxonomy): Eukaryota > Metazoa > Echinodermata > Echinoidea > Diadematoida > Diadematidae > Diadema > Diadema setosum. Next base: position 9,234,095 of record CM067072.1, on the reverse strand, counting down.
TCTATTACCATCTATCCCAGACACAAACAGTCAGGTACCTTAATCTTATTCAGCCTGTCTTTGCAAAATTTACATATAATAAGCTATACCTACACTAAGACCTTCATGAACATATTCTATGATGAAAAGTGCTAAGTATGGAAAATCTTTTCAAGTTCAATTCACCTTCTTTGTCTCTTGTTCTGTCTCTGGCGCACAAGAGTTGTCGAGGTTATTTTCAAAGAAGGCAGCAATCTCTAGGATCTCGCCATCGCGTGAGCAGTCATCGGTGGCGATGGTGCAGTATTCATGAATCATAGAGGAGAGGGCATAGTATGCCGCATTGTCCACATCTGCCATGTTGGAGACAAAGCGCTGGAAAAAGCAAACGTAACATTCCAGATGCACCATCAATGACCACATCACAACAGTTCAACTTCAAAACAAGCAGCGGCAGACAGGACACCATTTCATGTAAAATTCTGAAAACTACATCTGATGACAAACTAATACTGTTTCATAACAAAAATGGAAACAGACACAAAACACACTAGAGCATTTACTGCACACAAGCACTGCATTATTAACCTGTTGAGGACGAGTCCCGAGTATACTCGGGCAGGCATCTCTGTGAAATGCGTGTTATAGCAAAATCAGTCCGTCCTCAACGGGTTAACATTGGATATACATATCCTGAAGGCTAGACAAATAAAAATGTGAATTTCATAATGAAATGTCCTCAATATCAAAACAGTGCCAGCTGCTCACTACTGAGATATCATTATTTCACCAATGTCACCCCCTTTTCTGCTTTTAGTTGTACACACATTGCATTTGTTAACATTTATCATCTTAGTATTTGTTTTGCTTTGTTTTTCACAGGGCAGCTGAAAAGAATCTATATAAGGCTGTGACTGTTTGAACTGATAAGAAATATATGCACTGATTATTCTAGACTCTCCCCACTTTTCTTTCCTTCTTATAGTCATCTAGGCTTTGTTTTAAAGTACTTCAAAATATTGACAATTCCTAACAAATACACTGAGATGACAAATCGTCCTCTATCAGCATTCCATATACAAGTCAAGGTGAAAAATGCCCGATTCTTCAGTTTATCACCACACGACACCCCGAACAGTCAACTGAATTTCAGTAAGAATACTTACATGCACTTGGTGAAGCATGTCCTTGGTGGGATTCTTGATGAGGACGAGCTTCATAAACCACTTCTTGAGGTAGACGTCATTTTCTACAGCAGTGTTCTCTGTTCTCATGATAGCAAGGAAACCCTGGACGCACTCCTCAGAATTGCAGTCAATCAAGGCATCCTTCACCATGTTTCTACAGCAGAAGAAAAAAGAAATTAATTGTTGCTCTTACAACACACTGACAATAAACAATAATCAACTGAGATAACACAGGCTGTAACATCATAACCAGTCAGTTACCTTTGGAAAATAACATTTTGAAAATAAAGGGGGGAATTAACTTTCTGGAAATTGGTTGTCACCAAATTTCAGCAATGTGAACAAGATGACAACAACATAATATGATTGGCAGGCGATGTTGTTGCACAAAAATTGCCGTCAGACCAAAATCTGGTGGTAGAAATAATGGATGTGTAAGAAATACAAAATGATGCTCTTTATCGGAGACTTTCATGGAAATAAACACAAATCATCAGCTTACAACCGTTAAAGTACACTTGGATTTGCACTCCGACGGCTGTTTTGAAATTCACACAAGTTAGGAAAAAAGTCAATGCTTCTATCTATCATGAATGACACAATCTATTCCCACAGGTCTAGAGCACTTGAGTCAACTTTTATGGAACAATTGTTTCGTGCATGTGTTCCTCTTATGGCTGCTGAACATGGGTGATGAATTTAGATGCTGGAAGAAAAAAAAAAATCGCAGTGCTTGCTATTACAGAGGCGTTGAAAGTGAATACTACAGTTTTCTTTCGAGATAAAAGTGCTTTTTTAAGAGGGGCAAAAGTTAATAAGAATGTTGATTGGAATACAACAGGAGCAAACAAGGAATTTTGAGCAAAAACTATGTCATAAAATCAAGCTTCTATGCCTTTAATAATATGATATTCCATGTCCAATCAGAAGTATCTGGACAATATTGCTATCAAATCTCATTTTAATTCTTTTATTTGCTTCTCTCCTTTCTCTGCTCAAACAGAACAGTGCGTCGCTCGTACAAATCAATTTGTTTTTTTTTAATCCCTAGCTAATAACCCAACACAGTGACCTGTGCACTTGCTTACATTACATCAGTCCGTGCAGACGACTCTGGGCAGATCCGGAAGAGCTGGCTGATGACACTGCTCATGTCATCGGAGTCCAGACGTCCGAGCTGATTGGTCAGGAGACCAAAGAGGGCGGGTGTCTCTGAGGTGACACCGCCGTCCAGATTGGAGCAGAGGGTCAAGAGAGTTTCCCTGACGGTCTCATCACTCGCCGGGATTCGAGAGTTGGCGTCTTCAAAGAGCAGATTGGTCTGACGAGCAAACACGCTTCCTGCAGTCAAATGGTATGGTTATGATATTACTAACACCCCCTGCAGTCAAATGGTACCGTCAAAAATCACTGACACCCCCTGCAGTTAATGCACTTAAAGTTGTCTTTGTTTCACTGATGTTGAATGAGGATATTTAAAATTATGCTGTAACCATGTTCTATGTTATAATATTCTTCTCACTTATCTTACAAAATCCAAGATCTGGACAACTGGTAAATTGCATGACTGAGCCAGTCTTTAAATCATTGAGGTATTTGAAGGCAATTTTAATTCACAGATTTCAGATAAGTAAGCATAAAAATAATGAATGTTTACGCATGTTATGGATAGAATATGTCATGAGGTGAAAAGATAAATGATCCATTCCACAAGGCACAGCCAAGTTGAGTGAATCAATAATTTCATCTTTCACCAAGTGAAACATTCTGTCCACTGCATGAATGAAAAACATTCATTATCTGTTCTATATAGCACCCCAAAATAGATCCCTGTCATTTGATATTTGATGAGAGAATAAGCAAGATCTGAGACTGAGCGAGCGTTGAGCGCTATATGCTAGCACTCTGTCCGTCAATATGCTTGCTCACATGCACATTGCACACGCAAGTGTTTTATGTAGCATGGAGCCAAGATTGCATGGTAAATGGAGCCACAATTGCACAAATGATGACGTAATAGTAAAATGGGCCAAATGATTGATGTCAAACAACCAATCAAATGACGAGGATCTACTTAGGTGTTGTAAGATATTCTAGTTTCTAGCTGAAATTGTAGTCTTGCTTGACACATTCTAGATGTTCTGTCAGCCATTTTGTTGTGATGCTGAGCTGACCAGCACACTGACCAGACCACTCAGAGAGGATGTGACTTTAGGTTTGAATAAACTGGCATTTATCTTTTGGTATCAAATATTTATAACACTACACATGATGATGTAGTCCTCTAAAAATCTGATCCGATACCTGTTCTGTTGTTAAGTGCTAACTTAAAGGAGATCTTTGGATGATTTTCAGACTTTTACATTTGAGCAACTATAAGTTAGTTATACTGAGTACAGAATTTCAGAATTTATGATTGGGATGAAGAATAAGAATGTTCTCAAAATCTATAACAAATTGTAACGAACAATGATGACGACATGGCAGCCTCACCATCAGAATGCATAAGTCTGGCCTCAAGGAAGGAGAACAACAGAAGAGGGCACGGACACACAGGTGAACTTGCAAGAACAACAATTCTGAAATACATGTATGTGACGCTCCTATGTCATCAACACTTTTCAGTGTAATTTGTTTAAGGTTTTTCAAAATAGTGATTTCTCCCCTCAAGGACCACAATAAATTCCACCAATCTATCCATTGAGGTGTCGATTTGTGTACTGCATGATCGATGTGAAATTATGAAAATCGTCTGGAGTTCCCCTGTAAGTATGCAGCAGGCGGTGCGCAATGCTCACCCAACGTTGTCTCAATGCGGTGAGTGACACTTCTCCTGGTGACGGTGGTTTGCACTGTTGTCAGAGGCTGTCTGCTGTCCTCAGGGAAAGCCTTCAGCCTGTGCTCCTCAAAACAGGTGACACTGCGGAGGCCCGTATCATCCATCAGGTAACGGCACTGGAGCTGGCTGGAGAGCGGACTGACGGTGGGCTGTAACCAGTCATGGATGTATAGCATCATTGACAGTTTTGTTCAAATAAATGTGATTGTCAAGCTCATAACAAAACAACAACAAAAAAAGTAGGCCAAAATGAATTTCCATTAATCTACAAAGTCAGAGTAAGCTCTAAGCTTTAAAATGACATATGACTTGTAAAAGGTATGGTAGTTTTGATGTAGATGGGGCTGCAAGATTTTAACTTTTTGTGTGTGTTTGTGTTAGTGAGATAATGAGAAACCTCCTCAGAGAAAAAGAAAGAATATGTAATCTTACAAAAGCTCAAAGTTCATTTGGTGAAAATTGGTCTTCAAATGGCTGAGAAATCCAAACAAAGCAATTGTAATACAAGAGACCCGCGGGTCTAGCGCTCACCTGAGTATCGTAAGTTCACCTTTCACGCAGTCACTAATCTAAATTATTCACAGCTCTACTAAAATTTGACCAGGCATTCTCAAGTAGAAGATGAAAATGTATAATAAAAAAAAGGGCCCCAATTTTTTAAGATTCCTTAATTTGGGGGGATTGGGGGCCCCTGGGGCCCTCTGGGTGGGGCATGGTGCCCATTTGGATAAAGTGAGATCCTGACCCCCTAGGGATGCTACCTGCCAAGTTTGACGAAAATCCATCATGAGGTTTTCAGGAAGAAGATGAAAATGTACAATTCAGGCCCCAATTTGGACCTTCCCAACCCCCCCCCCCCCCCCCCCAAAGAAGGGCACCCCTGGATCTGCTATGAACAAACTTGAAACTACAGTCATTAATGTACTCACTCATAGTATTATCTTAGCTCTATAACTTCTGATTCTAGAGAAGATTTTTAAAGATTTCTTCATTTTGGGGGGTTTGGGGCCCCCTGGGGGCCCCCTGGGTGGGGCATGGTGCCCATTTTAACAAATTGAGATCCTAACCCCCTAGGGATGCTACCTGCCAAGTTTGGTGAAAATGGGTCATGGGGTTCTCAAGAAGAAGATGAAAATGTACAATTTAGGCCCCATTAGGACCACTCCCCACCCCCCTCCCCTGGGTCCCAAGGAGGGCACCCCTGATTCTGCCATGAACAAACTTGAAACTACAGTCATCAATGTACTAACTCATAGTATTAACTTAGCTCTATCACTTCTGGTTCTAGAGAAGAAGATTTTTACAGATTCCTTAATTTTGGGGGGTTTGGGCCCCCCTGGGGGCCCCCTGGGTGGGGCATGGTGCCCATTTTAACAAATTGAGTTCCTAACCCCCTAGGGATGCTACCTGCCAAGTTTGATGGAAATCGGTCTTGGGGTTTTCAAGAAGAAGATGAAAATGTAAAAAGTTTATGCACGACGGACGACGGACGACGGACGACGGACGACGCACGACGGACGACGGACGACGCACGACGGACGCCGGACGAAGGGCGATCGCAATAGCTCACTTGAGCCTTTGGCTCAGGTGAGCTAAAAATGCAACAAGCCACGATTTTTATCAAGACCACTTTGTTTTACATTGTTTTAGGATATCTCAGTCAAAACAAAACCACTTTTCACCAAACAGACTTTCCATTCCACTTAGAATTGTATGCTCTTTTGTTAAGATTTCATGGAGTGGTTTCTAAATATTTCACAAAATGTTAAAAACTGAACCCTCCCCTTAACAAATAATGACCAACATAACCCATTCAATTAGATTATTGAAATAAGAGAGGAGTAAGAGGTGAAGTTTCATAGAAAATTGAGAAAAAGTGGTTTTAAAGATTACAGTTTCTGACATGCTGTTGGGAAATATCAACTTCTCAGTGAAGCAGTGACTGTTCCAGAACCTATGGTCCAGAAAAACAAGTAATAGCACAATTTCAGATGTGTTTCAAGTTGCCAAGTTTCGTCAATAGGTAGAAAAAAAAAAAAAAAAGTTCTTCACACAGGTAAGACGATCTTGAAAAATTTGAGTCAGTCATCCCAGTTGACTTAGGTTGGTCAATTGACTTAGGTTGGTCAATTGCAGGGAACCCAAATCTGCAACTTTTTGTGGGTTTTGAGCTGGGTGGTCACATACGTTCACTCTACAGTGTGAGGACACACAATGCATAGACACATGACAATTAAAGACTTCAAAGTCTCTCTTAATTACTGCTAGCACTCCAACAAACAATAATGCCTCTGGCATCCTTTGACTGGGGCAGCGACATAAAATCAAATCGATTTCACACATATCACTCAGATCTGAATATGAAACACAGAATACAGTATACTTGACTTACTGCAAATGCATTGACCATGACAGCATCAGCGAACATGCTGAGGCGCGTCCTGTCCTTGCACACAAGGTAGTCCTGGGTTTTGATGACCTCCCGCCCCTCGCTGTGATACGATGGCATGCAGGTACCAGTCACATCAGTCTGGACATTGAAACAAACACAGAAATAAACATCATGAATGCATCATCACTGGCGGAAGCAGAGGGGGGCACACCGGGCACGCACCCCCTCTTTATTTGCTGTTAAAACAAAAGAAATAAAAAGGAAACAAAATGAGATGAAACCCGAATGTAGCATCAGAAATATTGTTTGCGCCCCCCCCCCCCCCCCCCCCCTTTACGGAATTCCTGGATTTGCCCCTGATCATGGTCACAGAGTACCTACCCGCTGCTGCTGCAAGATGAGTTACACAGTAACCATGTTCAGAAGGCCAAGGGCAATAACAAAGGAGCTTTGAAGAACTGATTTAGTTGCTGACAGAAGGTTGTTAATTGCTTCACAAAACCAAAAGATATCAAGGGCTAAGAAGGCATTTAAGTGACTTGAGACTTTTTTGTCTATGCTGAGGATTTTCTTTTCACTCTTGAATTTTCTCACCGCTTTATCTAAATTTACTTTATATCTCTAGGTAGAGTACAATGGTCATCGTATCATTAAAGGATTGACTTCACCTATTTCTCATCATGTCTCAAAAGCCTTCTACAAACGAGGCAAGCGAGCTCCAATCAGCAATTTACCCTTCCATCACAATGCTTTCCAACATCAGGTGGCAAAACCTAGGTCGATTTTACTGGTCTATTTGAAATCCCCAGAGTAGGAAATGCAGGACAAATAGATTACTCACAGGCATTTACTTAGATACTGGTAGTAGAAAATTTTTTTCTGTGATGGAGTGGATATTGATGTGATTATTTTAGATGATGGGCAGGATTTCGATGAATGTGAAAAAGACGATGCTGATTTTAGGGACATACCTCCCACAGTCCAGCCTGTCCCATGGCTTCTCCCTGTCGCACCATCCTGGTTTGGATGGTGGAGAGGAAGCCGCGCTTGATGTTCAGGGCGTCGAGGTCCTCCCCTTCCTCCGGGCACACCGATGTGATAGTCCCGTTGCTCTCCATGGAGAAGCGCAGTGGATGGGCCTCGAGCAGAATGGCAAGTTCGGAGGCATCCTCTGGTGTGGCGGCACTGCCATCTTCACGCGTCCGCTCAATAGCGACCCTGTCAAGCTGTACACAAAAGACCCCCCCAAAAAAAGAGGCAGGTGGTTAATTCAGAGCCAGCTAATATCAACGAACAATTCGTAAACCGTTCACATGAATGACTAGTCACTGTCTAGTCAATATGTCATCTACTGAAATATTTCTGCCATTGCAGATTTTTTTTTTTTTTCAGATGACATATCAGTCCTACTTTGGTGTAAAATTTGTGCATGTGCTGTGTTTTGGATTTTGAAGGACAACAACATAACAGCTAAATATTAGATATTATTCATAGTCCATTTTGCATGGTTGGTTACCATGCCATTTCAAACCACTTATAATACATAGGTCTCAGTCCTGTCTTACTACTATTTCCTGTTATTAAAATGTTGGGTTAACATTTTTTTATTGAAGAAAAGACTGCTGTTTTTAGGTATCATTATCTTTAACACTGCAATCAGACAAAAAGAAAAATCTCTCATTATCAGGGCCCCATTTCATAAAAGATGTTATGTTAGCAACTCTTGCTGGAATGGCATCTTCCAATAGCAGCAGCCAATCAGGAAGCTGGATTCTTGTTACCATGACAAGTGACATCCCAGCAAGAGTTGTTACCGGTATCATATCAACTTTTTATGAAATGGGTCACAGGTCAAGAAAGAAGAGGAGGAGGAAGGGTGAGGAAGGGGCAGGAGGAGGAAGAAGAAAAGGCAGCGGAGGAGTACATGGAGAACAAAGAGGATAAAGAGGGGGGAAAGAATCAGAGGGAGGAGGACGGGGGAAGGAGGAGGAGGAGTTAGGCCTTGAGGGAAGAGGAGGTTACTAGTAGAGGATGGGATGAATTCCAGTCATTTCACTTTACCTTGAGCACTTTCTCACATGTGGACAGGCCCTCAATGATGGCAGTAGCTACTAGCCTGACCTGTGAGGTCTGCCCCGAGGGATGATCGTCGTCAATCAAGCTGTTGAATGTCACATCATAATCGTAGTAGTAGCTTTTGAAAGCCCTGAAAATGCCATCATCTGTGTTGGGTTAAAAAAAAAAAAAAAAAAAAAAAAAAAAAAAAAAAATCAACAAAGTGCATTATACACATCTAAATTTAATGCTCTTGTGTCATATTTAATACAACATTAAAAATTAACATGGATTTGGCTGGACACTATATAAGCAGATATTCTCATATCTAAATCTTGAATTTAAAACTTTAATCATTAACGTCACTATGTACCCCCCCCCCCCCTTCACCTAACATATTAACAAGTTGAGTTTGAATTCCTTAGGCTTTATCCATGTACTGCCTACTGAGTACTGGCACATCTACAGTTAGAGCGTCTACAGTAGTACAAACGTTACACCTTACACACATTTTGGAACCTACCTTTCCAATTATATAAAAATTAAAGCTGGAGAGAGTTAAAATATTTAACAATTTGTAAATACATTGTACAATGTAGCCTCATTTCGTTTCTACATTTCGTTTCTACACCAGCTGCCAGTCCCCTATTCTCTTACCGTTTCGAAATAGCTTCACGGAAGTTCACAGTAGTCAGTAGAGTAAAATGTGGCGCTCTCACTCCTATTTCTAGTGCAGTAGTAGTAGGCCCTATCAAAGAGGTTCTATATATGTAAGAACCTATTTGGGCCCTATCTACAAAATAATACGTAAGAATCCAGCCCAAAAATGACTGCAATGCAGACATATAAACACGCACAACTGAATTCACCTCAAATCTCTAGCAAGGATGACCCGCGCGCGAGGTACCCACGTATGCGTACTGTACTTCTCCCGAAGCCCTCCGACTGCGCTGACTGGTACTCTATGGAAGTACTGCACTGTATAATTTGCAACCAGGGAGCGCTCGGAGGAGAGACAACTCCCAGCTCTCTTGATCCTAAGGATGCGCGGCACCGCCGAGAAGTTATGCGCTTAACTACAGGTGGAAATCAGGTGCTTTGACAAAAGAGAGGTGCTTTGACAAAAGAGAGCATCATTAATCGGGACTAGCGCTCTCACATCTAGAAATACTTGCCCCTTCGGCATTTCGCTCTCTCTCTTTCAATGTGATGGCAACAATGAATTTGTGTACCTTGAATTGGAGCAGCGAATCAAAATGCAGTGTAAAACTGTTCAACACCAAATAGTTTAAAAGCACGCTGGGGCACGCTTTAGCGGAGTACTTTATTTGAAAGATCAAAATATCCCAGATTAAAGGATAGAAAACTAACATGCGGAAATGTTCGCATTATAGAAAAATATTAGGTTTTTAAGAGGGCCTCATTTTCATTTCATTTCGATCTGCGCATTACGAAGAAACTAGGAATACATGTTTATAATATTGAATTCTTTCCTAAACTACTCTTAATCAATTCGAGTATTTCATTTAAAATTTTACGGGGAAATAAAGCTTGTAATTCAACGAAAGGTGAAATGCGTTCTTCGTCTCCGAATTTCGCCTTGCAACTAGAGCGGTGCAGAGCATGACTTATCAAAGCGTATAGTGGAATGCTAGACATCCCATTGTAACGCTTTGAACCCAAACATGTGTTTGCATGAATTACGAAGAGTTGTCTCTCCTTTTCTTACACCTCCCTGTGGCAACGTACCAACGTGTAGGCTATATATTGCCGCTATATTATCGAGTACTGGTGGAGTACATGTACTTCTACTCAGTATAGTCTCCGTATTACGCAAGATTAGGTCAAGCGTGACGATGTAAACAAAGTTTACTCGTGGTGAGTCGTCCTGTACGTCGTGTATGCAATGCAATGACGGTGAGATTCGTGGAAGCGCTAAACACTGATTTTTTTTTTTCCGGTTTTCTTTGCGATGTTGTAACCGTTGATGAGGACGTAGGGACAAAGGAGTAATATTTTCATGGCGGTAAAAACTAACTTATGTTTCAAACTTCTCTTGCGTTATGTCCGTTTCATCAGGGAGATGAGATTGGTATGCTTTATGTTGAACAATTTGATTTCTTAATTGTTAGTGTGGATTTCAAGATAATTATGTTTAGAGGTTTACGTGACAATTGTAAGCCCTATAAGTCACAATCTACCTGTGTAGGCCTAGAGCAACCGTGATGATCAATAATGAATTTTAAAGTGACAAGTCACTGAATAAGATAATCTTTATATTATATTATGCAAATTCTGGTTAACTAATGCCTATTTCAATGTTTCTCTTTTATCATGACCAATATCTCTTATCAAAAACAGAATTTTAGACATTTTAAAAAACAAAGGAGAATCTTTCAGTACAAAACAAATATTTTCGCAAGATAAAACATGTGAATGAAGAAGAAAAATAAAGGGAATTGTGACGCGGATGAAAAGTAGAAGTGGTGGTTCATAGTAGCGGAGTGGTGTATTGATAGAACCGCATGTCAAAGTAGCAGGTGAATCGGTCATTAAGGTTGCAACTGTTACTGCCCACTTTTGATGCACTACACTGTTCCCGATTAATAGACGATCATGACCGCAAGATAATGACATGTAGGCCTGACAGATAACCTATTATGTCGGCGATGAAGATAAACGACGTCACCCGTTCGGCGGAGTGACCGTAAACAATATACTTCATTACTACATCCACCGAGCGTAGAAGTCTTTGTACTATTATTTAGCAAGACGTGGGAACGGGGCACCGCTTACAAGGTAGGCCTATTATATGCAAATTTACAGAGCCTCCTGTAAAATGCTTTGTTGTCAATCAGCTGAGAGGGAACCTTTCTGGGGATTAAATTAACGATTCACTGCCTTCTCGATTCCTGCAGATTTCCTAGAACCCGCCAGCTGATATGCAGTTAATCTTCCCTACTGTTGACAACTTCCTATACACAGGATTTTAATCGTCTTTCCCCTGTCAGCCTCGAGACTTTGTTGTTGTTGTTCAGTGAACATAACACCTCCCTCTGCTATAGTGATTCATCTGACCATAAACAATTTTGACAATAGGCCTATAGGCCTACGGAAGGGGGGAGGTCAAAACAGAACACGATGGTTACAGGTTTTCAGTCCAGACAATAGATCTGGTTCCCATTGAACTGTCACATTCTCACGTACTTATTGATTCAGGATGAAGTGGCATAGGTATTTTTCCAGAGACAGTTGAACTACAGTAGAATCTCCGTATGGAATAAAATGGTGAAATAAACGCAGACTCGATACAATACTCAGTAGGTCCTACATAGAATGGTGGCACCCTTTCACAGTTTATTGATTGTTCTGACCTGCAGGTCAGAAGACGTTTGTCGTGTCCGTATAAAATACGCGGTTATTTTCTCTCCCGTTTTATCAAACTTTAAACTGTTTAAAGTAAAATGTTCTCGTACGAGCAGTATTCGTATTGTGCAACTACACGATTAGTCTTGGTATACTTACCATTACTTTCGCATTGACTCGCACAGAAGTTGTCCCTCACTGGTCCTGTAAAAACATAGAGAGAAGAAGAAATGAAATAATCTCTTTTGCGTCAAGACGGACTGCCCTATATACCTGCAATGACTCCGTTTGATATTGTGCTAATTGCCGTATGATTTTCTTTGTACTATGTCGTATAATGAAATGCAAATATACAACTCTTACAGTTTGAATAAATCATCATAGAGCACAGTTGCTGTTTAACAGGATGGTGAAAATTAGATGTTCCCTTCTCCAATCCCTCCTGTTCCTCACTATTCTCCATCTCCACCTCTCTGTCTTCCGTTTTTCTCTTCTGAAAATTTCATTCAATAAACCCCACCATCACTCCCCGCCATCGCCATCACTATCTCGCTTTCATCATCAGTCGACCTTTTCCCACTTCATACATGTCGTTTTCTTTTTTGTTTACAATGACCTTCTGTTGCTCATAGTTATTTCGCACTTCCTTAATGATGTCTTGTTTCCAACTCGCTTCTTTCACACCGAGTAAACTAACTGCGAGAGGGCCTTCGACAGAGACTAACTTCCTTGTCACCTCTCCTGCCCTCCTCCTTTAGTTCAGGAAAATTGGTACCTGGTGGTTAACAATCAGACTTGTTCCTGTTTTTGTATACGAATGGGATTGGATGGAGGCCAAGCCCCCGTGACACTTTTCCTCGAACCCAGATTGGAAAATGAAAACGACAACTTCTTTGACAGCATCCCAGCGCACCGGGGAACAAACAATACTTGGAAATAATTTATGAGCTCCCGTCCTTTTACGGGCTTCCCTCGATCTCAATCGTGCAGGTCGAAAAGGGCCTGCAATGTTTACACCACGCACAATAACACGGTCCTCGTATAAAAAGGTATGTGGTTCTCCTCCTCCTCATCTTCCTCCGCTTTCATCTTGTAATATTTTCCGTTCTGTATCTCTCATCTCGTAGCGAATGTTCATGCGTCTGCGTATATCCGAGTCCACACTACAAACTACTTCAGTATCATGAGTATACAGGACGAACTTCAAGGCCCAACGGGTAATAAACACAAGTCCTTCCTTTTTCCTCACACGAGGCAGCTCGGACTCCTTCTTCATATCCACTTCTTGTCATTTCTTACGATACCAACATCTTTCATCTCTTTCCACCTTCCTGGATAGCCTTGGAAATTTAATGTTTAAAAACATAGCAATCACGTACGCAAACCACGCAGTAGAAAAGCGATGCTTACATCGCTCATCTGCTGCATGTAAAACTGCAAGGAAACGTTTATCCATCGCATATATTCCAGTAGTTACATTTTGTCAGAAAATAATTTCTCCCAGATCATGCTACTAATAACTACATTGTATGATCTACTGACACTGTAAGGCCTACATCTCACCACGAGACCGTCACTTTAAAAAAAATGCACATTCCTGCGAAAACACTGATTACTTCACATTCAGAGCGGAGGAATAACAATTTGATTATACATAGATGAATGTCTTGCATATAGGACTATCGCACTCATTGCGACATGTAGATAATTAAAAAAAAAAATACAACGATGTTCTGTAACCCGCGGAGAGATATGTAAAGAGAAGATAGGCAGAGTGAGAGGGGGATGAAGATAAGGAGAAGATGGACATAGAGAAAGAGTAAGAGATGAGAGGACATAATTGATAAAGTTAACAGGAAATATTAAAGGCAATGTCAAAAAAAAGAGAGAGATACAATTAAAACATTGTGCTACATATTATTTCCAAACACACACACACACACACACAACCTGACATAGGATTGAAACCAAGGTGGTACTCCAAGCAACAGGTGAGGGCGAGGAAAAGGGGAAAAACATGGATTATATCGGGAAACACAATATATGTCATGACAGCATTATTAATGGGTAACATCATCATGGTTGGACATCATAAACAATAGGACAACGCAAACTCACCAGCTAGTGACCCAGCCGCTACACAAGCGAGGACTAAGAGCGCTTTGAAATCCATAATTGGGTTCCAGTATAGGATGTACATCCAAAAGGAACGCAATTCGTGCGAGGCTTTTCTCCGGGCCTTGCGTCCAACTATTGAAGAGAAGAGTTCGGTCTTGCGAATATATAGCTAAACTTTGTGCTCCAATCACGAGCGAGTTTGCCCCCCGTGCGCGGGTTGGCTGGAAGAATCGCTCCTGCGCAGAACTGGTGGCTGTTCCAATCACTGGGATGTGCCCCCATTGCTCTGGGCCGTGGTGGAAGAAGGAACCTTGACTTCTTTTTTTTTTTTTTTTTTCATTGTCCCTGTTGCAAAGCAACACCGGTCTTGATTCCAGACGTTTTTCTGATTTATTTTGTGGTTGATAGGGTCACGTCTTGAATTTCGCTCATGTTTGCTTCTTCTCGTTGTTTGGAGAAACAGTGAACTAATCTGGAATGAACTGGCTATCTATGGTGGCGCTAATAGAAAGCTGCATCCTTTGATGCATCGTGTCAATACTACACCGATAAACACAGAATACCAATACCTGTTCTGTTTCAAGCCTCAGTAACTTTGATTTAAAGACCTGGATCTCAGACTATCTTCAGCAGCTCCAGACTGTTTGTTACTCTTTGTAGTTTATAACGTGAGCACGCATGGCAGAAGTCCGGACTTCAGTATTGAAACACACAATAGAATGATTACTGCAATTATTGTTTTCATCATCAGCTTTTACTACATGCATTCAAACACATGCGAACACAGATGATAGCAGGAAGGTGGGGGAAATCAACTGTCCACCTCCCTGATGATGCAGAACACGTATATCATGCCATATACATTTGCAACACAGAGGGGGAGGAAGGAGAATAAAACGGGAGAGGTGAATTCTGTTTCACCTGATGGGTGGTGGTTCATCTTAGGCCAACTTGTTGTGACGCACTTCTCGGATTAGCATCATTCTGTCGCAGAAGTACAAATTAGCCCCTTATAATCCACCTAGGGCCATCTTCCTGTAGTAAAGCTCGGCTGCTTATGAAGATGGTCCCCATGCAATTACAATTTCATATGGTATTGTATATAATCTTATATTGTTTACACCCTATGTGAACTGTTCCCTATCGCACAATTTACATTCAATTTGACATTGTTGTATATTTTCTCCCTTTTTTTACGTTTTATTTAGACAATCGTACTCAACATATTGTATCCTAATGCGTTAGAAAAATTCATATGATTTATGACACATTGTCAAATTTTGTCATACATTGTACTGAAAACGGAATGCAGAAATAAAACTGAATTGAACTGAAGTGAACTGAACTGAACCTCCGATACTGCTCATGTTGTATTTTTCTTTTTTGACCATGACCATAGATGATCTTGATCAATACAGTTGCGTTTATTTGGTCTTCCCGACCTACCGAACCGTCGCCGAAGGGAAATCTGAAGCGTGCGTAAGGTTTGTATAAGTGAAATGGACGGAAAGTTGTGAGAGACGGTATATACGGAGGGAGAGATGGGAGCTAATTATAAAGGTGGAGAGATATACTCAGATATTACGCGCATAGAGAGAGAAGGGAGACAGAGAAAGAATCGAGTCTATGAGATGAGAGTAGGGGAAAGAGGGAAGGATAAAAGGAGAGCAAGATGTAAGCTTAGACAATGAGACAGAGAGAAATAAAGATGTTGAGAAAAGTAAGATATTTTGTACATAATAATTGACTAGAACGATAACGTCCCCAAAGGATTTTCATGTATACATGACTGTATTGTAGTTCTTACGTTATAACCTGACTTTCCCATCATGATTTTAGTACAGTCGTATGTAGACTTTACAGAGAACAACTTATGCTGTCCATCCAGAATTATTGAATTTCTCTATAGATGAGAATTGGTGGGGAATGTGTGATGTCAAAACAGTATAAGCTATATACATGGAACATTTACAGGGAACTTAATAAATCGTCATTTTAATGAAAAGGCTTTGTGCATTCCCTTCACCTGGCTGTTTCTTATCAAATAGAAGATAATCACGGTCTTCTGGAGGAACATGGTCAAGTGTTCTTTGGGTATCTTGGATAATATTAGCGTGTGTTGTTGTTGTTTAATTTTTACTACCATTCTACCCATGTTATGTCACGAATTGATGTATAGAGCTCCCATACATCTAAACAGGGCGGCGAATGCATGATTATCAACAAAAACTTGAATAGTCGCGACTTTTGAGAGATGGATGGTTCTACGACTGCGTTGATTCCACGATGTATTTTTTTTTTTTTTTTTTTGGGGGGGGGGGGGGGAATTCCCCCTTTATTTCGCCTTGACCTGTGCACTGATGTTTTGGAATACATTCAATGTGATGCAGGTGGCAGGAAATAATGTAACCCCGAGACCGAGCAAAAAAAAAATGTCTCCCTTTCCAGTATGCGACCAGAGAGGTGGCCCTCCCTGATGCGACCCCACACAGAAAGCAAAGTTTTGGAGGTGAAGCTCCTGTCTGTCATGTCACCCCTGTATATGGTATAACACGCGAAAAAAAAAAGTGATTAAAACCATAAAGCAAAGACATCAACAGCATGTGACAAATGCGACTTTTCTCCATATGGCGTTGGCAATCTCCTCTTTGTCGGTATAGTATTGCTTTTGCGGGTGTTGAATTGTCAACACAGAGCAAAAATATATTCCATCTGTTTTGGGGGCTGCATCTGCAGTCACATACCGACAGCTATTACCCTCCTGGTTCTTTTTGTTGTTTTGGGTCCTTTATTTTTTACTTGTTGCAGCCTCTTGATGGGTTTGAGATAAAGAAAGAAAGAATATACATAATGTAGGCCCATACTCAGTTATGGCACGGACAACTAGATATCCAACACA
Organism: Diadema setosum; assembly: GCA_033980235.1. NCBI lineage: Eukaryota > Metazoa > Echinodermata > Echinoidea > Diadematoida > Diadematidae > Diadema > Diadema setosum. Next base: position 9,217,260 of record CM067072.1, on the reverse strand, counting down.
ACCTGATGAATACACCTTTTAGATAAATAACTTTGTTGGTCATGTGGATTATACCCTCCTCGATATGCTGAATAAAACACCAGAGCCGAAGACCATGTTGGACCTCAACTGCTATATATACCAGGACAGATGGTTATGATTGTGTAAGATGATTATTTTTCATCCATGTCATAATGTTAATACATCAGTAATCTAATTGTCCGTGAATCAAAAAAATTGTTTGTTCGTTCATTCATTTGTTGTTTGTTTATTAAATTTGTTTGTTTGTTTTGCGCTCTATTAACCCACTGACCGTGAAACGAAGAACAGACTTTCATAAATACCTCTTTGGGAATAGTCATCTGGTTTTCAGGAAGGTGACGCCCGAGACACCTCCCTGGTTCTTCCAAGGAGGTACTAGGCGAGCTTGGTTCCTCCATGGAGCTACAAACGAACGTAGCTCCATGGTTCCTCCAAGGATGTAACAGTCTTCACTCATAACCCTCACCATGTATGTGCACAATACAATATGTATGTGCACTGTGCCTGCATGTGTGAATTTTGTATGTGCGTAAGTGGGTGAGTGTGTGTGTGTGTGTGTGTGGGTGTGTGTGTAGGTGTGTGTGTATGAATGTGTGTCTATACCACGCCACGACGATATGACGGAGGATATACTGAGGGAGACTGTTGACGCTGTTTCTTTCCGCAGACTTACCAGTCCCTTGGAATCTCGCTGCTATAACAGGCTTGTAGGTCAAGTGAAAGGCCGTTCTTTGCACGTGACGATAAGGTCTATTGTGCAACCAGGTGCGGGCAAACCACGTTCTGCCTGTTCACCAATCAATGCATGGGTCTCCTCCGACCTGCACATGCATGGTGCAATAACATAAACATGAATACCTATTTCGCCGCTGGAAGTGGAAAAAACTTTTTGGTCGGTCGCAATGTTCTGTTCCATAGGTGAAAAAGTATCCCTGGATCAGGGAGGTGGGGATTGTTCCCACCTCCCTGCCTGGATATAGCAAGAACAAGCACAGACAACACATGCGGTCAGGTCGTGCTCCATGTCCGACTATATTCTTGGCATCATAAAGTGCATCGAGCTTTTAATGATGTATGGGGGGGGGGGGTATGAATTAGCGAGAAAATGACGCTGTTGTGCCGTGTTGTCTTGAAATGACAGTGTCTACAGATGTGCGAAACGCACAGTTCGTTTTTGTTTTGTTTTGTTTTGTTTTTCCTCTGGCAGTCACTCCTTGGTGATAACAGCGCGAATCAAACCATGAACTGATATAGGCACATTTACAATTATAGTACCTGGTAAAGCTACATAATAATGGTACTAACGATTTCCACTTAAAAATGAAAACAAACAAACAAATGAGCAAGTAAGTTGGTCAAGCTCGATTTGAATTGAATAACCTGTGACAATAAAGAAAAACACCGACTGCAAACCACACACCGCAGGCACAGAATCGCCAGCACTCTCAGTTGGCTCTGACGAAGAAAATTTCAATAGAAAACCCAACAACAACTGAAGGTCAACAAACTTATTGGGGTGCCGTTGCCGAAGAAGCATGGATCAAGTTCGTTCCTTTCACTTCTCGGACTCCGTCGCGGGTGAACAAACTTTCGCGGCAAACTTTTCCCCTTTCAGAGGTGGGACACGCATGGAGCAGCTGCATGTGTGACCATCTGTAAAATGCATTTAGCCGGTGTGCACATTATGTACATAGCATGGATATTCAACTTAGAGAGTGTCAGTGCTCTTAAAATCAGTCAACTAGATTGATGAAATTTTTGGCACACATTACATTTTGTACCCATTTATGTGTATAACCAAGTAAACCTTAATCACGTGTCCCAATTAAAGTGTCTCTTTTGTTTTCACATTGTCTATGTATTTGAGTGATACAAGCAGGGGCTATCGCATTCCTCCTTTTCGGATCCGAAAATGCAAGGTGGTGAGACCCAAGATCTCATCTTCCCGAGTTTTCGGGGCAGAGAAGACGAGAGATCGAGTTGTGAGATCTCGTCTTCCCGAGTTCTCGGGTCCAAAGGGACGAGAAAACGAGTCTTGAGATATTGTCTTCTCGAGTTCGCGGGTCCGAGAAGACGAGAAAACGAGTTGTGAGATCTCGTCTTCCCGAGTTCTCGGGTCCAAAGGGACGAGAAAACGAGTCTTGAGATCCCGTCTTCTTGAGTTCTTGGGTGTGAAAAGACGAGAAAACGATTTGTGAAATCTCGTCTTCTCGAGTTCTCGGGTCCGAGAAGACAAGAAAACGAGTTGTAAGATCTCGTCTTCCCGAGTTCTTGATTCTGAAAAGACGAGTGGGTTCGAGAAGGCAAGAAGGCGAGATTTCCATTATTCGGACCCTCATCCCCTCCCCCCCCCCCCCCCAAAAAAAAAAAAAAAAAAAAAATCCAAACGTTATTCTCGGTTTTTCTTTTTATTTCTTTTGTTTAAAAAAAATAAGGGAACGCCCGGTGCGCTCTCCCCCCCCCCCCGATCCGCAACTGGTTATATAGTTATACATTATCTTTACCAAAAAAAAAAAAAAACAATGTTTAGTTTAGTTCAGTTTAGTTTAGTCTAGTTTAGTTTATTTCCACAAATTCAGTTAAAAAACACATAATGTAATATACAATCAATCAAATCAAACATATACATATGCAAACCAAAAATTATTTTGGGTAAGTACATAATCACAGTTAAAAGTTAAAAAGTGTGTGTTCAAGATTGATATAACAATTTGAATAAATGGTGGAGGAAATCAGCAGTAGGCCATCGGCCTTTCGAGGCTGATCCCATGAGCAAATATACAATATTGAAACTGTATGTCATTATACACTGTTTCATAAATCACCAGTCACATAAAAAGAACCGGATTTGCAATAAATTTAATAAGGACAAGAAAAGAACATCCAAAAGGAAGGAACCAAAACATTTACCAAAAAACAACCATAAAGGGGTGAGACAAAGGGATGGGCAAGAATTATGATTAAATGCAATTAAAAAAAACACAATTTGTGCATACAATATTCCAGGGCTCGACAGTAACGGTGGCCCGGTGGCCCGGGGCCACCAAATATGAAAGTCGGGCCACCAAATTTCAAAAAAGGGCAAATTTGGTGGCCCGCCTCGGGCCACCAAAATTTTTTGAAAAGTATGTCAATAAATTCGTAACTTTTTGCGCCGGAAATTAGCAGTTAAATTTGTTCAAAGGATGGATGAAAAGGACTGAATGAATGCCTGAGAGTTAGTTTTGCAAGTTTGTTGAAGTTTATTTATGAGTAGATATGTCCAACTTCTAATTCTTACTATCATAAATCTTAGATATTTGACTCATTAAAAAAAAAAGGACTTTTAATATTTTTTATTGCTTTTTTTCGGGACACCAAATTTTTCTCTTGGGCCACCAAAAATTTGAAATTTAGGGTTTTGGTGGCCCCATCGGGCCACCAAACAAAAAAAGTTAGTTTCGAGCAATGAATATTCTATAAAAATCTGCACAAGGGCGACCAAAATTACATATCATAACAATACTGAGTACCACTGAATATACTGTGCAGCTGTAATCGTGAATGTTTAGTGTATTATCGTAAAACTCTATAATACCCGGGATTGGGAAACATTATTCTTCTACCATGCAAAATTCCTCATGATATTTACAAAAGGGATATACCACCTTTTAAGGATAATTACAAGGAATGGAGGAATCAAAATGAATGTGTGAGAATAATGTGAACAGTCATACTTATCAAGGCATTGGCTCAAATTTGCTCACCTTTACTAGGGGTGGAATAATCCCTAATAATCCAGAACTCATATGCCATATTATAGCGCATTCATCAATAGCGTGCAAAGAAACGGGGTTTTAATTTATCTCGCGGTCTTCCACGTAGCGATCTGATTGAAGGCAATTCTTTGGTATTCATTTCCTTTTTTGAGTGCTTTATGTCACGGACTTGTCTTTTATTTCTGCTTCTCTCCACTATGGAAAAATAAACCAGAACCACGATATTCATACGTTGGTTAGTATTAGCATAATGTGCAAATTAGATGAAGTGATGAAAATAAATCATCCCGTCTCGCTTTGGTTTATACTTCAGAAATATAGCATGCTACATTATATGCCAATACTAAAGTAACCTAGCGATTGTATATGGAAATTCAAAACTTTTTTGAAAAATCTGCCTTTACTTGGTCAGATATTCACGAGCGGAGCTGATGTCCTTAGCGCTTTTTACACTTTCAAATTTTTGCTTAGTTCCGTACCAAAGGTGGGGCGGGGGGGGGGGGGGGAGGGCTTAGCCACACCGTTGGTACTCAACTGGACTTTCCTCAGCCCACTTTAGGACTTTTTACACTTGCAAATTTTTGCTTAGTCCCGTACCAACGGTGGGGCTAAGTGGGGGGGGGGGGGGCCTTAGCCCCACCGTTTGTACAGGACTTTCCTTAGCCCACTTTCTGTTTATACACTTGTTTTTGCCAAAGTGGGCTAGCCCCACCGATAATCCCGTCACTGGCCCTGCAAAAAAGCAGGGTTAGCACCGCAATTGCGGTGCCAAGCAAGCGAGTGTAAACAGAACGAAGAAATAATCCGGGGTTAAGCGACGGAGACGAAGCCCGAACCTCACTATAGGGCTTTTTACACTTGTAAATTTTTGCTTAGCCCCGGACCAACGGTGGGGCTAAGGGGGGGGGGGGGGGGCCTTAGCCCCACCGTTGGTACGGGACTATCCTTAGCCCACTTTCTGTTTACACTCGTTTTTGCTAGCCCCACCGATAGTACGGTACTATCTGGCCCTGCAAAATAGCAGGGGTTAGCACCGCAATTGCGGTGCCAAGCAAGTGAGTGTAAACAGAACGAAAAAATAATCCTGGGCTAAGCGACGGAGACAAAGTCCGACCCTCACTGACCAATCAGAAACGAGGTAATCAAGTGCTGCCGGTGCGTGCGTGTACGTGTTCAGTACACAGCGTAATTATGAATATTCATGTGGTTTGGAAAGTCCGGGCTAAGAAATACGAGTGTAAAAAGGTCAGTTTTCTCCTTAGCCCCGGACAAGAGATAGTACGGGACTAATTGGCGAGTGTAAAAAGCTGAAAAAATTGGTACGGGACTAACGATAGTCCTGGATCAGAGAAAGTCCGGGGTTAAGAAACACAAGTGTAAAAAGCCCTAAAGCTCACTAAGAAATACGAGTGTAAAAAGATCAGTTTTCTCTTTAGCCCGGGAAAAGAGCTTAGTACGGGATTTATTTGCGAGTGTAAAAAGCTGAAAAAAAATGGAACGGGATTAACGATAGTCCTGGGTCAGAGAAAGTATGGGGTTAAGAAACACAAGTGTAAAAAGGGCTCTTTTGTGGCATTCAAGCAGAATGCTGACAACAAAATTCTACATTCACATGATCTCAGGATCAACAGATATAATCATCATTATATACAAAATAGCAGGAAATCATTACTTTTCAACAATCTTCATGAAAGCGCATTCCATGTCGAAATCAACAAACACAAGTCTTTTAAGGGTATAGTTAAGCTATATCGGTTCACTCGGGTACTCGGGATGGCAAAGTATTGGTGGAGGCGAGGATTAGGCTTTTAACTTTTGGTGAGATACCAAGAAACCACTTATGAAAATAGTACAGAGCATACCATTCTAAGACGAATTCAATGTTAATTAGATGAAAATCGGTTTTGGAATGTCTGAGACATCCTAAAACAAAGTAAAATAAAGCGATCATAATAAAAGGTGGGTCCCACCTTTTATTAGGATTGCTCTATTTTACGTATCTCGACCATTTTAAAACCAATTTTCATCAAATAAATGTTGAATTCCTCTTGGAATTGCATGCTCTTTCATATTTCATAGTGGTTTCTCATTATCTAACCCACATAATGTTATAGAAACCTGAAGTTAGGTCTCAACCAAAATTATACGATTCCTTTAAAATGTACCTTTGGGTTTTCAATTTCACTCATTTGACCGTCTATCGAAATCATGCATTATCAACAATCGAAAAGTTTATATTGTAAACATATCAACGAAACAACAATCCATTTGAGGCACAGTAAATTTTGTGGTTTATTTTGTAAAAATTTGAAATGACTGATATCGTTGAGATTTGACGGACGTGGCGTGTATAAATACAGAAACAGAATGAGACCCACACTCTTATACTGTGAACAATGTTCAAACTGTATATAGAATCATCACTTCAATTTTTCTTTTTATATTTCACAGTATTGCAGTAAGTGCAAAGAAGCATTGCATCAGATGTTGTTACAAAAACAAAAGTACACAAAACAAAAGATGACAAGCTTGACGCTAACTAATAATATATCAAATTGTCAGCTGGGCAAACGCGGGTACATTGACTGTTGCTCGTTTAGATATCAGTCTATTTCCGGTCCCTGCTCTGATTTGAGGTATTTAAGTACCAGTCCAACCTTGGTGAGATTTCACCTTTTCCCACTGTCATTGTCGATTTGAGCAATGACTATTAAATATATCAAGCATTTTTTTCCACAAAATAATGTGGCATGTCTTATCTATGGAGTCGTTCCCCAAAATATTCGTCTAAATAATAAACTATCCAAGACAAGACCTGCATTGGATTGCATCAGATTCGGGATTGGAAGGAAAAAATAAAGAAGAAAAATCTATACCCTTCAACTACGGTTCATGCACACTATGGAATTATGCTATATCTCCTCTCTTTTTTTTTCTCCCTGTGTATACATGTGGTTATGATCATTCTGGCATTATTTATAACAATGTTGTCTTTTCTCATTAAAGGCGTTGTAGGTAAGTTTTCTTTGCCCCAAAGAAGGCTACATCCAAGAACACACAATATTACAGCAGCATGAAAATGAAGGGAGGAGTTCAGCCTGCGATACGCGAGAGCCAAGCACATTGTGAAATCGACAGTTTCGAGTTGTATAAAGTCAGCTAGCTAGTGATCATCTTGTATCTTAGTTAGTTATATTATCTGTTTGTTTGTTTGTTTGTTTGTTTGTTTGTTTGTTTGTTTGTTTGTTTGTTTGTTTGTTTGTTCCTTCGTTCGTTCGTTTGTTTGTTTTTCTGGTCAAGACGGCGAACTGATATACCAAAGAAATCTAATGTTCTTCCAGCTCACCGTAAATATACACTTTACATCTTGGACTGATATTGTTTCATCTGTACAATCCAACGTCTCTCTTACCATCATGCACTGCCTAGAAGTTGGTAGTCAACTTTTTACATTACAACTCTTCCTCATTTTCTTTTCTTTCTTTCTATTTTAAAGGGGATGGCTAGTAACTGATCAGTGGGAATCAGTGGGAATGCTGAGGGATGATTGTTCCAATCCTTGTGGGATTCATTTAAGAGTACATTATATATCTATTCTTGTGTGAAAATTATTTGCTTCAGAATGGTCTCATATTCAAGTAATGTGCAGTTTAATGCTGCCAGGTAAGCGTCCCTGGTCAGTGACGGGGCATTAATCTGCACATTACTTGAATATGAGACTGTTCTGAAGCAAATAATTTTCACACAACAGTAGATACATAATGTACTCTTAAATGAATCCCACAAGGATTGGAACAATCATCCCTCAGCATTCCCACTGATTCCCACTGATCGGTTACTAGCCATCCCCTTTAAGCGAAACGTGTTCGCTGTTAATGGATGATACATAGGCCTATAATAGATAAATATCCATCATATCCTTCAATACTTATTCATAACAAACAAACCTTCTGTTTTGAATTTGTCTCCTTAGATCTGAGGTACTTGAAGAAAATCAAGGTCATCGTACGAAATGGTTTGGCGATTAAAACGTCTAATATTTTCTTGTCAAAGAAATCGGTTATCGCCCCGCGAGGAGGTTATGCACAATAAAGTCAAACAATCGAGTTTCAATGACTGTTCAATCTCGACCGTTTATATTATTGACACTCGACCAAGGTTCAACTGGGAGATTTTTAGAATAATCTCCATCCGATTACAACACCAACACAGACAATGAGAGACAAGAAGAGTCAATAAAGGACCAGGGAAATTATACAGTTCTTTTGGTGTAATGTCATCACTGATTTGATAAGGATGAGGTAATACCGAGTTCATCACATTGCTGTCAAATGGTGTAATGTGAAAAAAAAAACAAACAGTTATTTAGGATACAGCCAATCTTCTGCTTAAGCATTCGAATTCTTTTATTCAAGGTTTGCATTTCATTCTACATCATAGATAGTATCAACAACAAGTGAGGCAAATATTCTGTTTATCTCGATTAGTTGCTGATGCTTACTTTCTTCTCTTCTTATAGTTCCACATCATATCTATCACTATTATGTCTGCCTAATAAACTCTTCATCTGACAATCGACTACCTCTCCTGATATATTTTTTCTTCCAGATTCTTTGTTTGCTATAGCCCTCTCGATTTCCGCAAAGTCCATTCAAATTACGGATTGTGCATATAAGATTAAGGTCAAGCCACGATAAATTATGGACATTGCAGCAAAATCAAATTGTTGTTGAACACATGTTCACACTTTTTTTACAGACATCTTTCACATGGATTGTCTGCGGATTACAATGTAAAAGTTTCCCGTGCAAGCGATGATTTGCTTCTTTCCTGTTGTGAGATTCTGTTTGGAGTCCCTGCAACAACATCAAAGCCTATATACCGCAGAGCCTTGAAAAGTCAAAGAACAATGCCCCTTTTGCTACGGGATTTTGTACCTCAGTAATTTACAGATGACATACAGCATCGTGCTGCCGTAGTCAGGGGGTTAATACTGATGATAACTGATGCCAGAAAAGGTGTGCCATAGTTCCCTCAGTGTTCACGTGGACGAAACAAAAAGGGACAATGACCATCAGCTGGTAATCACCTTGAATTACTTCCTTCAAAATGATACAGTTCATGGGTGGAAGGTTATCCGGGAAGATCAGGGCAGCGAGGTGGGTACCATCTCCCTGGGGATCTGTCTCCACAAAGGGCCTTGTTTCCTGCTATCCTATATTCAAACTTCTTTAACGTTTGCAAGAAATGCTCTGCTGTAAACTAACTTCACCCATTTAACAAGATATGAAAATTTTGTGAATATATTATCTGAAGTGTCTGTTACTCTTGATAACGTTATTTTGGCTGGCTCAAAGTTTAGTTATTAGTACTGGATATTTATCTGGGAATTAAGGTGTTTATCAAGCCTATTAAAAGAGACAACGCCTTCCAACGACCCTCTTTCTGCATAGATATACAGGAGAATGCTTTTTTTTTTCGCGTGTAGATAATTATTATACATGTATTGGTTTCAGTCTTTTATAATACAATGCCATTTTGGGGATTTGAGTTGAAAGAAGTGAACGGCCCGTATTAGGCTATGGTTGTACAGTATACCTCGATGACAATCGTATATCAGTTTTGTGGTGTGTATAGTAGGGTGCTGCTTTTTATGCTTTCGATTTTAGTCATTGCGATAATCAACCCGATATGTTGGCCATTACATGGCCTTCGTTACGCATGTATCTCGATATACATTGACATGCATCCACCTCGAAACCGCGTGTATTCTCGGTTGGAAAATTTAATTATAACGCACTGCCTATCATACATCTTATTTTCTGTTGCATTATAGTGTCTTCTAGTTGTCCCTCCGGTTTAACCACCCTTGTCTATATTTAGGTCATGACTGATAATGTTTATGATTTATATAAGCAAAGTGTCTTAATACATACATAATCATAAATAATGTTTATATAATTATATATCTTAATACATACATGCTATGAATACAGAGAAAGGAACGAACTAATGTCTATACCCTTGTCTTTAGATGATTATTGGTAAGGTTTATAACTTTATATAAGTAAAAAAGAGCATTAATAATTTTTACATAATTATACGTTTTTACCACATTTACATGTTATGCATACAGAGAAAGGAACAAACTAATGTTTATGACCATGTCTTTTGTTGCTGTTTTGGTTTACTTTCTTAGGATAGCGTATAAGCAACAAATTGTGAAACACAAGGAGAATTAGAGTGACGCATGGGGAAGAGAGAAAAATAGCACACGAAAGATATACAGGAGATTAATAGAAATATCTAACACAGATATTGAGAAAAGAAGGAAGAAGATACGAGAAGCAAAATATTGCACGTGAATCAGTAACGTAGTTTCACGACATTTACAATTAGGACACCAAAATGAGGATCATTTCAAAAGCAGGATCGAGGACTTCGTTTTCGTAATTGACGGTTAGGACCTAACCATTCCCATTCTGTCGTCTGCTGCAATATGCACATGTGGTAACCGCACTGCTCTCTAAAACCGAATATGATGGTTTTTTCTCCTTTTCTGAGAGCAAATGACATCACACGAACTCTTACCACACTAACTTGGGTGATTTAGGAGTCCGCGGGTAGGTAGCAACAGGGTCCCTCTCCCGTGCTAAATCAACCATTCTGTTTATTTAGGAATCATTAGCATACAATGCTATTGAGTGTCAGGGCTGTTCCATTTGCTGGCAGTCTCCCTCCTCTCTTTCGCCTTTCGCCGTCTTATAACAACAACACCAAACAAGCTTTGTTCGGATCAGCTGGTGACGATAGTCTTGACAAACAGTCGTACGTTGTTATCGGGATATCATCAAACACGTGACCCCCATCAGGTGCTTGTTATATTGAGGTTACAGAGGAGTTCGACAAGTTTATAGCATGACAATTATGGTTTTCGTGCTCCATGAGTTCATGGCGTCAAATCAACGATTAAAGTTGACATTATAAAAACCAGTGTAGTCATAGTAATTACATACCAGTACCTTAATTATTGGTATATATCATAGTCACAATATTCAACGCTGATAATGACACTCGATTATACATGCAATATGTCCATATTAGATATCTAAACAAAAATCACCACAAAGATCATTGTAAAAATCTTGGCACACAGTAAGACACCCGGATCAGACAAAACAAAAAACAAAAAACAAAAAAAATCTGCGATCGTACCGGTAACGCTTTAAAGAGAATAGGGTCTTAACAAAATAGACTATATAGTGTGCAGCGACGAACTTTTTGACGGCAAACTTTCACTCTGCCCTTGAACGTCACTGGCCCTTCGGAAAGACCAGTTGAGTGACTGACAGCAACACATCTTATCAGCAGCAAACTTTCAGCAAAGCTGGGCTGGAACACGGGGAAAAAAGCAACCACCAAACAAAGAACCGATAATACGCCAATTTGTAGCAGACTCACTTTATGTGCCTTTGCATGTGTGCGTGTGTGTCTGTGCTTGTTTTTAGCGTGCTGGCATGTGTTCTTAAAAGATGTGTGCATATTAGAAATTATGACGAAGACATAGTGGGTATATAGTGTGCATAATGTAATAAAAAGTTATGCTGTATATTATCATGCAAGGATGATGGCCTAAAGCAGAATTTCTATTGACGCTGTTATCTGTGGTTTTCTGTGAAATATAGAGCGGGAGGTTCAATGCACTTACAGAGTCAAAATATTGAGGATTTCCATGACAAAACGAAGGCGTAACGAACGGAACAATACATACTCCTACACTTCCGTGCATTGTCCATCCGTTTATTCAATGTGCTTATTATGAAGCGGAACCTCCAAGTTTCATTTTTGTCGCCTTCATGGATCCCTCTCCTACATCTTCGATTTTTTTTTTCTCTCTCTCTCTCTTTCCCTTTCTTTCACTTGCAAAATGAAACCCAAGCAATAAATCGTAGGAACAGATTATGCTGGCCCGATAAAATGATCAGGTGTAGAGACGACGACGACGACGATGATGATGATGATAATGATGATGATGATAATGATGATGATGATAATGATGATGATGATGATGAGGAGGAGGAGGAGGAGGAGGATGCCACTGATTATGATTATTGTAATTCATTTTATAAACTTGATGATAAGCATTGTTATCCATCAAGTGAATTTTGTTAGTTTGGTTATGATGAAATTGTGTGTATAGTTAATTATACTGCATGATATTCTTAGCATGTATTTTCTAGAAAATGATTAAATGATTATTGTATACTGTATTCTTTGTATTTTTACGGGTTTTTTTGTGAACGAATGGAATGGAAATAAGTTTCATTTGAATTTCAAAGTGAATTAAACTATCATCATCAGTATCACCCTGCTTATCTTCATAAGTATACCGATACTCATTTCAAATGAATTTTAGAATGAAACTCGCAGATCGTTGCTGCATGTCCATGACATCTCTATATTATACAGGACTACAGACACATGTAAAATACAAAAAATACACGCGTATGAGGAAATAAGTTTTCAGAAGAAAAAGAAGAAGAGGAGGAAAATGGAAGAACATTAGGAAAACAAAATCGGCAATGCTTTCACGATATTATTGGGTTGATAAAAAGTTTGCATAAAATTTGCATAAATCACTTTTTTTTATTGGGGGGGGGGGGGGAATAACGGTCAGGCAGTCATTCAGGAAGACTATACTGCCTGCCAGCCTCCATGTAATGAACTTCCTGAAAGAGGGTGGTAATAAGTAGCGGAAATATCAAACAGCTATCGGCACTTTAATCAGGAATTTGTGGTTACGCATGGGGATCGTGCACGGGGGCCCGAAGTGTCCACCATTTCGTTAACTGCAAGTTGAATGATAATGATAGTATTGTTATCAATGATATGAGCCTAATATGGTCTTATTTCCCCTGAGTGTATACAGTACATCAAATTTGCATCTCTAAATGGCGTCACCAGGAACATCACATTTACACTCAGTGACGTATTTCGTTGTATCAGTTGGTTCAAATCCCTAAACAAACAATTGCGTATATTTCGTTATTGCACCAAAACCAAAGAGCAATGTGGATTGAGGATGAGGAGACTACTTCAGGTTATGACGTATGAGTGGACAACAATATAAAGAAAATATAAAGGGAATTCCACAAAAAATCATTTTTCATGAAAATTACACACTCCATCAACTTGATACTGACCTAGCAATTATCCCCCTGCTTTCTGAAAGCGGTTAGTCAAGTGCTCTTTCATTATACTAGAATAGAGTTAATTGTGATGTATGGGGGGGGGGTCAATTTATGGAATTTAGATTAAATTCATCATGCTTCTGTTTCCACTGATCATCTATAGGCGATCTTCTGTTTGTATTTTGTGAGTGCGATCAAAGCAACTTAAAAAAATCAAGAAGTAAAGAAATAAACAATGACTATGGATTTTATCATTATTACATGTTTTCTTTGTTACAGGGACTTTGTCAACGTGGAGGCATCTCTGAACATTGAAAAAAAAAAATAATGAGCGTCTCCGGAGACCAAGAACAGTAACAAGTACGGTGTATTACATAGATGTTTATCCTGAACAAAACTCATTTAAACCAATGGCGTTAATGTCTCAATAAATTATCATAGTACATGACTGCACAGCCAAAATCATTGTAGTGGTACATTGACCAATTTGATTCCTCTAGACCTATATTCTCCTGGAGGCCCTCTCCCCATGGACGCTTTTCTCTTTTTTGTTTCTTTTTTTTTGCTTTTGCATTTTGTCAATATTTTCAACATAATCTCACATTTAATATTGTTTGGAACCGTACCGTGGTAAGTGTCTCATTTTATTTATTTATTTATTCATTTATTCTCCACTCATGGGATGGATTGCCCTGGTCAGCTAAAAGCTGGTTTTCACAGGGGTCAAACCCTGGTCATGGATGACGTTGTTTTCAAACCAATACCAAGGAATACCATCAATTGGCATTCAAAAAGCTCTCATAATTCCTTGTAATTCCCTATTAATTCATTCTTGCAAAATTCACACAAGCCGACCCCCCCCCCCCCCCCCCCCCCCGACCCACTACATGATAAAATGCTGTGTACACTATTGATCCGGATATCACGTACGTGTGTAGCGTATCATTGCATTGAGCTCCCGTGCGCCGGGTACCGGTGCTCTACGTGCTACTAGTATAAGATTGTGTCAAGCCTCCATCTATGCAGTCCGCGAGAATCACGACGCTTATGTGATGTGAAGAAGTGATGATGGCATTCAGAACTTTAACTGTAATTGCGATTGTTCTCTTGATATGTTTAGATTGCGTTTGCTCGAAACTTCTTTTTCAATTCAACCGGTATCACTACAAGAAGAAACCCCGGACGGTAAGTTTGTTTTCCTCCAAGCCCTTTAATTGTAGTCCCATATGTCAACTTTCACGTTAGTGGAATTAGCGCAGCGGTACTGAGCTGAAGTTGGCATTGCCATATTGGTGGTGATAATTCAACTTTCAAGTGTGCATGGTTGATTAAATTTACGAGTCGTTTGACAATCCATATGAGTTGTCTGGGCAACGAGAGATGTGAAAAGTATATGACATACTAAATGCAATAATTTCGAGATCTTAATTGTCCTTTGATACTATGGAAACTCGAGTAACATGACTAAAATTACTCTATCCGACTCGCGAGTGAGTGAGTTGTCAGATCTTACGGGCTTTGGTTCATGTTCAATTGATCATTCTAACCAGGTTATTCGGTTTCGACACGTCACTTGTGCTGAATGATACTCTGCATTGCTCTGCTCTTCTGCTCTGAAAGCCTACATGAAGGAAAGTTAGTAAACATGACATATAAATTGTGATTGAAAAGTCAGTACTGCAGTCTCAAAAGCTTGTGCCAATATAAAAAAGCATTCTTCTTCTTCCATACTATTATTAGCATTAGTCATACATCCTTCAGACTTGAAGATTATTACAAGCACGATTCATGCTGTGCGTGCTGTGCTTGTGTGAATGTGCAGTTGTACAAGCGTGTATAAAATATCTGAGGGTGCGAGTATAAATTCATCAGCAGTCTACACTGCACTGCATAGCTTGTCATCATCAGGAAGGCTTCCAGTCCACTGGTGTCTGCTGGTGGGGTAGCTACACGCAGCCGCTGTAGAGACAGCGGCTGCACCTCTATTTCCTCGCAGACGTTGTCATTTTTCAGTGTGGTTGTGCGACTCCTTCATGAATATCTTTATTAATCGTGGAAAACTAAAATACAAGGAATTATCGTAATCTATGATAATCATTCAATAATCGGTATGCGATTTTTTGTTTAATTACGTCAAAAACTCACCTAAATCTGTGGCTGAAATCGGGTCTGTAAACGTCCTTATTGCTTCACTCCTCATCTGCGTGTTATTTGAATGGCATTCACTCTCGTATACTACAACGTACAACGTAGGTAGTCGGAGAGCTAGAGGGCGCCTCTCCGACTACCTACGTTGTACTACGTTGTAGTATACGAGAGTGATTCCTTGTATTTTAGTTTTCCATGATTAATAAAGATATTCATGAAGGAGTCGCACAACCACACTGAAAAATGACAACGTCTGCGAAGGAATACAGGTGCAGCCGCGTCGCTTCGCGACAGCGGCTGCGTGTAGTTACTGGTGGGGCTGAAATGATGTCAGGGGGCAGTGAGTTCCCAAGTCCGTGGGAAGAAGAAATGCTTATGATGTTCATTTTTTGAGACTGTATAGATGGTAGCCTTGACCATCATGAACATGTCTGGTTGCTTTGCTCTCATTTCAAAGACTGAGAGGCCGGCGAAGGGGAGCTGCACAATGTTGACCTTTAAAAAGTTCTCGTAGATCTAGTATGACACATGCACAAATTAAAAAAAAAAAATAATAATAATAATACCAATAGCACATTTAAGAGATGGTGCCACACTTGATCCTTGAATGAGTATTATCCCTGCTGCAGCAGCTTGTAGGAAGCTAATTTGAGGTGGCACACTGGCCTACACTGTAGCTAAGTAGAGAAGCTTAACTTCACACTCTAATAAATGAATCCTCTTATCAAGTATCAAAAAAAAAAAAAAAGCTATATTAAAAAGTGTCCCATGTTAGAGAATAGCAAGGGATCATTGGATGCCATAAGAACAGGTCTGGTAAGTAGTACTGTAGGTCTTTCGTACAACACTTTGACACTTGGTGATCAGTGTTATGAAGTAAACTTACATGTAGTTAGGAGATGACAATTAAGGCTGGTACGCACTTGGAAAGTATGGTGTACTGTTATTGTTTTGAAACCAAGATGTGTAATAGTGGAAAATCTGTGTTTGAAACATTCTTACTGTACCTGTACAAAATATTCAATATTCTTTTGTTTAAGCCGAGAAGAATGTTGTAACATTTGACATAGAAAATAGTGTCTGTTACACCAGAAATCATGGCCCCTGCTTAGGTGTAGAATAAATTGCATACACACTGCATCATTTTCAAATAGTCAAATGTTGCATTCATGCTTAGGCCAGCGTGTGGTGTAGTCTGTAGTTACCTTGTCTTATGCACTCAAAACAGGAAAATATCTTTCGGCGAGAAACAACTCGCTGTGAGAAGAGCCCAGAGTGTTCCTTGCGGAGTGGACTGGGACTGACAAAGTGCGTTAGAACTTGCATATCGCCAGAGTGC
This sequence comes from Diadema setosum, assembly GCA_033980235.1. Lineage (NCBI taxonomy): Eukaryota > Metazoa > Echinodermata > Echinoidea > Diadematoida > Diadematidae > Diadema > Diadema setosum. The sequence goes on along the minus strand of CM067072.1, from coordinate 9,200,803 downwards.
TATGACGAGCTGTACGCATTTGATGAGGTAGGAGTGTGTAAAAAAAACAACAACAGTATTTTCAAGTGGGACATAATCAACAAAAAAAAACCTACATTGTTAACTTGCATTGGGTGAGGATTGGAACATTGTTGGAGGATTGATATGCTTGAACTATGGAAAGTAGTATTTCCCTATAATCCCCTTCTCCTTAGAAGGGGGGGGGGGGGCAGAGGTAACTGTACAATTGTATTTGACAGGATCTTGATTATTTGTGTTCATACTACATTTTATTGAACTCTTGTTCATGAGAATAATGTAGATCAGTGACCCATGTCTGCAAATCACACATTTAAGGATATGCAGTATTATATCAGAAATGACTTCTAGCCACAAAGACCTGATGAAGTCACCAATCAATAAATTTTGTGATGATTTCGGCCCTTTCAATTTTCCAGGCTGTGCTTTCAAATGGTATTTGATATGTCAAACATTAATTTCTAATGAAACCTAGACTTCAGAGATGGTGAAAAAGCTGACCACTAGATGTGCGCAGATCCCAGAATATTGGTTTCATGCCAGATGTAGTCAAATGTGCAGGAATTCAGTATTCCTGTAAAAGTATCATTCACGGCATGAACCTTTTGTGAAGTGGAGCCGACAGCCATTTTCACAGCATAAAAATCTTCGCAAGTTGCTGACCATGAAAAAATTACGAGATATACTATAACATGTTATAGAAATGCATAGATTTGTTGAACTCTTGCATACATTTTGCTTTCTCAAATCTTGGCTTAGTGTTGCAAAATTCACACAAGTTTCATGCACATGAAAATTTCTGATTTTACAGTATATTAAACACTATAGGTCAATTCAAAACACTGATATTAAAGGAGATGGCTAGTAACTGATCAGTGGGAATGCTGGGGGATGATTGTTCCAATCCTTGTGGGATTCATTTAAGAGTACATTATATATCTATTACTGTGTGAAAATTGTTTGCTTCAGAATGGTCTCATATCCAAGTAATGTGCAGTTTAATGTTTCCAGGTTAGCCTGCCTGTACAGTGATGGGGCATTAAACTGCACATTACTTGAATATGAGACCATTGTGAAGCAAATAATTTTCACAGAACAATAGATATTGTACTCTTAAATGAATCCCACAAGAATTGGAACAATCATCCCCCAGCATTCCCACTGATTCCCACCGATCAGTTACTAGCCATCCCCTTTAACCATACATCCTAAAAAGGGAAAAGCTTTGAAATTCAAAACATTTCTAGACTTTGGAAGTTTGACAGCATGTTGCTATGTATATCAAACTTTGCAGCGTTGAACCATATTACCTTCTTTTTGTAGTTCTCTTTGTTAACTTTTAATTTTGCAAGCTTTGTCAAGATAACTAGGTTATAGGTCATATGAATCACATCTTTAATTAGTCTGTTGTCACGTTTTATGCACATAATTTGTTGGAGAGTGCACCGTACCAAAGATGATACCACATGAATAGTCAGCCTTAGCGTGCACATGTTTTCGTATTGCCAGGAAAATTGCTGCATTTGCATTTATCCTTATTCTGTCAAATTCAAAACTTGAATGTTGTAAAACAACCAAACGTGTAGAAGAACATTCTCTCTATACTATTCTGATGAACAGCTTGAGGAAGGAGAAATTGACGTCAGAAGCAACTCCTTCAAGGGGTGCTGGGTGAAGAAAAACCTTAAGAACATCAACAAGATTGACCGATGAGCTGTTGAAGTGAGTACAGCAAAGTTTTGAGAAAAGTCATTTTAGGGGTACACTAAATGACCTATGATGTGTCTCTCTTCTTTTTTTTACTTGACATAAAAGGTATATACATGGACTTGGAAGATTTTCAAGAACACCATAGTCATGGTCTGTCTTATTTACAGGTATGCTCTTTCTATAAAATGCTATGTTAACCCGTTGAGGATGGACTGATTTTGCTACAACACGCATTTCCCATAGACAACTGCTCGAGTATACTCGGGACTCGTCCTCAACGAGTTAATGACACATAGTAAAAACAAAACAAAACAAATCAAAACAAAACAAAAACCAACATCAGAGGAGTGTGTAAATGATACACTTTTCTAGTTTAGAAGCACAGAAGTGACACATTCTGCCGGAATGTGTCACTTAAATCACATACATTCTGATGGAAAACAGCCCTAGTATTTTACCTCATTCGATTCTGATATTCAACAAGAAGTTATTTTCATTTCAATTGTCTCATTCTGTATGTCATGGTTTTATGTATTCAGAAACAGCAGTTTTAGGCATCACAGTGCTGGAGGGATTTTATGCAGATTGTAAATATAAAGATAATGGTAAAAAGGAAGCCTGTTTACAAAAGAAGAATGATCAGCTGGACAAAACTAAATCCAATACAGGATTACATAAGATTTCAGATTTATTACTGGTAGGTTGTTACACATCATAGCACACTGAATGAGGGTAAGGTGTAAACAGCTGGTGTCTCCTGTTTGATAGAGTAAACTAACTTATTCCTTTCATAGCACATCTGTTAAGTGTGTATTTCTAAGAGATGTGCAGGTGATACTAAAAACTTTCATCGGCTGGGGATGATGAATAATTAAATGACTGAGCTTCAACCAACCTTAAAATTGTAGAGGGCAAGCTTTCGTCCTCTCCTGAGGACTTTCTCAAGCCTTATGTAGTGTTGTCTTGCTGGCGCCGTTGCCTGTCTTTATTAATCACTGGACCATCAGAAGGGTCAATCCAGCTCTCAACAGAGACTCGGGCTATACCCTTTCACCAATATATGGTCCAGTGATTAAGAAAGACAGGCAACGGCGCCAGCAAGACAACACTACATAAGGCTTGAGAAAGTCCTCAGGAGAGGACGAAAGCTTGCCCTCTACAATTTTAAGGTTGGTTGAAGCTCAGTCATTTAATTATAGATGTGCAGGTATTCACTGATGACTCTTGTATAAATTTCTTTTCCTTTGTTGTTAATTGTGTTATACTTTTTTTGTCTTTTTTATTCACTTTGTTGTGTATCAAATAATTATGGAACTTTACCAGGTGCTTCTTTTGTACACAAGTTAGACTTTCTAAGATTCAAATATGTGTTTGTGTTTGTGTAGCAACGTCCTATGGAAAACCTCCTCTGTTCTGGTGAACATATTATTCTACATTAGACCTGTTGAAGACTAGTCCTGAGTGTACTCAGGCAGGTGTTTACTGGAAACATGTTGTAGTAAAGCAGCTCATTCGGGATATTAAGAGCAACAGATAAATTAATGAATATAAACTTCCTCAGCATGAGGCATGCATCTCAAAATGAAAGTTGTCTTTGCAAAAACAAAAACAAGAAAAACAAATAACATAATTTGATAGATGCATTAAAATTGAAAGAGCAATGTTCTTAAACCATTAGTTAAACACTGTGATTACAATGCTAGTAAATCATTAAGTAATGTTTCCTATGTGAATCCAGGAATGGATGTATGTGTGTACATGTGTAATTGTTTCATCATACTAGAACACCTCCACACTAGCAGACAGACAGACACACACACACACACACACTCTCAAAATGTTGTCTTAAACTTGGTCACATGATTCCACGAGCTCCCTCGTGGAGACTTAATGAGCTCCTTTGTGGAGACAATATGAGCTCCCTCGTGGAGATGATATGAGCTCCCTCGTGGAGACTTGGTATGTATTTAATATTCTTGTTTATATATATCTCTCTAAGATTTATAATGTTTGTTTTATGTTAAGTGCTGTCTGGGGCAAATTATTTGTGTAGGGCCCCATTTTTCTCTCTCTTCTTTCGTTCTTTAAAACAACAACAAACATGATTCTATTTCACTCATGGAGGAAAGCTGTATTATCGATTGATGTACTTCAAACAGATAGCGAACATTCAGAAAGCATTAGTGTGAATTCAAGAAGCATATTCAAATGATTTAATCAATTAGTGCTATTATCCTGTTATTCTGCCTCCCATATCTGTCTATCCACCCATACCCCTATTGCTGTGTATTTTGTATTTTGTATCGTTTTCAGGTATGCATATTGCAGAGTGTGACAGGACCTGGATGCTGCTGGAAATCCACAACAGACGTGACCCGCCTAGCGCTGGCTCTTCGCTAGAGGCAAAGATGGCACAAGTGTGAAACTAGGAGTGGTGAAAGGTAGCAGCGATCCTGTGGTAATCCGTGTGGTGTCAGGCTGCTCTGTGACGCGGATGGCAAAATCGTACCAAAGACTTGAGCTTCTTACATCCATCCAGCAACCACATCGTAATTGTTTGCCTGGTATGCATGATCCTATGTATCACAATACCATTCGTCCTTTCAGGAGATATCACATACAGCTGCGTATGCTTCAGTCTCTACCACAGAAACAGAACACAATGTTATGAGTGTGTGAAATTGGAAATGGTTTTTAACAAGATTGAAATGAGGAATGCTCGATTACAATTACAACCAGTGGATGAGATGCACGCATCATTTTGGATTGTTCAGATTGCACATAGTGCATTGTCAGACATTACATCAGAAGGTATGGTAAACAAAACAATATTGTGCACTTACAGTGTCAATGGTTGCATTTATAAGGCTGGTGGATTATGGTTTCTTGCTAGATTGAAGAATCATTAAGCACCAGAATGAAAAATAACAACAGAAATCAATACATTTAACCCTATTTTAACTGGGGGGGGGGGGGGGGGGGGGAGGGGGGTCAAATTGACCCCCCTCAACATTTCGTGCCATGATTGTTTGATGTTTGATTGTTTGATGTGTCTTGAGGAACTCTGACACAAAAATTTAGCAATCCTTCATTCTTTTTGATGGAGTTATAGGTGAAAATATGATTTCATGGGTAAATTTGCATAATTAATTTAATGAAAAATATAAAATCAACATTTTTCTATTGTATGACCATGTAATCTTGTAGTTGACATCCGGCTCTATGTTCAGGCAAAATTTTGTGGTGATCGCGCGATCGGCGGCCGAGATCTGAAGGGGGGGGGGGTCAAATTGACCCCCCACAGTAAAAACTTGGTCTCAAATAGCCCAGTTAAAATAGGGTTAAGGAAAATGTGATGACTTTTAAAAATGAGTCCATTTCTTGCAAGTGCATTTCATTTACTGGAGAACTAAAAAATTTTAGATTGCTTGAAACTTTCACGAATTTCACAAGGGGCCAAGATTTGGAGAAGAAAAATGCATGCGTAAGTTTATGTCTACACATTGCATTGAATGCCAGTACAATGCTGTAGGCCTAATACTTTTATATGTACAAGTACTGTACTAGTATGTGTACTATGGTGTGCATTTGTTTGTTTGTTTTTTAAACTATTTGTGTTTAGTAGTGTGCATTCAGTTTTGTTATATAGTGTTTTATATCAACCTGCAGTGTTTGTCTACGAATCCCTATACCGGTAGTGCATACATAGTAAACCCATATTTTTTTTATGGTCTGCAATTCGCAAAAATTTTATGCCATGAAAAAGGCTGCTTGCTCCTATTTGCAAAAGTTTCATGCGGTGAAGATTTCTGGTTATTACAATATCACTCTCTTTCTGAAATGAGAGTATGATGTCCAAAGTGAGAAATCTGTGTGGAGGTAACAAAATGTGGAAATTAACAAATTGGTACCATGAGGACCGGGCCACATTTACATGGTATTTACGTAACATTATTTTGGCCTTCTTTCACAGCCATACAAAGGTCTCTATCAATGGGTCAATACATTGTAGGTTGATTTAGGGGGTAAAACAGCACTGCACGTTTATATTGGAAACACACACCTACCCGCACACCCATTGTCCATTGTTATCAATATGATAATTATATACATGTTTTGACTTGCTGCATGGTGCTTGGAGGGGTCGCACATTATTGAGTAGAGATCCCTCTCCTTTTTGAGTTTTAGTATTCAGAACTTTTCTCACGGTGATGAATTTCTGTGTGTTCTACACATCTTGTCACAGCGTGGAATTGAAAGCCCTAACGTGTGCATTAGAAATAGCCAGGGCAAATTTGAAAGAAAGTCTCTGTTTTTTTTATCTCACAGTGATATGGAAGAAGGCAATTTTTCTTACAGTTTCTAGTAATGGTACTGTAGGAACAATTCATCCAGGTCAAGCTCAATAGGATGAATCAAAACTAACAGTGTACATGAATTGATTAGACTCAGTTCGGTAATGTTAGCAACAAAATTTTGACCACTATGTACCGCCATCTAAAGCCGATTTGTAGCCTAGCTCACTCACAGTAGTTGTCTCTCTCACCCTTATGCATGTCAGTTGATTACTTTTTTGTGATTTTTTTTTTTTTTTTGGAGTTATGTTGATCCCAATGGAATGCATTAATTATCAATTATTCAGAATGAATAAAAAACAGTGTGTCCCAGATAATAATTGTGTTTTATTGGGACTGAAAACAATTTGTCTTAGACCTTAAAGGTAGGGAATCCCATTTGCATGCCTTAAATGAAGAGTTGTATAAATACAGTGGTATGTTGAAGAGAGTATCATTTTAGAAACTCCCATAAAGTATTGAAAGTGGAAGGTAACATTTAGTACATTTTTATTGACCGTTAGATTTTGAATTGAATTTTTTTCGGGGCTCACCGTAAATTCCAGTACATTACTAGGCTACCTTTGCAGACCCATGCACTGCATGTGTGTCCATCATGTATATTTTGTGAAGAAAGTTCATCAAAACTTACAGACATTTCTATATACACTCTTGCCACACACTCTATATGTTATTACATCAGCTCTTATACTTTTAGATAATGTTTATAGATAAAAAAATACAGAAGACTGCAACAAAAAGGCTTAAGTGTGGCTGACACACAGAACTACTAAGTAGTTGAGTTTTGTGCATTATTCAAATTGTAGATAACTGTTGACTTCCAAATTTCTCAGCAGTGGCCTAAACAAGTCCCCCGAGGTTCATATTTAATGTTTTGCTGCATTTTGGGAGGTCTGTAAAAGGTATCCCCTACCTTTAAGTTTCGTTTTCTTTACTTTACCAGGGCTGAGGAAATGAGCATAGAAATTTGGCACAGACTGTCAGAGGAGATAAACCAATTGTTCAGAATGAAAGAAGTGATGGTCAATTGTGTCTTTGACATTTAACCGAAAGGGAACTTCAATGCGGAATAAGAAGCTGGAGGAAGGAAACGTATGGTACTACATGGCATTGTTTGTGTATATGATACAGGGGTCATTCATGCTGCATTTGGACGTTGGTGGCCTTTGTTAGGGCATGAAAAGAAGTACCCTCGAGAAGGCGCAAATAACTGTAAATCCCTATTCTTTTCATGCCTGCCCAGTGACATTTTAGTAATACATTTTATTATTATAACAACAGTGTTGTACAAGTAGTGCAGTTACAGTGTGCACTGTGTGTGTGTGTATTAATATGCACCTCTCTAAATTGGTGTTTGCTGCAAGGTACTCCAGCAGGTCTGTTCTGAATACAATTGGCTTACATCAACTGTACATGTGTCCAACTCACTTGGGTTACTACTCGTTTGGATTACTTAGTAGTTACTATCGATGAACATTCATTGATGGTAATGGATTCTTCATGCTTGCTAGGTAAATATATCCATACGATATTTTGATTTGCACCAGTGTTGGTATGCAGTGCATGGTACACTGTCGAATGATGGCAGTGCATAGGCTTGTATGGTTTGTATATTGATTTAGATACAATGTATTTTTGTGGTAAATAATTTGCAGTTAAAAATGAAAATAAATTCTTCACTAATAAGTTTCTAATTCATCTATATAGGAAAGCTTTATTGCTGTGCTCTTGGTAGTACTGTAGACTTAGACAACAAAAAAACAACAACAAAAATAGTGTATACGTACATAATACATGTATAAAAAGAGAAGTGTTCTTTCTTCAGAATCTTCAGAATTTTTCGGAATGTTAACTAGACATCGCCGTCATCAGCATCACGTCCATACATGACTAAGTGTCAGTGTGGTGTGGACACAGATTAATTTGCTTTCTAGGAGGATTGAAATTTTTTAGAAGATGGCATATTTTCAGTTTCAGTATAGCTGATCATGACAGCTCATGAGGTTGTCAGACATCTGTCTCAAATTTGAAACCAAGATCATACACAAAGGAACATTTACCTCACCACTTAAATAAACACAAGACAGAAACACTGAAGGAGAGGAAACTGAGATACTTTTGATCCTCCCAGCCAAATCCTGTAGCCAGGATTTGAGGCAAATCCTGTGACATTTGGTACCAATTTCCTCTCTCGTCATGTGACGTTTTGGAGAAAAAGGGAGGATATTGTGCGAAGAGCCGTCTGTTATGTTCTGTTACTGCATCCTGTGGTAGTTGTGCTGCATAATTCAGCCCATGCCAAAGTGCAGTGTGAAGTGTTATGAAAGATGAACTTCGATGCAACCTTTGTGAAGGGATCAATTAGCACAGTGCAAAATACAATGGAAAATCAGAATAAAGAGGACCTCGAAGCCGGAATCCCCCCCCCCCCCATCCCCATAACTACTATAACCAGGCAATTGTCTTTTTTATCAATGTAAAAAAAAAAACACACAAAAAAAAAACACAAACACACACACACACACACACACATACAACAAAGCAAGACAAACAGATGCCTTTGTCCCATTGGGATCAAAACATAGAGGCTGTTACATGCAGTATTTATGACATCATATCTATTTTTAGCAAGAGACCAATGTTTATCCATCATACAAAGTAGAAATTTTCACATTGTGAAAATTTTCAGGCATTTCGCACAACCAGAAGATAGCACAAAAATAAAAAGCACACAAATATTTTTGCAAGCCACATGTTCCAGTAGTTAATGTCCTGATTCCTCAGAATTTAATAAAACATGCAAAATTCATCTTACCTGGCCAAGCGTGAAAAATATTCGCGCGAAAATATCCACTTTTACAGTAGTATTACAAATGCATCAAATGCAATCAATTCTACAATCAATAAAGAATCCATACAGATACGATAGGTGATCCGAGAGGATACTCGGATCACCTACACCATGTAATTACTCAAAGCTGTTGAGATTAAAGGACACGCTTAGATGTCTGCAGGCAATAATATGTGAATTTCGTGATGTAATTAAAACAATCTTAACATTCATGCCCAAGAATTTACTTAATCTTTAGCAGATACAAGACTTTGATGAGTGTGCAGAGCTGGCTGTGCACATGGCAAAACATGGCACAGTGCTCAATTTGTGGCTGTGATTTAACTTGACATAGGCAAATCAAGAACAATCCCGGACTCCTAGAACACTGACAGAATATTAAAGGGGGAAAAAAAATGAAATGATCATTTATCTATTTCAGATTTTAACTGTTTGCGGGGAAACATTTCGGCCTCACATGAAGCACACATTGCCTACTCCAATTACAAGTGAAGTGTCATCATTTAGAAAGTACTTCGAGGTTCAGCACTAGGTTCAGAAGTACAATGCAAAGTTTTTCAAATGCATGTACGATTCAGTAGAAGGTAGACAGCATTTTAACCTTCATTAGCGACCACAAGTCATAGGGACTCAACATTTTTCCAGGAGATTACCACGGAGGAAATCACAGCAAATGGATTGTGATCCAAATCCACTGCACGTGAGAGTTCCTGCCACAGTTTCCTGCCGGTGCTACCTGAATACAAACAAGTATTGTTTGCAATTAAGGGAGACCTCCGGATGATTTTCAGGCTTTTACCTTTGAACAACTATAAATTAGTTATACCGAGTACCAGTACAGAGTTTCAGAATTCATGATGATTGGAATGAGGAATATGAATGTTTTCAAAAATTTATAACAAATTGCAACAAACGAGGATGATGACATGGCAGCCTCACCATAAGAATGCATAAGTTGGGGCTCAAGGAAACAGAACAAAAGAAGAAGGCATGCACAGATTTTACATTGGTGAACTTGTTAAGCAAGCGGTATTGTGAAATAGAATTGCACTGCTACATTTCTGAAATACATTGTATAGATTATGATTGGCAGGGGAGGGAACATACCGAATGTTCCACCCGAAGGGTTTGAAATGCTATTGAGGGAGGTTGTAAGTCCCGAGATGAAGTCGAGGGACTTATAGCCTCCCGAAATAGCATTTCAAACCCTGAGGGTGGAACGTTTGGTACATGTTCGTGACAACAAAAGTCATCATCTATTATACACTCGGCAAAAAAAGAAAGTAAACGCTTTTTCAAGTTTAGATTTGTCATAGAATATTTGGCTGAAAGCTAATGTATTATATACCATATTGAAGGTAATTTAATTCGCTATCAACCTGGTAGGTCAACAAAAAGGGAAACTTTATGCATGAGTGAACACCATAATTTTTCTCTTTCAGGGCACAAAAGTAAAAATTGCAAAACTGAACAAGCTGACGTCATTTATGCGTATGTGCTCTTCCATAGAACAATAAGAACAAACAACAAATTTCACACAAAAAGAAACACAAATTAAGTTGCAAAAATAAACCTTTGATCTCTTTGATATCCTAAAAGCCCAAAAGATTAATGAAGGCTAAAAATAATGGAGGAAAATAAAGCATCTTATGTCAAATCTAAATTCAATGAAATAAGAGAAGAAGTAATAAGAGAAGAAGTAATAATTAACAAAAATGATAGAAATTTAAGCTTTTTTTCAAATAAGGAAATTGTAAATAATATGTTTGGTTCTTGAAATTGTCACATGGATTCTTAAATCACTAGATTAAAAGATATGAATAAAGAAATTCTGCTTATTTAATCATCTTTATGCTTATTATTCTCTGTCATTTGAAGTTTGACTTGACAGAAAATTCTTATTTTTCCCCTTCAGTTTCTCATTTTGTTTATCTTAGAGGTTATAAAGAGACAAAGAAAACAAAAACTTATTTTTCCTATTTCATTCTTGTCTCTCATTGTGTTAAACTGGTCTTTTGTTGTCAATGTTATCGTGAAGGGCATTTGCAAATTAAAGAGAACATGTCAATTTTTGCAATTTTTAATTTTGTGCCTTGGAGGACAAAAACGAATGTGCTCACTCATGCGTAAAGTTTTCTTTTTAGTTAACCTACTAGCTTGATAGACGATCAAATTACAATGTACCTTTAATTTGGTACAACACTGTAGATAATACATTGATTTTCATAAATATCTTCTATGAAAAATGTGACCTCGAAAAAGTGTTTACTTTCTTTTTTTGCTGAGTGTATTATATGGGTTAGTCAAATCTGTTTTTTCACATTTTATGGAATAGGCAAATTTATTCTATCGATTGCGTGAAAAATATGATCTTTCAATCGTTGGTATCGTTTGTCATTTGTTACGTGAAAATGTTCTGCCCGTCGGCAAGCATAACCAATGGGCCTCCATCACGTGACTGTGTTTAGCCGATCACTTACCGGTATTTGACTAACCCATTTTAATATTGTACACTATGTACAAGGCTCCTATTATGTCATCAACACTATTCAATGTAATTGGTTTAAGATTTTTCAGAGTATTGGTTTCTCTGCTCAAAGACCACAATAAATTACACAAATCAATACATGGTGCTGTCGATTTATGTACTACATGATGTGAAATTATCAAAATCGTCTGGAATACCCGACTCCTTTGTACTACCAGGCTCCGACTGCATTTTATACATTTTACGTGCATATGTAAAAACTGTGTCAAGTTTCATACTTGGATGGTACACCAGTTTGCATTCATTTCACAACTACTCTTCACATGTTACCCCTCACCACAAACACCCAGTAAAACCACCAAGCAGTGATTTCCTAATTTTGATATCAAAAATTCGTAAATTACCAGTACATTGTACTTCAGATGTCAGATATTACCCCTTGCCACAAACGCCTGATAAAACCCCCAAGCAGTGATTTCCTAATTTTGGTATTTCGTAAGTTACCAGTACTTCAGATGTCAGATATTACCCTTTGCCACAAACACGTGATAAAACCCCCAAGCAGTGATTTCCTAATTTTGGTATTTCGTAAGTTACCAGTACTTCAGATGTCAGATATTACCCTTTGCCACAAACACCTGATAAAACCCCCAAGCATTGATTTCCTAATTTTTGTATTTTTCTAGTTACCAGTACTTCAGATGTCAAGTTATTTTCCAATAAGTTCCAAATTTCAGATTTCCACCCAAATCCCGTTGCAATTGCAATTGCATGTTCACTCCTTTAATCAGGGCTGCACACTAACCCATTTCTATTTTAATGGTTCAGCCTGTCTGTCAGACCAGTAGGTACCCAGTTTTTCAATTTTTTACTGGTTCATTCCTTTTAAAAAAACACAAAAAAAAGTTACTGGTCGGACTGATTTTTACTGGTCCTGGAGGGTAACATATGAACACATCGTATATACAGTTTTGTGATAATTTATATACAAATTGTATAAAGTTTTGTTCACTTTAGGTAAGTGTAACTGTTTTAATTTCACTTCAGTTATCATCTAGTATATGCATAATTATTTACATGAGCATAGACTAGTATTTTCTCTGGACAGGGTAATCCCACATAAGCATGGATTTAAGAGTACAATGTATTTTTTTCCGAGTATGTGTCAAGGGTTTTTCTTTTCTTTGTTGTGACTTTGACCCCTTCTGGTCCTTAGAGAACATGTCAGTGCATGTATTGGTGTTTTGTTTTTAAATCATTTTTTTCCCTTTTTCTTCTCCTGTCTGTTGAAGGAAACCAAAACCCAAAAAGAAATGTGGATTGAGTGAAAGCAGCAACATTAGTACAACACATCAGTGAAAGTTTGAGGAAAATCGGACAATCGATGCAGAAGTTATGAATTTTTAAAATTTTGGTGTTGGAACCGCTGGATGAGGAGACTACTAGAGGTTATGATGTCATGTGTGGACAACAATATAGAGAAAATATAAAGGGAATTCCACAAAAATTCACTTTTCTAACGTAATGAAAGAACACTTGACTAACTGCTTTCAGAAAGCAGGGGGAATAATTGCTACCCTTAACGTATGTCAGTATCAAGTTGATGGAATATGTGATTTTCATGAAAAATGAATTTTTGTGGAATTCCCCTTATAATTTCTTTATATTGTTGTCCACACAATATGATGTCATAACCTCTAGTAGTCTCCTTATCCAGCAGTTCCAACACCAAAACTGTAAAAATTCAAAACTTTTGCAGCGATTGTCCGATTTTCCTCAAACTTTCACTGATGTATTCTACTAATGTTGCTGCTTTCACTCAATCCACATTTCTCTTTGGGTTTTGGTGTCCTTTAAAGTGTATATCTGTACTTTCTGACCTAAAAGTTAATCATGGTGCAGTGCAAATATACATGTTTACTTGCAGGAATTCACCTTTCGTTTCTTTCACTGTAGGACGGATATCATGCGATGTCCCTTGATCATTATTGTTTGGTGGTACAGTCAAACCTGTCTATAGGGGCCAGCCAAGTGAGACAAAAAAAAAAAAAATAGAAAGAAAAATAAATGTCAGTTATAGTCAGGTGACTGCTGTAGACAGGTTCTTTAATATGCTTTTTCTCTCAGAGGAAATTGTCTTTTATAGTGGTTCTACTTGTAAATGACAAGTGGCCACTATAGACAGGTGGTCATTATTTAAAGACAGGTTTGATTGTATTTTAAATCACATGAATGCAATAACAGAAGATTAATGGGGGGGGGGGGGCAGCAGTAAGTAATGCAGGAAACTGATGTTTAACTCTCTTGCGTGCCACATTAACTTCTTGTTCATAGGCATGTGTGTGAAATTTATGCATATTTGACTCATTGGTGCAAAAAGGGTTAAACATGTGTGGATGCTAGAAACCAACATACCCACACTCCAAGGGCACTCCGTGTTGCCTTGTGACAAAGCAAGTGTGGGGCACATGACTGAAAAACATACCCCGCTGTTTCAACACTAACCTGATTGCATATATGATTGACAAGTGGGCAAAATACCGTTTTGTAATGTGCTATGCATCTTGCCTTTCAATGTTCATAAATTCATGTATGGGTTTGTAGAATCACTGCTTACACAAACCTGTTGTTTCTCTGACAGTGCAGGGAGGTGTAAGAAAAGGAGAGACAACTCCCTCGTAATTCATGCAAACACATGTTTGGGTTCAAAGCGTTACAATGGGATGTCTAGCATTCCACTATACACTTTGAAGTCATGCTCTGCACCGCTCTAGTTGCAAGGCGAAGTTCGGAGACGAAAAACGCATTTCACCTTTCGTTGAATTACAAGCTTTATTTCCCCGTAAAATTTTAAATCGACTACTCGAATTGATTAAGAGTAGTTTAGGAAAGAATTCAATATTATAAACATGTATTTCAAGTTTCTTCGTAATGCGCAAATCGAAATGACATGAAAATTAGGCCCTCTTAAAAACCTAATATTTTTCTATAGTGCGCACATTTCCGGATGTTAGTTTTCTATCCTTTAATCTGGGATATTTTGATCTTTCAAATAAAGTACTCCGCTGAAGCGTGCTCCAGCGTGCTTTTTAACTATTTGCTATTAAAATTGTCAGTTTTACACTGCATTTTGATTCGCTGCTCCAATTCAAGGTACACAAATTCATTGTTGCCATCACATTGAAAGAGAGAGAGCGAAATGCAGTAGGGGCAAGTATTTCTAGATGTGAGAGCACTAGTCCCGATTATTGATGCTCTCTTTTGTCAAAGCACCTGATTTCCACCTGTAGTTAATCGCATAACTTCTTGGCTGTGCCTCGCATCCTTCAAAGGAAAACAGGAGTTGTCTCTCCTTTTCTTACACCTCCCTGGACAGTGTATAATTTATTGTATATACTGTATTGTACAGTTTATTTCATTTTATTGTATTGTATTGTACCCTATTGTATTGTAATACTGTATAAGCTGAATATTTCGCGAGGTTTTTATTTTTGCGAATTTTGCGAGTCAGGTGCTATTTGCGAAATTAAAGACATGCGAAAATATTGACTCTAATCCCGATGTGAATGTGGCTTGCGCGTGCACACTTCTCCGTTCAGTACAGGACTCCACAATCGCGAATTTAACCACTCGCGAAATCGGCGGGAATTCCCAATACACGAAAATTTAGACTCACGAAATATATGGCATATACAGTATACTGTATTGTACAGTGCACTGTACAGTGCACTGTACAATACAATGTTATAACGAACATTGTTACAGTTGAACCTCTATTATCCGGCCTCCCTTTATCCGGATCTCTCTATTATCCGGACGCAATCTCGCCGTGATTTTTTTATCTTTTTTTAATAATTACGGGAGGAAACACACATGAATTACATATACTTGATACATTTCTTAATAATTATCTAGGTAAATCATCCCAAGAATTTATAAAAGAAAATGATTTCCGCTTGCAAACACGAACCTCTATTTTGGGGTCTGTTACTGAGTGTAACAATGAAAAGGTCGCAGTATACACATTACTACATGTGGTACTACAATGGGCTACATCAGTACATGTGTATGTACCATAGAGCTCTATTATACGGTATGTACATGTATAAAGCATTGAGTCTCCCGTATCCGGCCAAATCCCTTATACGGATGAGCCCCGGTCCCGACTTGTCCGGATACGAGAGGTTCAACTGTATAAGAAATTTCTGATACGATGAAGTAAAATTCAGAGCCCAAAATTATCAGTTAGATATATCTATACACTTAATATGATTGGATACAATAAAATTTCGATATATTAAAGTTGCCTGGATTGGATTGGATTGGATTGGACATGCTTTGTCATGTGTTTTGCAGAAGGGATGCAAGGATGAGAATGTTTCACATTGATAGAGTAAGGTCATATGTCACCACCTTTTCCAGTCCTCTTCTGGCTGTTTAAAGGGGTCGTATAGTTTTGGTTGAGACCTACACTACAGGTTTCTAACATTTTTTGGTGAGATAATGAGAAACCTCTTATGAAATGTGAAAGAGCATGCAATTCCAAGAGTGATACAGTGTTTATTTGATGAAAATTGATTTTGAAATGGCCAAGATATCCAAACCAGAGCAATCCTAATAAAAGATGGGACCCACCTTCTATTAGGATTGCTTTGTTTTACTTTGTTTTTGGATATCTCAGCCCTTCCAAAACCGAATTTCATCATAATACATGTACACGCTCGTATAAGCTTTGAATACCTCTTAGAATTGTTTGCTCTGTATCATTTCATTCATGGTTTCTTGGTACACTGTATCTTGCAGAAAGTTAAAATCCCAATCCTCGTCTCCGCCAGTACTACACCATCCCTTGAGGCTGCGTTCACATAGAAGTATTCGGTATTCGCTATTCGCTATTCGCTATTCGCTATTCGAGCACCGAATACACCATCACCCGCACCGTCAACTCACCATCCCATGTAGTGAGGATTTCTTCCTCCTACATCGCAGCAACTCTTATTAACAATTTCTAAACTGCATCAGAATGTCAGTCTACATGCTTATTTTTGCTAAAGGGCAAATCCAGACCAAAATTGTCATTATTTCATAAACGAGAGACGGTATACGCTGCAAGAAAATCGAACAAGCTCGATTCCCACTTTGCTATACTTTTCGCAGGTATTCGGTACTTTCGAATAGTGCCCTCTTATGTGAACCGGTGTGAGGAAATCCTATCGTTCGATTCAAGCTATTCGCGTGCCCTCGAAAAACGAGCCCGAATACCCGAATAGTATACTTCTATGTGAACGCAGCCTTAAGGGTCAAAGCTGTTTCACCACCAAGGAAATGAGCTGTTTATCATGCACTGGGCATGAAATATATGTCCCCACATGAAATCTGTCAAAATGAAAACACTGTAAAGTACACCACTTATTCATATCCATGTAGTCACCAAAGAAGGTATGCACCATCTTGGCATTTGGAAATGGTTCCGGATTAGAGCAGGAGTTGAACCTCATCGCTTCCAGCTCCACGCTACAGCAATGAGCAGGTCGTGGGGGTGATAACTGTTATCACGCAACAAAGAGCACTTGTCAACGCAGATCATGATTGACCAAACAGCAACCAGATAAGTGGGATTAGCAGCCTTTGATCGAGTACACATGATGACTTCTTTAACCCGTTTTGACTTCCACTTATCACCCGAGGATGCTTGTGTGACCAAATTTGGCCCACCGTATCTCTGCGTTCGGCATCGCAAAAGATAATCACACAACTGCCGCTCACTTCTTGTCAAATGAACATGTGACAAGTGGCTGTATTATCTGAGGAGCCCCGCACATACAGATCAAACAAGAACGCTTTTCTTTGATGCAAATGGCTTCGAAAAGTTAGCCTTCAGTGATGAAACAAGTTATTCTGTTGGAAACGAGATTGGTTGTGAAACTTGGAACAAGATGTTTCTGGGTGCTTACGAAAAAAGGAAAGTGCATGTATAGAGGAAGATTTCTGACTTCAGGAGACTGAATGATTACGGTTGGTGGTGGTGCACTCAAAGAGTTATCAAATTCATTGCTAACACGTACACAAACATGTGGGACTAGTGAGCCCATCTTTGGAGGACACTGCAAAAAAAAATATCAAGGTCCCAAGGACCATGTCATTGACTCAAAGAATGGCATTGTCTGGCTTTGGCAAACATGACAAAGATTTCAGGAAAAGGAGTATCAAAAGACCGACGAATGAATAGAACGCTGGTGATATCTGTCATCACAAACTGGCATTTCTTTTGCAAGATTGCCTCAGCATAATAAACAAGTACCATGAAATGAAAGTTCTGTCTCATGTTTTGCTGGAGTTATGGGTCACATTTCTCTTTCCTTCTTTTTCTTTCAGTTTCTCTCTTTCTATCACATAGAGACACAATAAACATGACACAGAAATGCAAGAGCACAAATGTAAATAATACAGTACTGTATACACATTTTATTTTTACTTTTTACAGTTCAAGTCTAAAACACGCCACACTTCTGCATCTTCAAAAGTTTGATCTCGTACAATGACTTCTAATTTTTTTTTCTCTCTATATACATGTTGTACAATGCATTTTTCAATAACTTACCCAATTGTATCCTAGAAATATGCAAGCAAATTACACACAGGACTGGGTATCAGTACAGCAAAAAAGAAAGAAAAAAAGAAATGAAGGGCAATGCGACATAATTACATGTGAAAGTGAAAGGGAACTCAATTGCAAAACAACCGTGGTTTTATGAAAAAATACAGTGTACTTACAATCTGATTGCAACTTGAAATAACTCTAGCACATTTATGTGCAAGTTTTTACGTCAAAACCACAACGCAATGTTTACGTAAAGAGTAGGGCATTTTGAACAAAAAGGGACCGTGGAAAGTTAACTTTATACAGAGGAGACTGATGAAGAATCCCACAGACAAATATGAATACATTTTAATTTGAACTTGAGCAGATCCTGTGCCTGGATTAACAGCAAATGTTGTCCTAGGATGAAAATTTGATGTTGACTTCCAAAAACCTTGGAAAAGAGGGCTATTGCAATTGTACCACATGAAGAGAGTTAGAATATCTCTGTTACTAGTTTATGAGACATAACCCCGTACCTGGTACCAGCTTGCTTTGCGCCTGGATACACTGTACATTTTTACCTCAAGTCAAAGCAGAACGAAAAAGAAAGACAAAAAAGTTTACTCTCTGAGTCAGCAAAATGGTGTCACGGAGGGTCACCCACATAGTTTGGAGCAATGTTTGTTTTCCAGGTAGTTATCAAAACCAGCAGTATTATTGGCAACATGTTTTGACAGGGATAGATTCCATTATCTCTTTCTCTCTCTCTCTCTCTGTAGGATTACAGAAAAGTTTGCCTAAATGTATCTCTAACATCGTTCTGGCTGTCAAATTTTCACAAAGGGGATATACACGTACAATGTATATGTTTCTCCACAAAAAGAAAAAAGTATGGTAAAGTGTGTAGGACCTGATTATTATGAGGGGGCTTTGGAAGACAGACACCCCTTCCAATATTGATGTCTTCTTATTTTATTCACCCTCAAAGAGAATTCAAACAACGTTTGTAGCATCTCCATAAATATTTTGGGAAATGATAAGTCCGAGCTGATTACAAGTGAAGTGATGCCGGAGGTCTAGATAGCATTCAGTGTGAGGAGTGTGTCTCGTACACTTAGGCCAAAGTTTATGGAGCAATGACACCGAATACTGTACACATGCATTTATCAGTAGTTGATATAATCTCCTATTAAGCATCTGTTTACCCACTTGTCAAATTCTATGTACAAATATTTACACGTCATAAATCTCTCCACATCCTCACCTATTATCAGCAAATGGTAGCGATTCATCAAAGCATTTTTTGAATATAATTGCCTCATTGCATAAAATAGAGCTACTTATCACAGTTGGACAGAGAAAGATTGCTGTGTTTTATTATTACTTTTGTCATGTTATTTCTTATCAATTCATGTCTACTCATCGATTTTTCCTGTGGAATCATTGTTATATACATCTTAAAGTCTCTGGCTTTTTCTTCCTTTTCAAACAAATTTCTTGCCATGTACCTTATCGGTTGCATGTGGAAAACTTACTCAACATTTATTGTAGCTGGTTCACAGAAGAGTGAACACGGTCAGAGATAATTTCTTACTCGAGCTTCCAGTGTACAGTGCACTCCTGTTACAATGAACACAGTTGTAACAGAATTCTTGTTACAATGAAGTAAAAATTCAGGCCCCCAAATTACCTATATTTCTCTATATTGATACTTATACTGTTTGGCTATAACAAAATTTTAATGAAACAAAAGAAAACTGCCAGTCCCTGAGGACTTCGTTATTTGATAACAGGAATTGCCTATATATTACAATCAAGTTGATGAGAAACTGTAACTTGCCTTGGCTGTGCCAATTCCAGTCAAAGACTGCCTGATTGCATTTCACCAAAAGTCACTGGACCAGTGACAGTTGAAAAATGCAAATTAGATTATGTGAATTTGAATTCATATATTGTATGGATGGAATTGACCGAGACATGTTTGACCGTAGCGGGGAAAAAAAAGGGTGTAAGAGTATATTTGTTTGTCTTCTATTTACATGCTTTGTTCTCTATGCTGTGATGTTCTCTCGTTGATATTGAACAATGCTATGTGATGCATTTGATTTTACATATGGTATCAAAGCAAATATATACACCAAACCAGAGCCATCTACTTATAATGTACATACATAAAAGCTACCGGCCAATGTGGTTTCAGCTGGTCGCAACATGGCATACATTCCTTTGTTGCATGCTTGCCTACCAACACATCATGCCGCCATATTGTTGCCCACTGGAGCAGAGTTGGCCAGACTCGATGTGTGGATAGCACTGCACCTAACAGTCTGCAAAATTCATCCTTCCATGACGAGTCCCCAAACACCCCTGTCAGAGTGGAGGTGTGGGTAACTTCTTCTCACATCTAGCTCTGGCTTTAACAGAGATCTTTCTTCAGTCTACAGGAAATTTTTTTCTGGTGCGTGGAGGACTGTATGTACATTGGTACGTCCTTGGAGGAAAGCTGAAGTAAGCAATCCAAAGTGCACAGCATGTCACATATGTACAGGTCAATGGCAAAATTCTTGCGGACTGCTTCAGTGTGCTTTCTCTGCTAGAGGCTCCGTCCGTGCCTTCTTGGCTGACGTCTTTTTGGTGGTGGTACCCTTGGCGCGGGGGAATGGGGCGGAGGGGGCGGAGGCTGGTGCCGAAGACTGCTGCTGGGTGTAGCGGGTCACCGTGGAGACGCCGTCCACAAACTTGGTCTTAAAGAGGACATTGGCGTTGTTGAACATGCCGTCCTTCAGGGACACCACTATGAACTGTGCAGTGAAGGAGAGACGAAGAAGACAAGAATGTGTTGTTACTTTCTCCCCATTATAAACAGATAAATTGATGTCATACATGCAATAACACATGGTCACACCTCAACTGGTCTAATGTGGTTGTATTTTCTGAAGAATACTCTTCATCAAGAATGACAAGATTACCAATGACACAAATTCTACACAGTGTTAAAGGTAGGGAATCCCATTTGCATGCCTTAAATGAAGAGTTGTATAAATACAGTGGTATGTTGAAGAGGGTATCATTTTAGAAACTTCCATAAAGTATTGAAAGTGGAAGGTAACATTTAGTACATTTTTATTGACCGTTAGATTCTGAATTAAATTTTTTTCGGGGCTCACCGTAAATTCCAGTACATTACTAGGCTACCTTTGCAGACCCATGCACTGCATGTGTGTCCATCATGTATATTTTGTGAAGAAAGTTCATCAAAACTTACAAACATTTCTATATACATTCTTGCCACACACTCTATATGTTATTACATCAGCTCTTATACTTTTAGATTTGTGTTTATAGATTAAAAAAAAAATACAGAAGACTGCAACAAAAAGGCGTAAGTGTGGCTGACACACAGAACTACTGAGTAGTTGAGTTTTGTGCATTATTCAAATTGTAGATAACTGTTGACTTCCAAATTTCTCAGCAGTGGCCTAAACAAGTCCCCTGAGGTTCATATTTAATGTTTTGCTGCATTTTGGGAGGTCTGTAAAAGGTATCCCCTACCTTTAAGATTCTTCTAGGTTCTTAGCTGGAAGGCAGATTCTTTGGCATATGCAAGTGTATGTCTTTTTTTTTTCTTTTTTTTTGTACCAGGGGTTACATGTTTGGACCAGGGAGGATTATGTCTACGAGAACTGACTAGCCCCATTCTTGGTTGCCTTCTGGACAGAATTATGCATTGGTGAGACTATTTTCAGAGTGACTGCTCACTTGCAGTTGATTGAACATTGTTTTGTAAATCTCATCTTGACAATAAATGAACACAATCAGTTAGGTCATTCTTTAGACTCTGTATCTGACAGTGACCTAGCTAAGGAGATGGGAAAGAATGTCTATACATGTACTTTGGGCATCTACTTCCTGCCTCCTAGAACTCAACGAGTGATGCAACCATGGACTATGGTGGGCAAAAAAATTTAGTCTTCCAGCATTCTGGGCATGTGCATAAGTTCTGAATACCTCAATCGAAATTAACCCATTGAAGACAGACTGATTTTTTTCCTGTAATAAACAGGCGTTTTCCATTTCCACCAGTCCAAGAATACTTTGGGACTACATGTAGTCTTCAACGGGTTAAGAGCCGAAGCAGATTCTGAGAGATGGCACAATGCCTATTGTGTTCGGTTTTGTCTTTGGTGTCTCTGTGTACAAAACTACTCAGATCACTAGATTGCGGTGTCCTCATGTGAGGCAGCTGCAGTATCGGCTGAAATATCAGCATGTAATCACTCCGTATCGCCTAACCCAAGGACATTGACGTCAATCAGAAGTGGGACAGAGCGCCCCTCGATAAACTTTCCGACAGCACGCCTCGGAGCCATGTGCGATCTTGTGATTGTCCAGAGAGTTGCTACTTATTCAGTCAGCAGTATTGTGCTCGACACACCTAGGATTTTCATCACGAGGGTGATTTGTTGGGGATCGAAGGGGAATTGTTATCACAGCTGTTGAGGGCCTTCCCAAGCCTATCTCTTGTTTATCATCCATGACCATGATAGCTGTTCAATTGTCGATGGGTTGTCTTCCTGCTTATTGCTCCCAAAATCATAACAGAGCAAAAGAATAGTCCCACCCATGTGGGACTGTATGCACTCTCGCTTCAAACAAATGAGGATTTAGGAAAATAAACAGAAGACCTTGAAAGTTACATAAAGGTTTTCTGTAACATAACTGTAACATGTTATAAGAGAAAGTCCTTACATTTTGAGTCAATCATTTTTCATCTAAAATATGCTCAATAGTCAACAATAAATCCCAATTTTTAGCTCACCTGAGCCCAATGGCTCAAGTGAGCGGTTATGATCAGTCACCATCTAACATCTGTTGTCTGTCATGAACAAACTTTTTCACATTTTTATTTTTTTCTCGAAAATTGGTGGCTGGTTTTCGACCAACCTTGGCAGGAATCATCATTAGAGAGAAGGGATCATAGTTTGCACAAATTATGGCACTTTCCCATAAGGGAATGATTCCCTCTAGCATGAGACCTAAATATGCAAAATTACCTAATTTTCATAATTTTTACGAAATTTCACGAGGTATAAATGTAGTTTTAATGTAAGGGCTCACCGCTGAAATTAAGTCATCTCTTTATATACTATCATGATGTCAGTTTGGAACGTGCAACAAACATTCAAACCCAAGCAAGATCTGGGGTGGCATATCGCATAAAGGTCAGCTTTTATCTGAACCTTGATTGTCTACAGTTTGGTGAAGTCATGCCCACTTCATCCCCTATCCCTACGAAGGCTGTGAATTAAAATAAACAATGTAGGGCAGACCAACGAGCAATCTTTACTGGCACCCTTGAACCATGGTTTAATATTCTCAGCCAACAAGACTCGAGTCCTCCTTATCCGGAGCCCATAGAACTACTTTGCTCAGGTCAAGCACAAGTTACAAGATGAGAAAACTTCGGGTCCAATTAATTCGCTAGTAATGATGTATTGCGTTAACGTCACTCGTAATGCCCCTTCCCCACCCCCACCCATATGCCCTCCCCAACTTTGGGGTTCACTGCTTCAGTAAAACCTCAATACTGACATTATGCTCTGAGAACCAAGTACAATGTCATTCAATTAACCTGTTTGTACTGAATATATTCCAAGAACTGGGATCAACTTTGCATGTGTTAGTTGTTGCTTTGTAGGTGGAGCCTGAGGCAAGTTTCCTGGCTGCCGTAACAGACTCTATTGTTCTGAAGATCCTACATTTTCTGACATGCACTAAAAAGGAACAGATTACTGCCTGATAATTCATCATACAGAAAATAACCATAAATTTCAATATATTATCAAACTCGACCTGCCCCAATTTACTTGGTTAGATAGCCACTAGTGAAGCACACTTAAACCTGCACTAGAGCAATCTGTACTACTTATCATTTTCCTGCCTATAGACAAATCTGCATGGTGACTTCATGTCCTAATGCATATCGATGTGTTTCACCATGCCCAACCCTCCCCTTCCCCACTTCAAATTCATATTAAATTTTATTTCTAATAACACAGTACACGTTTGTTGTTGTACAAATTCAATGAAAACAAAAAAATGTAAGATGAATTACAACAAAAAATGCATATATATTATGGAACTAATTGTTCAAAATGATTACGTGTACGTTAGTGGAAAAGAGGGACCCACGTAAAAAGACCCACCCACCCACTTCCCATTCTCTTGCCCCAGCTGGGAGCTATTTTGCCTACTTTGGCCTTTGCTATATCAGGCAGGTTTCTACCAGGTAAGACTTTGGGTCACCATTGCACTCTTTTATAAATGCCTTTTACCATCGGATGGTCACCATTGTACTCTTTTGTAAATGCCTTTTACCATTGGATGTGAACGACTTGAATACACCTGCACACTCGTCTCGTGGGCCAGCGGGATAACTGTTTGTAAACTGACATGGCCACAACAGGATGCAACAGTTGAGATATGGCGTTTGATGTGTGCCACATTTCCCCATTAGTGTACAGCGTCTATTGTTCCCTTTTCATGCAGAGTGCATATCACTCTGATATATGGCTCGCCCTTGACACAAAGTAGCCTTGTAGCTCACACTGTGCTCTCACTGTTTCTTGATGATATATGATCCATTGATCAATTTGTCTTTCAAAAAAAAAAAAATGCGACAAACAATGAGCATCAATTACCAAACAAAGGAGCCCGTGACATGCACTGTGTTATCAATCTTCAGGTTCATGTTCATTGTTGAAAAAACAAACAAAAAAAAAACAGAGAAAAAAGCACAACAAACAAAAGAAGGACTATGGGTCAATTTTCTCAAATTGGATTGTTTGATTAGCAAGCAGCCAAATCCATATTCACATTACTGTCATCAAGATACTTACTTACACCCTTTGTTCATAATGATTTTCATGATTTTTTTTTTTTTTAATGGTGACACTGATATATTGGCCTTCAACCCACTAAACTGGGACGATAAACATTTAATTTTCTCTTTTCCCCCTGCAGGAGGTTTGAATAATTCTGTCTTCCTTTCCCACATCCTACACTCATCACCACACCAGTAAATAAAGTGACAAATAACTTTAACTAGGTATTTCTGTGCAGTGACACAGATCATTGTGCACTGAAAAAAAAATGAAAAAGAAGTACATTAACCCCAAATGTGTTACACAGAAACCAGGTCTGTTGTACACAACTTTGATTGTGAGAAATGATGGATACTGTAAATGCTAGCCCAGTTAAAATTGCATCTAAAACCTTCTATTGAATGTTCATTCGCTGTCACAGTCAAAGATGGGACGGGACGATGATGGTCAAGCTACCTCCTTTCTTCAACTTTTGCGGTGCTTTGCATTTTTGCATGTGAAACAAGCTCTTCTATGGTTTCATGACATTTGCTGCTGTAGCAATTGCTCCCATGAAATATCAGCATGCTAAGCCAAACAAATTCTACCCACAAACACAACCCTAACCCTAATCCTAATCTTCACATCAAACTAAACCTAAAACCCTTTCACAACCCAAACACTTGCCCTATTAGTTCTTGGAGAAAATAAGACTGAAGCAATTGTCACAGGAGCAAATGTTGTATCACCCATCATGCATTACTATCACAGTTGAAGTTTTAAATAGAGATGACCTATGGCAGTACAAACAACAAGTCACTACCATCCAAGCCTTGAAAATACAACTGATTTTTATTTATTTATATTTCTCTTTTTCTTGGGGGGGGGGGGGTGGATAACAAACTGATTCACCATAATCTATCATGTCTTACAATGATTCAAGTTATATGCAAAACTGCTTTTCAGTGTTAGTTTTAATTTGCTCGAATATTGTCACTGACACACATACCAAAGTATGCCATGATCACAACTGGTATAGTGCACTCCCATCATAACAGACACAGTTCTGACAAAACTCTTGTTACAACGAAGTAAAAATTCAAGTTCTGAAATGATCATCCAATACTCTACCTTGTATGTACTTTACTGTTCAGCTATAACATAAGAAAACTGCAGTTCAGAGAACCTTGTTATAACAGGAGTCGCCTGTATAATCATTCTGCAGTCCTTTTCCACTGAGTTCTTGTTGAAGCATCATGTTATACTTATTGACAATGAATGGTCAAAAGGTGAATCATTCAAAATTACACCTGCACAATAAGTTGAGTTACTCTTTCCATATGTCCCAATTTTTCGCAAGACACACTTGCTCTGTTTGCAAAATCTTGGCAGCCAGAGGTATGGTCAACCCAAACAATCGCCGACACATTCTCACCCATCCCCCCTTGTAGTTATCATCAGATTTTCCGAGAGCAGACCGTCTGAGTGCTGAAAAAGTGTTATCAATATCCGCCCTAGAGTAAATGAGCTACTGAGATAAAGAAGCTGTCCAAGCGACACACCTTTGATCACTGTCCTCTGACAAATCAAATCAAAAAACTGAGTCTACATACACCGTATCTCTTTCTGATAATCTATCCATCTGGTTCTGGTGAAAAGCAGTATTGTCAGGCAGAGTCCACTCACCTTTGACCCTTGGTGCCGGGACAAAGTTCGTGTTAACTCTGATTGATTCATTAACACTGCTTTTTAAAGAAATTTATAGCTTTTCTTTTTTTTTTTTTGCTTCACAACTCAAATTCCTCTGTCAAATCTTCATGTATTCAGGCAGTAATACACTAAGTAAAAAGATAGATGGAAAGACAGATAGACTCATACAGACAGCTTACAGTTCCATGAAAAGCAAGGGGCATTTCTGAAAAGAGTGCATTATGTAATATTGAGACTCAACAGCTCCATTACCCAGGGGTGTGAAAGTACTTGCAGGAAAAAAAAAAAAATCTGAAAAAATTTGAAATTTATGAAAAAAAAAGTCTGAAGTGCATTCAACTGTGAACATTTTGATGCATTTGATTTGCCAAAATGTCTGAAAAGTGGGGTTTGGGCAGCTGAAATAAAAATCTGAAATCACATGAAGCTCTGAACCCTCATATCCCTGATTACCATATGTAAAGATCATCATCTTCAACTGTGCCTGAAGAACGGGAGACAGAAACCTCAAAATGTGTCAAGTGAGAGCTAGGCATATTACCAGCATTCTGGATGCAAGAAACTTTCAAGGTATCGAGATATAATGCATTCAGGGGTTTAACCCTATTCTAACTGGGCTGTTTGAGACCAAGTTTTAACTGGGGGGGGGGGGGTCAATTTGACCCCCCCCCCCCCCCCCCCCCCCCCCCCCTTCAGATCTCGGCCGCCGATCATGCGATCGCCGCAAAATTTTGCCTGAACATAGAGCCGGATGTCAACTACAAGATTACATGGTCATACAATAGAAAAATTTTGATTTCATATTCTTTAATAAATTAATTATGCAAATTAACACATGAAATCATATTTTCACCTATAACTCCATCAAAAAGACTGAAGGATTATTAAATTTTTGTGTCAGAGTTCTTCAAGACACATCAAACAATTTTCTAGTAAAAAAATAGCGCAATCAAAATCATTTTCTTCTGTTTTTTATTGTTTTTTTTAATTTCTTATGTATTTTATTGTTTTTCGATCTTTTGTTTTCTATTGTTTTTTTGCCAAAATTTGTTGGAGGCACTTTTTCAAGCTTATCTACATTAGAATTGATTTATTTCAATGGTTAAAAAGTTGAAATAATCTAATTTATATCAATTAAACAAAAAAACACAGTTTGCATTGGATTTGCACACGAAATCATGAATTCGAGCGTTTTTCGGGTTGACATGCATATGCAAAACATTGCACAACTTCAGAACGGTGTACCCGGACGTCGCAAATTTGGTCTCAAAATATGCGGGAGACTCGAATGAAAAAAGTCATGAAACGACGCGGCAAAATCTTTGCGCGTTGCGGAATCATGGCGCGAAACGTCGAGGGGGGGGGGTCAATTTGACCCCCCAGTTAGAATAGGGTTAAATACTGACTGACTGACACACACAAGCACGCACCGACACACACAAGCACACACCCACACACACATACATACACAGCTAACTCAGAATACTGCCTTCAGACCCATGAAGGTCTAAACGAATGTATAAGTACAAAAGTAAAGTGATCCTGAGATCTTACACTACAGATTCACTCTCATTCCCGGAAGCCAGAGACATTGCACACTCTTGACTATAGAGGGCAGTTTGACACCAACCTGAGAATGCCTAAAGTGGGTGCGAAGCATCTGACCAATGTTCTGGGTGTGGGAGAGATCCAGGGCGGCGTCCACCTCGTCCAGGATGTAGAGAGGAGCCGGCTTGAAGAGCAGCAGGGAGAGGATGAGGGAAAGGGCCACCAGAGACCTGCAGGGAGTTCAAGCACATGTGTGACAGTTGGTTGAATGCCACAGCGATAGTCACGTGACTGGTCATGTAAAATAGTCAGGTGACTGATCAACCTTTCCAATTTTCAATGCAGGAAGATATATGAAAAGATAAACATGTAAAACAGGTTGACAGGTGGGATAGCTAAACACACAGACGGAACAGTAAACAGACCAAACGGGTACCCGGGTGGATCAAGGATAGGTCATGAGACAGATTAAGAATAGGACAGATTGATATGTGGCTAGATCAAAGCTCGCTGGATGAGTAAATACATGGCTCAACAGCTTAGAAAGATAAATTGGTAGAAAAGCACTGGAGCAGGGGGGAAGATTGAGAATTAGACAGTCAGCAAATATATGGATTAACAGCTGGATAGAACAGAAGGCTAAGAAGGCTTAGATCAGCACGAGACTAAAATCAGATTGAGAGTTCCAAGTAATATGCAGCAATTTTTTTAAAGAGATTAATCAAAAAGGGAACATAACTATAAAAATATATTGGGCTTGCTTTTATTACAGCACTGACTGAACTACAGAAAAGGACCAATCAATGGATGAATCTGGAACACATAAGTCGACCAAACAAATATATCACAAATAGAAAGACCAATATAAAAATAAAAAAAAATCAAGACCTGAATCACACAGAGATTAAAAAAAACAAACAAACAAACAAACAAACAAACATTGAGTTACCAAGTTAACTCTGTTCTTTCAAAGTCAAATTTAAAAGATTTGAATGACATGAGAGCCTTGGTGATGAAGTTTGCCTTTTTTTCCCCCTGGCAAACCAGCAGTATGCACCTAGAATCACCGCATTCTTTATATCATGTCATATGACTTTCTATTTGTATTTTATGTTGAAAAGCAAAATAAATAATAATAATAATAACAATCACCACACCAGAGAATAGATCATTTCTCAAAACATAAGGCCGACACTGCATATACTCTCGAAATATGCAACATGACCTCTAATCCACCTTTTAAAATTAAAGGACAAGTTCACCTTCATAAACATAAGGATTGGGAGAATGCAACAATATTAGTAGAACACATCAGTGAAAGTTTGAGGAAAATTGGACAATCGATGCAAAAGTTATGAATTTTTAAAATTTTTGTGTTGGAACCGCTGGATGAGGAGACTACTACAGCTTGTGAGTCATATGTGTACAACAGTATAAAGAAAATGTAAAGAAAATTCAACATATTTTCACTTTTTTCGCATAATAAAAGAGCACTTGACTTGCCTCTTTCTAAAGGCAGGGGGAATAATATTACCCATAACATTTGTCGGTAACGAGTCGGGGGAATGTGTACTTTTTTCAAAAGATGAAATTTTGTGAAATTCTCTTAATATTTTCCTTATATTGTTGTACGCATGTGACATCTAAGTTATTCACACACTGCAGTAGTCTTCTCATCCAGCGGTTACTGCACAAAAACTTCAAAAATTCTTAACTTTTGAACGGATTGTCCGATTTTCCTCAAACTTTAAATGATGTGTTCTACTAATATTGCTACATTCTCTCAATCCTTATGTTTATGAAGGTGAACTTGTCCTTTAAGAAAGGGCACCGACCTTTGACCTCCGCTGAGTTCTTGCAGACTCTCCTTCCACACATCTCCAAAGGCCACTTTCACTTCCAGCCCATCCAGGATGTTCATTCCCTCTGGGGGAGTCAACTTGGCCGAAGTCCCAGGCAGGAGTGTGGAAAAGATGGAACCAAAGTCCTTGGAGAGAAAAAAAAGTGAAACATTATTGTAGTTATTGGTTTGTGGTTTTAAAAAACCCACTCATGGTTTTGGTTATGGGGAATATGACCAAAACAAAAACCAAAAAAAAAAATGGTCTGGAATTGTTTTGAATACAATGTAATTAGGATTGGATATACAGGAAAGCTGCTCTTACAGGACAACGTCACACAAACATTTCAAAGTATGTTACACTTCCTATCTACCAGGACAAACAACACATCAACAGGACACATTACTCAGCAGGTGTTTGCACAAGATAAAACTTGGTATGAATTTTGTTTTACTGGCAGAAAAAAAGAAAAAAAAAATTGATGCATAGTACAATTCCCTTCCCAACTGGAATTCCCTTTATATTTTCTTTATATTGTTGTCCACACATGACATCATAACCTCTAGTAGTCTCCTCATCAACATGTAGTGGTTCCAACACCAAAACTTTAAAAATTCATAACCTTTGCATCGATTGTCTGATTTTCCTCAAACTTTCACTGATGTGTTTTACTAATGTTGCTGCTTTCCCTCCATCCATGTTTCTCTTTGGGTTTTGGTTTCCTTTAAAGTGGACAACAAAGGATAAGATGGTATATAAGAAAGAAAGATGAGGAAAGATGCACAGGAAAGAACAGAAGGAAGGAAAAAGTGAGGAAGGAAGAAAAAGAAGAGGAAGATAAAAAGAGAATGAGGAGGAGAATGATGCGTGGTGGGTGTCTTACCTTGTTGACCTGCTGCCACGCCTTCTTCAGAGCCTCGTTCTTCTTCTCGTCCAGTTCCTTGATGGTGTCCATGATCTTCTGCTTGTCATTCTCCACAATGCGTTTCTTCTTCATCAGGTCATTGTACTGCAATACATTCAATCACATAAATTTGTAATCAAAACTTATTGATCAACCACCACTTGACATCTGAACTATTTGCTGAATATTGAGGGGTAGAAGAAATCCGCAAAGCTCGCTCTTTCCATGATATAAAGCAAATGAGACATCTGTACAATGATACAGATGATGACAATGATTATTACAGTACTATTACTACTACTAAAAACAACAATATTCATGACTGAGCTGCAGCTTCATTCTTAGAAAAATAAAATGAAATAAGAAATCTATATTTCATGCACTAAATGTCATGAACATATTACACATTTACAAAGTTTTTTAGTCACTTGGTGTCTGGTTTGGGGATGGGGGTGATAGATCCCCCCCCCCCATGCCTTGAAGGCACAGGATACTGTACACACAGAATATTTCGCGAGGTTTTTATTTTTGCGAATTTCGCGAGTCAGGTGCTATTCGCAAAATTAAAAACGTGAAAATATTGACTCTAATGCCGATACAAATGTGGCGCACGCATATACATTTCTCTGTTTAGTACAGGACTCCACGAAGGCGAATTTAACCACTCACGAAATCGTCGGGGAAGTCCCGATTCATGAAAATTTAGACTCACGAAATATATGGCGTATACAGAATGTCATACCACTGGCAAGGTGCTACATAAGCACTTACCCGATTGCCTGGGGTAAGTGAAAATCGAAGTCGAGCAAGTGTTTTGGAAAAATGAGAAAAAATTGGGTAAGCTACAAGTTTTGAAGCCACCCCTTTTCTACTTTTTCCTCCTACAAACCCATGTAGCCAACCATACAGAGGCTAAAAGATAATGACTGTTTTGTGATGCAACACTCTTTAATTTAATTTCAGCAACTTTTCAACACTTACATGAAGAAGCCCCAACGCAATGCAACGCCAACAATCGATTGAACCAAGTTTGTTACTCCCTTGTTGTTAAAGCATGCAAATCAACGTGTACTGTTTATTTAGATGATTGTGTTTTATCAAGCCCAAACAAGCGCCCTTGCCCTTGTTTGGGCAAGTCTTCAGCAACAATTTGAAAATCTAGTAAAAAAAAAAGAGTGACAACTTACCTTTTCCTCGGCCTTGCTGAGCATGTTCATGGCTCTCATGTTGACACTCTTGCCCAGCTTCTCCTTGGTCTCCTGCAGCTTCTGCAGTCGGCGTCCGCTCTCCCGCGGATCGGAGCTGGCGAAGTCATATGCTGTGTTGGGCTGGCCGAAGAACTGACGCTCCGCAGCTATCCACTCGTACTTGTTCATCAGAGCCTCGACCTGCAATGATGAAGAGAGGGTAACAGTTTGGCACAGATGGAAAGAGATAGAGAGAAAGCGAGTGCGAGATAGACAGAAATATACATGTAAAGCATGTGATAACCTTTTGAACGTTGACTGACTGAATGAATTTCTGGTCTGTGTGAAAACAGCCCTATTGATATTGAAAATATGTCAACTTTTGGTGCAATCTGCTATAACTGAAAAAATGTTACATTATCTCCTGTGAAGGAAGAACTGATTGGCAACTTGCAATACGAGGACATTATATCTGAATGCTGGAGTGTACTTACTTTTATGAAACACAAAGAAACAAATCCCAAATAGAAACACACACAAACAAAAAAGAGAGAATAACGAGAATAAGTACAGAACAGGGAGATATATTCTGGATGGAACAAGGAGAGCTATATATCACACAGAACAAGCAGAGATATATACCGTAAATGCTGTTATTTTTGCAAGGATTTAATTGTGAATTTTGTAAATCACTGTTGGGCCAGAATTTAACAACACTGCAATCTTGATCTTGATCCCATTAAATTTGTGGGGTGAACGGACAGGCATCAGTGCACTTACGATAGCCACGTTGTCAATTCGCGAAAACAGCATCCCGCAAAAATGTCTGTGACCTCCTCATTAACGGAAATATCTGTATGTGAAAATACCAGTTTTTACAGCATATCAGACAGAACAGTGGGGTTCCCCTCTGATTCGTCTCACCCTGTGGGCGGCGTCCTTGCTGTCCCGCTGGATCTTGGCTGCCCGGTGCTCGTTCTCCTTGATGACCAGCTGGGTCTTCTGGTCCTCCTCCTTCAGCGCCTCCCTCTCGGCCGTCCGGGCCTGGATGTCCTGGTTCTTCTCCCTCAGCTTCCCCTTCTGTTTCTCCAGCTCCTTCTTGGCCTCCTTCACTGCATTCTGTTCACATTGTAACAAATTATATCAACGACATTGTGAATGAAAGAATGAATGAATGAATAGATAGACAAACAAATGAATCAACAGGTACGTAAACAAACACATAGCATCTGTACACAATACAAAAAGTGCTTGAAATAAACTTATAAATAGAGAAAGAGGCAAACTATAAATCATGCATTATGTAAAAATATACAGAAATATCATATGAATAAAGGAGACAAATAAAACTCTATCTATATAAATCCCAAATCCATACATCAACACACAATAACGGATGAGCAACTCTGTGCAGAATGGGAAGACCACCTAATTCACCATCATCACATCAGATCGCTGTCAGCACAATGATCACAGTAGAATGAAAACGGAACAAGGCTACTATCTGTGTTGTAATATGTTCAATATTGAAGAAACCAATTTTCAAATTTGCTGTCACATCAGCTACTTTGTACAGAAATAAACAATAACCTGTCATCATGCAAAATGTAAATTGCATGGCCATTTTTGCATTAAAGTTTCTGCCAGATGTTAGGAATATTCAGTCCCTGAGTGATGAGCAGCATGTGTTCACTAAATTGGTCAATTTCCCTACCTTGGACTCTTGGGCCTGTGTGTCCAGTTCGTCCAGCTGCTGCTGCAGAGCCTCGATGGCCTGGTCACTGGCGGCCAGTTGGTCATCATACTTGGACAGCTCCTGCTTCAAGTTCTCCACCTCATACTTGAGACTGTTTAACTCCTGAATAACACACGGAAGAAAAATCAAATGAAAAAACAAGGGAGTGCATTGAGAGTCCAAGGAAAGAAGACTTAACAAGGTTTACAAAGTTCCAGTGAAATGAAAGGAAATAACAATGCCGTGTAAATAAAAGGCACAAAATAAAAGAAGAGCCTCATTCTCTTGCTGCCAATTCATAAGAACATTTTCAACACAGGAATACTGTAAAGAGGACATTTTTGCAGTCTGAGTCTTTTTTTTCTTTTTTTCTTTTTGCGATCAGCAGGGTAACATGAATTTCGCATGTTTCTAATTACAAGGAATCAAAGAGATGAAATGTTTGCGATCAGCAGGGTAACATGAATTTCGCATGTTTCAAATTGCAAGGAATCAAAGAGATGAAATGTTACTCGTGAATGGCTAAAATATTTCTGTGGTTTTCTTTTTGCACTAGTTTTACGTCACATGAAATGTGCAAAAAATTACCACTTTTACAGTACAATTAAAGAATCAATCCAGGAGAAAAGAATAATGAATTCAATGACTAAAAAGAGGCAAACAGCACGTGATGTCTCACCCACATATCACAATTTGTGATTATACTGTTTTTCCGTGTAAGTTCATTGACCTTTTGACCTTTGACCATGTCTGACTTGATATTGAACTTGACCGGCACCTTAAGGTAATGTACCTGTAGTCTGAGTTTTGTGGTCAAAGCTCAAAGCCGTGGGCAGCTATTGAGAGCACAAAATATATGGCACTTAAATCAAAGAATTTCATTGATATTTTGACCTTTGAACTTGTCGGACTTTACGCATATTCTTTGATATTTGACTGGCATCTTTAGGTTATGTACCTGTGGTGTGAGTTTGGCAGTCATAGTTCAAATCTGTAGAAAGTTATTGAGAGTACACCGCAAATATTGTGAGTACAGTGCTTATCAGGGAAAGTTTATTGACATTTTGACGTTTGACCTTGTCCGACTAACCCAATATTTTAACATGACTAGCATTATTTTTTAATATTATGTGTAACTGTGTTGTAAGTTTCAGGGTCACAGATCAAAGCTGTGGAAAGTTAGAGAGAGTACACAAAATAGTTGACGATGCCGCCGCCACCGCTGATGACGGAAAAATAACGTCTATATGTTGACCCTGCACCTCAAAACAAACAAAAAGTCGCCAGACATGAATTTTTAATTAAGACCATATTCTGAAAGAGCAGACTTTAAAGGCATAATTTACCATTTGCAGATGAAACAAAAAGCGAGCATTGGTGTTTCAAAATAGTTCTAAAATGTGAGTTAGGGCTAGAAACAACCGATGTAAAAATTTGAATCCGTATAATCAATGTTAAGTGTTGTTAAATACACAAAACGTGAACAATAGGTAAAATAAAAATGTTTCCGGATTAAACCGTCTACAGTTACGGTTTATTGAGAAAAACACGCATATCTCCTCATATTTTAGGCATCATTGCAAAAATTTTATATGATAGGATGTTTTGTGATACAACAGACCTACACACATGCATCAAATGTGATATCTTGAAAATTTTTGAAATCACTACTCGCAAAGGTAAACTAGACCTTTAAGCTTTAAAATGATGTATAAACTCAAATCAAATGGACTCTATTAACCTATCTAAATATTGGAAAGAAAGCACAAACTCAGGAAAAGTGTGAACTGAGAAAAGAGGCTCTGAAGTACAGTGTCTATTCAAGCATTTAATCTTTACCAAACCGTACTGGCTGTGCGATGAATGGGACAAAAAACAGGAAGTAAACCACCAGAGTAACAACAATGAAGGGATTATCAGATTAACCTGAAATTAAGCATGCCTCATTACCACATTCTGTCCATAATTAATGCCAACTTTCAAAGCAGTAGCACTATCCTTTCGAAAGTTATTAGAGTTGAAAGTGAAGAGTGTGGACAAGGTTTTTCAGAAATGAAAAAGGGATTCTAAAGACACACCTAATCACACTATTCTACCAAAAATGTTCGAGATAAACTGCTAAAAGAACACACTTTCCTGCCCGTTTTATGATACCAAATTTTAGCATAATGTAAAAGAAGACCCGCTCTTTCAGAAAATATGAAAAAGTCAAGTTCGGCTAGGTTGACCCATTTCACTTATTGTCAGTCCTCACACAAAATCAGTGTGTGCGACTTTATGTTCGTTTTGAGGTGCACAGTCACATATATCTCACTTCCACTATGTGGGAGAAGCAAGGACAGAAAACTTATCACTAAATCAAACAAAAAGGAATCATCTCTCTCACCTGTTGCTTTGTCTTCATATCTTTGCTGGCCTCCTCGGCTTTCTTCTTGGCCTTGGTCACCTCCTGCTCGGCCGCCTTCAGCTCTCGCTCCCGCACGGCTGCCGCATTCTTGATTTTCTCCTCCAGGGTCTTTGCCCGGTCCTGCATCTCGGCATGCTTGGTCTTCGCCTCACTAATCATCGTCTCTTGCTCCTCTGCAAAGATCACAGTTATTATGAAAATTGAGAATGTACATGTAAGGAGAAACTTCACTCAGTGTTCCAGTCTAGAGTTGTACAGCGCACTCCAGTTACAAGGAGCACAATTGTAACAAAGTTCATGTTAAAACAAAGTAAACATTTGGTCATGAGGACTTTGTTATAACAGGAGTCACCTGTACTGATTTCACATAAGTGGACTTTCTCAAAGGGGTGTTACATTTACTACATTATGACAATTTTTTTAAATTTTTTTTTTTAAAGATAATACAGTAGACCTCGCCTAAGTCGACATCGCATAAGTCGACAACTCGCTTAAGTCGACACAATAAAAAAGTCCCGATTTTTGCCTTTGTTATTCCTTGAAAATTTCCTTGTCTTAGTCGACATTTATAAGTCGACAACTCGCGTATGTCGACCTGATTTTTCAGTGCCAACTGAGCTGAAATACGTGTTAATTCCCTTGTCTAAGTCGACATAATTTTTCGCTCAAAATCTTATCGCCATTCTCTGAAAAAGAATTGTTTTCCCGCTCCGATTCGTTGCATTTCTACTCGGTAATTCGCTAGTGTACGGCGCGGTAGCATTCGTGCCATGCGTCTATTGTCTTGTATGCCAGAATAGAAAGGGCATACACTCATTTACACTGGAGTATTACATGTAGT
Organism: Diadema setosum; assembly: GCA_033980235.1. NCBI lineage: Eukaryota > Metazoa > Echinodermata > Echinoidea > Diadematoida > Diadematidae > Diadema > Diadema setosum. The sequence continues at coordinate 9,163,762 of CM067072.1, read as the reverse complement.
ACCCAAGGCAGTTCACTTTACCCCTTTTCTCCCTCTCGTTTTTCCCAAAACGCAAAAATTTTGTACACTTAACTATGTCCTAGTAGGTATTCATTATCCGAACATGAAATGTTTTTGTAAATCCGAATATTCTGACGTTAATTATTCTGAAGCGGTATTAAAACCTGGGCCTTTTCTAGAAAATTTATTACAATGCAACTAATAATGCAATTAAAAAAAAAATCAAATGCAGGTGTATCAAATCACACGCAACTTTTGCATTTAAACGCAAGTGCGTTGCTGAAAAGACTTGCGTCTGATAATCATATGAAACTAGAAAATATTTGTACGAATCTGAAACTCAATTGCGTTTAAACGCAACTCTAAAAATCAAATGCAAGTCCATCAAATCACACGCAACAATGTATTTAAACGCAAGAGCGTTGCAGTTTTGTACGAAACTAGAAACTGCGTTTAAAAACATCTCTATACATCTACGGAAATGCGTTATTGTTGAAAAGACTTGCATTACTTTTTTTATTTCGTAAGCAAAATTAGAAATTAAACGCAACTCTGAAAATCCAATGCAAGTCCATGAAATCACACGGAAAGCTGAAAGACGTGCGCTTGATAATCATACGAAACTAGAAAATTGTAGGGAACTTTTTTTTAACTCAATTGCGTTTAAATGCAATTCTAAAAAAACAAATCCAAGTCCATCAAATCACACGTAACGCTGTATTTAAACGCAAGAGCGGTGCAGAGAAGACTTGCGGTTTTTGTACGGAACTATAAGAAACTACTTTTAAAGGGAAGGTAAACCCAAAGAGCAATGTGGATTGAGTGAAAGCAGCAACATTAGTAGAACACATCAGTGAAAGTTTGAGAAAAATCGGACAATCGATGCAAAAGTTATGAATTTTTAAAGTTTTGGTGTTGGAACCGCTGGATGAGGAGACTACTAGAGGATATGACGTATGAGTGGACAACAATACAAAGAAAATATAAAGGATATTCAACAAAAATTCACTTTTCTAGAATTATGAAAGAGCAGTGCACCAACCGCTTTCAGAAAGCAGGGGGAATAATTGCTACCCTTAACATATGTCAATATCAAGTTGAGGGAATTTGTAATTTTCATGAAAAATTGATTTTTGTAGTATTTTCTTTATATTTTCTTGATATTGTAGTCCACTCATACGTCATAACCTCTAGTAGTCTCCTCATCCAGCAGTTCCAACATCAAAACTTTAAGAATTCATAACTTTTGCATCGATTGTCCGATTTTCTTCAAACTTTCACTGATGTGTTCTACTAATGTTGCTGCTTTCACTCAATCCACATTGTTCTTGGGGTTTATCTTCCCTTTAAACGCATCTCTAAACATCTACGGAGTTGTGTTATTGTTTAAAAGATGCGTTTAAACGCATCTCTAAACATCTACGGAGTTGTGTTATTGTTTAAAAGACTTGCATTATTTTTTTATTTCGTAAGCAAAAATAAAAAATCAAACGCAACTCTGTAAATCAAATGCAAGTCCATCAAATCACACGGAACGATGAAAAGACTTTCGTTTGATAATCATACAAAACTAGAAAATTGTAGGAAACTTAAACTCAACTGCGTTTAAACGCAACTCTAAAAATCAAATGCAAGTCCGTCAAATCACACGGAACGCTGAAAAGACTTACGTTTGATAATCATACGAAACTAGAAAATTGTAGGGAACTTTTTTAAACTCAATTGCGTTTAAACGCAACTCTAAAAATCAAATGCAAGTCCATCAAATCACACATAACCCTGTATTCAAACTCAAGAGCGTTGCAGAAAAGACTTGCGGTTTTTGTACGAAACTATAAGAAACTGCGTTTAAACGCATCTCTAAACATCTGCGGAAGTGTGTTATTGTTTAAAAGATGCATTATTTTTCATTTTGTAAGCAAAATTAAAAATTAAATGCAATTCTGAAAATCAAATGCAAGTCCATCAAATCACACGGAACGCTGAAAAGACTTGCGTTTGATAATCATACGAAACTAGAAAATTGTATGAAATTTAAACTCTATTGCATTTAAACGCAACTCTAAAAAATCAAATGCAAGTCCGTCAAATCACAAGCAACGCTGTATTTAAAAAGCAAGAGCGTTGCAGAAAAGACTTGCAGGTTTTGTCCGAAACCAGAAACTGCGTTTAAACGCATAAAAATTTACTGAAGTGCGTTATGGTTGAAAAGGCTCACATTATTTTTTATTTCGTAACGGAACTTTCGCCGTGACCGAACTAATAGTCTGCACTTGCAGGGGAAAGACATTGCAACATTCACACGTTTCAAACTGCCGAAACGCATGCTGCTTCACAAAATGTCAATGAAAACATGACAACGAATTATTGATAAAGTTCGCTATGCCGAAGGTTTAAATCTCAGTCCAAAGTTAAATTAGTCCGACAATGGACAGAGGTTTGTTTTTACGAAGGTTATAGTAGTCCGAAAGATGTCGTTTTCAAACAAACTTTTTTTCTTCTTTTTATTTTAGACGGGCCCGCGCCGTACAGAGCGGTATGTTGCGAATCGGAGCGCGAGAACAATTCATTTTCAGAGTATGGCAATACAAATTTAAACAGAACAAATACATGTATGGCGACACATATTTCAACTCAGTCGGCACTGAAAAATTATCTCGACAGATTCATGCGAAATCACACGCATATCTTCGCAGCAACGCACTTGAATTTTTAATTGCAAAGTTTAATGCAATTTTGTTTTGATATTTCAAATCAAGTTTAAAACGTAACGTGGCTAGAAACTGGCCCAGGTTTCCGATCCCGCTCTCTCAAAATCTCTCTAGAGATTTGGGAATTGTTCGTTGTCGTTACTAACCCGCGCGAGATTTATGCATGAACTAAAACATTATTGTTGCTGATGTCAGTAGGCATATTTTGGCGGCAAAAGGAGTAAGATTTGGGTAGCGATCCGCATCGTGATCCAAATCTTATTCTGTACAGGGGAAATTAGTTTTCATTTATAAGTCGACAAAATGTCGACTTACGCGTAAGTCGACATTCGCGTAAGTCGACGTGTTTTGCTCAGTCCCGATTATGTCGCCTTACGCGAGGTTGACTGTATAAAGTTTTGGTATTACCTCAAAAGTTTCCCTGAATTTCCTTGTCTTAGTTTGTGTTTCGGGTTAAAGTACCTTTCATATAACTAACACTGTGAGACTTACTCGCCCCAAAGTGCTCTCATGTCTTAGTAATCATGCAATAATGGTTTCGTACCAGAGCTGCCGCCGTACGGCGGCGGCGAGGTAGTACACGTATTGTGCGAATATCACTGCGACCAGCAGCGTGCAGCCCCATACGCATACTGTGTAGCTAACTGCGACCAGCAGCCCCATACGCATAGCTAAATGGGGCTTCGCATTGTAGCTTACAGGATCATGACAGATTAAGTATCGCGGGTAAATATCAACTTAAAATCCAAAAATTTCTTCAATTTAAAGACTTACCAGTTAAGTTGAAGTATTGAAAACAGGCTTTGGGCAACGTTTGGTTTTGCCAATAGTCCCTTTCTGTTCGAATTGATGACTGAATGTGACTCGGTCGAGAGGACCTTGGGAGAGCTACACTGAATTGACGGCCAGCGCATGCGCACACAAACATCTTATCCGTTCATGGATTTGAAATTTGTTCGCATGTGATGTGTGCGTATGCGCTGGCCGTAGTAATCAGTGTATGTAGCTCTCCCAAGGTCCTCTCGACAGTCACATTCAGTCATCAATTCGAACAGAAAGGGACTATTGGCAGAACCAAACGTTGCCCGAAGCCTGTTTTCAATACTTCAACTTAACTGGTAAGTCTTTAAATTGAAGAAATTTTTGGATTTTAAGTTGATATTTGCCCGCGATACTAAATCTGTCATGATCCTGGATGCTACAACGCGAAGCCCCATTACGCTATGCGTATGGGGCTGCTGGTCGCAGTTAATTGCATGATTACTAAGAAATGAGAGCACTTTGGGGCGAGTAAGTCTCACAGTGTTAGTTATATGATAGATACTTTAACCTGAAACACGGAAATTCAGGGAAACTTTTGAGGTACCAAAACTTTTTATTATCTTTAAGTCTACAGACTAATGGTACAGTTGCAAGGTGATGTCATCACCATCCATGACAGTATGCTGTCCAACAGTTAGAATCAGGAGCAATCTTCCTTGCAAAGACAAACACACATACACACACACACACACAAAAGTCAAGAAAAAGAAGAAAAAGAGAAGAGAATGATGCACTTACTGAAAGATGCCTGGAGCTCATTAATCTCCTCCAGCTTGGTGTGGTGGGTGCCCTGCTTCAACCTCTCCTCCAGGAGATGGGCCTCGTGGACCTTCAGGTCGTACTGCTCCTTTAGAGTTCGGAACCTGTGGGAGATACCACATAATATGATGAATGTTATACAGAGGGCAGTCCAACGTACCTCACTATCAAGTTTACTAAAGTAATGTGTTCTGTACTTTGTAACCTCTTTTCATAATGCATATTCAATTAAACTTTCTCACCGCCACCAAGGGAGGAAGTTATGTTTTCATTACCGTTGGTTTGTTTGTTTGTTAGTTTGTTTGTCCGTGTGCAAAATAACTCAAAAAAGTTGTGCAGGGATTTGGATGAAACTTGCAGCAAAGGTTGAGAATGACAAAAGTAACAAACGATTAAATTTTGGTAGTGATCCGAGAATTTTGGGGGAATTTATGAAGGGTTTTTTATATTTTAACGGGTAGGGTCAATGACCTTGGGAGTTCAAGCTGCGCATTTTTGAGGTTTTCATATGTGCACAAAAGTGCGTGCTCTAGTTTCTGCTAGGGCGAGGCGCGCCGCGCAGTTGAGGGTTTATGACATAACAGAGGCTGCTATATTGGGAAATCGGGCGATTTTTCAGTATGTATACTGGTACTTATGGGTGGAAATCACTGATCTCTATGGAAGAGCCCAAAGAGCTTTTCCCCAATGGTGGTGAGGAGAAAAATCTCTTTGGGAAGAGCAAGATCATCGGTGGAAAGTAGCTGCTTGGCGGAGGTCTGTGCTCTCAGTGTTTTTCTAGTTAAATCTTATTTTCTAACCGATAACAGTCAGTCAAATTGGAAGATGCATCTGGCTGAAATACCTGGTGATTAATGTCATATATTGTGGATTTGATCCCCAAAAATGACTCAGTGAAAATATCCACTTTTACAGAAGAGGAAAATCTGATTAAAATCAGGCATACAATATGAGTCATGGAATTTAAAAGTTTCCAATTTTCACCAAAATAAACAGAGATGTTGGTCGAAACAATACATGGATATTAGAGGAGGGGACAATGAAATTATCATCAAAATCGAGCTCTGCATTTGAATGTCAAAGTAACATACAACTTTCAGCAGAATCCCATTGTAAGAAAGACTGATTTTCATTTTTTTTTAGATAATTTGTCAATCGATACAATCTTGGGACTAATAAAAAAACGAATCTCTCTCACTTGTCGGCCGATCCTCTCAGTGTGGCGAGCTCCTTCTTCACCGCGTCCAGCTTCCGCTGCTCCTCTGCGAGGGCCGCCTCCGCTTCCTGGAGCTCGCTCAGCTTGCGCAGGACAGAGGAGTTGTTGCCACGGGAACCTGCAGACAATATCAAACAGCGTTCATCAATTTATCGGTTAGTTGATGCAAGGAAGTTTTCTTATTTTGGGGGGGTTTTTTGGTATCTAGTCTTTTTTTTTTTTTACGAGGGTGGGTGTGGTTGGTCACATTTCAAAGTGCAGTTCAAAACAAATTTGCAGTTTCCGCGGTAGTAGCTGGCTGACAAGAAATTAGCTGTGTTTTGGTTGCTACCATGTTAACTGCAAACACATTAACTCACAGAAATTTCATATATCTACGTGAAATGGGATCCAGATGATACTCGATATCACATGACATGTGGAGCCTGTATGACATACCAGTAAGTATAACTGCATTTAAATATTTTCAGTCTGCACTGGATTGATTTAACTTGTCTGCAATTCATATTTCTGTACATTTGGAAGTGAGAGATTAACTCTAATTTTGTTTTCCTCCTTTCTTTAAATGCTGCTGGCATCTTCCAGTTGGAAAAGCGTGCAATATTTCCTGCAAATGTGATGGTGCAATTAAAATGAGAATGGACAGCCCATCTTGTAATATTCATTATCATGTGCTACTGAGTTACTTTGAAACTTCTTCCTGTTCATTTAAAACATCCCGTTATGCTTAGCAGTCAAAGGCTACGTCATGTAAGAACTGGCTACACTGTCCCTATTCTTAGTCTCACCTCCTGTCAGAGTTCCAGAGGGGTCAAAGGTGTCACCAGCAAGGGTCACTGTCCTTGACCTCACCTTGGGGTCAAATGTGACCTGTGTGTTTAGAGAATATATTTGAAGATATGAAAGTAGCACCATCATTATCATCATCTTCATTACCATCATCATCATACCTGTTATTATTACCATCATCATCATCATTATCACCGTCATCATCGTCATTATCATCAGCATCATCATTTCCCCATCATACATGAGATGACTTGGTGGTATTCAAGCAACCTGCAGTAACATGTGGATTCGTGGCATGACAGCATAATTGCTGTGTATATGGTGACCAAATATTGAAATAGTCATTTGTTAAAAATTGTTAAAGTTAAAACATGATATTACTTCCAAAGCATTGTGGGCTCTTCAGGCAACTCTCATCAGATGATACCTAAAATAAAACCTAACTCCTCACACGGACAATATGCCCAGGACCTATTGCACAAAAAAAAATGTTTGCATAAATGTAGGTAGCAACAATGCAGCTACCACGGAAGTGGCTAAAATGCAACAAAATATTCTGCGTCTAACTTGGTCATTACTGAGGCAACTGTTAATAATTTCGAATAAAACTGTGAATCTGTTCCTGCTGGGTGTTGAATTAGAGTAGGACTAAGGTTGGAAAGGGGAGGAGAAGGGAAGCCATGAGAAGTGTCAAAAGGAGACTGGTTTTCAAATATTGTGAACAAGTAATGGTAGAGAGAGTGACAACTGCCACTTACTGACTGACAGGAACAAATCAAAGTCAACAAAACAAAACAAACAAAGCCCTCACCTTCTTGGCATGAGCCATATCGTTGCAGACAAAGCTCGCACCAAATACAAACTCCATGGCAGCCTGGACATCTTTCTCGTAGCCGACCAGGGTCAGCGCCGTTCTCACATTGTCCTTGCCGACCTTTATCACATAAAAACAAGGCCAACCATTTTATAGTATACCTCAGCATAATTATGGAAGTGATTTTCATCCTAGCAACTGTCTGAAAAAACAAAAAACAAACGAAACCAATCAACACCAACTAATTCTAGCAAAGCATAACAGGAGGTCTCAAAGTTATCAAAATCATTACTATGTGCAGCAGCAATCCATTATCATTTCATTTTACGTAAAAATTGAATCATACAGTGCTATACAGGTGTTATTCACTGGCAAACTGAGAAAAACACAGTCGAAGAAAATGCAGATGAATATCTTCAGATCCTCTGAAACACACATCAAACATATTTCACAAGGATTGTGCAAAACAACAGAACGATAATATCATTACCACTGTCACTGACTAGTCACTATACAAAACAATTAAGAATAAAGGTTTCTACTCTCCAAACATTTGAAATATGTTAATTCCCAATGCATTTCCATTAGTAACTTATTTCTTTGTGTTCTTGCATTCGAGGTAACATTTCTTTTGAGGTTCAGTACACAGAAAAATTGTTCTCCTCTCTGAAAATATTTACCAGACATACAATGACTCTGAATAATTTCTATTACACAAACCCAAACAATATTTCTTATAATTTCATACATTCTAAGAATGTCAAGCTATCTCCTCTCCCCTCCCCCCCCCCCCACCAAAAAATAAAAAATACCCTAGGAAATCCATCATAAAGAAAAATCAAACTACAATTAAAGCAGCTCAACATAAGGAATTAAAGATGATTTGAAGTTAGTAATATTCTCCAACAAATGGCCCTCACTGTCCCTAAATAATCATATATTTTGTGATACTCTCTAACTAACTGAGCAACAGAGTGTCACTTTTGGAAAATAAAATTTTCATTGAGGGTTGACAGCTGGAAAAAGATTTTTTTTAATTATTTTATTATTTTATTTTTTTATTTTTATTTATTGTTATTTTTTTATTTATTTATTTTTATTTTATTTTTATTTTATTTTTTATTTTTTTTTTTTTTGGGGGGGGGTTGAAATATGGACAAACTTCATCATACAGGACATGCTTTGGGCCTCAAATCTGCCTACATGACAAACACAAAGACATTCACACTGACCAGGTTCTCCGCAGCCTTGATGGTGTCACTTGAGATGGACCTGGCCGAAATCTTGTTGAGGGGAATGATGGTGTAACGACGTTTCAGCTCGCCCTTCTGCAAGAGTTTCTTTCCTGTCATCTCGGTATCTACAACCACATTGTAGAGCTGTGGCCAGTAGGTAAGAACGGTCAAATTGACATTTGTAAAATTGATACAATTTGCAATTGAAAATTGTATATCAAGGCTGGGGGAGTGGAGAATTACTGCTCTGGGATGATTACACCATTACTGTAAGACCAGAAATGTTTGTGTGCATCTAAATTATGTGAATTTCACGAGAGCCAAGATTCACAAAATTAAAATGCACACGATAGTTCTCACTTACACTATATGTCTTGAATAATAGTTGCAATTCCCGAAAATTTCATGCCGCAAAATAGGCCGTTGGCTCCAATTCACAAAAATTTCATGCGGCGAAAATATTTTGCTTTAAAATATACAGTGCATTTCTGTTATAAAGAACACAGCTTTAACAAAATCTATGTCACATATGAAGTGAAAAGTCTGGTCTCTAAAGCATTGTCTATATGACATAGACAATAATTTGGGGACCTGAAGACATTATCTTTATCAACTTTATTGTTTAGCTCTCACTAAATTTGGAAATAACCAAAGAAAACTGGCAGTCCCAAGGACTTTGATATAACAGGGGTTGCCTGTATATTTTGTCATTATTATTAGCAATGCATTGCACACAAAAGAGAATGTTCTCAATGCATTTCATCAACTAGAAAAGTTTAAGTGCTTCACATATTGTAAATTACATATAGACAATCATATCAAAGTTCACTGATTATGAGGCAAAGAATAGGAACATTACTTTGCTTATCACTCTTCCCATAGGAAATCTGCTAGAATTTAGAATAAAAGAATTCAACATGATTAAGGACTACCATAATAAGAATTCTTATCTTTGGAGCACTACATGGTGATATAAAACCAAAATTGAAATCAGAGGAATATAATGAGGAAGTGACTAGGGATAACCCATGTGATAAACTGCAAAGAATTTTACCCTGATGTTAATCCTTTGAGGACTGACTCATTTTGCTAAAACACACATTTCCAATACACACCTGCCTGAGTATATTCAGGATTCCTCCTCAACAGGTTAAACATTTTTGCTGTGTTCTAACTATAAAAGTTTGTGAATTGTGTCAGATATCTTGTCACTGATGATAAATACATTTTTTTTTCTAAAGCCTATGAACATGAACTTGTCTTCAATAGATGAATAAAGTACATTGGATACACATCTGACGCTGACCTTTCGACCTGCAGCGACCTCCAGGGAGGTG